>JAWWES010000030.1:11626740-11656769 GCA_035583135.1 Lophotriccus pileatus | reverse complement strand
GGATTACACGTGGACCTACAAACCAGGACAAAGGACCCCCGCTGGTCTGGACCTTCTCCTTCTCCCATACCGGGTTAAGTCTGGGTGCAAAATGACCCAGGAGATGAAAATTTTCATTATTTACACCAAGCAGCAAGTAAGCCAACAAGCAATTTAATCTATTATTTGGGCTGGAAGGTGCCCCTAAAATTGATCCAATCCTGCCATAGTGGGAAAAGGGACAAGTGGCCAGAATGTACAGTGTAAACAAGCTCCCACTGATGGTGCTAGGGCGAGAGGACCACTGTCCCAGAAAGGTTTGAAGGATGCAAACAAGCACAGAGAGAGCAGCTTTCCTGCTGAAGAAATGCAGGATGGAAAGAAAGAGGGGAGTGAATTTTTTTGTGAAGATCTGTGGAAGGAACTAGAGCTAGCTTTAAAAATAAAGATTTTTATTTTTGCCCCCTGAAGAAATCTATAAAGGGTACACCAAATATCCCACTTCAAAACCTTCTTGGAAGCTGCCCTGCATTGCACCAAGAATAGCTGGCTCTTGCAAGAGCAGATCTGAAGAGCACACAAGGGAAACAACCAGCAAATGGCCACTCCACAGCTGGCTTTAACTGTGCCTATTAAACCCTTCCTGGCACAACCATGAAAACCCAGTTTCATCACAGCTATTTTTACACAGCTCTCTGTCACCTGCTTGGAGTATTAAGTTTTTAATATAACAGGAGATAGAGGTGTGAACTGCAGAGAGTGGCTGCTCTGAGCCCACGGAAGATCGACAATGGATTTGCTCCAGATAGAAGAGCCTGTTCCCTATCTGGGAATGTCAGTGGAAAACCTCACAGTAGATTTTTTTGGATTGGGTTCTAGATGCTTTCCCCATTTTTTTGAACATAGAGATAAAAACAACATCTCTGATAATCAGTTTAGTTTCTTTAACTCCTCACTATTCAAGAGTACTGTGGGAGAATCTGGTGAAGCTTTTAGGACAGTAAAAAACTGGCAAGCCAAACCCCAAATCTTTACAGAGAATATATAAATTAATACAGTTCTTGCCACTGAGATGAACACAGCAAGAGAAACTGCAGAAGATGAATTTGAAGAGGGTCATAAAAGAGAAACTTAATCCAGAACTGCATGGAAAGCTGAAAGGGGTGCCTGGAAGGATCTCAAAAAGCCGCGACAGAATCAATCCCTGATTACAGTGAGAAAAACTAAGTAAAACAGAAGAGATTTAGAGTGCTAAGTAGATGTGGCTTCTCAGTGTGCCCACCATTTATAACACTGATTGTACCATTAGTCACATCTCCTTCTCCGGATGATCAAATATGGACGTGTTTTGAAAGATGGGTTCAAAGAACATTGAAGCATAAATCTCTCGGAAATGAAACAACCCAGTGTTCTGGACAAAAAGAAACTCCCTCTCATCGTGTTATTTTCTGGGGGTTTTTTTAAGGTTGCTAATAGATTCAGAGAGAGGACTTATGGCAAGGCATCTGGACTCCTCAAATGCTGTGTTAATGGAAGACAAGTGCAGTACAAATCCTTTTTAACGCTCCAAGAAGACAAAGCAATTTGTTTTCTTACTGTCAACTTTTATTAACAGATTAATTGAGTTTCGGTTAAAGAAGGTCATTAGGATGAAATGGAGAAATGAAGAAATGAACAGAATGAATTTCTGCTGGCAAGAAAGGCAAGAAGCAAACAGGGAGGAAGGTTAGAAATTCTAAAAGTATGCCAGAACAATGGATCATCCTTTTTCTGCAATTTTCCTTTATCCCCCCCCCCTTAGATTTGTAGCATCTTCACAGAAATTTATTTATCTCCTTCATTGCCTCTTTATTTATACAACAGTAACAAACATGGCCTTACTCAGCTAACAACCACATCACAAGGAATAGTAACCCTAACAGAATTAAAAAATTCAGTTAATAACTATGAAATTGATATCTCCCCAAGAACATTTCCTCTGCTAGTTAATTCCTAGGACACTCCTGCAGAGTTTTGGTAGAAGGTTGAATTGTGGTATGGAATAATTCCCAAATCAATCATGTGCAAAAATACATATTTTGAAAAATAAGTGATTATCAATGTATAGAACATTTATGGGAAAAAATGAAGTAACCAAAGGAAATATAAAGAAAAATGGATTCAGGAGGACTGGAAGCTCAGAGTACAGAGAAAAGCTTATACAAGGCAATTACTTGTACAACTTTCCAGCCCAGAAGATGCTCAGTTTTGTTACACTGCCCTGGCAGGTCTAATGAAATTGACATTGAGCCAAAAGAACACAAAATATGAGACTTTTGCTTCAATGACACCTTTGGATCCTTTCCTATTTAGTCTTATTTTTCTTCAGATGTATTTTGTTCCCTTTATTTTCTCCAGTACTTCTATTAAAAACTACCTTTTGTAACAAACTGGTTTCAAGGGATATTTTGTCCTTTCCAGAGTGTCTGCACCCACTATTTAGGCCTGTTCATGAAAGTCCAGGAAAGCTGGTAAGAGTACAGACCTTTAAAATTCAGTTATTATGTGATGGACAAATAATGTAAAAGCTGTCTCCATGGCATCCAAGGGGCAAAGGCACCTCACTAGTTTGTTATTCATAAATGCTGCTAACAAAGTACATCTTTTTTTCACATGCAAGTTTTTTTTCTGCCAAACACCCCGGAGGTTTGTCATTAGCAATCTTGATATCTTTATTATTGCACAGGCTTTTTCTGCCTTTACTTCAGAGCTCTAAATATGCAAGGCTGAGTCCTCAGCTAGACAAGATTCTCACAGACAAAAAGAGAGTTTTCTCCACCTTAGAACTGCAAGAATCTGGCCACGTCATCATAGTGGCAAGTCTAAAATTTTAATTGTGCCAACTGACTATTAATGATGACCTGAAAGACAGTTTAATCCCAACAGAAATATCTGAAACTCATCTTATTTAGGGAAAATCTCTGCATGTTATAAGGAATCATTTCACACCACTTTTCTTATGCCTTACTGGTAAGGATCTCTCTTTAACAGTAGCTCCATCAAGAATCCTTATGTTCCTGTTGGGAGTCCCTGGGTCCATCATTGGGAGTTGTAATTCTCTGAATTAATAGATTTGTCAGTCATGGTTGGACAGGATTATTACAAGCTTTGAGTCTGATCTCTTGTGTAACATCCCATTGAGTGTCCTTTATTGTTCAGAGAATCAGAGAAATTCTGGCAGGAAAGCACTTCTGGAAGTGATCCAACCTTCTCCTAAAGCTAGACCATCACCAATGCCAGATTGACTGTCACTGTCTCTAGCTGAGTCCTTGGAAACCTCAACAATAAGAACTCACAGCTTCTGAGTAAACTGCTCTAGTGCTGCAACAACCTCAGGCAAATCAGTTTTTCCTGATGGCCATCTCCTCAGCTGCAACACATGCTGACCCCTTGCTGTACAACCTTCCACTGAGGAAGAGGTCCACTGTCTCGCTGAATTTTCAGTTTCTCTCGGTTCAGTGCTCAAGCTTCCCCAGTTCCCTCTAAACTGATGCTCTATCACTTGGCCTGTCAACGCTGTGATCCCATTTTTTGTTGTCCACAAGTTCCTCAGAAATGCCTTCTCTCACTGTTGGTGTCAGTGTTGAACACTGCTGGCTCCAGGGTGGCACACAGAGACCTTCTCAGTGGCAGCTGTAAACTAGAGGTTCAAGACACTGATTACTACTCCTAGCTTGGAAACTGGCCCAACTACTGGGCTTTAAGAACCTGTTTGTACAACCCATACACACCACTGTGTGATGGCAGACGAGTCACATAGAAGACTTTTTGCCACATAACAACACATATCTAGTCTGTAGATAGTTGGAATCTCAAGGTAACGTAGGTAGAATGAGCTTCTCTGTGGACGTGATTACCCACAGTGATTATAGGAGGTTTTCAGGCAATTTACAGCAACTGGAAAATTTTATATGACTACTTTGGCCTTTGCCATAATCCTTCCATGAAATAAATAAAACACACATGGCCCTGCTTTTCAAGTCAATATTGTACAAAAGAGACATGGCTCGACTTCTTTTCAGAGCCACTAAATACCATAACTGGTAAAGAAAAGAAATTAAAAAGAGTTTCCTTGGCTCTGTTCTTGCAGAAACACAGCTTGGATCTGATTTGCTGCTATTCATGAGGGTCACGCTGTGCTCCTTTTTCATGCATATTTAAGTGGCTGTTAGCTTTTTGCAAAACATTCCCTGAACCTGCAAGTTTCATGAGTTTGTCCTGTAAGTGGATTATATTACATTTCTCAATCAGCTCAGTTAAAGGCTGCAGTGCCAGGGAGCTTTTTCCTTACACCTCACGGTCCAAGTTCCGAGCTCTCAGATGCAGGGAAGCAGCAGGCATGTTCACTCTCTGTACATTTGTATCAATTAACTCTTGCAGAAAATAGCTAACATTCACACACATTAATTGTTCATCACTTAAAATGACTCTTCTGCTCTCTAAACCCACCAGGCCTTCTTCAGTTTTTTTCCAAAGCTTAGTTATGTGTGCAAGTTCAACTCCTCAAAACCAGTGCTCAGGAAAATGCACTTGTAGTGTTTGTGGGACTAAAAAAGAAAACATCCATGAACTGAGCTGGTTTTTTCTCCAGAGGAAACAAGCAGAGAGCATTGGAGGCAGGGCCAACAGGGCTGCATGAGAAACAGTGTTGGAGGGGCACCTGCTCTGGAAGGAAGGAAAGAGGGTGTCCCACAGAGAGGGTGCTGATACACCAATAGGTTATTACCTCCCTCTCAGCCTGTGGCATTTAAATGTCTCAGATTTGCTGCCTCCTTTATGGCTGGGGCTCTGCTGAGCTCATTGCCAAATGCCAAGGAATTCCACCCTGAGAAGTGGGAGGGAAATACCAAGGGAAGAAGGGTGTCATTTGCTGCTGAGGTGAAGAGATGTTTTTGTGATCCATGAATGCTCTGATTGGTCAATATGGGCTTGCCATTTGCAAGCAGGCTAAGGGTTCAAAAAATGCTATTTAAATCATATCCTAAGAGAGAGAGAGAGAGGACTGGCTGAAGGTTTAGTGTTGAAAGCAGGTAGGAAAAGATGGTGAGGGCATTTGCCAAAACAAGGTGTCAGAAGGAACAAATCTTGTTTATGCAAATGCTATTATTTGAATAAGACTTCAGAGCTGGGATGTGTTAATGTTAACCCTGTATTGCAAAAAGACAGGGCCCTGGAAGAAACCCCTCAAGCTTTGAGCACTGAAGTAAGCAAGATGGACCCTCTGAGCTCCCAGTGCAAGTACTGGGGGAAATAGGATGTCCCCCTCCCAAATGAGTTCCCCCTGTTCCCAGGCAGAAGGAAGAATCCTGAGGAAGAATCTCAGAAAAAGAGTTGCTGAGATGTAGAGATGACAAGAGCAGTTGGACATTCCTAAATGAGCTTGCAAGACTGAAAAACTTACAAGGAATCCCTGAATCACAACAGCTTTGACATGTAGCTTGTTATAGAATATCCTAGTGCATGTAATAAGTTCTCTGTTTGTGGAATAATAGTCATTTTAACACTTCACAGAGTCAAGGAATTTCCTTTCCTGGCCACAGGATCCAGCTGCACACATACACTGTCCATGCATAAGGCAGCAGGATTCCCAGAGCAGCCTCTCTAAATTTAAATTGAGTCCAAACTTACTAGCACATTTTCACCCTAGATTATTTCACCAGCAGAACAATCTGCCTCTGCAATGCACAGTTTTGCCAGACAAACGTGCAGAAGGGTCACTGGGGCTGTCCAATTACTCCAAAGTGATGACATTCAACTGCTTTAGCACAAAGCACTCAAAAATCTTCTACTCTTACCTTTTCCCCCTGGCACCCAGTGCAACATCGTTCCTGATTCACCACTTTGTAAATGCAACCTTGTTTGGAGGAGTTTTGCTTCTATGGCTCACTTAAGAGGCTGTATGTAGTACAGCAAGTGCTGCCTTGATTCTTGCAATGGGTTTATGGCCACTGAGCTGTGCAGACAAATCGAGCTTTGAACCTTAGTGTAGTTTTTCTGAGAATATCCAAACTGGGGGCTTTCTAAATACAGCAATGCACATCAAGGAACATCTACTTAACTACATGTCATAGCTGAATTCTGGCAATCTTCAGCTCAGTCACAAATGGAAGAATGACATCTTTACTTCAGGGAGCAGAAAACATCTGGGTGAGACAGCACCACTCACTCGAGCAGGAAAGTGGGTGTTGTGAAGAGAGTGGAGGTTCTGAATGTCCTCGTGTTGCACTGTGTAAGCAGGGGAGAAATGCCTTTTCTGTTTGGCATTTTAATGATTATCACAGGCTTTGAAGTTAATTTGGAGACCCCAGAAGAAAAAAAAAGAAAAGTGTTTATCAACATAAATCAAATCCCAGTAAAACCTGTGGTCTAAGCCATGGGTCATATTCTGCACAGATATGATTGCTGTGCTGGCTTAATCCCCTCTTTAGGTAGGAGTCTGTGGTAGGTAAATCTCTCTTTACTGACTAGGAAATTTAAAAAAAAAATAAAATCCTGATTTTGAGAACTTCTGGCATTAAAACAAATAAACCTTTCTTGCTGTCTCATTTGTTTCTCTTTCTAGTCGTTTCTGGTTCTGATTACTCAACATTACAGTACCTGAACATCCTCCATAAATACATTAATTAGGTTTTTCACCATATGATTTTTCCCCTCTTGGGAACAGAGATAATGTTGAAATTATGTGAGGGCTTTTATTTTAAAGTAATTATTTGTCTACTTTATGACTGCTTATTGCTTATGAAAGGCCAGGTCAGAGAACCACATGTTGTGTTTGCCACCAAAACTGGTAAAGTTGGAAGTAGTTTATGGATCCCATTGTACAGTGGTTCTTACATTCACCATGTTAGATGATCTGCTGGCATCTGGTAAGGGTCAGTAATGATCAGCCAAGCCACTGGCTTCCCATCACACGGTTGGTCACCGGATCAACTCTTAAAAACCTCACCTGGCACAATTGCTACTACTCCACTGACATCGATTAAGCTGCACTAGTTTACACTGCTGCAAGTTTGGCCCAATATATTCAAACTGGAGCAAATTAAAATATATACTGTAACTTCTTTTCTCTGCTAGAACGCATCAACTCCTACAACTCTAGGGAAGGGCTGTGAATTCCCTTTGGCTTAAATGAGGATTTCAGAGGAATGCTGACTAAAGCAATGGAAATTTGCATTTCACATTGGCACAGGCCTGCCTTTTGTTTCCAGGCAAATGTGGATTTTAACAGTAGACATAAGGAATGCAAAACCATACACTAAAATACGTGCCTGTTGGTTTGATTATCTCACCTTATCACGTGACATAAATCCTACAGACAACTACTCTTAGCAAACAAGATTATTTACAATAGTAAGTAAGCAACGTGTTGCATACAGTGTCAAGCTTACATATACAGAGCAAGTTAAGTGTTTGAATGCTTCATTTATTTTATACATCTTGGGCTGTTCTTACCATTAGGGATAGGAGTAGGCAGTTTGCATCTCTCCTTTTTGTTTTGTATTAAAAAACACAATGCAAACAGACGGCAGAACTGGCTATTTATATCAGCTCCATCGGAAGTGGTGACAGGTATAATTACAGAGGAGAAATTACAGGGCTTATTTCAGTGGCATTTCTCCTGCTGTTCCAGAGAAGATAAAAGATTGAAAGTGTTCCTGACATATCTCCAAAGTAAAGATGCCTCAGTGCACCGCTCAGGTTATTTTCAGGTTGATTAAAGTCTACCTTCTCCAGTCCCCAGTAGGGAACAGGCTCCATGGGGTTTGCCTGTTGGCTTTATCAACTCCAGGATACAATTCAAGCAAGCCTTAAGCTTTTGCTTTTTTAGGTTGCCCCACTGCCAGGTAGTGAAGCCTTGTGCTAAACTCATCATACCATTTGCCCTGCCAATCTACTCACTCTGGCCTCCATCAATTATTTTGCCCATCACATACAAGATGTGGCTCTGTATCAAGCAGGAGCCTCATGCCAAGCTAATTTCTGCTAAAGCTCCACAGGTTTGGCAGCTATTTCTGAGTTGCACCTGATCTCAGCCAGCTTCCCCAGCACTGGGATGGTGTTGTCTAGTGTAAGAAACCCTTTGGATTCACGTGAAGTTGCCAAAACTGGGTCAGACAAAGACCCACCATTTTAATTCCAATAGCAGGAGGACAACAGACTAACTGGCAGCAGCGAAGGCAGAGCAGAGTTACATGGTGTGAGCAGTGAATTGGATGACACCAGAGCTTGCTGGTTCAGAGATGCTCTGCAGCAATTTTGGTATCTGGGAGTGTATCACTTCACAGCACTGAGACAGCTGCTCCCACAGCCACTGCTCCAGAAGCCTTTGTCAAGTGGCACGCTATGCAAAGGTGCCTGCTTGAAATTCAACAAAACCTTTACTCTTCCTCCCAGAAAAATCGAATACTAAGGAGAAGACATTTAAAAGGCTCTTAACAACAGGTCTGAAGAACAAGGAGCAAGAACAGAGCGCAACAATAGCTCAGTTGCTTCCCCTTGATTGGGCTGTTTGAAATAATGTTGGCCTGTTACCTAGCAACATGGAGCTTATTGCTGGACTAGTTACAACCTAATTCATATTTGTCATAATTTTGTAATCAGAATTGATCATAAATAAAGACTGAATACAATCAACTGACTTATGTTTGCAATTAGAATCAATCTAAATCAGAGAAGGACATTACCAGCTCAGTCATCTGTTCTGGCTGACTTATTCCCATTCTGCCACTTCCACTTGGATATTACCATATTGCCCCTTACTATGATCTCCAATTAGGGCTGTGAGGATATTCTTCAGCAAGAGACACCTCTAAACACAAGTGATGGACAGCATTATAGCCAGCTTTATCTAGACTCTTGGTCAGCTCCATTCCCTTCTCCATTTCAAATATTTTTACTGCCATCTCTCCTAGCCAATTCACAACATTTAAGTGAAATATTCAGTATCCCCTTTCTACCTTGGATTTGTTGGTCGTGAGCATTAGAGCACCAGCTCTGTCACCACTGCCAAGCACAGAGCTCATGGAAGTGACAGCACTGAATTAACCTCAATACCTGCCCAAATTTCTCTGCCATGCAGTAGCTTCACTGGCTGCCACAAAATGCTTTGGTAGCACATGGGTGTAACGCTTACACAGCAGCTCTCCACAGCTGAGCTATCACACACACCCAGGACTCATCTGGCAGCTGGGTGCCTACCACATAGCCTGGCAAACACAGCTGAGCAGGAAACTTCAAGGGTCTGAGGCTGCTTGATCAAGAGTTAGGATTAATGGGAAATCATCTTCAAATAAAGAAAAGAGAGCTGCGGAGAACTTCTCTTGCTGCCCACAGATAGAGCAAAAAATTAGAGGCAGTGTGCAAGAAAAGGTATTCAGACAGCAGAGCGCTGGCAAAGAAAGGTCTCAGGACCACAGGGCACAGGAACAGCACTTGAGAAGGCTGGGAAATGGGGTAGGAATGGACTTAGTCACACTCAGCTGCCCAATTCCATATTTACCAAGCAAGGGAAGTCCTTTGATTTTTGCACACTCCATGCCCAGCCCACATCACTGCCTGAGAGTTTAATTGAGCTGGCAGACACACGAGGAGAGTGGTGGGATATGGCACAGCCAATCTGCAAACCAAAGCAGACCCCCTGCCCCACAGACAACATTTTCCCTGAGTTGCTGCAGCAGCTGCCTGTTCCAGGGACCAAAAAGTCTCTTTGCACCTTCCCTGCTCCAACCACATGGACCTAAACAGGAGATGAGTCTGGCCCTGTTACTCTCCACCTCCAACCATGGTGCTTTGTCTATCTTTTTATCACACAAAGAAAATTTGCTCATATTTTTTTTAAAAAAATAAATAATCTTCAGAGCTGCTTCTCTGCAGTATAAGAATGATTTAAAGAACAGCAAATTAATCTATCTACCCCTTATGGTCTAAGCATCTTGCCTTGCTCTCCCAGCATGACTGCAGAAACACTTAATTTTGAGAATTTCTTGCTCATATGTCACATTCACCAACTTACAGATTTATTTTGTGCTGTGCAGGGTATCCCCTCCACTCCTTCCTCCTGGAAGAAAAACCTTTGTCTGAACAGATGCACTGATGGATCATGCCAATAAATACTGGCCTGTGCAGATAACACAAGGAGAGGCTGAAAATATGAGCTACTGAGAAAATTTGATTTTGCCAGGAGCAGGAAACCCACTGCAAGCTGGGGTGTCAGGTTTGGGAGTGCCTCAGTGTCATCAATAAAAGAGGCCCATGCAACCCTCCAAAATAGAACAGACACAATAATCTCTGCACTGTTGGGTGTGAGCTTTGGGCAGGTTTCACCCACAAAACCTCGTGGGACAATGGGCTCCAGCAGCAGAGCACAAGTCATTGCTGTGCCTGAGATGCTCTTTATATCCTCACTGCTCCCTTGCCATGGAGAAGACATTATCTAGATAGCCCCATTTTTCTGGGGCAGCTTGTTCTGCACTGGGGGTTGGAGGAAGAGAGCAAAGTCTCTGCTCTGATCTCCCATATTCACATGAGGAATGGGAGGCAGGTTGTTCCCATACCCTCTGCCATGGAGTAGCTTCACTTGCTGTACAAAATGCTTCAAATCACACCCAGCATGCCTTGATTCCTTCCCTTCGTTTAATGCCCTGCTTGGACAAACAAAACCATTCCTCTGCAGCCTCTGGGATCTTCCCCCATGACATCGTACAACAGAAATGAGGTACCTTCTTTCTTCCTCCTCCCCCTCCTCCTTTGGACTGGAATGAACTTGGCAGGTCTAGCCAAAGCCCTTTCCATCTGTGCCTATTCAAATCTGTATAAACAAGGAGATGTCAAAATAACTCGCCCATGTAAGACTTGCTCCCCTTTCTGCTAACCTGGAATAAGTTATCCCAGGCTGGATCCATAATTTCTTCCAGCTTGGGGGGACAGCTTACCATAATTGATGGCGAAATGTTTTTCTTGTGACTTCAGACATGACACAAGAGTTTAATTTAAGTGCATCACCAAGGTACTGAGAACAGAACAGACCCCATGCTGGAAACAATCCGCATTTGTGGTAACAGCGGCACAAGCAGCGTTCAGGCCAGGTGTGACGTGGAGGGAGGCTGCTCAGAATATCTTTCCCCTTTTTTTGGATACTCTCACTCAGCCCTTTGAAAGGCAGCAGCAAAAAGAAGCGTGGCTTTCTATAAATGACTGCACATGCTGGGTCCTGCTGGGAAAAATATGGTGCTGGGGAATGCGAGCAAAAGCCATCCTTCACTGGAGCACTTTCCAGGACCTGTTCCAAAGGATGCAAGGCTCCTTGAGGGCCATCACCATCCTCCTTGAGGGGACACTAGCAACTTCCAATGACATAACTTGATGAGAAGGAGACAGATTTTCTTCCAGAGATTGTAGGGTTTGTTTCTGAAATAATCCTTTCATGGCAGGATGTTACAGAAAGCAGGAGAGCCTGTCCTGCATTATCATACAGGTGGTGCTTTCCTCACCAATGTCCTTACATTTTTCTGTAATAGCTTCTTTTTAACTTGCAATTCTCCCAGGAGAAGCTGGACTGCAATCAGTAGCATTTAAAAAAAAAAAATCTTGGCAGGATTAGTGTTCTGGAATCATTTCAGCAACTGCCCATTTGAGTTCCGTTTGAGCAAAGAGAAGCCTAAAGACTCAGATACCAACTGGACTATGCTGAGAGTTGGAGAGCTGACAGTTGCCCTATTTTGGTCCATGTAATCATTAATGTCAGGTACAAGTGTTGCAAATGTCTGAGGCTTAAGCCTATTTCTCCACCTGGCTCTAATTCACCAAACCCAAGACACTGATCTCCCCTGCCCTCTTACAGTTTGGCCTTCTGTTAATACAAAACCTAAATCCCATGACCAACTTCATGATAGCTGAGCTTTTCCTTCAATGCTCCATCTTTAAAGTTCATGTGGTATCTTAAATGCAGTCTCAGCATCTGCTCATAAAAACAAAACTGCATTATTTTTTAGTCCTAAAATTTGGAAGGGGTATTAAAAAGGCATAGCTCTGTTGAACTTCAGAGCTCAGAAGTCCAAAGATTAAGTATTATTAATGTGTGTTTAAAGCAATTTTGCTGTCTCTGGAATTCTGACTCAGGAGCTCTGAACATCTGGTATAGGCAGCACTTTTGCTACAAAGGAAGTTGGCAGGGAGGTTTGTGCATCTCTGGGGTGAACTTGGGAGAGTCTGAAGCTAAAAGGAGAAGTCTTATTAACCAGTAAGAGCAATCCCATAGTATTCCCTTCATTCCAGGGAATTCCAGCTATTAAACAAAAATAGGAGCTTTAATGAACAGTTAAGCTGCCTCTGGCTGATCTATCTGTCGGAAGTTTGAGAGGGTTTAGCAACTGAAGACATTAATAAAAAGCAAGTTTCTTGTCACTCCCTGTGAAGCAGCTGGCCCAGGCTATGGAGGCATGTCAATAACTAGATGGGATGGCAGATCTGACTGACAGTCACATTTTGGCAGCAGACTGTCCACACCAGGGTGACACAGGGGGCAGCTGGAGCCTCAAGATCTGAGTGGGTTTGGGGAATTTTTGCTTTTTAGGATTGAGACATTTAAAAGGTGACTCTCCTGTTAGCAGAGGTGGACACTGTAGACATTTCAACTCACAGCTCATTCTCCCAACAAAAATCCTGCAAAGAAAGCATCGAGGGAGCCACCTAAAATTTAAGTGCTTTGATAAGCCCTTCGTTGAGTTTTTTCTGAAGGGTAACAGCTGACTGATAACATTTGTTAAAGGCTGCTCTTGTGTCACTTCTGACAGGAGGATGGATGCTCAGCAGCTCTTTAGGTTGCTTCAAAAAATTCCCCCCCCACTTTGTGCCATCTTGCTGATCTAGTTAATTTTCTTTTGGTGGTGTTAATTATTGTACTGTCTTTTAAAAAGACATTTTCACTACCCTTCAGTCCCATGAAGTGACAGCAAATTGCTGCAGCAGGAGCAGTGAAGAAAAAGCTGTTCCCCTTTCAAAAAAATTCATAGTGATCTAAGAGAACAAGGGAAAGAAGTCAATTTATTATTCACTGGAGAACATATTTTGTTATCCTGAATAAACACAGCATCAGTACTCAGTCTGTCTGGAACAGCAGGGAAAGGAAGCTCACAGAATAACAGGTATTTATGCACTTCATTTAAAAAGAGAGCAGATAGTGATGTGCCATGAATCCGAACAAGAAATTTGTGTGGTTTGTCTGGGGTTTTTTTAATAATCCTAAAAATTTTTGGGTTTATTTGAATTTGGAAATCTTGTAAAATACTGGCTTGCAAACCTGCAATCAGAATTAATATTGTCACACAGTGACATGTGAGGGTAAAACTGGCTCTTCTGTTTCATTTTAATGCACCAGCCTGAGAACTGCAGCAGTTGATTCACGAGATGCTCATACATCACCAGGGCAGTGGCATCTGGAGGGAAAGCAAGGCAGATGGATAAGGGTGGTAACAGTTTCAAACATCTAATTTTAATCTGCTTCCACAAGCCTGCAGAGGCCCTAAATGACTTATGCCTTGTCTAACCATACTGAGACAGGCAGAGGGGTCCAACTTGCTTTGTGTGAAAGAAATAGTAATAAACTCTGAGTCTGTATTATCATAACCTGGATGGGGGGGGGGGGGGGCAAAGGCAATCAATTACTCTAGGAAAGGTGCTAAAGCAGCAGATCCATGCTCACCTGGCACAAATACATTATTGAAAAACATTTTTAAAAAATCAAAACAGGGTCACTTATGTTTGCAGAAATTTTTTTTCATGCTGTTTAATAAAGGTATTTCTCAGAGTGGAAAAATCACAGAGCCTACTCTTTACCATGGTGCTGACTAAGCCTTTTATGCATTTGAAAAGCACCAGAAGCACTTAATTCTTATTGAAATTTTTGCCCAAGCTGATCCAAATAATGCCTGTAACTTTGGGTTTTTTTCAACTCTTACTTAAAATCTTCAGGGATTTTCTTTTGTTTGTTTGCTTTTAAAAGGTAAGCTTTTTTGAATGTACTAGCAGTGGTCAAAATGGAAGTGTGAAATCTCCATGTCAAGCCTGTTTTCGCAGTTCTGTTGTACAGGTACAGCAGATGTATGTCTTCAGCTGCACTGACTGCTGCAGGTGTAGGATAGTAATAATGGGTAGGAAATTAAAGTGTGTTGGAAAAGTCTTTGTTGGGCTGGCACTGCACTCCTGACATGATCACCATGATTAATCTCATTACATATCCCACCAGCCAGTTTGGCAGCATGACCTCCCTTTTGCATTCCATTACTTGTAACATGGGGGAAAATATCAGACAAAGAATGAAATTATACTATTTTGCTCCTCCTCAGACTGTCACACTCGTGCACAGCTCAGACCTCAGCACCTCTTCCCCATGTGACTCAGACAGCCTCGACTGTAATGAATTGTCACTGCATTGGGTATGTAAATACTCTCCCTAGCAGATTTGCTCCAAAAATGATCTGCACCTGGATGTAGTAAGCCCTGTGATTTCTACTACATGCCAGAAAATAGCTTTATTTAATATGAATTCAGGAATATGGAAAAAGTTTTCAAGTAGGAAAGAAGGGGGTTTTTGCCTTTAGACACAGAAAATATTGCTAGATATCCAGATAATAAAACCATTATATGCTTCTGTAGGAATTGCTACCACCACTGGAATACATGAACTAAAACAAGTGAAGTTATGAAGCTGCTTCCTTATGAAAACAGCTTAAATCAGTGCATTCTTCCTGCTAAACCCAATGCATACCAAGTAAAACCAATCCCTTGCCTTCTGCACTTAGTGATGTTGTCACTTACACACAGAGCATTTCATTGCCTAAGCAGGAAACTTTATTCATAAAGACACATTTTAATCTCATCAACATACATTAAATGCAGCTAATATAAGTGTCAGTTTTGCAGTGTGGAGCAGAAAATTCTTTTATTCATTGAGACAGATAACATTTTGTCTTGCATTTGAAACGGTTGACAGCAATAACACTTCAACTCCACTAAGCAGAAATGGGCCAAGAGCAAACGTGTCAGGTAGATGCCATTACTAGAAGCAAGACACCAGAATTCACTGAGTTGCTCCCAGCCCTGGATTCTGTGACACAGTTACTGCAGATGGGGAAATCTGTAGTAGGCTCTCATGCAAATTTAAAGTAGGGAGATTTAATAAATGGAACATACTTAAAAATCCATCAGTAGCCTGGCCTTATTTCTGAGAGTTGATTCAATTTATTCAGTGATATCTTATTTTCTGTTCTCTGCATACTGAATACTTTTTAGTAATATAAATGTTGGAAGTGTATGCTACCATTATAGCCTAAGGATAAGGGAGGTAAAACTGCTAGGGAGAAGTTATACCTTTTAATAAACCAAGTGATATTGGTGGAAAAAAATAGACTGGCTTTCAAACACGCAAGACCTCTATCAGTGATACTCCAGAAGCACTGACTACCCTTCCCACTCCATGTTTCTAATTGATTAGTATAATTAGGTCATACCTACAACCGTTCTCCTCATCTCAATTTATTTTTATCTGTAGCAGAACAAATGAAGTACTTGTTGAGCCAAAACCCCGTACATTGACTGCATAGGGCTGTAATCACTGGCCTAAAGATAAGTTCTTTTCTTGGATAATGGCTCTCTGCAAGAACAATGCCATGTAATAAGTTCATATTTACTCTCTGCTGCTGTCTGGGAGAAGTTTTATTTGACAATAGAAGAACAGGACTCCTGATACCCACAGCAGCAAGGGTCTGCAAGATGTGCAGAACCAAAACTAGACCACAAAGCAGACTACACAAAATTGTAAGCAAAGAAACAGCTTTTCTTTCAGGTTGGGGCTCACTGCACACAGCACAAGGACAGGGGCACTCAAACATGTGCTCAGGACCTCCAGGAATGGAGTAAGGGCCCAGGAGTATTGATAACAATTAGTATTAGATAGGATTCTTATTCCCATCACTGTCAAACCTAAATTTGAACCAAAACTCAATCCCAAATGGAAATCTTTCCAAGTGTAAAATTATCTGCTCTCTGTCACTCCAGAAAAGAGGCAATGATTTATATGAGGATGCTTGTAGCTCAGAATAACTCCTATATAAAGGACTAATTTCATATGGAACAGTTATACAGGGATGGGGGAAAGAGATGTGAGACCTCTGGACAGGAGGAGTTATCTAACATTCACTCTGTTTGCCTCAGTTCATCTCTAAAGGGAAATTAATAGCACATTTCCGAGAAGCAACGTGAAAATTACATTGCAGATACTGGGGCAATCAGGTAGCTCTGACCTGCAAGGGACTTTCTAATGTGTCTGGAAAAGAGTGCAATCTCATTACATTATTATTCGAAAAATGAGAGCCTTGTCTACAGGAGACAGACTTTTCACATGTTGATCACATAGTGAAGTTTTCACTACTGGTACAAGTCTTTGCTCATTTTTATTTGTTACTGACAGTACATAGATTGCAGTCACTGGAGCTACACAACAAGTAAGAGTGTGGGAATGAGCCCATGTTAAGTATGTTTGCATTTCCTGAAATTCATTAGAGTCCTACTTGCTGAGCTGGTAGGAAGCGGGGATGCTTCAGCAGCAGGCAGGAGTGGGGGCTGTTGAGCAGGGAGCTCCCCATATGGCTCTGTATCCATCTGTGCTGGTCACAACGGGAGCAGTGGTGTTGTTTCCAGCAGCAAGCGACAACCAGCCATCTGTGGTGAGACACAGGTCACCACAACATATTGACCATGTTCCAGATATAGGCACAGGGGAGAAAACCAGGATCTGCAGGAGACTGGCCCGTCACACCCTGGTTTTAAAGCTTTAGCAGAAATTTGATTATTTCACCCTTGACCACAAGCATGAAATTAACTCACTTCCTAACACCCTAACCAGCCAGCTCTAGGATTTCAGGCAGATGTCAAAACTCCATGACATGCACTGGCACAAGGCTGCAGCTGTACAAACATGCCTGCAGACAGCTGCTGGTGGGGAGACAGGGGCAGGTTAGGCAAAGGTGTGATTCAGCCCAGAGCATGCAGCAAAACTGTACCAGATGCTCTGAGCCAACTTGTCTCCAGTTTACATCCACAGTTTTGGCCTCTGAATCTGTTACAAAATTAATTCTCAGCAAATGTCTGTGGAATCATTTGGTGCAGTTCACATCTACATAAACTGTATTGCTCCATCTTAGCAAGTCTCAGTTAAAAGCTGATTTGCTTTTAATAAAGCTCCTTAGTCCATTCCTGTGATAATCAGTATTATACTTTGTGACCATTATTAATCACAGCCATGTGGAACAGCCAGCAGATGAAGAAAAAGCCACAACAAGTGAATTTAGAGGAAACGGTTCTCTCATATGGAGACCCCCAAGATGTTTTTTGTGATGTTGTGACAAAGAGACCAAAAGCCCAAGTGAATTTAACTTAATCCAGGGCAATTTCCTTCATCCTCCTGCCTCTCCTTCTCTCATCACCTCTATTCTTCCTACAAAGTCCTGGTTCTGCTTTTACTTGTTTTTATTTTCTGCCTGGTCCTGCAGCATCTCAACACCAAAGCAACTATGAACACATTCCAGCCTGGAGGTGGCTGGTTCATTTAGCAGTAGGCTCAGCTAGTCTGGGATAGCATTTTGTACCTTGGTTAAAAGCTGATTTAGTTTGCAGCGTTTCTTTATACACTCTGCAGATATTGTCACTTCATACCTTGTCCCCTTTCCAGACTCTTGCTAAATAGTTCAAAAATCTCATCACTAAAATCCCCCACTGATCCTAGTATTGATCCCGGTTTCTAATCTATAGCATAACTTTGCCTCTCACCACATGCTTGTTTCCTGAGCAGCTACAGAAGTGTTTATTGATGCGGTGTGACACCATCATCCACGTAGCAGGAAAGTGCTCCAAGCATAAACACTGTGGCACACACTGAGGTATAGCTGCCTTCACCCTAAGAGCTCTGGGGTGACTTTATTCAGTCAATATACTGCACTTGCCTCTAATAGCCTAGATCTTTCTACACCACAAAAAGCCTGATGTATTAAACTTGGTCAAGAGCTGGGGGAACCACCCTGCTCAAGGAGTTCTACACCTGTGCTCACAGCCATGGCCTCACACTCGTGTCTGCCTTGCATTCATGCCTTCATGTTTCTCAAGCTCTTGCACTTCAACTTCAGCCCAGCTGGATAAGAGGAAAGTATTTTCCTTCTTCTCGCCTGGGTCAAATGTGGGCTGGAACTTCATATCCTAAAGCTGGTGATTCACCAAGGAACGCCTGAGACCTTGGCCTGGTTTTCACCAGGCTCCATGGGTCCAAAAGATGTAACACCACTGTTATGCCATGAGGTATTTTGAAGCTGTTTCTGCAGTGCCTGAAGCCATATTTCTGAATATAGATTTTAATTTTTTTTGCTTTCCAAGTTTAGAGATGTAGTCACCGTGGATCACACATTGCAAATAGAGTGAGTAATGAATGAAGTTTTTTAGTGCAGGTCTAACAGAAACTTATATCCTATACTGAATTCTACTCCTCGGAGTAATTACTGCAGAAGGTCAGATCTCTGAGAGGGGAACCTTTTTCATAAGTTCTTTTTCACAGTATTATTCAGCACCTGCCAAATCCAGCAGGAATCCTTCCACGGATGTTAATGGGCTTTGGATAAAGTCCTCTGTTACCTTGCTCAATACATTTGCTGAAGATTAATTTGAAAAATTCAGCAAAGGTTTAATTAATAATAATAATAATTTGGAATAAGAGGCAAATGGCAATGCTCCCCCCACCAGAAAGTATCGAAGTGTGACTATGTTATATTCATAATTAATAACACACATCTGAACTCTGAAGAAGCAATGCCAGCTTTAGAGGCCTGCAACATTTAATGACACAACAGGTTTTCATACAGCAGTTTGTCCAGGGCTGGGTTCAAGTTCTGTGGATTCAGACATAAGCTCTATTTACTATTAGATGGGACACCCTCCTCCTCTTCCCCTGGTCAGCTGGGATAGGGACTCCCAAGGTAACCAGCACTGACCCAGATGAGAAACAGCATTTGAGAGCTGCAGAACTTGAGGGTGAATGGAGAAAGTTTCTCTGGAGAACGTGCCACCAGTGCATGCAATCTTCAGAAACAGGAGTCTGTCACTCCTGTCATGATCCCACCCTGTTACTGAAGTTCCATGACATTTTCCCCAGGTTATGGTCAGATGAGGTGAGGGGCTCTAACATCCCCAAGGCAAAGGCTCAGGCTGCTTTAGCAACTGTCACTGGCAACTCACCAGTATTTTGCAGATAAAAAGGGGACAGAATCTGCTCTATGGAAGCTGTCATCTCCCCACCCCCACCCTCCATGGTCTTTTTTAAACACAGCAATAGAGTTATTTTAACAGTTCAAAGAAAGATGAGAAGAAAGGAAGAAAGACTCTGTTCAGTGTTGTGGAGAAGGTCAGACTGATGGTTCTAAAGTCTTTGCAAAAACAAAGTGGGAAACAAATAGTTTCTCTTTTCTCCTTCCCCAAGGTGCCAAGTGCTGTGTTAGGTTATCCTTAGCCATTGTGATGAACTTTTTCATTTTCTGATGTCGTTGAAACACAGCGAAAGAGCGGAAGAAATATGGAGCTGGAAGAGGCAACATTGCCAGAGGAGAAAGTAATAACTCAGAAACTCTCCTTGCAAGCTTGCCAGAAGTTACCAAAAAAAAAAAAAAGATTAAAAAAAATAATCTATTTCAGAGCTTGGTTGCACAGATCTAACACCAATTGTTAGTACAAACAGTTAATGTGCTTTAGAGGAAGCTTAATATTCCTGTCTAGTCAAATAGCAATGGGCCCTATTAGCTGCATCTGCAGCAGCCTCAGCTTCTGACATCAGAGAGATAAGGAAATATTTTCTTTATTTTTGAACTATCTTCAAGCAACTCTTCTAGAAGTAGTTGTTTCTACTGCTTGTTGTACATAATGCTGCTCCTAGAGATAGTGGTTATTTTTTTGATTATCAGCTGAAGAGTTACCTGTGTTTTAGTGGCTGGGAAATGACTAAGTCCTGGAAATATTTAATGCATATATAATACTGCTCAGTTAAATTCCACCAGTGTCTCTGTGCAGTATCCTAAGTGGGTTTTTTCTATGGCTCTAGTATGTAGACACTTTCAGCTGTAACATAAAAGCCTTTACAGTAATGACTTTTAAGAGCAGTTTTTTCTACCCTTAAAGAAGTTTCTTTCAGAGTATGTTTTTCTTCTTGCTTTCTATCTGTAAGTGCTGTCCATCTGCTGCATCTTATTAATTAGAAGACTATAAAGACTCATCTATGGTGATCCAAGAGTCTTCTCAAAGTTTATTACTTATTATTTGCCTGCTCAAAGAGGGAGAGAATTCCCTTTACCCTGTACAGAGCAAACATAGATCACTCAGACTGTAAAACAACATATGAAGAACCAAAGCTCAGCTTTTCTTCAATGTTCATTAATTTTAAGTGGTTAGAAGGTCACCTGAGATGGAGTCTCAGTGTAATTTTGGACCTTGATTAGAAAATATTTTAGTGTTAAAGTTGAGCAGAAGAGTCAGAGAACTGACTGTAAAACACCCTTGGAGAGGAAACCATCTTTCCCTGTAGTGGCAGACTGCTGGCCCAACGGGACTGAACTTTGTCAATCTCTGGATATTATGGTAATATATGCACTTTTTTAAAAATCTGGGGATAAGTTTGACTAAACACTGCACAGCAAGAAGTCTCTATTGCTGTATGTTTGAACAGCATTCAGTGCACTGGGGTCCCCAGTGTCCTATCCACAGAAAACAATACAAGACTGAGACCTCTCTAGAAATGCCAAAGCACCCCTGGAGTCTGCACATGCCTCAGGCTATCATAATTAAGTTAGAGCAAGTTCTGCTGCCAGTGGCATGGAAAGGAGTCAGGTGTTGTATCATATTTAGCTTCCTTGATTTCCACTGCATGAGCAAATAATTGTAACCTGCTGCGGGTCTAAAAGTGCCTTTTCAGAACAGGCTGAAACACACTTTATATTTGTAAGTGGAAGCTTTGACTCTGGTGTCATCCCACCATCCCACTGGAAGTGATGGGATAACAGCAACTGAACTCCCGTGGCAAACATGACTGGAGCACCCCTGAGATCTGCCCCAGCCCTATTATTTAAGAATCTATTAGTGACAGACTTTCACCTCCATCTAGCATCTCTTTCAAGTATTAATACATTTAAAAACCAATGAGGATGAATAACTCCAATATCTAGTTCAATACTTTGGGAGTCCACTAATAGAGTGAGAGGGACACCTTCTCAGCAGGGAAAGGGTATACCCAAATGACAACACAGGTGCCTTCTTTCTTCTCCTTTAATACATTTTCAGACATTCAGTTTCCCCAGCTGCTGATACTGTAAAAATGTTGCTTGGCAACATGGTAACAGGGGAAAAAAAAAAAAACCTCTTCAAAAACATTAGGAGTTTTTGTCCTTAGAAATGTACTGGTTCAGCACATCCAGCCTCCTACAGATCCATTTTAGAGGAAGAGGCACAATGATTTCCTCCTATGAACTCATTCCAGCAGCCTTTAGAGCAAAGCAGTCAAAATGGGATAGGAGAAGGAGGCCTCTCAGGTGCTGAACTGGTGGGACAAACCCCTATGTGGGAGCTGCAGGCAGTGTGTGCCCATCTCCCTTCCCCTATCTAATGTTGAGATGTCATCTGAATTCTCAGTCAAGACACCTGTAGACAAAGTATTCTCATTATTGCACATGAAGTTACACTTCCCTCCAAAGGGTTTGCCATAATGTCCTACGATGCAGTGATCAGCCCTACCTCTTTTACACTCCTAATTATCAGCTGCTCACTAATAGTGATTAGTGGGGACATGCCCAGTCTGCTTCCAGAAGTGGCAACACAAAGGCAGGGAAGGGGGCAGGCTGCTGAAAACCTGGCAAACCCAAGGAGTGCACTTTTCAGGAAGAATCTTAAAAGCAGCTGCACTTCCTTAATGCTGACCTCTTGTGAACAGCCACGGAAGGAACTACCAGTTAATTACTTCAGTGAATACCCACTGGAGTATCAACATTCCCAGCAATGTTACAGCATAAGGCTCACTGAGAATAGTTTGAAAGTTCTCCCCCCCCTCCTTCTGCACTGAAATTTGTTATTGCACTGCACTTTTGACCTCCACAGAGCTACTTGATTCATACTGCCAAAGCGTGGTTACATGCATTTATCACCCATAAACCAGAACACAGCCCTAAATCCAGAGGGTACGTTCTAGTTTGTTCAAGGCAAGGAGTAAGTGATGTAAGTTCTTGAAAACACAAGTACCAATATTTTTAAAGCAAGATCCCAAAGGATGTCTGTCTTTACATAGCTGGAGGTAAACAACAGTTGAACATGGAGCTATTGTGATGGCATCACAGACTCCTCAGCATCACATGGAGTCATTTCTGTGGTTATTAATGCAGAGATAAGAAATCTGGATGGTGGGTCTCATAAGATCGGTGTCAAAATGTCTGTCAAGTTCGAGTTGTACCTATTGAGTCCCACAGTTACCTAAGCAGGAAAAAATACATTAGAAAGAACAGATTGTACAAGTGGGAGACTCTAGGGTAAATCTCATACCACAAATGCTTGTAAACAGGAATGAAACACTGAATTAATGCATATATTTTTCAGATTGGAGTTATGTAGATTAGGAACAGATCCCCTGAAATGAAAAGCCATTGAAAGGCAACAAAGAATCTGGCCAAATCAGTCTAGACTTGGGAAGTCTTTTGAGCACTGTGTAAGGAAAGGAACACTCCTCCAAAAGGCTGCTGGTAGTCTGCTAACTCAAACTCCTGCTGCAATGCCAATTTAATTAACACGCTTAACTGCTCAGAGATCTCCAGGATTACTCACTGGATTGGCAGACTTTTCTCACTGCTAATTGTGTTACTCCACAGTGAATGAGAGGGAGATGAATGAGTACAGTAGCGCCATCTTTTCCTGCTGAAGGAGGAGTTCACACTAAGTAAGTTGACTTTGACATACTGTCTTGTTTTCGCAAGTTTAGCCTCTACAAATAAACATGTGAGAGCTGCTGAAAGCTAATGAGTTGGATGGCAGCAAAACCACGTCCTCCAGCAGCTGCTCACGGCACAGGGACTTGGCAGCACTTGGTGGCACATCCACCCGACACAGCAAAGCTCAGTTCACCTTCCAAATCACCAGACAGTCAGTGCCATGTGTGCTCCGTGTCAGGACAAGACCCTTGTGTGTAAACACTCCCCAGAGGCTCTGATCACACAGAAAGTCTCCCCAGCTGACCACCTGCCATGCAAACTCCTCTCTTGGTTGACCAGCACTTCCTGACAGAAGGGGCAGAAATATGATGGTGTGGACAGAAATATTGCTGGTATGGACAGAGCCTGAGGTTAAAGCAAACAAAACCCAGGATACTCAAGGGATGACAACATTCCTCCTAAAGAGCCTGATACTCCAAGATTAGCTCATCTGTTTAGACTGAGGCTGGAGCAACCAGGAGGAAGACTATTCAGCAGGATAAAAAGGCACTGAATGTTTTGGAACCTCAGGGTCCTGCTGCTTTGAGAAGAGGCCTCCAGCTATGCCAAGGGACAAGCCTGCTTTCTTTGACTGTGGAGAATTGAGTCTGGAATTGAGGGCAGCCTTAGGGCTCCTCTGCAAGTGCAGTCTAAATATAAACCTGCACCCATGAATTCACTGGAAACTTCAATGCTGGTTTCAAATTTAAATGTCAATGCAAGATTAAAACTTAAGGTGTTCAGTAATAGCTTGCACCTCCTTAAGATACATGGCTAGAGGCATCCAATACCTTTAAATTAAATTGCAGTGGCATTTAACTTCTGGACCCATGCACCTATGCATAAGTGGGGGTAAAGGACAGCTAAAGGCAGCCACAAAGCTACTGCCCCCCATTATCTCATTGCACACTGATATGTTCACTTCTCAGAGAAGGGAGGGACACCCTGTTACCACATTTATCTGGACAGTATATACCTGGGACACTCCTACTACGAGATTACCTTTGCCCCAGGGAAGAGTCCAATCATTTTATTTCACTAACAAATTGAAGTATGAATCAACTACAAAAACATTAAGGAGGTCCATCCCCCATATGCTCAGTGTTTTTATTGAAAATATTGACATAGATAAACTTGAGAGACAGTGTAACATTTCAGTACAAAGTCAAAAGCTCTTACTCAAGGGATATTTTCAGGGCTTTTCGTGTGAAGCCCAAGATGCCCCTGTACAAGTGGTGTTTTTAACCTAACAATTCTAGAGCACATTTTTCATGTTCTTTTTGAATTCAGAGAGGAAAAAGAATGACTCATTGGACGTTTAGGAGAGAACCAAACCAGGATAATCCACCAGTGCCTCTCCACCACCTCCCGTGCCCAAAGGGAGGGTGTTTTCTCCCATCCAATTCATAGACTCAAAGCAACTCTCCATGATAGGGAGAGGGAACACAGACATTTCTAATTGCTATACAGCATCACATATTTGTAATCTAATTTCTCTTGACCAAATCCCCTGACACCTATGGGTTCAGATGCTGTATTTGGAAAAATTATTAACATACAAGTAAGTGGGGTCTGACTTGATCTTTACAATTTATACTCCATTACAGTGTTTGCATTATGACCAGCTGAGCAAGTCTAAGCAGAAATCATCAAGCAAAGTGGCTCGTGCTTTAGAGTTCTACTGCTCAGTAGAGAAAACACACTTAAAAACACAGTTCAAAAAAAACTCTCAAGTTTTCAGCTTTTTATTCCCTGTAGGAATTAGCTGATCAAATTGCTCAGTGTTTTATTCTTCAGTTATTAGTCCTAGTGAATGGAGAAACAATTCCCAGTTTCTTATTCTTTTCGTAGTGTAAACCTTGGCAGAGTTATAGGAACTTCACCACAAAAAAAAATGAACAAGACACTTTGATGTTCCAGACGAAGGAAAGAACCTCACAGAGGCACAGACTCAAAGTCTCTCTAAAAGTGGATTTTGCAATTTGCACAGAGGCAAGAGGGAAGTCTTCCCCTCTTCCCCAGTTACATCCATGTAATTCATGTTGCATTGTGCTTGCCTGTAGCAGAGCAGGTTTTGTCTGTTAACCAGCAAGGATTCACAGGCAACTTGTGATTTTTATTTTTAAGAGGCTACATTTGTGTATTCCACTATTAAAAATTAAAACCTCTAACTCTAGCAAACACTGACTGAATTCAGTCTTGCCTATTTATTATCACCCCTTACAAGGCATTTCCAGCATGCAAACCTCTCCAGTTGTGCCCATATTACTGAAGGAGTTATGTTGTGACACGGATTAGGAATGAATGCAGAATAAGACACCAACCCCATGTCCCCAAGGCTGCCAGAGTTCAAGAAGCATTTGGACAAAGCTCTCAGGCACATGGTAGGATTCTTGGGGTGGTCACGTGCAAGGCCAGCAATTGGATTTTGATGATCCTTTAGAGTCCCTTCCAATTCAGGATATTCTAGGATTCTTTTCACTTTAAAAATGTCAGATTCCTTTATCTGTTCTCAGTGGTGATGAACAAGCACAACAGCCAAGCCCACAGAAAGGATTCCCAGCTAAATGTTGATGTGGTAAGAGAATCATGCAACACTTGGATGTTTTGACCAGTGAAACCACAGTCTCTGACTCTAGCCTATGTAGGTGACCAGCTCCTGCCATGATTTAGATTTTGTGGAATTTCTATATAGTGCTTACATAGCACGAAGAGTAGATGAACTGATCAAAACAGTAAAAATCCTACCCAAAAAAAAAATTCTGCTCTTAAACTTCATTCTATTTTCAGTTTCATCTTCAGAATCCATTCTTATCAGAGGATTTGCATGGATATCTTTCATGCAAGATCACTTCCAAGAACTCTAGAATTATTTGAAGTAAGCCACCTACTCAGTGTTAAACTTACAAACACCATGTGTACCCAGGTAGACCCATTCACAGGCTATTTCCACAAGAAATCCTTGACTTTAGAACACTACTTTTACCTATTGCTAGCTTCAAAACTTTTATTCCTTTTTTTTTTTTTAAATAGAAAGTTTTCATTCAAAAAACTCACTGTTTAAAAATGTACAAGTAGCAGAGAAACCAACTTACACCTCTATTTTGAAATTACAGAAGGTGATTGCTCTAACCTCAGGGGAGTCTGGACATAACATACAATATACAATGAAAGATTTTCCAGAAGGAGTTGAAAAAGCCTAAGGAAGAACCAGGGCTTGCTTTGAGGCTACTCTATTTAAGTGCAGTTTCTTTTAAATCCTAGTCATCAATAGAATCGCCCATCAATTTCAGTCTTAATGGGTGCAACTAAACCATTTTTAACATGATACTTTCAACACAAATAACTGCAGAAATAGTGGTCTGTGTTTAAAGGCTTACATACTTTGTCAGGCAGACAAAATACTGAGTGGTGACTAACCTATATGCTTAATGACACATACCATCCCATCATCAGGATATTCATTTTCCTCGGCTCATCTGAATAAACCAAGGATATCTCTGCACTACCATCTGCTTTGCTGCTTGTTTTGTTGTTGCTGTTCAATCACTGCACACAAATAGAAACACTCCAAGTGTAGCACAGAAGTCCCAATGCAGTTTGAGACATATTTCACAACCAAGTACACGAGAAAATACCCCATGTAGTGTCAGAGTATACCTTGTGACAAGTTAAGACATGACTCTGGTGAGGTCTGTTGTTAAGGGACTGGGAAACCCTCTTTTTGCTGGGGCAAGACTTCAGATCAAGCAAAAGGGAAGAAGGAAAACAAAAGAAATCTTGGTGGAGGCCAAAAATCACAAAGCCATTATAAACAGTTCTCAGGTGCAAAGAGTTCTGAACACATTTCCTTCTGTTTACTATCCATCCTGCAGCACAGGTTTCCTTTGGGAAACTCTAGAGCTTTTATTTTGCCTACCTGCCCCCACAGCCCACGTGAAACCTGGCAGAGATCAGTCTCCCATCTCCACAGAAGGGCAGGTAAAAACACTTTGCCTAAATAATGATACTGAGAGGTGGAAAAAAATTGCTTTCAAGAGTTCTGAGAAAGCATTTATGCAAAGCAGGACTTGAGAAACCTGTGTCTGCTAATGCTCTAGTGACAAGGAACAGCTTATAGATGTAGATAAAAGCCTCTTGGCAATTGCTGGTGACAGCAGTCAGGGCCAAGTTCAAATAGCCAGGGGGACTCTTAAAATGAACGAGGCTATAAAGCTAAACCTGGCAGAGGATTCCAGAGAATGTCAGATTATTTTCCAAGTACCCTGCATGAAGTGATTATGCCTCATCTTTCAAAGCAGGAAATCAAGGTCCAAATTGAGGAAAGCTCAGGAAAAAAGTTAATAAAGCATCAACTTCAGACAAGACATTTGTCACATTTGCATGTCTGAACTCCCCAGCAACCATTCCGACTGTCCATTTCCCAGGTAAAGCACATCACTCCCTCCACTGTCACCCACTAAACCCCCTCCACTCAGGCACAGTGGGTAGCCCAGAACAGACCTCAGGCAGCTCCTCTACGTAAATTCAAAGTAACGGATTTGCTTGAAGAATCCACTATATCAGTGACGCCAATTCCATCTCTATTAGTCAGAAAGCACTGAGGGAAAAAACGACATGGAAAGAGCCCTTTTAAGCTGTCAATTCACTGCCATCTATCAAGAAAGCCACTCTGTGGCATCTCCTGGAAAAACAAGTCAGCATCACAGAAACCTCAGTGGAAAGATCCCACCCAGAGCTCTGGGAGGCAAGACCTGTTCAAGATTGGATGCTCTTCTCCAGCTTCTCATTCCTGAACTTGACTCCACTAATGAAATAACTTTTCAGCTGTGTCTGATTGGTGCCAGGTTACTTAGTGCCAGCTTGAGGAGTTTCATGGAGGGGTTTTGTAGCAAGTAGAGTCATAACAGTTGTCAGAGTTTGTGGGGAATGAGTGCACTGTTCTGATGTGATTTCTTATTTTAATAAACTGCAACAAAGAGTAGTGAGGCTCAAACTGCATCCACATGACAGAGGTACAGGCAGGCCTGGAATCTTGACCAGCTCAGGATGTCCCTGGAGGAACTGTGGGTAGGACACTTAAAGCTCTCCTCAGCCACTCTCCTTTGTTCAACTGAAGAGAACAATAGACTTATCTTCCAGGGCTGCAAATTAATATGAAAAATGTGCTCTTTGAGGTGCACAAACAGCTTTAAAAACTTCATTTCAGTTTTGATTTTTTTTCCCCCAGAATGACAAAAACCAGGCTTTGAGCCAAAGAGCAAAGCTTTTAACATAAAACTTCAATAAGGAACAAAGATTATCTATTTCATCTCCCCAAGGTATTTACAGTATTACACAGAAAGGGATTGCTGGGGCTATTAGCTGACTAGTTACATTGTAGTTTTAGAGACTCATTACAGTGCTCTACAATTATTGCCAACTCATACTAAATTGCTGGCTTCTCTAAACCCAGGAGACCTAAATAGCACTTAAGAGACAAAGACCTGACAGTGTTAAGCTAACCCAAGACCAGTGACTTCCCAGTCTGCGAAATAGCACAGTCAAATGTGTGTCCACTCCCCAGCATCAGCCTCTCCAGGTCTCTTTGCCATCCATTCAAGCAGCAGAATCAATCAGAGGATGGAGATTCCCCTCTTACAAGCTGGCACTATTACCTACATGGCCTGAAATCACAGCTGCCCTCTGAGGAAAGCTCTAGCAGAGAACACCATCGGGTTATTCTCACCTCTTTGGCTGTGAGCTGCAGGCTACCCTCTAGGCCAAGCCCAGAGCCCTGTCTGAGGAGAACCAGCCTTTCTTCAGGGACCTGCAGAGAGCAGGTCAAAACGAGTCCCCTGCAGCTTTTCTGGTAGCTACCAAGGGAGCTGCAGTTGAGATTTTGGGCAGTGGGAATTCAAGGCTGGTTTGATGTAAGATAAAATTAAGTCCTTTTTTTTTTCTCCAGTAGTGTTGGAAAAGGAGTAAGAAGGCTCATGTCATGCCACTGTTGGAGCCCAGATGATATGGAATAAAACAACCAGTGCAGATGACTGAAACAAAGCAGTAGAAACAAATCACTGAGAACAGCCTGTGATACCCTGATTTTTTGAGTTTATGAAAACCAACCACAGGTTTAAACTTTCCCTTCAAGACATGTCCAACCACCTCTCCTCTGAGATTAGGTACCTTTGAGAACTTAATTTCTTATGGCAAAAGGGGAGAGAAGCTCCAGAGCAGGAAGTCACTCTAAATCCACCCACCAATTACCAACACCAGATGAAAATCTAACACTACACCAGCCACACTGTAGCTCAGAGCTGGGTTAAAACTCTCCTCCAACTCCTCATATAACCTTTTCCACCTCCAGTTCACCCAACAGGCACCAAAGCAATCTAGTCAATACCTCCACATCTCAGCATTCTTGAGGGGAGAGCCCAGCTGTCCAGTCCTCCCCACACAGCCCACAGAGGTGCTTCAAAAATACTCCAACTTATTTATTTGCAGAGAAATTATGACTAGAGGGTTTGGTTCAGCTTGTACTGCCTTAGGTAGCCAGTACCATGAGTCACACTCTTAGTTATAACCCTCTTGTGTCCTACCTTGCAGTTCTGTGCACGGTTGACCTCATCCCTCCAGAAGTGGGGAGCAGCAGTGGGTCAGCAGCAAGAGGTCCAGCAGAGCTAGTACAACTACAACTCTACACTTTCCTGTCCTGGAGCCTTATAAACCTTCCCTAACACCCCATCACCTCCCACCTCCCTTCCACACCTATGCTGAGCTGAAGGATAACATGCACTTCACTCAGCCCTTCCTATTAGACTCACATCCCCCCTGGGGCAGTGCTCTGCAGGTGCAACCTGTCCAGGCGGGATGTGGCAGCTTCTGGGCTTGCTGTCCTGCCCTGTCACCTCAGGACAAACCTCTTATCTCTCTGGTGACCCAGTGGGCAAAGTAATCTTGGGTCCAGCAGGCTGGGCAAGTTAATAGTGCAGGCAG
>JAWWES010000030.1:11596782-11626640 GCA_035583135.1 Lophotriccus pileatus | reverse complement strand
CCTCTTATCTCTCTGGTGACCCAGTGGGCAAAGTAATCTTGGGTCCAGCAGGCTGGGCAAGTTAATAGTGCAGGCAGAAAATACAGCACAATAACCACTTTTTTTCAGTGCTATTACAAAGGGCACCAAAGCCACGATAACTTCTGGCATCTCAGCTCCACAGACATCTTTCAGGGCAGAGCTCAGTCTCCAGCACACAGAAGGATGGTGGCTGTTAATCACAGTTTCCCTCTTCTGCAGCCCAAGAGGGAAGGTTAAATACCAGCAAGACTTATCTTCAGCCAAGCAGCCATTTTGGGGCTCTGTGCAGGGCGTTTGCAACGTGGTGATAAATAAGGGAGTGTTTCTCCTTGGCAAGGCTCTCCATCACGTCAAATGAAGGCTTGACAGCTTTGCTGCTCGTAGCCTGCCCTGCATGTTGACTCCAGCAAGGAGAGAGCAGCAGCTCCACATCCAGGGTCACCGTTTCATGTCAGCAGTAGCAAAAAGAAGGACTCAGAGAGAGGAGAGCATAAAGATGGGATCCTTATGGGAGAGAGACACAAAGTGAATGGGTGGGAAGGTGGGGTTTTCTGCTGAGTCTGACTAGCAGGAAAAATGAGGGAAAAAGGGTTCTAGATCCCCATTTGACTGACCTTCACTGCTGTCAGACTCTTCTGTCTTCTGATGATCTCACACCTGACAGGAAGCAAATCTTCTGATGTATTTAATGTCAGAGTGTGATACAGACAACCACTCTCATGGCTCCACTGCATCTGCTGTCCTCCAGGTTAGAGGGTAACAACTGGTTTGGAGGGCATTAACCATTTTGGGGAGATGTTTGTGCCCCTTGGAAGGTACAGAGCATGCAAGGGTAGGGCAGCTTCTTGAGAAAGGACTAAAAAGCTAAAAATGTGTGCCCAGAAAGTGACTGAGTTGCTGGACTGAGAGCCAGCTGCAGAGACTTGGCCTGCTTTGTGTGAGTGCATGGTGGGAGAGGAACATGGGTTAATGAACCCATTTATTCCCTATACAAGTTAATGGTTCCAGTTGGCAGTCTAGTAAATGCTGGCTTTTACTTTTTAAAGCCTGCTTAGTTTTTTGATGTGCTCACAATTAAGGAAATGTTTAAGCAGCTCCCCAAAAAATCCCTAAAGTTTATGTAAGAGTCCTATTATATTCCTTCTCTTCCCAGGCCCCCAACCCAACTTCCCACCTTGGCTGACACTGACTCACTCTCCCTCTGCTCCTCTCCTCTACTTTCTCTCCTTACTTCTAACAGACTTACTGAGCCAGCACAAGCACAGTAAATATAGCTTGTTTCAGCTTTGGGAAGTAGTATTCCAGTTCTGTTGTGTCATCCCCCAATTCAAGTGTTGCAGAAGTTCATATCAAACCCTGTTACCCTTGTTGCTGCTCTCCTGACATCCTCTAAACACCAATTAGGCAGCCCTGGCTCATGGAAGGTGACAGCTAAACTGATGGTATGACACAGTTCAACCTACCCATGGAAAGAGTGGAATAATATTTTTGCTTTCAAATGAATGTTTATCAGAAGATTTCTCAAGGCCATGTGCAATGTAAGCTTTCTGCAGCCCTTCATAGGTACAGCCAAGGCCACCCTGTGCTGTCCTGGCCCCTGTGCTGTGCATGATCCTGTGTCAGCCACGACAACTGCTCCACCTTCCAGGAACACACCTTTTGTTGTCCCCAGCATGTGAATGGTTCTGCATGGAAATGCACACACTATTTGACCTAAATGTAGAAATCACACCAACAGGGGGATAAACAGCTTTCTGTCATGTAGGCAGAAGCTAATTGAAGACTTTCACTAATATTGTACAATATTAAAAGGTAAACGATTCATGTTAAAACATCTATAAAATGATAGAGAGAGGTAAGTGTTAAACTCACATTGCTCTGTTTGTTGTATAGACTATGCTGGTTCCAGGAGAAGTAAAGAAATACATCCATTTCCCAGAGAAGAATATTAATATTTGTAAATTAGTATTCCCATTGCTAATATGCATATGTGTCATCAAATTCTGTCATCATTCCTTCCTTCCTTTTAAAAAATGTTTTGATGACGTTTTAACTCTCCTAAATTCCTTCATGAGGTTAGAATTGGTAACACACAGTGCTGGTGAGCTGTGCTACTCAGATATTCTTTCATTATTCATGAAATAAAGCTGTTGAACTAGGAAGTTGATTATTATTCTGTGGGAACAGAGACAGTTTGGACAGCTAGATTGGTACCATTAGAAACAAAACAAAACCAAAGCAAAACGAAAAATCCGTAACAGCAAAACAAAGACAAGCTTTTGCTAGGTCAGCTCCTGTGCTTTGCCTCGGGGAAAATAGATGCCTCTGTTGATTTTGCAATTTTTATTCCTCGGCTCAGGAGGAGGCATTTGGGAGGAAATTATGGATGTTTTTACTTGGAGGAAGTTTCGTTTTCGAACTGCTCTGCCCTCATGAGCTTCACACAAAAGGTCTCTCAGGGCCCCCTTTCGGTTCTCCTGTGCTGGGGGGAGGCTCCAACAACCAGCTCTTCAGGAGGAGGTGGGGGAGGATGATCAGGCAAACAAAGCTGCTCATGTCTTTGGTTAGGAGAAGATTCTGAGCCTGAGTGAACTCTTTCAGTTCATTGTTTGGCACTTCAATCACAACCATGAACCGTGTATGGTGGATTTGCATCCAAGATCTGGCCAGACTCAGTCAAATTAATCTATATCTCTCCTCTTACATGGCACACAGGTTTATGGCAAGGGAGACAGAACAGTCCCTGCCAGCACCTGATAAAACCTCAGAGCAACAGGATACTGCTGCAGGAGTAAGAACTGTTTGTGTATATTCCTTCCTCTGTATATTTATCATTATTCTTCACTGCTTAAATATGAATTGATGGCTTAGTTGTGTGCAGTGTTTCTTTGGGGGGTCTGCCAATGCAGTAATGAAATGGGTGTCCTGCCTGGCCAACAATTCCTGTCCCCTCTGTCTCCTGTCTTCTTAGCCTGAGGCACAGTCTGTGAGTCTCAGGGAAATTGCTTGTCCAGCGTGATGCTTCTGTTCCTCTGTTTATGACCTGTCACACAGCTGTGCAGCCACTGCAGAGTCAGGTTTGCCCAGCACTGTTCTGGATTTTCTGCGAACAAAAAAAAAAAAATCCCAAGCCTCACAAAAAAAACAACCAAAAAAGCCCTCAAAAAACGGATGTCTGGAGAAGGCAGAAGGGCAGGTGGACTCGGATTTTGCAGCTGAGCAGTCTGAGAGATGTGCCAGATGCTGGGCACAGCCCAGCGGGACCAGCAGCACCTGCACTCCAGGTTGGCAGCCACCAGCAAGTGCAGAGGAGTGAGGGGAGCAGAAAACACACAATAATGAGGAGCTGGGAAGCCACCCAGGGAGAGAGAAAGCAGTGTGAGTAGATGGGAGAGCTGTGGCACTCCAGTGTCCCCAGCAAAGCCACCACAGTTTGCAGTGTCCACACTCCAGGCTGGCATCATGTTCTCAGTTAGCAGAGAACTGTCTCAGCTGTGAACCCTGGTCACAGGAGTCTGGGACTAAGCCCGAAGGCTAATGTGGATATCCAGCTCCTGGGTGGCTCAGGGGGTCCAGCACAAGACAGGGAAAGACCATGTAGACCTAACTTTTATATTATGGCAGCATTATATGATTTAGAATATGCAAGAGAAAACCATGCAAAAAATTATGCCTGGGTTAGGTCAGCCAGTGAAGCCTCTGCTGGGACCTGGGGGGACACTGGCTGCCAGAACAGAAGAGCTCTCACTCTGACCAAGCTTCACTGGCCCTCTGCTCCAGAAGGAAAGGTCTTGTTCCCTCTGTGTTTCCTCTCTTTGCACGTCTCTTCCTTTCAAGTGTAACCTGGACATCACAAAAGCTGAACAGATATTCAGTTTTGCTCTTCACCACAGCCTGGAGAAAAATTGATGTTATATCAGAATTAATCTAGGGCACTATAAGTGATGAGAGGTCTGCAATTTTCAGGTCTAATCGAAATATGACTTTTTAAAGAATTTTGGATGCTGGTTTTTTAGTTATTTAGGAAACCTCCATGCAGCCACCGCCTATTCTCCTTGTCAGAGAGGGTTAAAATTATTCCAGTAAAATGAGAAATCTCCTAAAAATTCTACTATGCCTTGAAAGTATATAAACTGTGAGAAGTGCTGAAAAAGTTTGATTCCTTTCCTACCACTTTTCGTTTTTATGCACTTCTTATTTCCAGTGGTCCAAGGAAGAAAGCTATGGAATTATCATTCCTCAAGGTGCTTTCAGCAGGGCTGAAATGGAAATCCTGTGGCAAAGGCTATGCCTGAAGTATGTCCAAGTAAGAAGACTTCAGCTGATCAGTGAGATTATTTGAAAATGCTTATCCAAATTGAATCTGAAAACTTTTATGTGCTTTTAGTACATTCCCTGACACCTCACATTACAGTGACACAAACATGACACAGTGCATCCTGTTGCCATCTTTCTGCTCGATTCATGATTAAAAAGAGCATCAAAGCTCAGTGACAGGTTTTGAATGTTGATTTCTGCAGGAACTTTTAGGAAAAAAAAAAAAAAACAAAATTTGTGGAAAAACCTGTCCATTGAGATATTCCTTAAAATTTATTTCTTGGCTATTTTATAGTGGTTCTTTTTCCCCCAACAATGGCCCCAGTGAATGCAGAGCTGGGAAACTAACACTGGGAAGGTGGAGAAATGTTATTTTAATTGTTCACAAAGGATCTAATCCCTGTCCTGCTGCAATCAGCAGCTCTGTTGAAGTTGATTGCCTCAAAAATTAAATTTAAGTTCAAGAACTCTGAGAACATTTGTTCCATGTGTTAGCTGGGAAAAACCAGCAAAGGGTGGGTGGACAAGGAGTGGGTGTTTTGCCCTGTGATAAACAACAGCTGAAAGGGAACATCTGTGGGCACCAGGAGCTCAGGGACAATGGGGTGACACAGGTGAGTGGCTGCTGTTTGTCACTGGGGGTTTCTGGGCCAGGCCTGTGTACGTGGATGAGGGAGGGGAGAAATCAGCATGGCTTAGTCCCCATCATTTCTTTGTTCTCTATCTCATTTTTTCTTATTCATTTGTGTCATTACTATGTTCTTTTGTCCTCCATGCTAATTTGTTATTCTATTATCTGTGGAGGTGGCTTCACAACACAATTAAGGAAGAGAAATCAACATTCCCAACCTGCTGGGTTGTACTTGCTCTGTTAACCGTCTTTTGAAAATCTGTATTTAATTAAAACGGAACATTAGGATGCCGGTTTCGGGAGGTTGCAAAACTGCTCTGTCTCCAATCCACTGAACTGTTTATTGATCTTTTCAGATTGCCTCCATTTGTAGCAATTTTTGATGCATTATGTTTTGTACTTGCGTCCAAACTGAAATAACAACAGATGGACATAAGAAGAAAAAAAAAATCCCAGATTTTCTTCTTTTTCCCTGAAAAGTGACAGGTATTTTCAAACTGCAGTCATTTTATCTGAATCAGAAAGGATATTTCCTGGGAACAAATAAAAATAAATTGACCTTCGAATATTTCTTTGTCATAGGGATTAATTTGTTCTGTTTAATTAAGGGATTAGAATTCTTTATTGTGATATTGTTATCTTTTTTTCTTTTCAGACTTGTTCTACCTTCGCGCTATGGAAATGACTGATTGAACTGATTCCCTCTGTACCAAATAAATGCTACTCCCACACCACAGGCATTATTTGTGCTGGAAATAATTGTTGGAAATTTGTGAAAAGCCACATTCAGTCCAGGCTCCATACCTAACTATTTGAGAATATAAACCCAGGATCTTAAACTAATTCATGAGCGTGCACTGACCTGAGGTTTTCTTTCCCTTTTTTCACAGACAGTGAGCAGACAGCCTCACAGCACACAAAAATACCTGCTTTTGGGTCAGGGGAGGACTTCATAGCAGTTCCCCTATTTGCCAGTGTCTCCAGGATTGGTGCCAAATTACTGCAGCTCCTGCCCTGGGTCAGCTCAGTCTTCCCCACACCAGTGACGTGTCTCACAGGGGGATCCAAAGGGAAATACTTTTTAACAGGGATGCAAATACAGGGATGGTTGCAGCCAGCCAGGCGATGAGCTCTGGTCACTGCCACCCCAGAGCCCTGAAAGTGAGACTCTTCATTCTTTTTGTCAGTCCCACTTTGTTTTTAATAACCATCCTTACAGCAGATTCCATAGGAAGTCAGGGCATCGAGCCAATGCCATTAAAAAAGTACAGCAGTGTTTCTTTTCCACTGTTTTCTAACTGTCTTTGCCCTCTGAGAAGGCAGCTGATGTGAGGAGGGGCCCATTACTATGAAATGAGCTGGGTCTAAATCTAGGCTAATAAACTTTTTCAGAGACTCCATTTCATAACACAATGCTGCAAAAGAAAGGGTTCATCCAAGAGTTAGGAGCTTAGATAATACTTGCCCTTCCTGGAAATGATCATTCTGGGTTACAATCTGCTCCCATATAGGTTTTAATTCAGAGTAACAACATCAGAGGGAAAAATCTACATATGTACTGGTATAAATCTGTAGTGGGGAAAGATTCTTCCCCCCAGGGGGGCTATCCAGTGACTAAATATACAGCAGTGGAAACCAGGAGAGATCTTTGCAGCTCTACAGCAGTGGGCTCCTTCCTCCTGCACAGAGAGTCCTGCTAGAGTGGGACAGAGGTGCCTGGACAGAAATCCTCAGCCAATTCTGCTCCCACTGCCAGAGAAGATCATAGAGTGGGTTGGGTTGAAAGGGACCTTAGAGCTCTGCTAGTTCCACATCCCCCTGCCATGAACAGGGAACCTTCCACTAGACCGGGTTACTCAGAGCTCCATCCGACTTGGTCTTGAACACTTCCAGGGATGGGGCATGTTTAGGGATCTGCCCAAATTGCTTGCTGAGTAACAGAGCCAGGTGAGATTTGTGTCCTGAAACCCAAGAAACAAATGAATCTGGAAATCTTTAAGTGCAGAAGCAGTAACTACCGAAAGAAGACGACTCTGAACTCAAGTGTTCCTTGTACACCTCTCTCTCCTCCACCAAGGGCTCACTATAAGCAGTGAAATATCCAGCTTGAGGAGGAGAGAAGTTTCCAAAAAACAACTTCAGGGTCATTTATTTGTCTGTAAATCTAAGTTTTTAAATAAATATATAAATAAAAATATAAATAAGTCTCTGCTGCAAGATACAGTTATCAGCTACAAAAATAAATAAACAGCCAGGGGCATGAGGAGCCCTGCTCTCTGACATTCTGTCACTCCTCAGTGCTACTTGGTTCTTCACCTTCAGACCTTCTTTTCCTCTTTGGTTTCTGCTTGATTTTCTCTGCAAACTGTATTTGACGTTTTGCATGATGGATGTACTATGAAAAAAACATTTAATTGTCTTAAGATATTCTAGAAAGCCTGTCTCAGTTCCTTTTTAATTCATATATACATGCAGTTGTATGAGGAGGAAGGGTTTCCTCTAGGTAGGTCTGAAGATCCTTAAAATTCAGGAGCCTTTTTCTGAGGGAAGACTCAGGTGCACATCCATCACTACTTCAATATTTTATGGCTTTGCCCCTATGTTTTCTTGCTTCCAAGATGATGTTTGCTCTTGAAATCGCTGAATCGTCAGCCCCATCCTGCTAAATGAGCTGTTCACCTGAATCAAAATCGCTGGCCATCTGGAATCCTGTTTGGAAAAAGAGCCCAGGTTGGGTATATGAATAACAACCCCGATTCTCCGCCCCAGCCTCCAATGAGGCAGAAAAAGATACACTGTCGGGGAGATGACTGGGAAAGGTTGTTCTCTGCATTAGTGATGGGCTGTGATTATCACGTCCTCCAAGCTGCCTTCCCCTCTCCGATTAGCAGATGCCTTTCTGTGTGAAACCACCCTGTCTTCATCTCCTCCAAGACGCTGCAGCTCCCTGGGGCAGAAGGACCAGGACCTGCTGCTGTTTTTTACCCCTCACCAGTGGCTCCAGTGCAGAGGCAGCAACAGCACCTGTAAGACTGATGTTGGCATTGCTCTACCTGGCTCCCTTTGGCACGGCAACTGCCTACAGCAGTTCTCACCCCATAAAGTCCTTTGCCAAATCCTTTATTTGCTCCTCCAGGTTTTCATAATAAACACTCTTTTGAGGACACTCTGGATTTGCTAAAACAAAATATTTTCATTACAGAGATGGGCTGAATGTCTGAGATACTAATAATTAGAGGCTATTTACAGCAAGAGGATGAGAAGGAGTGGTGGGGTCTTGTCATCTCTGCTGTGTACTTCTCTGCTTCTCACCAGAACACATCTGACAGGGAAAAAACTGACCTTCTCATGAAAGTCTGTATTTTATGTTGCAGTGCAACCATTACTTGCATTTTCCCACAGTGAAAATCATTCTCAGTTTTCTCTTTAATACTCAGAAATGAAGGGGAAGGAGAACTGCTTGGGAAACTCAGCCTGAGATTTCTAGTCATAGGATCCCACAACAAGCTTAGTCTCTTCCAGTCCGAAATTAAGGAGACCATACTCTGGTTTATTTTTGGCCATGTAAAAGGTTATACGGACTGCAGACAGACACACAGAGGAAGAAAAAAAAAAAATAAAGATGAAAGAATTCCCATGCTTGTTGACAAAGACACAGTCCCAAAAATTCCATGCTTCTCAGCATAAAAAGACAAAACATTTACACACGTACTTAAATGCCTGTCACATTAAGACCTCTTGTGATTATTTCCTTGAGCATTACCTATTGGATTAAATGAATAAATAAAACTGGCCATGCATCACAGTGATTATACTGTTTTGAATAAGCATTTTGAATCCAGCTCAGAACTACAGACACCAAGGACAGCCATGGCCAAAGCAAGTGCAGAAATGGCCTCTCATTTCTTCTCTGCTTGGCTTGTGTAAAATGAATCTCTCTATATTCAAGCTGATGGGGTTGCACTTAAACATACACTGCTCTCAAAACCCCTGTGTCCCTGGAGCCACTCCTAAAACATGTCAGAAGCATCTACCTCCTTGTTAATCTGAAATTCTGTGTCTATAAAAAAGTCAGCATCTCATTCAGGTAAACCAGTCTGAGAACTCCGTTTCCTCTTCTTGTTCCCAATTTATTTTTCAGGTAACAAGTTGCAGCACAAAAATTCTTGCTCTAACAGAGTCTTCTGAGACAGCTGCTGAAACAGAGCTGAAATATTCGGATTGTATTTCTGGAGGTCTCTTTTCCTTGTTGCTGTGATTATCTGCAGGTCTCCCCCCACCAGTTCTCTCATTGTCTGTGCTACACACTCACAGCCAGTGCCCTCTTGGCTGAGTCCACTGCCACAGGTTACTCGTCAGGAACAAAGCTCCACCTGCATCAGAAAAGTAATAGAAACAGGAAAAGTCAGGAGTGAGAGATGAAGACCGAATGCTGAAATGAATTCCTTCTATCTGCACAAAGACTCAGGGTGTAACACATCCTCCTGACTGGTCTGGCAGTGAAATATAGGAGCATAAAGCATGCCTCTCTCTTTGCTGGATTAATTGTGCAATTCATTGTTTCTCTTGTTCATGGGAAAGGATGTTTGTCTGCATAACTGCTGTTTCCTATGCCTCCAAGCTGGATAGGCAAGGAGAAAGCAAGGTATGGAGTGGGAAAGGAGCAGAGTCCCCACCTACACATCCACTGCTGCAGCAAAGCAGGTGCCTCGGGAGAAGGGCTGTGCTGCAGGAAGAAGTTGGCAGCTGCTCCCTGACAGCAGGGAGAGAGCTAGAACTGACTCAGAGTTATGTCATGCCTTTTGCTTGGAGGGAAGTGCGTGGTGGTCCAGGCAGGAGGGAGCAGTACCACCCAGGGCTGCTGCAGCACTCCAGGTTCACTGTTCTGGGGAAGACAGATCTCTGTATTTCACCTTGAAAAACTTCACAGATAAAATGTAACTCTCCACTGTCCCTTAGGTAATACCCTGAATGAAGAGGGGGATCTTGCTCCCTGTCAAAAACCCTGGAGACACATCCTGTGGCACAAAATTCAGGGGAATCTGCAGTGTTAAGGTCACCCTCCATCTCCTTCTTCCAATTATTTCTCTGAAAGAGACAAATTTTGTTCCAAAGAAGTAACTTACAGCAGCAGTCAGTGCAAAGGACACTTGACTAAGTGTCAAGCATGCAGCACACAAAGGCTCCAAAATGCTTTAATAAAAAAAAAAAGAACTGCAGTGAAATATGTTTTGCCAGGTGAAAAGAAACAATCTATGCAGTGACTTCTGAGTGGGTTTGTGGCTTTGTTTGATAAGGGGACTGCTGTTGATAATGCCCTCCTGATGCTACTTAGCTGTAAGAAGCCAGTATAAAGCTGATCAGGACAAAGAGAAGATGCAGCTGTTGTAGAGAAAATTGCAGCATCTCCTTTTCCCTTCAGTTATTAAATAGTCCATAATAGTGAGTGGATGTCAAAAGCCAAGAAGTAAAAATATTGTTAATATGTTGTGCTATTGTATCCTGGGACAGTTGGCAGATTCTTTCAAATTTTTTGTCTGGGTGGGAAATAAAACTGTGGCTTCATGGAGAAAGGAAGGGGATATTTCTTACAGACTGTCTCTTGTCAAGCACCGGAGATATGGAGAGTTTCCCTAAGTTAATTCCCTTTCACGCTGCTTGTGACTCTTCTGATTGGGTGGTGACAGTGCCATTTCAAATTTCCTTCACTGAATGTCCAAACTGAAGAGCAGAAGGCTCCAGGGAGACCTTATAGCAGCTGGGGGCACATGGGGTCTCTGCTCTGAGAGGGGAAATAAAAAATTTGAGGCAGCATTCATAAGTTCTTGGCTTGCATAGAGCAGCCTTTTAGTGTTGTTCCCTGTGCAGCAAGGATCTGGGAAGCTCTGCTACATCGCAGTAGTGAGTGCATTTTCTTTCCCCAAAACCATCTGCTATACTGATTTGTTAAAAAGGAAAACCAAATCTCTAATCCAGTGCTACTGTGTGAATAGAATCCCGCTCAGGGCATTAGCTCTGTCTTGTCAAGGAACACAATGTGCCATTAAAACAAAAAGATGCCTCCAGCTTTGGGACAAAGGAGCAACGAAAACTAAACGCCACCCACTTGTGCCATGTCTTCTCTGAGCCAGGGGACAGGCCCAGGGGAGTGGATGGAAGTGAAGTGTCACCCTCCAGTGTGTGCCAGGCTGGGACAGGATAGAGTCATAAGAAAGTAACACCTTAAAATCTCAAATCTCTTATTTAATTCCAAATCTTCCTCTTGTTAATTTTTTTCTTTCCTTTTTTTTTTTTTTTTTTCTTTCAGGCACAAGCAGTTCTGCATTAGCTCAGAAAACAGAAATCCTGCCCCTTCCTGTGAATCTCCTGGGCACCTCTTTAAAATAGGGCTCTGTGTGTTTGTGAGGATATATATATACGCCATGTCTTCACAAGTAATCACTGCCCCCCCAGTTCTGTTGGTGCCTAAAATTAGGGTAAATATAGCAAAACTGCATAAAATCAGAATTCCCAGCTGTTGTGGTATTTAAAGGTTTTTCCAAAGCCTGATCTCTTAAGTCCAGTGAAACGCTGAGATTCCCAGTGTGTTTCTTTCATGAATTTCCAACACCAGTCTCTTTAGATGTACCCATGGAAATAATTATGTTGGGAACATTTGGGTGGGAAGAGATTGAATACTTGCACTGGGAAGAAGATGAATAATAGCACAGTTTCCTCCAGTGGCTTGAGGGCTTTCTCTTGTTTCCTTCTGAAGGAGCTTTGTTGGTCTTGCAGCTGCTGGATGGCAGATGTCGATGTGCTGGGGCAAGGCCCCCCCTTCCCCTGCCGAGCCCATGCTCCTGCCGTGGCTGTACAGATTTCCTTTTAAATACATGGCTGCATACGCGTCATGGATGATGCCCACTGCTTTGCTGGCAGCCCTGCCTGCAGATGCAGTAATTAATCATCAAGTGACAGGGTGGCAGTGCCCCTCATTGACTTCGGGGTGATTAAGAAGGGCTGGCTTTCTCCCCGCCTGACAAAGGAGAGCAGTGAGCCGAGCAGGGAAAGGCTGCCTCGGAACCACTGCAAAATCCTGCATTTCCAATAGCCTTTTCCATACTGGTAACACTAAGCACTCTGTAAACCAGCAAGCTGGGACTCAGGGAATGTGCAAACTCCAGTATTCTGCAGCTGTCCCATCCATCAGCACCTCGAGGCTCTGCCCTGGGCATGGCATTCCAGCACGCTGTGTGACACCAAGCCATTGGAGAAGCTATCCAGTACAGCAGAGGGTTTTTCTAGAGGAAGAGCCTTGCTTGTTCTGGAACAGATTATTTGCAGCTCCCCAAGGGACTAAAAATACAGTTGCCACTATTGAATTTTGGTATTTCTAGGTGCTAATCTAGTGCTGGGGGTGAAGGAGAACAGGAAACTGTTTTGCGTGGCATGCATTTAAAATCAGTTCCTGAACGCCTGAGTTTGGGCAGATCTCCCACCCAGCTAAATGAGAGATTTTTCTGGATAGCAATGTTGGCATTTGGCTATAAGCTGCTATTAAGAAGTAGAGCGGTTTTCACTCATGAATATTCATGTGGCTATATTGACATGTGTATACTATCAGCATACAACTTTGCAAATCCTTTATTCCAGTGTATACTGGGGAAATGAAGCAGCTGGTCATTAGCTTACCTCCCAGCACCCACATTTACCAGTGACTTACACAAGGCAGTAGTTGTGTCAACCTACCTGTGCCAGCTCCTACTGTTCCTCTTCCATCTCGTATAGGAAGAAAGCATTTCTCATCCTAGTAGCCACTTTCTTTCACCTGCTTGCACGGGAAATGGCTCCTTTAATTTTCTTCTCTTTTAAAAGTCTTGGCATATTTATTATTAATATTCTTATTATTACTCAAATGGGTAAAAAGGAAAGCAATTAGACAGACTTCATTGAGAACAATTAAATACAGTAGCAGTGAATCAACTAACCTGCAGATTAAACATATGGTGGAGAGCACTGTTCTTTATTTGCCCTCCCTTTAAGTACCTGTTGTGGAGGTGGGCTCTTAGAGGTCCACAAGCTGAGAGCTGCCTAAGAGTCCTTGTGTGAGGCATTTGGCTGTCAGGAGTCATGGACCACTTCTGCTGTTTTCAGTTCTTTGCCAGGCTTTCCCTTCTTTGTTGCTAAATCAAAACCAAGTGCCATCCGGGTCAGTGGAGTGGAGAGAAGTTACAAGGCAAGGGGCTCCTGGGGTGTGGCAGAGGGGGCTGTAGGATGGGCTGAACCCCCCGTTGCCCACACCAGAAGCTGGTGTCAGCCACGCAGTCGCAAACAGTGGCACTCACACATCTCTTCTGTTTCAGGCAACCATGTATAAAATTACAGATTCAAAGGTCTTCACCCAGTCAGTGACCACGGGAAGGATACATGCTAGGATTTGTGCTTTTGGTCAACTTGCAAACAGTTGTATTTATTTAGTTTTAACCTCTTGCCTGATGAATCCATTTTAGCTTCTTCTTTAGGCATTGCCTATTTTTTCTTTGATTTCTCTTTAAGGCTGATTTCATTAGGTGTCCTAAACTCTTGACCTAGGTTGTGGGGGTTTTTGAAGGTGTATTTTTCTTATTTTAAGCTTTGCTTTACTAGTGTCAATGGTTTGCTCACAGCCTAAGCTCAGCCTTGATGAAGACAAAAGATACTAATTACTGCTCCCACTGCTGGGTTCACCAGACATTTACAAAAGGTTCACATTGTTAGGTTTCAGTCTTCTTAGTGCTTAAGAGGATTTCAGGATATCCTATATTAAATTAAAACAAAAATATAAAGAAAAGAGAAAAAAATACATCAGGATGTTCTCCCTGAGCAACAAAACCACTCTGTCACCTCATCAGGACTCCCTGCTAGTTCTTGCAATTATGCTCTTCTCAAATCTTGCACGAAGTGCATGTTATCACAGAACCACAGAATGGTTTGGGTTGGAAGGGACCTTAAAAATCATCTCACTTCAACCACCCTCCTGTGAGCAGAGACACCTTTCACTAGACCAGGTTGCTCACAGTGTCATCCAGCCTGTACTTCCAGCTTCTCTGGCAACCTGTTCCATTGCATCACCACCTTCACAGTACAGTTTCTTCCTAATATCCATTATAAACCTGTCCATTGTTTGAAGCCATTCCCCCTTGCCCAGTCACTACATGCTCTTTTTAGAAGTCTCTCTCCATCTTTCTTGTAGGCTCCCTTCAGGTACTGAAAGCCACAATCAGGTCACCCTGTAGCCTTGTCTTTTCCAGGCTGAACAATCCCTATTTCTCAGCCTTTCCTCATAGGAGAGGTGCTCCTGTGCTGGGGAACACAGAGCTAGATGCAGACAAGTCCTTACTTCCAGTGACCAGAGAGGCCCTGGCAGGGAGAGAAATGATGCTCTGCAGATGGAGATTTGATCTGAGCATCCACAGCTCTCACTGAAATCTGTGGGAGCTGCAATATCAACAATGAGCTGCAATATCAACAATGAGCTCTTCAAATCCTGAGACTGATACCAAAATACCCTCAAACTATCCTCTGAAGTGAGAATTTTGGAGAATCAAAGCAAATATTGAGTTGCAAAAGATGTCTAGGGGCCCTCGGGTCCAACCTTCCTTTTCAAAGCTGCTGTTGGAACTATAATTCATTTGGGATCTTTTAGTTTGCCTTTGGTTACTAAACCAATGGCATGTACTTAGGCCATGTTTCCAGTCTTTTCACAGAGACTGGAAGAGCTTGAAAAAGACTTTTGAAGGAAAAAAAGATGAGATTCTGACTGCATGCTTCAAGAAAGTGAAGTTTTATGGTATTTAGTAAACTGGGTAGGAATCACCATAAAACCCCAAGGCTGGCAACACTGAATTTGAGAACACTCATCTTAAGAGCCTACCAAGCAGATGTTGAATTTTGTGCTTTTCTGGATGAAAAATTCAAAATTCTTGTTCAAAGAAACTTATTCCAGCAGTAGCACCTACACAAGTGAGTTTGGAGATAGATAAGTATTTCTACAGTGGTTCACAGACACAGAGTGGTGGGATGGGTCTGCACCATACCTGCTGAAATCTGGATTCCACTGTCACTGCTCAAGGAATGAAAACCCACAGCAAGACTGAAGTCTGCTCCAACCAGCAATCTAGCATTTCAAATCATTTCATTTTTAATTGGATGTGTCTAAGAGGTTACTTTTAATAATTGAAACAGAGATTGCTCCAGGAGGATTAGAGCACGTGTTTAGAAGATAGGGATGCTTTCAAAAAAGAAAATAAAAAATATATTCCTGACAAGTTGAGTGGTACTAAAACTCACTACCACATTACCACATGGGGAATAAAGACTGTGGCACGAAGGAAAAACTGAGCACTCTGTGATAGAAAAGATCTTAATCACCTCATATTGCAAGGAGGACCAAATCACTGCAGGATTTGCTAGCATCTGAAAATACTAAATGAAAAAAAATTAAAGCTCAGTAAAGCTTTACAGATTTATCTCTCTTGCTAGGGGGGGATCCAAAAGCACTTCAGCAGGCAGTGTTGTACCTTACATGTGCGGTTCCCACGGGATGTCCTGATGCTGTGACTCTTTCCTAGGTGCAGGATTGAGCAGGGAAGTGTCCAGTCCTGTACTCTGGGGGCAAATTTCCAGGTCTTGCTCTGTGGCAACTGGAATCTAGACAGGGCTTCAGAAAGCCACTGGCTTCAGGTCATTATCCTCAAGACCTATGTCGTGCTTAGGAGCATCAATTACTGGCGCTATTCAAGTACTGGCAATGTCCTGAGCCTCCTAGAGCCGTGGGAACAGTCAGCAATGGTTTTCCAACTGTTTGTACAGAACTGCTTTTCTCTTTGCTGCCCACAATTCCTGCCTCCTGCACCCTCCTGCTTGTGCCCCTTTTTTCTGCCTTTCCCCAGATGTGCCTGATACCGGGTGTATAATCCATTGTCAACACCTGAGAGAGGGAAAACAAAACCCTCTGATTAGCCCCAAGAATGGCATGAGCAGGGAGAATAAGTCAAGAAGAGAGAGCATGTACAGCTTCTCACACATGCTGTCTCAAAAGGGTTTCTCTCAGAAGCTTCAGCTTTTCCCCTCAAATCAACTATTTGTTGTAATAAACCTCTAGTCCCATTCTCAGCTGTGATGCCTGAGAGCAGCTGAACAAATTACCTTGTAATAGTAAAAGATTTTGCTAAATGTGGATGAAAATCCTCAATCTTTTCTAAGTTATCATCTGGAGAAAATTTATCACTTTCAAGTTTTCTGATTGGCTTATATAGGCAGCAAAACTGACCTTCAATTTTGTCCTTCAGAGATATCTAAAAGAAATTCATGAGAGTATAAACTCAGGTAAATCCTTTTGCTTTCAATTCATCTTTAAAAAGTGCTTTTAGCTGATATAAATTAGACCAGTTCTTGAAGCAAAATAACAAAGTCTAGTAAAAGTATATTAACTCCACTGGCAGTGGCATATTTCCAGTAAGGTATTTCCTAAAATTCAATTCCCCCCACCTTGTTTAGTTTGTTTTGTTGTTTGGTTTTTGCTTTTTTTTTTTTTTTTTTATAAAGCAGCAGAACATTGGATGATTAAATTTGATTTCACAGTGTTTTAGTGTTTTGCATCTTAATCTCATCTAATTTCTCAGACAGTAAGTTCTCAGCGGCACTTGAGAAAATGTGACCTTTGAATTTTCTGTTGTGACTTTTTTAATCAGTCATCTGGGGAAACCTTAAAAGGGAAGTTATCTCAGCTCTTTTTTTAGCAGGGCCCTCCTGCGGATTGGGAGTTATCAGCATCTTCCAACTGATACGCCACAGTTTAGAAAATGTTCATTCTTAAGCAATTGCATCTGAACTTTCGGGGCTTCGCTGATGAACGGATGACTCATTTACAAGCATTTTCCAGGATAGCAGCAGGTCTGTTCCTAATCAGTTTTGAGCAAGGAGATCCAGGGAAATTTTAAATACTGTGTTTTCATTACAGAGTTAGGTTTTATTCATGAGATTCTCATTGACCTTTTAAGTAAGTTACACAGCGACCATGCCAGAATTCCCAACAAACTAAGGGAGTTTTAGTAAAACTTTCTTAACTCTTTTTTCACAAAAAAAATCCTCTTTGGCTTCAAGTGGGTTGGCAATTAACTGTGAGTGGTTTTTTTTTTTTTTTGGCCTCTGCTCAAAAAAAGCAGTATTTAGGCAACTTATGATTTCTATGATTCCTTCTCTGAGAGTCTGGGGCACAGACACCTTTCTCCATTTGACAAACCAACTGAGAAATGTGCCTGTTGGGCTTCTCTGGGAAGAAGGCCTCTTCTCAGCTGGGCAGACCTTATTATTTTTGATGCAGTATGTGTTTAGCAAATCTTTGGATTTCTCCAGCCATGGAGTCAGACCCACAAATATTCTGATCCCCGTTGCCCATACACTCTGTCAGTGTAAATGTTGTCTTCATCTGACGTAAGTCACCCCTGAGGTATTCTGGAAGGAACAGCTGCTTCTGACAACTGGGAAAAAAAATGATTTTGGAAATTAAGACTAATTCTCCTTTTGGGCTGACCTTGCCAGATTTTAATTTTTTTTTGGTTCTGTACAGGACAATTAAAAGAATCAGGATGGCAGAAAGTGTCATTGAAAGTGACAACTGGTCTCCTGATGATCAGGAGATCTTCTGCTAATACTAATTTGTGTCCCACTAATTTCATGGGTACTGTACCAAAGTCACAGACCAGATTGGCAGCTACTCACTGGGAGTTTGCTGGAAGTATCCCAAGCATAAAGGATAGAGGGAGTATGAAAGAACACATTCCATTTAAACCCAAGTTCTATATGATATAGTCCCCCTTTAATAAGAAAAAGCAAAACATTACCTACCTTTGTAGGATAACAGGAGCATTAGTCCTAGGAAGTTATACTTGCAAAACACAGCACTCATCCATCTAATGAGTTCTGTTTATCTAAAGAGAACTGGGAAATGCTGTCATGGCACTGCTTTATGTGTGCATGCACATTGCTAATTCCTGTAAGGTAGCAGGGAGCATCTCCTCTGTCCTTGTCTGCTACAGAAGTTCTGCCTCATGATTTCATTTGATGCTCCCAAGTTCCTCTCACAGGAGGAGACTAATCATTCCTCATTCACCTTTTCCTGCCAGCCACTCTTTTATATAACTCTGTCACTTCTTCATCCAGTCACCTCTTTTCAGAGTTGAAGACTTGTCTATTTAATGTCTCCCAGTACAGAAACCATCTCATGTCTTTGATTGTCTTTGTTGTCCTTCTCCGTATCTTCACTGGTTTTTACCTATTTAATTTTTGATGCAATGAATGCAGTATTCAAGTGGGAGCAAATTTTGGGCTCATTCTGTGGTACTGTTCTGCTTTCCCTGCTGCTCTTGGTTGCTTTCATACCTTACATTCTGTTTACCTTTTCAGCCTGCCTCAGGGCGATGAGCAGATGTTTTTGTTGAGCAATCGGCAGCCACTCTATGATCTCTTTGCAGAATGATAATGGCTAATTTAGAGCTTATCATTGCATATGTGTATTTAGTGTTGTTTTCCCCATGTGCATTACTTTGCATTTATCAACACTGAATTTAATCTGCCAGTTTCTTCCTCCCTCAGAACTCTATGATCAGTTTTAGTTTTTACTCCCGGAATAATTTTAGACCCTCAGCAAAACTGAAGATCATCCTTAGGGCTAATTTTATTTAATATTTTCATTAATATCTGCAAACAAAAAAGTTTCAGTGTGCGAATTTAATTTGCTAATAGCACAAAGTTGAGAAACCATCTTCATTTCGGAAGATGCTCAGCATATTACAGATTAATAAATAGATGACTTTGGGCACTGGAGTAATGGAAATTAAAATAAATGCAATGTAAACTGCAAAGTCATTCTATTTGTTACAATATATTGACATTATAAAAATGTTATGCACATTTAAGAGTATATAACAACAGTTCCTGCTGGGACTGGAGAGTTCAGCAGAGGAAAAAAAAACCACCCTGATACATTAATCAAACTGCAAATGGACTCTAAGCCACTGGTGTTATATAGCTATAAAAAGTCAAACCTAATCTTTGGAGATAGCAAAAACATGCATATCCTGCAGAGATAAAGAAGGATCAGTATTACTGTGTGAGGTGCTGGATTGCCAGGTGTTCCTCTGCTCACTCAGGTTCAGTGAAGATTCATTCAAGTTAGAGATGCACAGGTCAGATAACTTGTGGACTGGGAAATTTGTCTGCAAGAAGCATTTCAAAGAGGAAAACTGATTTCCCTTTCTAAATGAACTGAGGAACAGAGCTCTGCTAGCTAATGGTGCCACTGGCACAGGAGCAAAGGAGCATAAATTGATCATGGATAGATTTAAGATGGAAATTAACTGCTGCTTTCTAACTATTAAGTGCGTGAGAAGCAATGTTAAAATGAAGCTTGAAGCCTTTGTGAAGGAGTCAGATTACACGATTATCCCCCTCAACAGCTGACTGGCTCTGCTGGCTGAGGAGCCATCTTTCCAGCAGGAGTGGATTCCTCTCCTTCGGCATCATGCCAGCGGTGTTTCATCCCCTCCTCATTACTGGAGGACGATTCAAAAGGTGTTTCCTTCCTGCTACAGACTCCGCTGACTCCAGCAAGCAGCAGGGGACATGCCCTGCTCTCGAGGAAGGGCTGGATAACGCTGCCGTGAAGCTCCTGGCCATGATGTCAAGAGCTGGCAGCTAATCAAGCTCAGATGATTTCCAACAAGCCATTTCTCATTAACATTTCTACATATGGATGAAAAACACTTAAACAGCAGCACTGAATGCTGGAGTACTCCTTCTATGAGACAGCCCATGCAATAAGCATGAATAATTTCTTCACTGGCTATTGAATTGTTTACAGTGGGAGACCATTGCAAGCTCCATACACATTTTTAGGTCTCAGTTTTTGGTTATTCACACAACAATAGCAGTCAATTTATGCCAGTCATAGAACTAACAGGTTTGTTTTGTGGAGGCATGAAAGTCAGAAACCAAAGAAGTCTAATTTTATTTTTCTTTCTGAAATATATACTCCTTTCATCTTCAGCCCACAGTTCTTTTGATTTTCAGAAGACTTAATGTTACAAAACCAGAACCACTACTACTTGATGGTCCCATTTGTTGGTTTTGTGGTTTTGTGTTTTGTTTTGTTTTGTTTTTTTCTCGGTTGTTGTTCTGGTGTGGGTTTTTTCTAACATTAAAAACTCACACTGACAAATTTCTTGCTTTGTATGTGACACTTCACAAAAGCACAGTAAATATAAGAAGGATAATGACAAAAGCCATGGAGAGTTCTGAAAAGAAAACTCTTCAGAGAAAAACATGCTTGGAAGGAGAAGGGTGGCAAAAGATTGACCACAGTATGTTCAAACCAAAGTGCATTGTGAATTATTTTTCTTTTATCTTTTGTTGGAGTGAGGGGCTCAGTGTACTTTCTACCAGCTGACATTAAGAGGACAAAGGGTACTTGAAATCACACCTTTCACCAAGAAAGTATTTGAGTCTTCTTTCCTTAGATGTGACCTTTTGGACACTTCTAGTTCAAACAGGCCAGACTGAAAAGTAAAGTTAGGAAGCATTTCTGTTTAGGAATTTCTGTTTGGTTTTTTTTTTTCCCCTTTTGTTTCTATTCCACAACATGGTGAGCACAGGGTCTTCCTCAGAGCCTCTCAGCCCCAGGGCTTGCTAAGATAACATCACTTTCCTGACTAGCTGGGCATGAAAACCACTCACGTGCTGGGTTCATGTGCTCTGCTGAGAGTAGAGATAACAATAAATTGGTGCTGTTTCAGTGGACTTTATGCACGACCTGAGGCAGAGATTAGAGCTGGAGGATTTTTGTCCTGTTAGTGTAAACCTTATTGAGAAACTTGCAGTCACACTTCATATTCCATTTATTTTCTTAACGGTTCATAGAAGATTACTAAGTGAATAATAAATGTTTCAATTAAACACACAGATTGTTATCTAGGTCAATAAATTGCTTTCAAACTTTGGTAATGTCTGCTGGTGATGTAACAATTTTGGAACAAACCTTATATATGCTTTCAATACATATTGCTCTTCATTAACCCTCTATCAACCATTTACAAATGCTAATATAAAACATGGTAAGAATCCATTCAATTGAGAGTACCTGATATTGGTAATATCAATTTGCACTACTGAATTCTCCAAGTAAATCAGAAAGAAAAAGGCCATGGAGTATCTCAGACAAGTAGGAGAGAAATAGACATTTATATTAATCTAGCAAATTTTTATGGAGTCAAGGTGGGATATAGAGCTTGTTCCATTTTCAGTGGAGAGCATAAGCATGAGCAGAGAACAATTCATCACACCTACCTTACCACAGGATTAATTTTCGTCTGTACTGAATATAAATTGGCCTGAAGAAAATAATTTCAACAGAACTGGATATGAGCACCATATCTGGCCAGAAAATTGGCTGACTGATGGTAAACAATGGGTAACGATAGATTTTTGAGGCATCAAATTGTCAGATGTAGCTAAAAAATATAGCAGAGGAATCTGTCTTAAGATTGTTCTTATTTAACATCACCTTTAGTGATCAGGAAGAAGGCATGAGAAGCATAGTAGTTAAACAGGCAGATGGTGTTGCCTTGGAAGCCAATCAAACATTAGAGATGACAGAAATATTGCGAAAGATCTGTAAAAGTCAGGAAAAGGGATGAGGGACAAAAACAGAAACGGTTTGAATTGGTGGAGATGAAAGAATTGAGAAAATATCCCAAAGCACTGAGTGCAGCGCAGACACTGAAGGAGAAGGAGCAGCGACAGCAAGAAGAGATGCCTCCAAAACAGGACAGCTCTTTGGAGCTAAACACGTTGAGGCATCTGTGATCATGAAAAATGGAAGTAATATCCTCTGTTATGTACCTTTTCTCTATAAAATGTCTTTGCCATCATCATCTTCTGAGTGCATTTTGTACCTCTCTCGGTCCTAGACAAAGAACTAAGGCAGCCTTGTTGTACTTGCTGACAAAATGGTCAGTCAGGGCCTGCCTGAAGCCCATTAATTAGCAGTGTTAATTATAGGGTGGATTGGCACACTTCCAGCTCTACCCCTGCTGGTAAAAACAGTGAGTTACTTTTAGGTCAGATGTTTGTGCTGCATCAGCCCTTGTGCTGTAGTGAGCACACATCTCACTTCAGATTTTAGTGGATAAACAAAGAACCAAACAATCATACTTCAGGTGCAGAGATCTAAAACCCCAATAGCCAAAAAGAATGCCAATTAATTCACTCAATCACTCACTGCTACAGACATGGAAGTAGCTGATGGACATCCAGACAATCACTGCCACTTGTGTTTCTATCCTGACTGACAAGGCATTTAAGATACCCACAGAAATGCAACAAGGGCAGAGGGAAAGAGATGACCACCTTGGATGCCCATCCCCCAGGAGACCACGTAGAAGCAAATGCACAGTGTCCCTCTGGTGTCCAGGGTGAGGAAACTTAAAAATGCACAGATTCAAGGCACGAGAACCCGAGCCAAAATTCAGATACCTGTCTAGATGGGGTAGTCCTAATGGGCCAATGACCTTGACCAGGTAAACATTAATTCAGGGTTACTTTATTTAAAAAAAAAAACACAGTGTACAACACTCTGAATGGAAAAATACCAAAAACTTCAGAAGTGCTGGAAAGCTTCCTGTGTGTTCCTTTAAACACATATTGCCTGGATTCAAAATGCTTTTGTGCCTGAGAACAAATGCAGTGATTTTCACATGAGGCAGCACTAAAAATCATACTCCAATTCCCAATCAAAAAATGAGAGGTTCTAATATTGACCATTAACCCAAGAGAACAATAAAAGAGGGTTTGTTCACATGAAACCTCCCAATGGCATGTCAATTCCATTTAGTTATGGAAAAAATAAATAAAACACGTATCAAATATAAATAAATACAAATCAAGTTCTTAATCACAGAGTTTATACAGGAATTTCCATCCCCTGCAATCAGCTCTGTAATTGCCTCACCTGGAGCTGAAATGTCATCTCTCCAGAGAGGAGGAGGACTGTTGTCTTTTCAAAAGATGATAATGGATTTGATAGAATATGATTCACAAAAGCATGGTCGATTTTTTCATTTTCTAACTATGCATGGCATGTTAGAGAAATTTTAGTGAGATGAGTGAATCCCTTTTAACTGTCCTTGAATGAAGAACAAAGTGAGAAGTGAATTGAGAGCTAACTAAAACATTCTTTATTACCATGTCAAGAGCAATGTCCTGTTCTGCTGGGACATGCTTAAACTACCACCTGCCACTCTAACCCTGATGTCAGAGAGTAAATTGTGTATTGCTATAAAAGATCTGTGGTTCTGCCTACTGTGGGAGGAGGAGCCCCTCAGGAGAGACATTCAGTCATGGCCTCAGTGCCAAGAATGTCATTTGTCTTAGGGTATCCCCAGGGGAAAATTGAGCCTTGGTTTATCTCACTTTTGTGATAGGAACTGTAAGAGGAAACAAGGGTCCCCTGAGGCTTTTCTTTCTGTCATTGTCTATTATGATGTTAGGTTCATAAGGTATCTTTTAGGACTGAGACTGTTAATTGTAAACCAGAGTTCATCTTCCCCTCACATCTTTCAGGTCACCTGCTATGAGGGAGCAAAGTTGCTTAAACTATCATAACTTCTTTCTGGAGGAGAAATTCTTCCACCACTCACAAATCCCATGAACCCCTATTATTCATCAAGAGTATTTACCGACTATTAGGGTACAGTGTGCATGTCTTCATAAATGGAAATTCCGGAATATTTTCCATTTTTTTTTGTGTTATGTACTTCTACAGCCTGACTGCAAACCCACTCACTGAATAGTTATTTATTTTAGTTTCCCTGCTGTCATCAGTGTCCTACATATAAATTATGTCAGGCTCCTCAGGACAGACAGAGTTCTCAGAGCAGGTAGTGCAGAGACTTTCCCCAGCGACTCTTGCAAGAAGTAAGTGAAGCACAGCAGAGGAGAAGCTCTGACATAAGGCAGTGACTCCAGTCATTCCCAAATTGCACTACCCGGAGGAAATATCCAGTCCCCATGCATAGGGACATCAGTCATTTTATCTTGGCAGAGTAAATAGATTGTGCACCAGGACTCTGCTTCTGACAGCTCCTCAGTGCAGATAAAACCAGTAATTGTGCTGATAAGAGAGTCACTAAGATGGATAGTTGGGGGGGTGAGGGGGGAAGTCATGCACGTTTTTGAGACACAGGGGCAATTTAGCAACTTTCAAACTGTTTGACTAAATGTAAGCAGAACTCCTGCTGTTAAATGCAGCTCACTAAATACTAAACAATGTGGCCATCAAGCATGGAAATTGGAGTTACAAATTATAAGACTCTCTACTTGGCAAGCTCTTTTTTTTGTAGCTTAAGATTCAGTAGCAAAACTAATATTTTTAAATTTTACCAGATGTCTTTTCCAAGAGGAATGTACAAATTATCTACTGTCAGATGACATAGATACTTATACTCACTCCTAATTTTATAGAGAAGGAGTGTGTCTGTATGTCTAGAAGGACATATATGTGAACTCACATGTATGTCTGCACATGTGCAAAGGTATAACTAAAAATTTTAAAAACAAAATGTCAAATTCAAAAAAAAGAAACTCAAACATTTCCCCAGTGACTCAAACTGTTTTTTTAAGTCTGGGCTTACCATGCACAGGTAAAATAGAGAATAAGTAATGCCAAACCTTAGATGGGCTCAGCTACACACAGGAAGTAGCAAAAATTTGAATGTTTAATTTGGCAATACCCCAAAATAATCTGCCTAGAGGTGTTTAGAGTGATAGAAATAAGCAACCTGGATATGCATTCTGTTTCCTTATGAGGAATTCAGTGGGGCTGTTATAGATTGTTACCAAAGACTGGAAGAAAACAGCTCCAAGGTAGGAAGTAGTGCCATTTGCCCTGCTCCTTAATCACCCAGGGTAGTGGCAGTGGTGACAAGAGCCATCAACACCAAGCACACAGGACTCACACAGGAGTCAGCTACCATTGCCCTTGCTCCAGTCTGTGCATCCTGCACCACTGCCTGCACAGTGCTCACAGAACTGATCTGTTTTCCTTCTGTGTTCTCCTTGTGCCTTTCCATTTTAAGCTCTTTTGTTCGCAGTTTTCTCTCAGATCACCCTCTGTCAGCAAAGGCAAAACTTTTTTACCCGATGGTAAATTATAAGAGCTGCGAAACCGAAGTGAAGCAATGCAGGGAACCTGGTTTGTTATGGGTATGTGCCTTGTAGGTTCTCTGAAGTCTGACAAGATGTAAATGCCAAATTAAACTTTTTCTTACATTGTTGTTTCTTGTAGATTGTTTGATGTCTGGTAGGAGTTGAAACGGCAGCTTCTCTCTGCTAATAGCTTTTCTTTACACTCTCTGACAACCCAGTTTCAAAAGACCTGTAAGAACTCGATTTATTTAAGAATTTTCCTGGCTGTCAAATTTGCTTTAATTTGGACAGCAAGATCAAAAGTCATTAAGGGAGAACAGGCACAGAAATGAACAGGCATATGCATACATATACAAGCCACTATGCAGGATAAAATCCGTGGAGCCTGTGTCGAAACAAAAATACTTTGGCATGTTTCAGATGACTGGAGGTTTATCAGCCTGAGGAATAAGGAACAGGAACAGATGAATATTACATAAATAAAGATCCTATTTTCCTACATTTATAAAGATCAAAGGAGGAGAAATAATGAATAAAGTGACATAATTGTCATCGGAGAATTTAGTGATCATCGAATTGTCTCAGAAGATAACAAGAAATGTACGCAGATAAGGGACTAATGTGAATCTAAATCCTTCTCGTGCTGTCAGATATCAGTTAAAGCTTGCAAACGACTCCACCTCCTCTGCCCATCACTTTGTTTACAGAATGGCTACCACTGATTTTGCCAGTAATGGATTATGAGGGGGGGTTATTGGCTGATAGACAAAGCACCAAAATGGATGAGAGAAATGTATTTATTTCTGATTTTCTGCAAATTTTAGACCACTGCCAGTCATCAAATTATCCATCAGCACAATGGTGAGATCACTAGTACATGCATAATTTTTCATTGTATTATGATGCATCAATCAGGAAAAGAAGACATGGGTAAAGAGACTCTTTCTATAATTGGCCACTACATTGCACTCCTACACTGATTATCATTTTACAAGGTGGAAATATCCCCTGTCTGGAAGTAGGAACATGATCCAGACCTTTACTTGCCTACACAGAGGAGGCTATTGCTGATAATTGCTAATTGCAGCTCAGTAAACTTAATGGACAGTCAATCATTCTGGTGCAAGTGCACTGTGCATTAATAAAGTAACTTAATTTCACCATTCTGCGTTTGCCACACTGCTTGCTTTGATCTCCACTAAATTGGATCATTACCTTGTTAAACTGAAACCAACTAATTTTCCCAATTGTCTTTTATGAACAGAAAGAAACCATTGTGCTGCTGTGGAGAACTATGAACCTGATAAACATGAAAAATTAAAACCCAGCTTTTCTTCCTGCCCTTGTGCCCCGCAGTTTGTGAGAGCATGCTGTTCTGACTGATTAACGACGTGCCAGAGATGGATGGCCAGAACAATCAACGTGACAAATGCTTCTCAAGGAGGCAAACTGGGGAGAGACAGGAACGTGCTTTTCTCATCAGACCCTCACTTTTACTGAAAGGAGTATGAAACCTGGTGTTCTTGTGGGAGTGGGATGTGAAAGAATAGGATTATGCAATTATTTGAGCTGGGGAGGGTGAGTGCTAAAACCCCACCAGAATACCTTGCTTCAGGTAGGCTTCTTTGCAGCAGGGGCCTGAAGGATATACAGTACTCTGTTGGATGACCCTAGTCCTGCATCCTTGCAAGGCTGTAGCTTCCATGACCTGAGTTTTGAATGGAAGCAATATGGGAGGAGAAGCTTTTATTCCAGAAAAACAAACAGGATCTCCTAGGACTTTGAGTCAGAAAAGTTCCTAGCTGTCAGGTAAACCATGACCCAATTGATGCCAGAGTGGATCAGGCAGAGACCATCTTCTCTAACTTAAACAGTGAAAAGGAATTCAATTTCCCTGCCTCTGCTCACAGGGCCTGAGCTTTCACCTCTGAAGAACGCGGCTGAGTCTTCACTCTGGGGGGAAGCAGGAATAGAGTTTTAGTGTATTTACTCACATCCATGTTGAGCCAACCATTTAGCAGCACCATGCCTCATTGCCTGGATGTGTCCTTTCTTTTGAGTAATAAGCCTCTGTTGCAAAAAGCTGGGCTTGTGTGATTTATTTCAGATTACTGCCGCTTGTTGCACAGCAGCTTGCTGACTAGTGTTCCCTGGAGTTTGAGGCATCTCTGAATTTCTGTCTCCAATGCCTCTCTGGCTGGCTGGGAAGCATTAGATGCTCCACTAAGTATGACAGCAGCTCTCTGCAGAGCTGGTGGGGAGAGGCTGCAGAACGGCTCTGCCTGCTGTGCTGCCTTCAGAGGCTCTGCGGGCAGCAGGGGAGAACAGCCCATGTCTTCTGCTCACTGCCTGGAACAGATTAATTCACAAAATTTCTCCAGGCTTTCACTTCACCTACATAGCCACTGCTGCGAACCTAAAATCACCAGGATGGTGTTTGGCAGTGATCACTGCAGAGGGCACTTGGGTCTGACTCCTTGAAACAGGAGGCACATCCCAGCTGCCGGATTTTAGAGTGCTTTTTACTCAGAGAACTGAGCTCAGTGTGCCAGTCACGAGCCACCCTACAGACTCCAGTGCTCTGTAACCCTGCCATGCAGGCATGAAGGCACCTCTTTTCCTGGGTACTTCTGTGACTGCCCACACCATGCAGCTGTTATCCCAAATGTGTGTAGTACAGGGTTTGGGGCATGTTGTCCATCAATACTATGCCAGGGAACAGTTGGTGAGAGATTCTGCCTCAGAGATATGGACAAAAAATTTGCTGGGAAGAAAAAACATGGACAACTGAATGCACTGCCTGACTCCTGTGTCCCTGGGTCCTGATGCCACATCTCTATCTGAAGGGCTGTCAACCTTGATTTCTTGCATGTGCCTGAAAGAAATCAGGTTTTGGTTAAAGCTGGAGCCAGACTTGCCAGGAACTCCGGCCTCTACTTAATTTGGTTTTCATTGGGAAAAAAAGCCTCAGCCAGTGGCTGTGTCCATCTTATTGCAGTAAGGAACCAGTCAAGACTATTCAGGAGGCAGACTGAGCTCATAGCAAGTTTTACATCCAGGAATGCCCTGTGCCTTTTGCCTTTTTCAAACCCTTACTACGTGGACATGTGTAGTGACATCTCCACTTCCCTGTTAGTTGTCCACAGGCCATCTGTCAAATATGACCAAACCAAGCCGAGGATAAAACAGTGGAGTCAAGGCAGTACATGGTCTTCCAGATTCCTCTACTCTCTGCTTTCTGTGAGGCTGCTGAAGCTGGAGCTCTTTGGTGCTTGCTGCTGGGACTTCTCTGACCCTTTTCCAAGAGCCCTGGGACATCCAGTTTTGTTTACTCCCTGTGTCACTGTGGTAGGTGAAGCCAAGGTCCCCAGTGTTGCCTTTATGGGAGTTATCTATAAAGGAACAGCAAAGGCAAAGACTTTTTCTGTGCTGAGGCATGCTCTTAGAACTCACCATGCACTCAAAGACAGTGACAGAGATTATTCAAAGCACAGAGCCGGTTGTTTAATTTTGTACACAGATTTGTTCTGCTGTTGGGCAGAGAGTTTCATTGCCTGCTTTGGTTCAGTGCATTCAAAGCATATCCTTCCAAGGGGACTTTAAGTGGATCCTGTGTATTTACTTCAGATCCAATAAAGTTAACTGAAGCCACCATCTCCATTGCATTGTGATATACAAGGTAATAAACAGCTGAAACAATTGATTAAATGCCATAGCAAAGCCATTTATAGGACGCATGCTGCAAAGCAGCACAGACACATCCTATTACCAAACATGCTCTACAAGTGGCTCCTCTTCAAAGCTTTCTCCAAACACAAGAGGACAGTTAGGTGAAAGAAATTCCCCTTTGTGTTGGGAGGGGAGGCTTTGGAAGCTGGGTCTGCTGGAAAGCAATCAGAGGGGCACCACGAGGCTTCTGTAAGAGCGAAAGGGAAAGGAGCTTCCTCCTGGGAGGCTTTTGAGCTTTGTAAAGCTACTTCTGAATCTCAGCACAGTGGGGACCTGGCCTAAATGTCCCAGAAAAGACTTCAGGACAGAGGGAGGAGCACTGATCAGCTAGTTGGATTGGACTATGGATATTCTTCTCTTTGAGATCAAATCCATAAGAATCTGAAAAAAACGTTGGTTCTCTGGTTTTGTTCTTAGCCTTTTATCCCTGCTATACGATCGAAACTTCATGAAGAGTTCAGAGGACAAAAGCCTGCAGGGAAGGGTGACTTCAACCAATACAGGGCTCAAGGACATAAAGATAAGACCTTAAATTAACCACTAAAAAAAGTGGTTTTGTCTTCTCCAGCTTCAAAGAACTTGTGCAGTGTCCCTGCACTAAACTTCCCCACCTTCTTTTCATATTAACTTAGTCCAGAGGCACTCCAGTGATCACAATCTGGATTTCATATTTGTAGAAAAATCAGAATTTCTAGGGGCCACGGCAGCAAGAACAGGCAGGTGCCCCATGCTGGCAGCACATGAGGAGAGGACTACAAGCCCCCTCAGACTCATGAATCTCCCCCTTCTGATTCTGCCTGGGCTCAGACCAGTTCTCCTCAGCTCAGTGTGTTCTCCTTCCCTGCTTTAGCACTTCAACATTGCATAATAATTCCTTATGCCCATCTCTTTGGATACAAGGAAGTGTTCCAGCCTCAAGAGAACGAGGAACCTATTGACT
>JAWWES010000030.1:11552831-11592583 GCA_035583135.1 Lophotriccus pileatus | reverse complement strand
CCCCAGAACAGCAGCAGGGCCACGCTCCCAGGGGGTGGGGTGGGTGCACTGGGCAGCACAGGGCGAGGGCTGGAGGGAGGGAATAGTCTGGGGACTGGTGTAGAGCAGGTGTAACTCTTAGAAACCCCACACAGGGACGTGTGCCAGGGTTGTGTAAGTGTGTACTCTGCCATACTTGCAACTCAAAGTGACAAGCAATCTTACATAACTTCCTTGCTGTCCTGCTATAGTTAGACTTCGAATATGGTTAACAGCTTCTGTTAATACCAGATGTCCTACTATTGTCAGGCTCCATTAAAGCTGTGGTGATATATCCTGTTGATTATCAGCAGCAAAACTGTTGAGATAAGGAATCTTCCTTGATGTAGGACAGGTGGAAAGGAAATCCTGCCAATCTGCCACTGGGGAAAAAAACACAAAACTTCTTTTTGTCTTTTCTCTTTTCTTTTTTTTTCATTATAGATATTTAACATAGTCAAGAGACCAAATCAAATTTTTCCTTAACTCAAAAAGGGAATGTGTCCTCAGACAGCAGCCTACATGAATTAAAAACCTCCCCAGCCTCAAGCCTGGCAGAGTTCAAGAAGCATTTGGACAGGCACATGGCAGGATTGTTGGGGTGCCCTGTCCAGGGCTAGGAGTTGGACTCCATGATCCTTGTGGGTCTCTCCCAACTTAGGATATTCTGTGATAGGGAAAAGCAGTGAGGGTGTAAATAGTTGAAAATACCACATGGCAGTTCATCAGTCAGGACTGCCTTACGCTGTTATAAACAGATGTAGCCGAATTATGCATTTCTTCACAGCTGAATAAAACTGGGATGTTGCTGCCAGTAAATTCCTATATAAATGATACATTCCAAAGTGACTTCCAGACTTGTTCTAGGAGGTAGAAATTCACCTGTCCACATTTGCCATGGGACACTTGACAAACTTGCTTAGGTGACAAGATACTACAAATGTCTCTTATGTAAACACACTCTTGAAGTCAGTCAATGTTTGGAAATATCCCCTTTTAAGAAAACTTGCTGACTGAGTCAGCAGAGAAGAGGAGATGAGAAGAGAGCAGAGGTGGCTTCCCAGGGCCAGAGCATCCCCCTCCCAGTGTTCTTGGAGGAGGGATGCCCTGGCTGTGGATGGGGCTGCCTGGGAAGCTTTAAAGGCAGCTGGGGAGGAAAACTGCCTCTCTTTTACTCAAAGACAAGCTGTTGATTTTCAGAGGAACTCCCAACAGGGCATACACACACTTACCCCTTTGAAAAAATCAGGTCAAATCGTCTTCTTATTTGTTATAAGTTAAAATAAAATAGAGCCCTTCTTGATTTCAAGAGGCTTTGGGTCACTACAGCTAATTTGGCCTAGAAACCTAGAGATGAAAGGCTTTCCATGCCATTACCGACTACATTACTGACTCCCAGGAGTCTCTCCATCCCCAACCTCCACCCTTTTTCTCTAATAGTGGAGTTTTCCTAAATCCTGACTCGCAGCAACCACTCCACCCAGGAGGTGTGATGGGAGACTGCTGTAGTGAGCAGGGGTATGTACAGGTAGGGGATGGAGCAAACAAAACCAGGAAGCTTTGCAGGCTGTGTGGCCTCTCTTAATGACAAATTCTGGGTTTAGGATTAAATGTAGTGCCTGCCCCTTGATGAACTTAACAGCAGCACTGGAACAGAAAGATCTTGTGTAAAAAAAAAACCCAACAGGCAGGAATTCTGCTTAATTACATTTTCTGCAGGCCAGTAAGTGCCTATGAAAAACAGATGTGTAAAGAATTACTCCTTTTTAACAACACCAGTAAATTATTATAAACCTTACTCACAGCTGTAGACTAGAAAAAATAGTGCTCTGTAATTGGCCCTGGACAGTGCCCAGAGCATTTAAAATCCCTTTTCTTGTATTTTTGTTTGTAAATTGCATTTTATAGTAGCGGGAAGACACTGCACCAGGCACAGGAAAATTATCATCTCTCTCAGGCAGTTAAAAGCACACGATGCTGAGTCTTATAACAACCCCTGAGGGACTCGCCCACAGACACACAGCCTGTCATGTCCCATTGCACATGCACTGTGTTTGGTGGGATTCTCCCGAAGAGGTGCTGCTGTAAGGGCTTGAGCTGAGAGGCAAATCAGCACTTCTAGGACCTTTCTGTAGCAACTGTCACTCTTAAAATGGGGTGTGTGGTGGTGGCTTGTTTCCAAAATTATTACTGTTTACTGCACTGTAGAGTCCTGATATATCCCCCTGCTTCCCAGTTCCAGGAATAAAAGTCTTCGTGTCTTTCTGCTTCACTTCTGCTTCAAGACTGTGCAGGTGGCAAAGAAAGTGTGCGTGACTGCCTCTGAGTCTTCTCTGCATCAGAAATGATGACTCTTTAGAAACAAGAATCAAATTAGACAGCAGCCTGTTTAAAGTCAAGGTGGAAAAGGTCTCACCTCTGAAGTCATGTAAAGTTCCCATACATTTTTGTTGCGTGTGAGTTATATAAAACAAAGGAGAAAAATACTGCATATCTTCCTTTGCACCTGCTGAAAATCCAGCACGCAGCATCTAGGTGATTCCTGGACTGGTTCTCTGCTCTAACAAAGTAATCACAGAATAAGCAATGGCAACAGGCTGCCACCCTCTGTGTGTGCCAGCACTGTAGGGGGATAACACAGCTTTCCAGGTATCTGAATTTTTACTCACGGCACGAACTGCAGCCTTTGCACTGCAGGCGCCGGAGGTCAGAATCCTTTTTATCTGCTCCCCACGTCCAGACCACAGTGCAACTGCAGCATGAAAAACACCGTTCAGCCCCCCTGCATCTGGAGTCTGGGGATCCTCTTCACTCTCCCAGCAATGGTACTTCACCTGTTAAATGAAGCACGTTGCAGGTCTCGGCCCCTTTTGGAGCAGGCATTCAGCTCCAGCGATGAATGATGCAGAGTCCATCCTCATTCCTTTGGCTGGCTGCTCTGGACAGTGGTGGTTCACACTGGATGGCTCCAGTTGCACAGACACCAGTTCATGGAAAAGCCTGTAGTGGTCCTCCATGCCTGAGGGTACAAGCCTGAAGGGACCATGGTCATGGGAAACCTGTTCTGGCGCAGGGACAATCAAGTCCATGGCCGTGGCCAACCCACGCCACCACTGTGGCTGTGGGTGAACCACCACAGACTGGGCACAGTGAGAAGCACTGGTACAAACAATCTTGATTCACCACCCATTGCCTTACTAAAGGTTTGTGACAGACTGAGAGTAACCAGGAGTGAAGACAAGAAAAATTCTTGCTGGGAAGGTGGGAGGATAGGCCTTTGACTTAATTTGAGCCTGGAGGAGGAAAGGTGTTTACCTAAGTGCTTTCTTAATTGTCTGTACTTTCTTTTTCCTCAATAAACAAATCAGTGATCAGACATTTGTGTTGGTTGGCACTAAAATAATTCAAATACAAATTCCCCAAATCCAGATTGTTTTGCCCATGACACCCTGGGGAAAGGGAATGATCTCTTGAGTCATCATCAACTCCAAAGAACATGACTGGCAGGCTGGGACAGACTCCTCAGCAAATTTAGTTGCCAGACTCTAGCAGTTCTGTTAATGGAATGTTTTACCCCTGAGGTTCACATTTCCGTATGTTCTTGTTTTGTCTTGTTTTTAGATTTGTTTTTAGGAATAATGGCAAGGAGACAATTCCTCCACCTTACCTTCTCCTTGGTACATGTCAAGTCCTTGCTTTTGAATTTGAAAGCAAATGAGGACTTTTTTAACAATGTACTTTTTCTCTTATCTCATTCTCAGACTGGGTTTTACACCAATTTTACAAACAGATGCTCTTCTACAAACACCAAATTAATTCGAAAGACTGCAATTCAAATTCTCAAAACTTGTCCAAGTTGTAAACAGCTTAAAACAAATCTTACAATAGAAGTTCTGAGCTGCTCTGAGCTGAGACACTGGCTCCAGATATAATTACTACATTAAAATTCAGGTTGCTCTGTAGACATTAAAGCATCCCTGAACCCTAAGGCTTAAAAAATTCAGCTTTGGAGATGTTTACAAATATTTAAAGTTATCTGAAGCATTTGGCTCTGGCTCCCATTTCTCACTAGTAACAGAAATAGGACCAGTGTTTAAGTTTTTCAGAGTTTGATCGTCAACAGCATCATTCAAAGCCCATGATAGTTAATTCATTTTCAGATGTGTAATTCAGAGGCTTATTCACAGGCAGGACAAAACCAGCAATTCAGTTCAGGGTGCATGTACTTGAGTTGTATAGGGAAACAGCTGCTGAAAGAAGATATTTGCCATTAAACCTGGGGTTCACCAGGAGTCATCCTGCAGCTGATAGAGAGCAGACTTCCAGTAACACAGTCTGTTTGCACTGCCATTACCTGCCTCTATTTATCATAGCTCCACAGGCTGAAAATTCCTGAGTGTGCAGAGCTGTTACAGCCTTAGGGACAAATGGACTCAGATAGGGGTTGGGAGCTTATCTGGCTGTGGAAAACCAATTAGCAATATGGCTCAGCTGCTATTGTTCTCCCTGGTCAGCAGAAGACCTCTCCTACAATGAGCTTGGCAGTGCACAACCTCTTCACTGAACAACAGAAAGGAACTTTCTTCAGCTGCAAGAGGGATCCTGCTTGCAGTAGTTTGGGGAAGAGTTTGCTGTTAAACAGGGTGGGTTAATTAGATGTGATGAGATGTGTATGTGGCCTGAGGATCCAGCTCATTGAGCTATTCTATGTGATTCTGTGTTAAATCCTTCCAGCTGTCTCTGGTCTGTGAGGGCCAGTTGATAATCTTTGTGCAAAGATCTGTTAGGGCATCAGAGCTGTTCCTATTAACTCAGCTTTCCTGCTGTGTAACCTCAGGCTGGCTGCTCCATCCTGCTGTGGCCTTCACATCCCATTCCTCCTGGATTTTCTACTTGACCACTCAGAACAACGTTGGTGTCCACATTATGGGAAATGGAGAACACGTGGCAAAAGGGAAAAGCTTGGCACATCCACATTTTTATAGCCTGACAAATTACTTCTGCAAAGAGAGAAAATCTATGCATAGTTCCTGCCATCCCTCTGTGAAGAGCCCTTCACAGTTCAGAGCATAGAAAGAAATAAATGAAATCGACCTTCTGCAGCTGTGGGAGACATTGGTCCCTTTCTACTTTATCTCCATTTATCCATCCAGAGTACTGATGTCCACGTGGCTGAAGAGATCCCACTCTACCAGAGGATTGTCCTTACATAGAAAAGTCTAGGTCTGAAGAGAAGTCTGAAGTACAACCCTTGATGACAGCACTATAATTCCTACAGCATTGAAGTCTGGAGTACAGATACATTTTTCTGCACTCCTTTCAGATTAAAGTCACTTAAATTCAGGGAAAAGAAGTGTTTTTGTAAAGCAGAAAATTAACAACACATTATAAAATAGACATCACAGCATCTCCCATGTTTTGTAAGATCAATTGGAAGCTTTTTAAAAATGAGAAATAAAAAACTCAGAACCAGGATTCTGTAGATTTCAGAATCTATGAAAGCAGAATAACACATTGCTGACTTGGCCAGTCAATATTGTTTAAACACTGTTTACACTTGTAACCAAAATACTCTTCTCTGCCTCTTGCTGGAGCCTAAGGGAGAGATCTAAGATCTACAGAACTAAAAGAAAAACACATTTTTCAAGAGATCTCAGCAGAGGTTTTTACTCATGGCTACTCCTTTCCTTTTTTTGCTAAATGCCCCATCTGTCCCATCTGAAATATTCCTGTTTGACTGACCTACCTTGGAATGCACTTCTTTATCCAACTGCTGCTGCACAAGTATCTTAGTGTGCTGCCAAGAAATAATATTGCCAGTATGAGGAGGGGTTAATTGGGAAAGGAATACCAAAGAGCAGTCACAATCACCCCCCAGCTTCTCCTGTCCCCCGGTACGGGAACAGCTCCTCTGCATGAGCTGGCAGCTTCAAACAGCTGCTCCATCCTGATATCGAGCACAGCTGAAAATGGATGGAAAAAAAGGCATTTCTGCCTCAGCAAGAGAAAGAAATCTTGCAGTAGGAATTTTATTTCCTTGTGGATAAGCACAAAATAGTTCTGTGAAAAGAGCCAGTGGCACAGAAATTGGGAAAGGAATTAGGCGTGGGAACAGCAGAAAACTTTGATTTATTTCAGCATCCTTCAAGTTAGAACCGTGACGATGAAAGCAAATGGGAAGGTAATTTTTGCAAATATATACTGTCCTCATAAAAACAAAACTTGTAATTAGCTTCGATAGAACTCATGTGTCCACTCTGGCAATATGTAATCCTTATCTCAGGGTTTGGGGCCAGGGAAGGGATGAGATGGTGGTGAGAACGTCATATCCAGGCTTGGCAAACTAAATGCAATTTAAATATTGGTTTATTCTGTGACTACAAACACAATGACAGTCTTGCTGCTCTACAATATTTAGATTTACAGGGAGTGGGAGAAAGAAGGTAACAGCTCTTTACGTGTTCCCTCCCCTGATTCCAGTGTCAGCACTGCAGCCCTGTGTGCTCTGTGGCTACATCTCCATAGGCAGACAGACACTGTGTGGTTTTTAATCTGTTTTATAGTGACTGCTGTTGTGATTTAGCCTTATTCCTCCTCAACACAGCAAGTTTAAACTGTTAAAGATGGCCAGTATATTCTATCAGTGTGGAAGCCCTAAACATTAGGGTTTCAGCGTGAAACTGGTGCTCAGGCTGAAGGTTGGCAGGAGCTGGAATTGTTCCCATTACATGTCATATGTGTCACACAAGAGCCACAACTTCTACTTGGTGGTACAACTTCTGACTGTGTAAAGGCCATATAAATACGTGACATCTCATCAGCATCCCAAGGGGACAAGATTACATAAGATGGCTAAAAAATGAAGTGTCTTACAATTTATCTTACTGGTTTTGCCTTATTCTTCCTGTGGCCAGACGCCAGAGCAATGCATGGGTGACAAAGGACCACACAGAAAACCACACAGTGCCTTGGATGACCTCCAAGCTGGATATGTCGCAGTGAATTCCTCGGCACGTTCTGACTTCATTTCAGCTGGAGCAGTGTGGCTGCCACACTTATCTTCCAGCTTTTGTACCAAGTACCAAGATGTTACTCTGGCTCCTCCCAGGTAGGAAACTTGAATTAAATGGCATGTAAAAGTTAGTGGGATAGATATCTGCAGGCTGAAGGGTTGTTCATCCCAGCTCTTCCCTCTACCACCACAAACAGAAGCCGGGCTAGCTGGATACACCAGAAGAAACCAGCAAGCCATTTGCTGCTCCCAAACAGCCTCCCAAAATCAAAACCACTGGAGTTATGTACCTGCTCCATTATCCTCCTGACCACCCACCCATGTTCTGCCTGGGAAAAGCAGATTTCCTGGGAGCTATTGAGAGATGGGGCATCAGTAACTTCCACCAGCTTCAGAGGAGATTCACAGCAATAGGTTCCAGTCTTTTCTGGAGAGAAAAAGCAAGGGAAATACACAGACAGCATCATCGTTATGGCAAACCAAGAGATCCACTGGGCATTGCTCCTCAGAAGTCTCAACCCTCTGTATTCAACATGATTATCATGCTGTTCTCTGCATTCCTAACTCACAATTTCTCTGGTTCCAGAGGTTGCTGCTGTTTGATGTATTTTATCTCAGACATATCTTTGATGTATTTTAGAAGCAAACAGAAGTACAGAAGCAGCCAGAGGAGGACTAGGACTGGGCAAACCCAAAAGGAACTTGGCTATATTTCATTATACACTCAAATTATTTACTTTGTTTCAAAAAAAAGCTAGATTGAGTTCATAGACCTTTCCCCTGTATTTTAAACGAGGATTTTTTTTTCTTCCAAAGAATCAATTTTTCCTTTTGTCATTGAAGAAATATGTTATCCTAGCTAAAAGGAGGCTTGCAGGCTGACACTAAAATGTGTTTTCTCTGTAAAATAGAGACTTTTTTTCTTTTCCTTTCTATATTAAATCTTCCAGCTGAAACATACTCCTTGGATTTTTCCACTGTCTCTAGTTAATTTCTTTCTTTTTCCTTTCCCTTTCTTTTCCACCTTCCTTCACACACACCAAGAAAGTGCAAGCTCTGTAATGAGCATGAGCAGACTTTCCACTCAAGGAAGCTTGTCTGGGTTTGAGGTTATCTGAAAAAAAATTCTCCTTTCTTCTGGCAAAATGTAGAAGTCACTTCATCATCACTACCAGGAAAAACATAAGACATGATCACTTTCACAAATTATACTAGGAGGGTAAAAATAGGATGAAGGGGTTTTTTCTTTGTTCTCAATTAAAATATTTACTGTTTAACCTAAACACAGATTAATTGCAGCAGTTTCAGAGAGTTTAGAGCTTCCTTTTGCTACCTAATTGGAGAGTTAGGGGAATACAGTAAGGCAAAGAAAGAAAAAAAGAAATTTAAGAGATAAAAATTACCAACTGGTCAGACTACAGAGAAATCCACTTTTGGATCCTGAAGTTAGTGATTGATCGATGGGATACAGCATGTGTGAGGAGACTCAGCACCCCCTCTGTTCATCCCGATGCTACAGGGACATTCCTTGCAGCTGGAGATGAGCAAGAAATCACCCAAACATTCAGGTAATCCATCTTAGCTTGCTTAGGTGCACAAGGACATCCTAGCAAGTTAAGATGAATTACCTGAAGGTTTGAAGTGAAAGCATATTAGTTAAACTGCATTAAACTCCCGTGAAGATGCTCTTACTTTCTGCCTCATGTAATCAGTTTAAATGATATATTAAGAAGCGTTGCTACTAATTACTCTGAAAATTATGTGACCTGGAAATCAAATCCACTTCATTTTCTTAGATATGAAGATATTAATCTGATTTTAATTAATTTATTTCTTTCAAAGCTTTCATTTATTCCTATTTCAGTGTTTCTGCTTCGAAACTGTATCTGAGAAGTGTGATGCATCCAAACAATTTCACAGTGCTCCTGTATTTTGGTTACTGGAATGAGGCTAAGGAGAAGGGAGAATAATGAAGAGGTGAGAGATGTGTTTAGCAACACTGTCAAAGAAGTTACCTGTTGAATGAGAATTGGACACACCTGACTGTAACAGACAAAATGTCCACAGAAATTATTGGACCAGATATATTTATCTGAAACCACTGTGGGGTTTTTTGGATGAAGCAGCTTTATTCCACTGCTTATCTATCATTGATAGATAATTGTTGATAATGCTGGTTGAAAGCTGTTGCTCTGCAGATTTCTGCCTGCTCTTCCATTAATGAGTCACAGTGGTGAGCAGAAGGAGCCCAGTCACTCCCTTCCAGGGCTTGAACATGAACCTTGTGAACAAACTGTAACACTTCTGGGTATTCCACATGTGGGAACATTTTGGGTCTGCCAGACCATGCACTGGAGGCAAGAGAAAACCCAACCCCAGGCTGCAAAGGTATGATCTCACAAAAGGGAGATCCAGAACATGTGGAGACAGACATCAAAACCAGACCTGTGTTTTACAGAGCTTCAGCCCAAATCAGGCAGTAGCTGCTCAGTGCCTGGAGACTTTTTTGCATTACTCAGGTACAGCTGATGTCTTGCTGAAGGACCCCACAGTGTTGCAGTGAATGGACCTGTGTAGTTTGTCAGTGCAAACAGACTTTGGCTTGATGCAGGAGATACTCACTGATGTTTCCCGCCACGTGTAGCAAGACATTCTATAAGTTATGAGTAGAAGAGAAGAGCTAATGGGTATGGATGGAGTTTTAGTGACATTTTAGACTGTCACCTGACAGCATCACCTTGTGGAACATCTCAAGGAAACATTCACTTTATGGAGTAGAATGACTCCATTACCTTCCTGGTTTTGTCCTCAGCAGCTTAAGAGGTGCAAAACCTGTATCTTTCATAATGGTTTTAAAATCAAACTGGGAGAATACTGGAAAACTTAAGCAACTATTTGCTTGGATATTTAAATGAGCTCAGTCCAGCTAAATCCATCCTCTCATCTGTTAGCTCTCTGCAAACACTCTAACAATGAGTTTTACCGGCAGGAATGTTTGTAGAGAGCTAATTTCAGAGTGGCATGCATATTTGCAAAAACCCACTTGTAAAGTTTGCTTATGCATGTATCTGTCATAGAAATATTTGCATATTCATCCAAATAAAGAGATAGGAAAATACTATGAGGCTTGTCTGTCCAGCCAAAACTAATGAACCCAAGGCTCATTGTTTAGTAAAGGATTTTAACATCATGTAGAAGTCTGTGATGAATAAGGATGAATGTGATTCGTTTCAAGCATGTTAAGTGTGCTCTGGAATGGAATTTGCAGGGAAGAGTCACTCGGCAGTTGGAGGCTGTCTGTCCCCTCCAGTCAAATACCTGGAGCACTGGGGACATTTGGGTCTCCTGTCAGTTGTTCTGCAAGCAGCAAGGCTGAACCCTGGACAAACTGTTGGTTCTGAATTATGCCCCTAATGCTTCTAAAAAAAAATAATAATTTTAAGAGACATAAAAAGTGTAAGGGAGGGGTAGATGTGACTAATAAATTGCACAAAATAAATAGTCAATATTTATTTGCATGAGAGATTGCATATGGAGATTTGCCAGCATCTCTGATGTGGCACTGCAAAAAACTATACATAAAACTCCACATTTAGTGAGCATGAAGCCTCCATCCTTCTGATTAATTGTGATGAGGGAGAAAGGCATGAAAGTCAGTGGCTGAACTCTCTTTCTACTCAGGAGTCTCTCAGTGTCAAGTTTGGGCTGCGGGATCAAAACAGATACAACAGTATAGTTTGTTTTCACCTTTCTTAACTTTGTGAAATAACCAGGGAACTGAAATTAAAGCAGAAGAGATATATGAGGAAAAAAGATAGTCCTTGTTACACTGCAGGACAAAAAGATGTGAGAGAATTTAATAACATTCTACTTGTCTGAAAAGGATTACATAAATACACAAAAATTGAATATGGAAGTATCTGTTAAAGGCAATAATCTGTGTGCCAGAATTAGAAAGTTTGTGGTCTTCTAATTGCCAGAAGAGGGGGAAGTGCAAAGTGAACACTCTCTCTTTCCCTTTTTCTTAATTTCTTTCTGTCAGCTTGTCCTGTTAGTCTTGTGGGAAGTAAATGGCCCAGCTGGAGGAACCTCCTCTGTGGTCCCCTGTTTGTAAATAAAGGATTTAAATACTGCCATTACACTAAAAGAATATCAGTATTTAACTGAATTACTTCTTTAGCCAGCAAATCAATAATTAAGGTAATCTTTTCAGCCAGACAGTCAATTTTGAAGGAACATATTTCTTCTTTTTTTTGGCAGAACATGTTTCTGTTAAAAAAATTCTGTTTTAATGAAATTGTACATTTGTATGCAATTCTGTTGATTCTTATTAGATTTTCCCAAGGGAAAATATAGATCTTAAGCACTTTGACAATGTCAAAATATTCAATTTGATTTCAAACGAATATTTTGATCTTTGGGGGTTTTAAATGACATTTCATTTTGTAAATATAGTGTGTATTATCAAGCATGAGATAATTGTAATACTAAAATTAAATAAAAATCCAGGCGACAGTTGAATTTTTTTGGTTTTTTGCAATAGAAGATTTTTGTAGCCCCACAGCAATACTTTTTCCCAATTTCAAGGAAATTTCTGAAGTATTCTTTTCCTTCAGACTCATCCAAAGGTCTCTTGAGATGATGCAATGCTCTTCAGAGATGCCCAGCTAATTTTATTCTCTCAGGTGCAAGACAAGGCAGGTTCACATGCAAGTGAGCACAAAGCACCCATGACAAAGAGCAGCAGCACCAGCTTCTGCTCCAGAATTTGGGCTTTGGAAGGCTGGAGGTGTTTTAGTGATTCCTGGAAGGATACAAGCATTTGATTCCAGACCTGCTGAGATGTAACAATGGTTACCCTTATTCAGAGAAAGAGAGTCTGGAATCACTAGGACTTTGTGAGCCTTCTCTTTCCATCCTTTCCCCTGCTGCCTTTGAGACTTTTCCACTGATTTGTTACCAGAGGAGCAGCCTCTGGGTCTCTGCAGACCATGCTGGTTTCATAGCAATCAGTTCTGCAACGTGCTGTGTCTGAAACTCAGCTTCCTTGGACTAGACACATCTCCTTTATTGCACAAATTTCAGCTTGAAGAGTTTATTCTAAGAAGAGAAGACTTGGAGCATGCCATGGGTTTGTGAAATCCATGGTCTGGTTCTGCTCCACAGGGTGGGAGTCACTGTTCTGAACGTATTTCTGTACTAGACAAGCATCACAGCTTAAGTATTTGTTCCTCAATCTATTCAAATAAATCTCTGTGTCCTGGCAGAACAGAGAATGCCAGACAGTTAAAATCAATATTTTATCATTTGACAAAAGCACAAGATCAGAAGAGAATGAATCCAAAATGATCTTATTTTAATATCTGAACTAATTTTGCAAATAATTTTGGATCTTCATTTATTCAGCACTGATTTGGTGCACATAAATGGTGGGTATGTATACATATACATCACCTGGAAATTGGAAAAGAACAAGGAACAGCATTTTCCCTGGAACCCACCCGAAATTTTAAAGCTCTTAAACACCCGAGCGATGTCCATTCCGATAGCCATGGTAACGTCTGATCCGAATGCCGATCCTCAGCGGTGTACCTGGGGACAGCCTTGCTGCAGGAGGCAGGGATGAATTAAGGATGAACATAATGGACCTTTTCCAGTTCTCTTTGTCTGCCTTATTTATCATTAAATCACCTGATGTTTGTCTCCAAAGCCAAAACCTCGGACTAACCCGTAACCACTGCAAAAAACCTCTGGAGTTCTCCGTGTGGGAGCAATTGTGTGTGGGCAGGTGAATGGAACGTACAGAATTCACCAGATTCAGCAATCCTTGGCATTAACCATGTCTAATTGCAAACATTTCCTTCATCTTTGATCTTAATTGCTTTCCAAAGGTAGCAGCCCAAATGCCTACTGTCAGAACATGGGCTTTGGAGTCCAGGATTCAGCAGGATAAATCTGTGTCTCAGCTGCCTTTGATTTTTAATGTCTCTGATTTAATAGCAGCACCCCCATCCACCCACTTTCTTGTTCTGCTCTAGCCCCAGTGTTCCTCTCAGATCCCAGCAACTTAAGAAAAATGGAAGTTGCAAAGAAGAGGGGATGGAGAATGTATATTTTTAATTAAAAATTTTTCATAAGCATTTAAAATTCTTCATTAAAAAAAAAAAATAAGTCCCAGAGCTGTAATTCTAACACCAGCATAGTAAGGGAAACGCAAAATCTCAAATATTAAAATATTCTCTCCTCATTTTCCTCCTTCTAATAATAGTTAAGTGTGCTAAAGTCTACAGGGATGTCCATCTGTAAAAAGAATTATGCAGCCTCCCGGTGGAAACTTATTATTTTGAGAATGTGGATTCCACTGCTCATCTGTTTTCTTAGACACTATTACAAGTAACTCAGCTGGATTCATCACTGTGTTGGAACTGATGGGATGTGCCTGATTGCAGCATCTTCCATGTGGGATTGAGAGTTTAGGTTCAGTTTACCCACCCGTAGAGAGTTTCTTTTTTTCTTGCTCCAAGATACATCAAGAATGATTTGAAAAGCAAACACACAACAGCAACAACAACCATAAAATCCCTCTGAAATCAGACACTTTGATCTAAGTGCCTAGACTGTTAAGAAGATAATCTCTCAGAACAAAGGGAACAAAAGAAATCTTTATGAAATGAAATGCTTGTTTTCTAGAAACGACAAAGAAAGCGATGGTTGATCTCTCAGCTTCTAGCAAGGACATCTTTACTCCTGGGGTAACACTAATTATCCTACAGGCTTCTGTAACTCTGTACAATATGTATGCTCAGAAAGCTTAGTTCAGTAGTTGACTTGTGTCTCAGTAAATTTGGTTTCTATGTCTATTTTATTACAGAGATCTCATGATTAAAGCAGGTTCCAACATTTCATCATTTCAATGCCATTGCCATCAATAGAGTATTGCTCCCTTTGAGAAAAAAATCCACCTGTTTCTAGGCAGGTCCTATTCTGCATTTTAAATTAAACACTGCAGTGGGGTTTAATCTCTCCTCAGACATCTACAGGTCACCCCCACATGTCCTCCTTATTTCATAGGGCACAGTAAAATTCAGCTGTTTCTTTGTCACATTGCCATGTCAGTAGTTGTCACCATTTTTGATGGGCTGTGTAACAGTTATATTCTATATTATTATGCTGGAATTAAAACTGGAAAACCTAGTTTTATGAATTTCTGGGGAGAAGACAATACCAGAAGTCGTAGATTTTGGTAAAGAAATGTCTTCAGGGAAATGTAAAAAACAAAATCTTTGTTCAGGGTAAGAAGACTGATTATTTTACTGAATTTAATAGTATTTCATCCAAACAGTGGAGTGCTGAATGAGGAATGCATTGCTCCAATATCTGACCTCTCATTTCAATCTCCTTTTTTAGTACTTTTGACAGAAATAAAGACTGGTGCTCTGAAAGGATGTTAGTTGTAGCATCTACTAATATTTGGTCTTTACTACCTAAAATGGACATCTGGGAGCCTGGAGCAAAGGAAGAGGAATACATTTCACAAAACACACATAGGTGCCTTAAACCAGGCTAAAAAGGGAAGTTGCTGATAGCAATAGAAAATATAATAGTATTCAGTTTAATATATCACCTTTCAAATTCCAGATATCCCAAAGAGCTTTACAAAGTAATAAGTTAGGAAAAAGTAGCAGTGGCATAGCAACTCCATAAATAAATACTGTGGCTATTATTCAGTTTAGCAATAACTCATGCTTTTTAGACATTAAGAGCTAGATTTAGCCTAGTTTTCCACCAGCCATCATCCAGGCCTGGGGTCTCTCGGGGGGAACTTCAAGCCACAGAAGACAGATGCACTAAATAAAGAAATCACATTTTCCAAAAAGAATATGGTCCAAAGAGTTCCTGGAGTTGGTGAAAGAATGAGCAGTCTCATGATTTCGTATTTGAACCAACCCATGGTTCTGAGAAACAAATGAGATCCCTGAGGATAATTGGAACTGAAAGGTTATGTGTGTCTGTGAGCAGACAGCACCTGTGGAAGCAGTTACCTCACTGGTCCTTAATGGACCCCTTATTTCAAGAGGTAATGGAGACACTCTGTTAGCTTCCATCTCCATGAATAATAATTCTAAATTTAGCCCTGACTGTGTGAAGGCCTGTGGAGTTAATGAATTGCTTGTCAAATCTCTTGTGAGAATGAAAGGCAGAGAGGAGGGAGAGAGGACGTAAGTGGGTATGGGCCACGCTGAGCCCTGGTGGAGCCCACGCCCCCATGTCAGGGCCCTCACACATGGGCTCACTTTTCTGTGCTGGAGCACTGACAACCAGATGATGCTGTGCCAGGTCTGGGCAGAAAGATATACATATGATACTGTCTCCATTAGGTTCAAGCCATTAGTGGCCCACCTCTCTGTGGTCACATGCAAGTCCTTTGTCCTGCCTGAGTGCATCAATCTGCCCAGGATAATGCCACAAAGCAGAGATGGCCTCACCATGAGCCAGATGCTGCATCAGTCCTGCCTTTCTCCTTTCAGCTGTGCTTAATGATACATCATGCCTGTGTCATCATCATGACAATTTACTTCCTGTAGAGTGTAAATTCTCTTCCCTGGAGAGGGAGGACTGTAGGCTGTGCTCAGAGAACAAGAACTATCTGCAGTCTGTCCACCCTCCCCCTTCCCTATGAGATCAGGAATTTGTACACTCTTCCTGCTTTTCCCCAGGCTGAAGGAATTACTCCTTTGGCTTCTCCAAGGATGATCCACAAAGTGGGTGACATAGGGTCCAGCACAACAGTGCCAAATACACAGGAAAGCAAAACTCTATGAGGTGATCTCCATGAAGAGGAGGAAGCTACATATAAGGCACTATTAGAACTGAGTTTTCTGCATCCCTTTAGGGACTAAAATCTGAATGAAGGATAAAGGAACTTCAGAGCTTTTTGTGCATCCAAGAGCTGTGTGAGAAGACAAGGCTGGGCCCAGAGGTTTGTGGGTGCACCCAGGTATCTCCCAGAGCCCTGTTCCCTGGGCATACCTGCCATGCACCCTGCAAGGCTCCCTGCAGGGATGAGGGAGGATTTGGGCAGCTAAGCACACTGATGGAGCTCCTGAATATCTCAGTGATGGTGGTTGTAATGCTGAGCTGGAGAGCTGGAGCCAATGGCAGCTGTCCTGGAACAATGGGAGGAGGAGGAGGAGAAGAGCAGAGGGAATGAGGGGAAGGTGGCTGCCACTGGTTTTTTTGTTACATCTAGGGACTAAAAATAAAATTAGAGCCTCTGCATACCAGTCCTTCAGTTCAACCCTGCCACAACACTGCAGTGTGCCTTCAAGTGACTCATTCAGAAAGTTTGGGGATTTGAGATGCATTTAGAAATCCTGGGGTTTCCTGAGGCAGCAGAAGTCTCCCAGGGCCCCGTTTATTCATCTCATCCCCCTAATTGGCTCTTCTGTCAGCTCAGCTTCCTCTATTTTCCAAATCCCCTCCACCATCCCAAGTTAGGAGCCTCACAGAAGGTGTGTTTGTCCCCTTAATTTATGTTAAAACCAAATTGTTTCTTCTCTGCAACACAATAAGGGAGCTAAGATGCAAGAGGTTAGAAACAAATTGAGGGCATCCCCTGCCTTTTCCAGTCTGCTGCACTGAGGAGCTGGAATCCATTACCCAGCACACCTACAATATCTCACATTCCCACACAGATTAATTTTAGGTTGGTCGGCTCATTGCCTTTACACCTTGTGTGTAAGTGTAAAACTTGATCTACAGTGTTTAAATTTAAACAGTCTGTATTGCCAGTTTCTGCAACAGTGCTGATAGGCACAGAGGATTGTCAACAAATAGGCACAACACTGTTATTTCCAATCCAAACACAGGGTTCCTCCTAATTCCCTCCTCTTAACCCTTAAATATGGTGGAGTGTTTTGTGTTTTGTTTTGTTTTGTTTTTTTCAAATGGCAGGCTGCCAATGCTGTGTGGAGATTTGATTTCTATTTCAGACCCCAAAAGGGAATTCTTGTGATGCTGGAGAGAAGGATGAATTAAAAACCCACAGGTGTAGGATGGGGTATATTGAGTTGACTGGAGGATGATTCTATTTGATGAGAAATCTGGAGGTTTTGTTTAGTTCCAGAATATATACCAAAGACCTTTTGAATGTAAAAGCCAAACTCAGTGGAGTTGGTGCAGGTGTGTTTTAACTGGAGGGCATGTGCCCCATCTGGAAAAAGGACGTGTCAACCCAGACAGCCCTTAACCCCAACTTCTGTAATGGCAGACCTGAGCCTGAACCTCGCTGCTCTTTGAGTATAAACTACTTTTGATCCAAGCTCTTCCCTCTGGGGGAAGGGGTTCACTGCAAGCCAACTGCAGCACCAGGGAAGCACAGCCAGCTGGCCCACAGCTGCAGCAGGGCACTGAGCTGTGCCAGGCTAAAACCAGAGGGTGGCTGGGGCCGTGTCCTGGAAGCTGGATATATCTGCAAGTCCTCTAGTTTTTACTAGATTGCACATGAGGACTGCACTACCTGGAAGCTTTTATCCAGTTTGATTTTTTTTCCTAAGTGAAAATCAGCTTAAAGCCCCAAAGAAGCAGGTATCCCAATCGAGGGAAAACAGGTCCTTGTCCCCTGTGCCCCACACTTACTCTCACAGGCTTCAGTGTGGGGCACTAAAAGGCAGAGCAGAACACCCAAGTCTTGATCTCTTCATGATGGGGTGGGATATCAATGAAACAAAGTTATCTAATTTCTTCTTCTCATCCAGGTGCGAGGCAGAGTGTGACTTTCCTCCTGGGGACGTTTTATGGCAGATTCATGTGTAACCTGCCTGAAGTGCACATCTCAGCTGCACCTCTGTCTGTGTCTTGGGGGACCTGGAAGTCACCATATGGGAAGGTTTCCTGGCTCTAGGTGTTGCAAGATAAGGAGCATGCAAGTCTACAGACATTGCTGTTACAGCAGTTTATGGCAGCAATAGCTAAATTAGTTTTCAACTAACTGGCCTGGGATTTAGTAGGAGAGAGCAATTATGGCAGGATGGAGTTTAGCAGAGTAAATGATCCCTCTCTACTGCTGCGACCTGATATTACCCCTACCCAGGTTATTAAAAACACAGCAACCCCTAGGACTCCCCCAGGCCTTCAAAGACACCTGCAGTACATCTGTTCCTTAGATTCAGGAATGTCTGCAATAAAAAGAACTCTGGTTCCCTACAGCATGGACAAGTGCATTGTTTTGCTTGCTGTGCACAAAGCAGGGCAATGGACTTTTTATTTCCTGAGCAAGTTTTCCATCATCTTTCTTTCCCCACCTCTGCTGCTGTGCCTGCTAATACCTGTGATCATTAGCCATGAAAATGGCACCCATTTGTCTCCTTCTCCACAGTGCCCAAAGCATATCTGGACTCTGGCCAACAGGAGCAGCAATTCCATGGACACGCAGCACTGCCTTAAGTGTGTATTCACGAGTGCATGTTAATGCAATCACGAGCCCAAATGAAGCTTGTTTCCCTTTCATAAAGAGTTTCACCCCTGTGCTCCTAAATCAGCAATCCCACCATTTTTGATAAAATAAAGGGTTTCTTTAACAGGAAGATGCAGTTTTCTTTCTTTTATTATTCCGTTTCTTCAACTGCATGTGTGATGCTAAATGTCTTTAAATAGCCATTTAGCCACCCACAGAGAGAAACTAGGTTTACAAATTTCTTTGTTGCACAGTTTTGCTACGTGTGCTCCCCAGAGCATTGGCATTTTGTTTGTTTTCCTGCTTAGAGAAATGGATGGATCCAATTTGCAACCCCAACAAAACTGAGTAAGAAGTTAATTTTCCCCTGCCCCCCTGTTTTTACAATCTGGAGATAATATATATATATATAAGAAAATCAATGAGAGTCAGAAGATACAGTGTACAGAGGAGAAATGCCAGAGGAGTCCTTTTATTGCAAGAGTAAACCTGAAAAGGAGGATACATTTCTTGTGAATAAAAGAAAATAAATGAGAATGACAAGAGCAATGAAAGGTCTACGTAACATGACTTCAGGGAAATACTGAATAAACTGAGATTTTTAGCCTGAAGAAGAGATATAGAGGCACATCACTACAGCAGTTGTCCTTTAAGGAGGCAGGGAGCAGTCCCCTCCCAATATCCACACTAGACACAATTGGAAATGATGGGTTTACAATGTAACAAGGCAGATTTAAGATAGAGATTAGGACTACAGGGACAGCAGAAGTGAAGATAGTAATGACAGAAGCTTGGGGACCACCCTGGAGAAGCCACAGAGACCCCACCACGGCCACCCTGGTCACAACTTCACACATTTGCCAAATGTAGGAGCAATCTACAGGGAAACTGCTAACACTATTCTCCTCCTTTGGTAGAAATCTCTTACTTAAATGATTTATTTTTTGTCTCCCTGGGGGAAGGAAGAACTGGGAGGCTGCCTGTGCCCCTCAGATGAAGCTACACACTCTTTCACAGAACTCTTCCCCTGCCACCCTTTCCACCTGTGCCCTGACACTTTCTGTCTCTGCCATTCATCACCCAGAGTTAAAAATTCAAGGGTTGGTTTTGATTATCTTATTACCATGGTGACCAGGATGACTTTCATGCCCATCTGCGCATGGCAGGATGCTGCAAACCTTTCCTTCAGTGCAAACCAGGAGAATTGTTATCTGTCTTTCTCCTCACCATTTAATGCCACCCCTGCACAGGAGCACAATGCAGTTATCCATTAAGCACCAGGTTTTTAGGGAGCACCAAAATGTCAGGATCTGCATAGTTGTCTTTTGCTTACCAGAGGGAAAGCAAGACTTCAGTTTGAACAAGTGTTCCCCAAAAACCCCAAACGGCACCAAACCCAGAGGAAAATATCTTTGTGTTCAGGATACTGCAAAGGAGAACAGGTTGCCATGTAAGGAAACATGTAACCCCAAATGGGGCTAAGGAAAAGAGTTCCACTGAAGTACAGCAGAAATCAAAAAAGATAATTAAAAAAAAAAAAAAAAAAAAAAAAAAAAAAAAAAAAACAAACCAAAAAAGGATGATTGAAACATTAAAGAAAAATAATCAGGATTAAAATCTGAGAGATGGGTAGGACTTGGGAAACAACCTCCAAGCAGAGCTTAGAGCAAAGGCTTTAAGATCTGTCTTTCTTCATTTCATTATTGTTAATGGAATCTCCCATGTCCAAATGAAAGACTAATTTAAGTCTTACTTAAATATGCCTTGAGTCATTTCTGTGTATTTAAGTCTTAATTAATCTTCCTTAAATCTTTTTGTCACTTCCTTTGAAAGGAAGATGAGTTTAATTAAAGGAACTGTCAACTTTATTTTAGTCTTAAGAATTTTCTGTGGTAACTTTGAAAGGTTTGGTCATTATTGCAGACTAAAATCTAGTAGACTAAATGTTCCTGTATCTTAAGGACATGTCAGTCCACCACTTGGAATATTTTCATTGTGCTCAAGTACAACATTTGGACTGACTCCAAGGCTTTGTTATGATAAGAAATACTAAGATTTTAATTACAGCTGCATTCAGGAAAGATCTTTCATTTAACATGTCCTATTTTTTTTACCCTTTCAGACCAAACCATGATGTATAGACACTTCCTTCAGATGGTTTCAACTTGGATAACACTAGCTCCTTCTCCAAAGAATGAGGACAGCTGTGCTTGAGCCCATGTGGACAGGGATGCACATAAGATCCTCTTTTTCTAGTATAACACGACTGAGATTTATGTTGCTTATGCCCTGGCTAAATTCATCCAACCGACTGCCAGCGGGAGGGATTCAGGATGCGAGAGCGGCAGGTTTGCAACAACCCATCCCCAAGCAGGGGCACGGAGCCTCACAGGGAAGCACAGCACAGCTCTGCATCTGCCACAACAGCTTCGATGCTGTGGGAGGTGCTGAGCTCTGGGTTCTTCAACCCCTCTCACCCCTGACATCAGAAAACTGTCAGATCTGTGCATGGGTTTAAAAGTGTGGTTTCACCAGTGCACTCTGGAAAGCTGCTGGCTCTGCTGCAGCCTCACTGTGCCACGCAGACCCAAATGGGCAAAAGTGTATAACTGTAGAGGAAGGGCTACATATTTTCATGGACAAGCAGGTTCCAGTCTAAGCAAGATATTTCAAGAGGTGCAGCTGGAAAAAGAAAACTCCTTTTTTTACAACAGCAGCTTGTTTCACCCAGCTCCATGGGAGAATTTCATCAGGTGAGAGAAACAAGGCAGTGTTGGGAAGAAAGTCATGGAGATGGATTAAAAAGGCACAGGTGAAAACTTTACTGTTACTGATCATCTAATTGGGAATTTTTTTCCACCATCTGCCTTCAAAACCTGGGAAGTGCCCATAGCTGTCTTCCCAGGTCCTCTTTTCCAGCTCCACAGGGCTGCCCCTTCCTTTCTTGTGGGCTCATTTCTGCCTCCATCACCTGGTAACATTTGTCATTTCCAGCTTTAGCCAAGCAAATTCCAATCCACTCTTGTTTACTTTTGATTGCTTTGTCTTTAATGTAGCATACAAGGATTTTATGTGCTTCTGTTTCATCAATGTAATTCTTTTGTTGCTATGGCAATCAGCTTCAATTTTCTTTCGTTCTGGCAATTGTATTTTTATAGTCTCCTGCTCTCAAAGAGATAAGCTGCCTTGTATATCACACAGACACTAAGTATTTTCTCTATATAGACACAGCCAACCTTTGCTTTAAGACTGTTGCTGTTATTTGTGAGAGTAGTTTACTGCTGCTGATGTCATTTTTATTCCTTTCTGTGGGGTCTGTTTCAGATAAGAGGTTTGCTCAAATTTACTCATCTGTTCTACTGCTGAGGAAACACAGTGGTGTAAGAGCTGAACTCCTGCAGGCACTCGGTGGCTGTGGAGAGAGCACATTCAAGCCTGGACTTGACAATAGAGATGAGCACAGTGGTTTAAGCAGATCAAGAATCACCATAAACGAGAGCTGATTTATTTAATATGTTGAGAATAACATGAAAAAAAAAAAAGTTTTGAGGAAAATAATTTCTCAAATTTACCAGTGGAGACTGAATTTTTAAAAATACCATAGGAAAATATTTTGGGGCACTCCATCACCTTGGGTCACAGACAGAAACACTGCCTTGTGATGGACAGCAGGGCCTGATGATAGGGGTGCTGCTGGGCCAACCTTGCTGTGGGAGGAAGCCAGCTCTAAGGCCAGACAAGTCCAGCAGCACTGGATGGTCCCAGGTCCCTCCAAGTCACTAGATAACCTGCTCTCATTAACTCTGGGTCTCTGAGAAAGCATCCATCCTGAAAAAAATATCTGAATTTTCTGAATTTTAGTAGCTAAACCAAAAGCTGTGCACACATGCAAAGCAAAACAACAAATCCATTCACCACTTCCCATGGGCAGGTGTTCAGCCATCCCCAGGAAAGCTGGGCTTCACCACATGTTACTGTAACTTGGGAAGACAAAACAAATGGCAGCGCTCTGAATTGCCTCCTTTTTCTGCTTCTTCTCCCATCTTTATACACTGAGCATGACACCACATGGCCTGGAATATCCCTTGGGTCTGTTGGGGTCAGCTCTTCCCGCTCTGTCCCCTCCCAGCTCCTTGTGCACCCTCAGCCTCCTCGACCATAGGGTGAGGAGCTACCTGAGTTATCAGCACTGTTTCCAGCACAAATCCGAATCACATCCCCGTACCAGCTACTATGAAGAAAATTAACTCTACCCCAACAAAAACCAGCACAAATCTGTATAAATATATGTGCACCAAGATCCACTTCTTGTCCTGGGAAGAAAGTGTGAGGATCCAAGCACAGAGAGACTAAAAGGTATGACAAGGTCACACAGGGAAAGTGCTGCAAGGATAGAAATTAAATTGAGATCTCCCATGTCCCAACCCTCCTGAGTAAAATATACAAATGGCTAATCAGCACATTTTTTGCAACCTGCTGATGCATTTGAAAATATGTGCCTATTTTTTTCTCCCCTCAGAAAGCTTGTGCCATTCATTGTTAAGCTCTGGAAATGCTCCATACTAAAGTTATCAAGTCTGTCATCTCTTCAGCACGGTAAAAAAACCAGCCTCCTCACTATCCTCTCTACCAGGCAGAGGGTGGAATAGGAGACAGAATTAACGAGGAGTCATTCTGCCAACACGCTGAACCGCGGATTGCATTTGTTGGGCCATATGGCTTTGTGATCATCCCTAATGAACATTAGGTAGCGCTTAAAACTGGGTAGTGTATGAAGGATCAGAATCTGAGAAATCACACCCACTCATCTCTGCAGCTTCCCTGGGGCACACCGTGGCTCTTCCCCGCTGACAGCCGTGACTCCCACGCACACGGAGCCACTGGAGATTTCACGGCACGACAAAGTGGACACGGGAGTCGACGCTGGCTGGATTGGTCCCACTCCCAGCAATTTAGAGTGACAGGGCTTTATTATTTGATAAGCCACAGTCATAATATGCCAGAAGATGGCTGTTTATTGGAATGAAATCCATTATAAATGACACAGAAGCGATTTTTTTTTTTAACCCCAATCAAAAACAAAAAAAAGAAACAAAACAAAACAAAAGACAAAAAAGCAACTTGCAATCCAGATGCAGGGAATAAATCATGCCATCCCTGGGGAGGAGATTTGCCTCAAACAATCAGGCTCCCCAGGATCGCCAGTCAGAAGTGGTTAGCGCACGGGTAACACTGCTGTGTGTGCCTGCTCCGGGAGAGTGTTCCACGTCGCTTTGGAAGAGAAGGGGCTGCACCAGATGGCAAATAATTAGAAATGGAGCGCTGAGAAACTGATTGAAGATCTGTTGAGCGAATGGTATTTTATAGGTTTGGCAGATTTTTTTTTTTAATACCTTTTTTGTACTTTGCAGGGTAGCTGCTTTCCCCAACACCCAGGGGCAGTGGAGGGCTAGTCCACTTCCCCAGACAATGCCTGAAATATCTGACATTAGTTAATAGCCAAGAGAACTGGACACTTTCAGACTGTGAGTTTAACTCCACTTTAAGACAGGGACCTGAAACCAATATTTCTAAATCCCAAACGGATTTGTGCAGCTACTGATGTGTTCCAAAACCAGGGACACGCTTTCCATTCTGTGCATACAAACATGTGCAGGGTCCCACTGCTGATGATCCCATTCAATAGGGAAATGTATTTAGAGACATCTCTGGGAGCCCTTGCACTGTAGAGCTCTGGGTTAGGCAGCTGCAGCATTTAAAGAAAGACTTCCTACCTGTATAACCTGTGGCACAATTTATATTTCAAGGGATTTGCGTATTTCTGGATACTGGATGGCTCATGAATTCATCCCAAGTGGAAATGGAGACTCATAGCCATGATTCTCCCTGGCCATGAATGCATGCAGTGTGGGGATACATGCACATGACTGGAGTTATTGGGAAAGGCTAGTCTTGTTCCTTTTCAGGAAACCCACACCCATCACTATCCATTGCTAATTTTCTTCACTTAGAATTGACCAAATGAGTGTCCACCATTTCAGTGATGCCTGTTCATTTTAGTGATTCAATCACAAGTGCTTGAGCTTCCATCTGTTCAAGTGAAATAATGACAGAAGTGTAAGATACAAACTTACTTCCTACTCCTCTCCTCAAAATTGTTCCTATAAGTGGCTCAGTGCTTCAGAAAAGGGAACATTTCATTAGTATTTATTTTCTGCTTAATATAAATTCATGGAAAAAAAAATGGGAAGACTCACTAACTGGTATATCATGACTGTCTATGGTGGGATGAAATATTCTCATTGCCCTGAAAATGCAGGTAAACCTTATTGCTCACTGGATAATGATTGCCTTAGTTCAGCCTAGTACCAGCTTCTGAACTTGGTAGGAACTTTAATGACTATTTTTGAATCTTGTTTGAAAGATTGCTTTGTTCCTCTTTTCTTCATTGTTCCCTTCGCAAATAGAAATTGTCAGGTTTGGAACTAATTGTTTCCCTGACAAAGAAACAAAGTTACTGATGAAGAAAAAAAAGAATCTTTGTGAAAGTTTCAGGGGAAAAATAATTTTCAAAATCTTTCCATATCTCCCATCACAAGACTTTTCACCTACACCTCTTCATTTTATTGAAAAAGTGAAGGAAAGTGAAGGAAATCTGAAGTTTCACTCACTACTATGCAATTATATTACCCAGACTTTGGTTCCAAGTGCAAACACTGTAATTTCGCTTTTATGACTTACTGCCAGGCTCTTTGCTTGGTTTTGGTTTTGTTTTTCTTGAGGTGGTTTAGGAGACTTTTGTAGTAATAATTACTCAGTGTCATGTTAAGCTTTCATGCAATAACACTTGTAATATTTTAAGCTTGGTTCATCTGCCCAGTTATTGCACTACATTGATCTGTGCAAGCCAAGTACAGAGCTTTAGTGTTTTTTATCTCTCAATTCCCTGTAGAAAAGCCTCACATTTTAACACCATTTCCTGTGGCCTTGGGGAAGTAATGGATTTATAATAGGCTGAGTACAAATGCATACCATCATTTAATAAGTGCATAAGGACAACTCATGCATATTGGGGGTGTTGAGGGTACCTCCTGACATACCTGCAATAGGTAGAAGAATGTGAGAGCAGCAATCACAGACAGCTCATGCATCAAACATCAGCTTTTTCTCTGACCATGAATTGTCAGAGAATACTGATCTGTTCTGTGGTCCCTTTTTCCTTCCATGTTCCCTTTGCAGATGCAAATGACTCACCTGAAGCCCTGCTCTGACGCTGTCTCTCCCTGCTGCCTTTGCTGTTTGCATTCCTGCCAGGCACCTCTTTGTATCTGACAGAGGTGAGTCAGCTGAGGGCACTGCAGGTTCACGTGCTGGTGACACCCTGATCACCTCACTGACTGTGAAAGGTGCCTTAGGACAATTAGGCTTCTTCCTTAGGTGTCACAGTGACTGCTTAAAATTAAGTGGCATGGACCAAGGGATTTGGGAGTGGTGGCACACCCAAAATCTATGTCAGGGCCCGCATCTTACTGAGCTCCAGTCTAAACTAGGGTCACTGTTGTAGTTGTGCTCCAGCACCAGAAGTACCTATTAAAAGTCACCAAGGGAGCCCACTGGAAATCACAAGCAGATCTAGACCATTCAAACAAGACAAATGCTTGGCCTGCAAGAGCTTCAGGTGTAAATTCCAGAAGAAAAGTGGCCCATCCAAGAGCATGGATGGGCCACTGTCAAAAACTCACAGGTTAAAAATCACAAGCTTGAATTTTGTGTTAAAAAATTATAATTGTTCTTCGCAATGTTTTCCAGCTCTGTCTGCTTTCCTCAACCCATTTTTTAACTTTCTGTAAGTAGAATAGGCATTTCTCCAAACTGAATGTCTCTTCATTCAAATTTCCTTGGAGCAAAGTTATTGTGAGACTCATTCTTGACAAGAAATCCATCTCCTTCACTGGTATCAGTTCTTCTATGTGTCATGGTTTGAGATCCAACTGAAATAAGTTAAGTGAAATAGCACTAAACTTCAAGGATTAGCTCTCAGTTGGCAGTGAAGCATTATGTTCCTTGGTTAATTCATTTGCAACATCAGTATGTCTGAAACAGGAACAGAGAGAAGCATAATTACTTATGGCAATATTTGCTCGAAGTGAGAGTCACTTGTGCTATACAGATTTTTTTTCTCTTTCTTTTGCAGTAGAATTTACAGTGCGGTAGAAGCAAGAAAGAAGGAAGAAAGTGAAACAGAGAAGAAAGGCTTTTTTTGGTATATGCTGATTGAAATATTTTCCAGAGAAAAATAGTCAAAAATGCTTTTAAGTAGTCCTTGAAAGAGCAGCAGCTGTATCAGATATCCTATCTCTTAGAAATGATCAAGTTTTTTGTTGCTATAGTTGTTGTTTTTTTCCTGTTTCCTACTGAATTGGAATTTTCCTGTAATTGCTTTAGCCATTCAGTCTTCATCTCTGCCAAGGTTTATATTAAAAACTAGGAAAGGAAGTGTTGCTCTGCTCCCTTAGGATTTGATGGAAATTTTGTTCTTAAACCAAACATACTCAGCAAAAAGCTTAGGCTGTTTTCATCATTAAAAGCTTTGTGATTCTTCCACTGTAAACTGATTTTTACGCAGATGTAGCCACTTCCTCCTCTGATGATGCACCAACACAAGAGCATTCACTCAGAGCAGTGAAACAACTCCTCTGTGGGCGATGATGGCAGTGAGGATAATTTCTAGATAAAAAAGATGGAAGGGCATGGGATCAACCACAGCAGAAGTTCAGTGGTTGCAAGGTTACAAGTTGTTACACCTATCCTGGCTTGCTCTCTTGGGTTTATCACTTGCCTTGGAAAAGGAGGGAAACACGGAAACTTCCCCCAGCAATCAGGTTTCCATCAGATGAATTGGAGCTGCACAGCAGTCCCAGCTGCAGCAATGTTTTCCAGTACTAACTTGTTTATTTCTCCACATTTACGAAAAAGGTAAATCTCTGCTTTGGTGCTTTTCCAGGCTGTTGCTGGACCAAACATTAACACCAGCCTCACAGCTTTATCAATCATATATATTTATATTTCTATATACATAAATTTCTATCCACATATGGTAAGGAATATGTTGCTAACACGAACCTTACAAACACAAATCGTGCTGATATCCATCTCTGCTGTCTCTGCCTGAGTGGCTGGACTCTATTCTGTTGCCGTGGGAGCAGCTGGATTTGGGTTGCAGCCTTGGACATCACGGGAAAGCTTTGTTCTGATGAGACGTGCCTGGAACTCCTGCAGCCTCTGCCTAGTCTCTGGGCTTGGAAGGAGCTTTAGGACTTGGGCATACTACAAAACATCTCCCAGAACCCAATCCTTTCCATGGGAAGAGAAGATGGAGATTTTGCCATGGCAGACAAAGCAAAGGGCATTCTGTGCAGCCAGAAGAGGGGATGAGATCCTGTGCAAGTGCTGTGCTTCCTCATTTCTTAGCACTTATTTGCAGCTCCCTGGTATCCAATAATTATTGTCCTGGAACATTTCCAAGAGCACTTTGCTGTGTGTGAAATTCAGCTAGACACTTTCTGGATGGCACAGTCTCCTGGCTGGATGAATATCACTCGTCGCATCAGGTCTCTGGCAGAAACTCTGAATTCTTGTTTCTACAAATCCTCTGAAACTTTGGCTTGAGTTTTGCCACTGAACTTTTCTGCAGGGCAGCTCATTTGCGAGAAGATGGCAGAAAGCACATTCAGAAAGAAAGAAAAATATGTTCACCTATGATCTGATTTCCAAAAGCTCTTAAACATTGGCTTCATGTTTCCACGAGGATTTAAACATTTCTTCAGTGTTGTCCTGTGTAGAAACACCTTATTTCAAAAACTTGTTCTTGAAACCTTTACAGTAACATTTCTACAGCTCTCACTGTTCTTCATGAGTGCATGGGAAAAAAAAGGGGGGGAAGGAAGGGAGAGGGAGCACAGGGACATGGAATTTTATAGTGAGAATATAAATAAATTATATCATCCCATACAATTAAAAATGTTATTGCTAAATAATAAATAAATACTAAATAATACATTATTTTTTTTTAAAGGTTAACAGCTGATTTCTGTAGGGAAGCCATGAATTAAACATCACGCAAAACAATTAAACTCCGGGAAATAGGATTTTTGATATAGTGGTCAACAATTAAAAATGAATGTGTTACTCTGCTCCAGGGAAAAGCAGTAAGATGTCATGCTTTCATGCTATGGGGAACAAACATACTGTGTGACTCCAGCTGGAAAGTTCTGCAAAACACAAAGCAAATACGCAGTGAGTGGCAGGGACTTAATCTGAGACCCTGCTACACAAAAGGCACAGGCAGCAGTCGCAATTTCTGAAGGAGAGACACCACTGAGAGACACTCACTCCTCCCAGCAGCAACCTTCTAAATTCTCCACCTGCATTCACTTGCAAATACACTTCTTAACAGCATGGGCATCCTTACCAGCAAATCCTGATTCAGGTCCACCAACTGTGATGGGTTTGTCTGGAAATTGGTTGCTGGGAGTGTAACCAAAACTCAGCCTCCCTTCACGGGCAAAGTCTATAGCTGGAAGACTATAGCATGGAGCAGGTTCAGCTAAAGACTTGAAAGAGTTGATACGCTTCCTTGCTGCTTTCTCTGAGCAAAGTATATAAAAAAGGTACCATGAGCTGTTCTGACATGGTCTTAGAGCTTTTGTAGCTCATTTCCATACAACTATCTCCTTTCCTTTTTTTCTCTGCTCTACACCTCCCTAGAAAGGCCAGCTAGGCACCATATATATTAAAACAAACAGAATGCAATTGTTTAAGCCAAAACCAAATATCTTCTGGTCTGATCATTAATACTTTCATAACTTCATTTCTGCTGGAAGCATCCTTGAGAGACGTTCTGTTCATGAGTTCATTTCAGTGCCAACAACCCACCTGAATGCCTTGTCCTCTGCCTGCACCTGAGCTGTACAAGGAGCCAGCAGCTTGTATTGGTTGCCTCCCCACACCCTTTGTTTGGGGAATTGTCTGAATTGTTTACCATGGCCAATGTGCATTTGAACAGATGGTAAATATCTCCGTTCCTGCCAACACGAGTCAAGAGATGCCACTAAAATCCATTTAGAACACAGAAAAAAAAAAAATTCTTCAAAAAAAAGTAGTTATGAATTTACTCAGGTCTGTTGCAGGTAAAATCTGTCAGCTAATGAATGAGTAGTTTCACTGTGCTTGTACTGAATGGTTCACTGGAAAACTTATTTCTGCTTTGGGTGCTGATAGGAAGAACCCCAAATGGGCACTTTTCATCACTGATAAACAAGTTCAAGCTATACCCTGAAAGGAATTTGACACATTGTAGAAGTTGAAAGAAGTTGCAAGTTGAAAAGTTGAAAAGAAACACTGCATTTTCTATCTGTTTTATATCAGCAATGCACACCATTATGGAAATTATTTTAGATTTGGCAGAGCTTTCCAGAGAGAAGCAATCAAGATATAGAACCTCACAATGGTTTGGTTCACACAGCCATTTCTTTCAGCTCAGGCAACCTCATTTCTCTTCCCTATTTTGTAGGGCTTCATGGATATCAAATACAAACCAGTGACTGAAAAATGGGTCATTGCTTTGCAACACATCCACTGGAGATGCCAAGAAACTTTTCCAAGATCTTTCACACAGCCATTGCTTGTGGCTTGATTACAGTCACAGATCTGTACAGAGCTGGCACCCCCAAGACATTAAACTTTCATATGAGGCAGTGTGAATAGTATATCAAACACATTTGTTCTCTATAGGATAATCTGAAACGCTTTAGCTCCCATCTCCCTTCCATCCTCGCTGCTGCATTGTTTCCACCTTGCTGGCTGTGCAATGGCTGTGTTACGTTATCCTGTCGTGTTATTTCTCCAGACAGCAATACAGGGTTGGCATTTGCAGCTTTGCATCAGTGACCAGCTTTTGCCTGTGGTGTTGTGACAACACACTCATCTACAACATCATTCCTTGGACTGCTTCTTGGCTTCAAGTCTCACTGATGTGATGGCACCCGAAGCTACCTATAAGCCCTAGTGAGCAAGACACTGCTCCTCTCTCTGTCCTCTTTCCCATGCTCATGGAAGGACTCCAAAGATGATTTTAAAGACTGACTCTAGAAAGTGGTTTCTTTTGCTTTAGGGTGAATGTAGGGTATCACATTCCCTGAGGCAGCCAAGTATGAAAGACTAATACAACACCCAGGACAGAAAATCCTCAAAGAGCTGGGGTTGAATGCACCTCAGTTAGACAAAAGATAAAACAACACTGAAATTAAATTATTCAACTAATTTATCCTCTTTTTTTTTTTTGGTTAGTCAAGGGAGCTTTGCTCACCCAGATGAAGTTTTAATGTTTTTCATCAGGGTGTTGATTGTTGATATAGATATATAGATATAGTTTGCATCTACAGTTTTATGATATGTGGGGCTGAAAAGTATATTTACAAAAGACTTGTGAGACAAAATCGAAGACTGTGAAAAGAACCATTCCCATGAAATCATGAATAGTGTCCCTCTGATGCTGTTGAAGACTCAGGCCATGAGTTTAAGCTACAGACTATGAGGCTGGTAGGCTCAGACTGAAACCAAGTCCTGCAGTACTCATGTCTCCATTGAAGAGCTGATGGATTTCACTACATCCTGGCAACAGTGAAAACAGCACTAGAGATCCCATATTTTGTGTCAGTGAATAATTTGACTCAAGGTAGCTATGAAGTAGAAATAGGTCTGGTATGTTCTTATCCTTGGATAACACCAAGCAAGCTTTTCACTGCACTGAATCCTCTAAGAAGCCTGAGACAGGTTCTAAGTTCTTATTCCAACCTTCAGTATTCTACTTACTCGCACAGGCAACATTTCTTAACACATATGAAAGAAAAGACGCTCATCACTCTATTGGAAGAATGTTTGCATGGATTTTGAGCCTGGAATGGTAGACTTTCATTCCAGTTTTTGGGAATGGATTTATGGTTTGACAGGGAGCAGGCGTAACATTTTTATCTAGTCATTCATATCCTGTTTTCTCCTGAGTTGAATCTAGCAGCTTATGTACTCATCCTGTGACTAACTGTGAGAGCTTGGCCAAATTTTCCCTCTGTTGTCCAATTCTTAGTTCATATCTCTTCACTGCACAGTGTAGGTACACACCTGTTGCTACACTGAGCAAAACTGAGGTCTGGGACAGCCTCTGGGATCACTGATATTTTCAATTCAAGACCAAGTCTGACTGGGAGAAGCAGCTTCTCATGAGGAAGAACTTGGGCCAAGACTCTGTAGTCAGCTGAAGCTGCCTAGAAGTGGCTTTGAACAGCCCACCCACAAAGATTTGGCTTTAACAAGCTGGACCAGACCAATTCACCTCCAGAACACACTCCTTTCCAGTCTTCCCTCAAAACAGGAAGTAATTCTGTAATTTAAATGAGATCAGAAAACTGCTGTCATGGTATCATGGAAATTTCTGACAGGATTGTCTGTTCTGAGATACACAGAGTACACAATGAGCTACTGCTGCACCAAGGGGTACGATGCATTTAGATGGGGTTAGGGGGTAGGTGTGTGTGGAGTTCCAGAACACCAGTAAACCTTGCAAAAATTCAGAATATGGGTGACAAAATCAAGTAACACTTGCTGGGAAGTTCATGTTTGTTTCCCCTAACACAGTCATTGGAGTTGTGTCAAAGCCAGTTCAGCAATCAAGACTTCTCTCAGCAATTGTGCATAGAACACTTCAGCAGACAAGCTGTGCTTTTCTCTCTGGCTCTTCTGAACACTTCCCAGTGCTCCTTTCAGAGCCATTTCCAAGCACAGCTAGAGTGTCCTTCCTTACATAGCAGGAATGGGATGGAACAAAAGGATTCCTCAACTCTTCTTTGCAGCCAGACAGTCTCAGAGGAGCACAACATGATTATAATGCTTAAACCTTCAAGAAAATAACAGGAATCCACAGCCTTTTCAATCCTTTTATCGTAGCCCAAACACAAGTGCTTAAAATCACAGAATTTCCAATGCTGACATCTACCAATGAGGCCAAAAAGTTTCTCTTGGCCAATCTAATTCTCAGATGAGCTGGCCCAGAAGCATTTCAGTTGTTATCACATAGTGCTCTAATTAAGCATCCTAAAAAAAGCAGAGCTTTTGTGTGAAAGAAATCTATGCACTCAATAGAGGGTTAGATGATATTTTCTGGAATGCACTTCAATTAATTGAATAGTTTTGGTAAGGGGAATCCCATATACATTCCTGATCAACGACATACACAAGGATGCTATGGAGAACATTGGTATCATCAGTGTTAAAGTAGCAACTCCATCTTTTGAATGTGATCCATTCTTGTATTATTACAGCAGGAAAACAACATATTCCATATGGCATTAAGGGTTAACACCTGGAGAATTGGACTCATCTGGTGGATCTACTGTTACAGTAGCTAAAGGCAAAGAGTTAGGCAGAGCAACCATTCACTGGCCATCTACATACACACACCACAACTGTTATACCTCCCCCTCCTCATTTATCCCCATAAACACTGCAGGCACCTCAAATGTTCAACCTGCACAGCAGCTTGTGAACATTTCAACCCACCACTCCAATTAATGCCAATAAAACTAACGGAACAAGCCTAATTTTCTCAGGATAAATGTTTGATGCCCGAGACTGTGTTTTCAAAGTCACAACGTCCGTATGCTGATTTTAGCTCTAAATTTGATAATTACACAGCTCCGTACCAATTTCAAACCATTTGCTAAGCATGGCTGAGTTTAGCATATTCAGTTGCCTCCCCTCTGTGCTGGGGTGCCTTTACAATCAAAAGATAGGGATCTCTTATTTGCAGTTCTTTTCTTCCCAATCGTGACCACAGGTGCCTCCTTCCTGAACTCAGCTGTCTAGACCATCTTCATGTTCTCTTTTGTCCTGCCTGAAAAAAAACCATAAATATCCATTTACTTAACTTAGATAAATAAGTTCACATATAGGTTAATATAAATATTTCACTGGATATGAATGTTGTATGAGCCTGTTTATCATTATTTCAGTCTCTACTGTATATGAGAGTGAGTTTGGAGCTTCAAGAATAAATGCAGGATTAATAAAAGCCGTTAAAAAACAAACTGAATGAGCAAGAATTATTTTCTCTCACGTCCAACAGTTCTTTGAGGGTTTCTTAGCCCATGTATAGAGAACACTTAGATACTCCTGATAGAGACAGCACCTGCATGTAAATCCAACCACTTCTCTGCATGACTGTGTATAATGGATTTTTAGCAGAGCTATAACAATTTCCTAAGCGCAACTAGCCTGTGACCCAGCCTCATTTGGAGCTTTATCCTGCCTGCTTTTCTTTTTATTTAAGCCTGCAACAGCCTTCTCTAACAGCCTTGGTTTGTGCCAGGTTAAATGAAAGCTGGCTCAGTAGCAACCTTGTGTGAATGTTGCACCCACGAGGAGCCCGAAAGCACCGGGCTACAACCAGTCTGGCAGTTTCAGGCACAGCCATTGCTGAGGACAAGTCCCATCCCAGGGATTCATGGAGCAAAAGCACTAGAAATAACCTTTCAAATGCCCTATTGCACTTTATTTCCCCTAATCTGGATTTTGACCCTATTCCTGCTTGGTTTCCTGATTTCTGACTGGAAAAACCATGGATTTTGTTGCAAATAGTTGGACCAGTTGATCAGAAGATCTTTACTGACAACAGTCCATGGAAGCTGCTGTTCATCAAAAAGCAATAAAGGTAAGATGCAAAGAAAAGCGTCTTTACAGTCAGAAATGCAGAGTATAAAAATTAATTTTATACTTAAAAATATATATATTCCTCAATTAACACCTCATTTGTTGAGATAGAAACTACCTGCCTGAGTGATGCCGATACAGAAGAAGCTATTGAGGTAATTAAAGGTTTTTTTCATTACCCTGCCCATGGGCTCATTTCCCTTGAACATGCACATATTCTCAGAGCTCTGATAATTCAGCTTTTAAAAAATATTTCAGAACCTTTCAAAAAAGTAGCTCTTTGGAAGTGCTTTGCAACACTATTTCTGACAGGGACGTAAATAAGGAGAGCAAAGAGGTGATGGAGTAGGAAGCACTGGTCACAGTGTCAGCTGTCCCTCCTTCTCCTGTTGTACTCCCTACAGATTTGAAAGGTCAGAAAGACATGGAACAATGCCCACGTCCTGAGAAGAATGGGTAATAAAGGTTAAAAAAAGTTTTGTTGCCAAAGAACTTGAAGAATTTTCTTCCTTTTGCTTCACAAAGCACTGAGTTGTCTGGGTTTTGTGGGACTCGGTACTTTGTGGTTAACATTTGCTGTGATTGGTTGAACCACTGCATAGAACCAAAAGTTCACCTTCAAGATATATATATTTTTAGCAGCTGACCCACATGGTACAAATTGCTGTCAAAAATGTATTTTTTGTGGCAATAGAATTTAAAGGAAAGGTTTTCTTTGTTTAAAAACAAAAATAAAAAATAATTCTGCTTTAAATGATGTGCAACACAACTCACTTATTGGGTGTACTAAACTCTTAAGTCAGAGAAATTCCTGTTCCTGCTGTCTTATCTCCATACATGTTTACTCTACGTTGTAACATTTATTCCCTTTCTCTGTTCTTCATAAAGGAAATCTTCTGGCGTGTAAAACAAATACATGCTAAAGAGACTATTTTTTTTTACTGAAAAAAAAATCTTCAGTAAAGAGACTTTCATCATAAGCGTTCCTATTCTCACAAATCTTGAAATGGAGTAAAACTATCGAAAAATGGCAAACAGAAAATACAATGAGACTGTGAATGGACTTGTGGCAACCTCCACAGGCAATGGTGCCTGCCTTCCTTCGGCAGGGAAGGACTCAGGATGTCTGTTAGCCCTGTCCCAGCACAGAAACAACATAAATCCTGAAAGCACCTTGAAAACATCACCCTGACCACGCCTAAGGGAGGACAGCTCCAAGCTAACCCACCCCGAAAGCTGTCCATCCAACTGTTCCTGGAGCCTCCCCAAAAAAAATCCTACTGCTTCTCTTTGAAGCTCAAAGACAGGAAAAACTGATGACTGCCTTGGTCCTCACAGCAGCTTCGCATCACACCCCTCGGCTGTGGAAGCTGTGCTAAAACTGTTCGGAAGCTGTGCGTTGCTTAAGAGACGCATTTTGGCTGCCCCTCTTCCAGCATTTATATCTCTGTTACCCAGCAGGTGCAGAACACTCAGGTCTGCAGCAGCCCTCTGGTTTGCCTTCCCACCAAGCTATCAGCCCCAGACTGCAGCTGCACTACCTGTCTGGACTGAAATTAATCCAAATCTTCCGTGCGTCAGTGTGGGGGCAGAATTGCCTTTGCTCAGCGGGCTGCAAATGCACTCCCCAGTCATTCAAAGCTCTGCCTACAGCCAGCTCTAATTTTACTCTATTTTGTTTATGCTGGAGTGGCTGGGCTGGTATTTTTTTCATCCCCTCCACTTAATCTACCTATGTCTTTCTAATAACATCTTCTAATAATATCTTCGATCCTGATTTATTTATAGCTACTGCCCTTTTATTCAGGTATTACCGCCAAAAGTGATTTAAAATTGGGTCCAATTACTGAGAAGGTGCTATATGGGTAAGTCACTTACTTGTAGGTTAAGTTTTAGATTTGAAATCCTATTGAGATAGATGGGTTTTCTGTGTTGTTCCTGCTCCTAGTCACACTGCAGTCTGGATGGGAAGAGAATGCAGTGGTGAGGGGAGTAGCGTGGGTGTGTGCCAGCACTTCTTTCTGAAAACTTACAATCTCAAAGGAAAAGTGACTGATGGAGCATCTTTATTTGCCTGACAGGTGGTACTTAGCATGGGGAACTTGCATTCAACATGCTTGGTCCTTTCACGCTCCAATTAAAGGAAACAAATGGTCAACCAAAAGCGCAGGGAGAAATCCATCCCAGAGACGCTTTAACGCGCCGCCTCGGTTTGCAAACACTGCTGCCTGTTTGTCTTTTTACTGGGCTTTTTTTGAAACAACAAGTCTCCTCGGGAGACATTTACAGCAACGAGGCAGGACAAAGAGGCCTCCTGCGACTTGGCAGTCCCCGCAATCAGCGCCGCTGGCACAGCTCAGGGAGGGAGCGGGTCCTGCAACCCACCCAGCCAGGCCTGCGGTGGGAGGGTGGGCACTCCACACATGTGTGAGTGCCAGGCGGCCAGAGTGGGATGTGAGAGCCAGGAAGAGCCCTGTGGATGCCTGAAGGACTCTCCCATCCCTACAGCTCTACCAAGGCAGGGAAGGGAACTTCACCTCGATCTCACATCCTGGGGGAAGCCAATTTCTCCTTCTCCTTCTCCTGCCACTTACCTTAGAGTGGTATGAAGGGAGAGCACGAGGCCAGTAATTTCTCCTTTTGTCCCAACACAAGCGCTGATGAAGCTAAATTGAAACATTTGGTTAACCTTCATTTCCAACCCTTCAGAGAGGCATCTTCAACACTTACTTCAAGCTCTTAGTCCTCTCAGTCTGTCTTTGTCCTCCCCACTGAAATGGTTTTGCTTTTATTTTTCCATTTCCAATACCTACCTCCTACTTGTTGGCATCATTGGGTGTTATTACCTAGGAAGTCAGCACCTAGGTCCAAATATAGAAAGGAAAATCAGAAGCAAGATGAGTGAAAAAAATAATTTTACTTAATCTGTTGAATTCCAGCATGAAATATTTTGCATGAAAACAAGATTTAAAAAAAAAATACTTCTTTTTGAACACCAAATGTATGTAGGCTACAAGAAAAATTAGCTTGCATATAAAAATAGTCTTAATTATTGCATAGGACCTTCACATCTGCCAGTGTCAGTTAGAATGAATAAGACAACATATTTCTACAAAATAACAGCACTGCAAGTAGCAAAAACAAGCCCAGAATTCCTAGGAGGGGAATTTCAGAATTTTGTTACCACAGGTATTTAATTCCTTCTCAAAAACCAGTAACCAAAATAGTCTTTGCACTGGGTTATACCAAAAGCATTCTGCACCTGTAAAGCAGAGAGGAAATTAAAACTCAAAAAAAAAAAAATTAAAACAGCAATTCTACAGATTCCTTGTGGACAATGAAGAGAAAATCACGTGAGTGGAAAGCAGAGGAACAAGAAAGTTGGCAACACAGGGGAAGCCCCAGCACGTGGAGAATATGGTGATAAAAAGGGTTTAACAGGGAAAAAAAAAAAAAAAGAAAAATAAAGAACAAAGAAAAGTTAGATTTCGAAACTTCAGGAATATGCTGAGCTCCCAAACTTTAGTGAGAAAGAACTGAACTCCAAGTTTATGGAAGAGTTTGCACCGAGTTAACAAGAAATTATTCCAGTGGCTGTGAGCAGGTATAGCAAGGCAGGAATTAGACATTTTCATCTCAGCTTCAAGGAGAGCAGAGCTCTTCTGGCAACACTCATGAGGGAAGAGCAACAGAGGCTCCACGGGTCCAACCATGAGAAGCAGCAGGAGATGCTGCCAGGATACAACTCCTGCTACAACAGGAACTCAGTGATCAGCCCCTACCAATGGACAGCTTGTCCAGGGCCAATTCACCACAGCACAGGATCAGCTCTCAGGCTGCTGCAGATCTTCATTTCTCCTTGTCAGCACACTCCCCCCTGCAGGATCCTGCACTCTCCATTTGATCCCTGCCCTGAGATTCCTTTGAGCAATAACAGCCATCACGTCCCACCAGGACTCTGTATCTTCCTTTCCCCTCCCTTCCCCAGTCTCTTCTTTCTTCCCCCATCCCTCCAGATCACTGTCAGACACTTCTAGACAAGCCTTTTGTTTTCATTTACAATACCTTTTCCATCTACATCCTTCACTTTCATTTAGATCCTTCCTTTCCCCATTTCTATGATTTTCAGTGTGACAGAACAACACTTCTGACAAGCAACCTCCCCACCTCCCCTCATTCTGTGGATGCTTTTTCAGCCAATTAATCTCACATCATGTACCATTTAGCTTTGAGAGGCTGGTGTGACTCCTGAAGGAGACAAAATGTGCTGCTGGGAACAGAGGGGTGGGGGTGATGGAGAGGACCATGAGGAGGCTCCAAAATGCCTGAATTACTCATCAGGAGGGTGCCAACATGAAAGCCTGGAATATCTTCCGTCTCCTTGCTCACAGACATCTCCGACACACACGGCTGTCAATGTGCCACAGAGCCATTTAGTATGTGTGAGTGTGATGGGATGAGGGACAAAGCTCTGCTGAAACACTCCCAAGTAGGTATTATGGATGTGCCTGTCAGGCTCTCTGACAACCCCTTCCCTTAATTAGCAGGTAGGAACAATACAAAATACAAGCTGGGGAGGGATTGCTCTCCCCTTCTGAACATGCGTCTCTAAAAAGAATAGACACAGTTTCAAAATCAAAATAAATAATCTGATTTAAAAAAAAAAAAAAAACAACAAAAAAAACCCCAAACAAACAAACAAAAAAAACCCACCACAAACCAAAAATCCAATGTTTTTTTTTCACATTCCCTCCTTCCAGCAACATTTTTCTCTCAAATTGAAATGCTTTCTGCTAGAAAGGCTGCTGAGTCACGTGGAATAACATGCACAACGCACAGGAAACTGCAGCCAAATTTCGAACCCAACCATTCTACCTGAGTTCTGAAGGAATTTGGTTACTTTTCTTTGATTTCCACCCCCCAGACTTTAGTTTCATTCAGTTTTAACTTGTTCTGGAAAAAGCATCCTCAGCTTGCCCTCGGAATCTCCTGCCCTATAGTTTCTGCATTTTTAGACTTTGTTCTTGGATTTTGAGTCTTTAAAATTCCCAAGGGTTAGAAATGCTGTTTCCTTTCTCTGTATTAAATCTACTGTCTAATATAATATTTCAGTTCTATAGATTAATGCATTAAGATTAATTAATTGTGATTTAAATCATGGGACTCATCACTGCAAACATGCAGAAAAAAGGATCTGATTTCTTAGAGCATCTTTTCCCCTCAGAAAAAAAAAAAATCAGTATAAGAGTAACAGTGGGTCATCACCTCCCAAGTATTGGGTATAAGAAGAATAATGGGATTTTAGAAGGAATATCCTTGCCTCTTGCAGTGGAACAGGCCAATAAGTTGGGAAGCAGCTGTTTAGCTCTAAAGGATGCTGAGCAGGGATGTGTCCAAAATTTCAAGGGTGAAAAAAAACAGTGAAAAAGAAAAGTGACACTTCTCTGACAGCTTCACAAAAGGGGAAGGACAAGAAGTTAATCTTCACTCATGTGGCTCATGAGA
>JAWWES010000030.1:11501452-11552172 GCA_035583135.1 Lophotriccus pileatus | reverse complement strand
GTCCTTGAAATAACAGCCTGTGATATTATAGAAGAGCCTGGGTGTCTCTGACACTTCTTTCATTACCCACTGAAAAAAGAAAATAGATGTTGTGTAAACTGGAGGCTTGTGGGCGCTAATAGCAGATTTTCACATGGGATAAACATATGTTCAGTTTGCTCAGAGCAAGCAAATTTCGCATTTCACTACCAAAAAAAAAAAAAAAAAAAAAGAAAAAGAAAGAAAGCAAGCTTTACTTTAATGGAAATTTCACTCTGAAACACACTGGTAATTACTTTCAAAATTCACTTCTCTGCCCTTGGATGTTCAAATGGGTGATAAGAAGAACAGTGCGAAATTCTGGCTATTTATTATCCATCTTGAAAACACCTGAAGCATCCCAGTTTTTTACCTTTTGTGGATTAAGATTCAGTGTCAAATTTGAATATTGCTGAAAAATAAGACATGAGTAAACAGCAAAGGATCAGTGCTTAGTTGGAGAACAGGCCAAGGGAAGCCTGGATGTGGATTCCTTTACTTCTGTGCTAGAGGAGAAAACCAAGCTCACAAATCTCAGGGGAACATCCCACCCCCTGCTTCCACTGTTTCAAAGATACCTTGATGTTTAACCTTCAAACTGCATTGCAGCAATTCTTCTCCCACACCAGCATTTTGGTACCTGCACTTAAAGCGAGCACAAAACTGTACAAGTGAAACAGAGAAAACAAACAGCATAGGAAAAAATATTCACTTCTTTGAGAACTTCTGCAGTGTTTGGTCTCTGCTGAAAATTATGGAGGATCTTTGTCGCACAGAAAGGGGTGATAGTTTCTCTCTGGGTGCCCTACAAATTTTCAAATCATGTCCCAGATATTCCTTGCTTCCCTAGTTAGGCTGCTTTTAGAAAAAGACAATTCTGCACAACCTGATGGTTATTTTTGAGAACACAGTGAAAAGAGTTACAAATGCTGTCACTCTGGGTCTGAGGCTGCACACACCAGTGAGGTGTCTCAAGCCTCCAAATCATTGTCTCAGATTCTACAAACTCAGACAGACAACAGGATCTAACATTTTTGATACCTCAAACCCTTGAGATTCCTGTCATGCCATAAGCCTGAATCCACAAAGATATTTAATACTCCAGAGTATCTTTTGGCCTAAGCTTAACTTATCAATTCATGTGTGCGTAAAGGAAGAGTCGTTTGAGCACAAAATGCTGCAAAACCAGAACTTTTCTATTCATATGGCATTATCAAAGCTCTTTCTTTTTATGTCTGTGCAATTGGGAGCAGTGGAAAATGAGACTTGGTTGTAAATAAAGTGAAAGTAAGGGTAGACTAGAGGGATTTGATACTACACCTAAAGCAAGATTTCATTACAGGGACTGACAGCCTGAAATACTTGTGCCAATGTTTTTGCCCTCCATAATTTTTTTTTTTATGTGGTTTCTTACTACAGGAGTTTTGTGATACACAGCAGAAACAGCGTGACTGCCAGATTCCTCATGACACAAAACCAGCAGTGAATCAAACACCAACAAATCTCCGCGTTCCTTCTCCCTGACTTGGCACGTGGTCACACAGAAGGCCATCTCACTTTGGCCATTCGATGCTTTTGCTGCATTCATCGGGTTTTGGCATCAATTCCATGTTCAGTTTTTCTCTCTCCCTCCATCCTCCCACAATATATTCCCTTTGTGCAGCTCTGAGTGCTGGCTACGTGCCTGCCTCCTCTACTTCTCCCACCCTGGAGCATTAATGAATAGGAGATACCACTGGCTATTGCTTTGTTGCTGGAAGAGGCATCACTTATGCCAGAAGCTATTTTGGGGAAAATGTAATTAGTTTTTAAAAACAACAAAAGAGCCTGAATTGTACTTTAAACACTTCTAGACAACTTTGGAGACTTGTTAATGTTATTAAAGCCTGGGAATATGTACCAGTCAGAAAAGAACAGGAGTGGGACCTGAGCTAATGATGATAAATCTTGTGTAAAGAATGACTTGAATTAGGAAAACACTGAAGAAAACCAAAGAAAATTAGAAGCCCCTCTAGTTGCCATTTTTACAGTTTTCTTTTAGGAAACAGTGCCTAGGTTTTGCCATACTGTCAGCTCACAACACGTCACCACAGATCTCCTACTGTCTTTTCCCTCATGATACACATTTCCTGGTTAAACAGGTTTTCCTTCCAGCTGCCATACACCTGTTACTGAAGGAAGTTTGTAGGGCCAGAATGAGAAAGATCCTCTCACTCTCCCAGGATGAGATTGACACAGGAGGGTGGCATTAAAAGAAAGGTTATACAAAGATAACTGTGAACATGAGGCCCTTCAGGAGGGCCATTTATTCCCAAATGATAAAACTAGGAGGAGAAAGATAGATATGGAATAAAGTGCAAAGAGGTAAAACAAGGTCATCATAGCTGAATTGGGAAATATCCCCAGAGGAAAGCTAAGTGAAAGGGAAGGAGGTGGGATACTATACTTGAAGGGCAAATCAGTGAGGACTGGATTCAATGTTAGAGCTCAGTTAGTTTGTGTTAGCCTGGCACAGCAAGAAGCTGGGTCATGCAATGTGATTATTGATCTCTTCCTTTCATGCTCCTCAGTGCTGAGATGCCCTGAATATAAATGGGGGCTTTTAATGGATTCTAGCTATTTTTAAGAAAAGTTTTAAATGTATGGTCACTTCTGAACCACACACATGAACACCCTGTGAGACCAATACCCACAGTCATTAAAAGAGGAGAGAAGGAGAAGGAGAAGGAGAAGGAGAAGGAGAAGAGACAGATTTCTGTGCTTGGCATTTTCTTTTATTCTGGCAGTAGCAGGTGCCCAGATCCCCAGATCCTGTTCATGAGTGATGGAAAAGAAAATGCTTGATGGATTCTGACACAGAGGGACCATCTGGGCAAGGTCTGAACTCAGAGTTGTAAAAGCCCCATGAGAAAGTGAAATTCAAATATGATGCACCCCTGCCACTGCCACACACAGAGAATGACTTGCAAGACAAAAGGCAGTGACAGCTCCAACAAAGCTGTTTGCATAGCAGAACACTGGGATAGTCAGCTGGGGAAAATTGAGGCAAAAAGGATTTAGCCACTAGACTGGCAGAAATTCAGTTTCAGGATGCACCTCGGATCAAATATACGATTTTGAACATGTAATCTGTTATTATCATTCCATATGGATACTGTAATAGTCCTGAGACACTCTGTTGTACATGGATTCATAAAGAAGCAATACTCTTTGTTGCAGCACATTTAAGGATGCTGAAAGGCAAAATGGATATCAGTATATCAAAATAAGATAGAAGTCTGTGAAAGGTAAAATCCTCAGCCCCAGTTCACTGACTAAATCACTGAAAATAAAACCAGATTCTACTGAGTCAATCCAAATGTTGTTGTTTATTTCAACGTAGCTTTGGTCACACTCCTGCGAAATCTAATATCCTCATCTTTCTCCCACTGTTTCTGGCAACAGAGACTCTGTTACATTGACACACTGTTGGCATCACCATTTTTCTCTGGATAGACTTCACAGAAATACTCATCCTTTGCTCTTCATTTCCTGTCGATAAAGTGGAGCTAACACTGCTTGCCCTTCTGACTTCCGTTCTCATATCCATTTTCTACTCAATACTTAAGGGCAAAGATTTCCTTCTTTCATGTCCTCTGCAGCATTAAAACCTAAACTAATAGCTACTCGTGGTTAAAAATGTGGCTTAAATGAAGAGAACAGTAGTTATCCTCTCTTTTGGAAAGTGGAGCAGTAAGGATTTGGCTATTTTGCAATGTTTCAATAAAAGGCTTGAGCAATAAATATAAATTTTTGAGGTCATGAAGTACCAGCCACTACCATTACATTTACCAGAGCAGGCTGGGAACACAAAGTATTTTTGCAATCAAAGTCCCTGCCTTCTATTCTTCCCTCCTTTCAAAAGGACTGTGTGCTTGCCATTCTCATGGAGAAACCAGTTTGTGACCTTGTTTCTTAGATAACACTTCTTCCCACAGAAGTGATTAAAACAGTTCAGAGAGCAAATTTTGTTGGTTTGGCTTTTGGGTTTTGGGGTCTTTTTATGATTTCTACTCCTTTGAGAAAGCAGATGCCTGAACATTACTTCAGTGAAGGCACTAATAATAGCAGAATGAGTGTCGGTGCATAAATGCATCATAATATAATGATAAATTGGCTGCCACAAGATCATTTTGGGCAATTCTATACTTTAAGGCTTTAAAAAAATATTAATAACTCTTAAAAAGCTACAGCTTCCAAACCACCCTGTTTCCTGTGTTTTCCTTGAATACAGAATGGGAAAAAAAAACCCTGGAAATATGAGCAAAAGCTTTGTTTGCCATAAGATCAGCCACACCATAAAATAAACTTCCATAAAAAAGGAGCGACATGATCCATAAATCTCAATTGCTTTATAGACAATAAAGCAAAGCTGTCACAGGGGTGACATCACTGAACACAGAGGAAATGGTCTTTGTAGAAATGCTGATTTCAGTAAATATTAGGATTCTCTGCAGATTAAAGTATTGAGGAAACCTCTAGCTTAGCTCAAAGTCAGTGGCAGGGGCAGGTGAGGATAAATGAATAGGAAGTAGACAATTTTTCTCTTTCGAATAGCAATTAAGAACCAAAGGATCAGGATGAAATCACCTTTGAGGATTCAGATCCCATCTTAACTGGTAAAACATTTGGCCATGAAGAGTCTAGTACAATCACAGCTCAACAAAATACCACACCACACCATCAGTTTTTGAGTTTTCTTTGTCCGTGAGCCTACCTGGTTCAACTACAGACCACTAATGCACCTCTTGACCCACTATTTGAGTATCTGGCCCTAATGGTCAAGAATTATGTGTATGTTCCTCATCCACATCACCAAAAGCAGCTATTCCATCCCTATTTAATTCTTCAACCTCAACACTTCGGCAACTTGGGATCGTAAATGTCTTGTTTCCAGTTTGCTGAGATTCCCAAACTGCGTGGAAAGCTCCATGGTTGAATATTTGGCCACATTAAATCCTAGGAAACATTGCTGCCAGCTCTTTAGTGAAACACATCCATGGGTTGAAAAAAGGGAGGCCTTCAGAAAGGGACTGAGCACAGGGGCCTTTTACACTTGGAACCCCAGCATTTGTTCATTATTCTTTCTTAGCACAGACAAATTATTTATAGGTGCCATGGGAATTTTTTAGTGCGTAAGAAGTTATCTCTCTCCCTTTCTAACTGTTCTGTTATTCACCCTTGATGAACATCCTCTGATGTTTATCTTTTTGATTTGCCTGCTATTTATTTACAGATATAGATTTGCTTCTCTCCCCTTCCAAGTAATTTTGGAGCAATGCTTTCAGTAAGGGATAGCCTGAGGTGGCCGAGGACAGAGTCTTTCTTCTCTGCTTGTTTAGTTGGGAAGCTGCAAAGAGAGAGCAGACTAAAGTTCAGCTCGGTTTACACAGCCTAAATACAGGATTATTTATCAACATCTCCTCTGAAGTCATCCAGGAGGCTTCTGAAGTCATGCCTACCTTTGGGACGGGGCTGCCAGAAGAATACCAATGCTGAGATTACAAGAATGTGAGGAAGAACAAGGAAAGGTAGAAGGTAATGACAGCAGAGGAATATAGAATGCAAAAATATTCATCAAAGGTGTAATTACTGATTTGCAAGACAAAATACTTTTCTACCTGGAGACACAGAATGGCCGCTGAGATAAGCTACACCAACAGAAATAAAACCAATAAAGGTAAGTTACTTGGCCTTGGAATTTGCTACATATTTTCTTGTAAATCACAGGGTTTTTTTTCAAACATCTGAAAGAGATAGGACATTATGAAGCTATCTTTTCTTGGAAATTCTGCAAGCACATTGGAAGAGGTTGAAAGGGAAATTCAGAGCAGTGACATGTTAAAGTGGATCAACAAAAAATTTCACTGTGGCTTTTGGTAAGAGTAGATGACATTTGTAAATTTAAAGAACAAGAAAGGGAGGACTTGATCAAAGCCATAGATTAGACCAGCTCCTAGAAGAGATATCCAGAGATTGCTAAACATACATTTAAACTCATAAGGACCCCAAGCTATACATTTCTGGAAACTGGGGGAAGCACTGCTCTGTGTCATTTACATGAAAATGCTGTAACCAAAGGAAGTAATTTCTAATACCCACAGATGTTCTCACTGGAATGTGCACCACTGTATACGCCCAGTAGACACAGCTCCTGAGCTGGAATCTAACACCAGTGTATCTGCAGTTTTACATTATATCCATTCCTAAAGAACATGTAGATTAGAAAAAAAAACAATATTAATGTGATTGTTCTGGATCTTCCCCATTAATTTTGATAGAAGAATTCTAATTGTGTGGAAGTTAGGAAAAGTAAACCCTTTTGTTGCTGGGTACTGGAGCTGAACAAATTATTTACAATGAATAATTTATCTGACTAAATTAGATGCTTCCTGCTTGCTGAAGACCAACAATTCCTCTTATATATACGTATTTCAAGAGCTGAATGTCAGACAACTCCTGTGAGTGTAGGGTGCCCATGAGTTGGTGCATCTCTCTGACAGTGGCAGCTCTGGCTGGCTGAGCTCTGTATGAGGCCAGCACAGTTTGGGTGAAGGACAGAAGTCTTCCCACCACATCCACAGGGGACTTAGGGCCAGCAGGTAGGATGTGACTGGGGAGTGTTCTGTGTGAACACTGTGTCTGTTCTGGATGGCTGAGTCTTCAAAGCACTCCCAGCTTGCACATGTATAATTCAAGTCCTGTGAATACCAGCTGTGACAGTCTGGGTTACTATTTGCAAAGAATGATATTTTATTGGGAAATTATGAGCTATTTTGATCCATCTGTACATTTTGATATATTGCCAAAGGAAGAATTGGGGCTGGTCAAAAACACAAACAAAAGGTCTGGACCAAGGCCCAATATTGGCATATATTTGAGACAGTTTAATTAACTAGATGATTAGCTCCAATGATAATGTCCAGAAGTGACTGAAGAACCAAACTGTGAGACGGGACTTACTCTGTAACTTCCATCAGCAAACTAACCCTTCCCCATACGATGTGGGATGAGACAGCCTGTCCCTGAGCGACGAAGGGCAGCGCACGAGGGTCACAGGGAGCCTGTGGGTCACGTCACTGCTGGGACTGTCTCACATCTCAGGCATCTCGTGCACACATCGGCTGAGAATGTCTGACCGGGGGAGGGAAGGAAGAGTGAGCGAGGGATGTGATGGAGGACAGTGACTCAGGCTGCCATATTTGGTGTGCAGGCAGAAGCAGAGACATGAGTCACCCATCAAGGCAGTCAGGAAGGGCCAGCTTTCTACCCAGAAGATTAATTTGAGGCTGGCTGATTTCCAAGAGGAAATCAGATGGAAGGATGCAGGAGGCAGTGTTTCTAGAAGAGAGATGTTTCAGAGCATGTGACACGAGAGAGAAGACTAACCAGAAAGACAAAATATAAATGAAGATAGGGATTATTTTGGAAAGGGAAGGGAAATGAGGGGGATGCACAGCCTCTTTCACTCTCCCCCAGTAAAACTACTTAAGGTTTGGGACTGTAAAATTCAGTTTGCTATGTTTGTAATTTCTTCTTCCCCAATGAAACTATTGAAATCCCTCACATGATGGAGCTGAGGGACCTCTTTTTAAAAGTATGTATTTTTATAAGCATCCAAGAGAGAAGAAACATTAGAGGAAGATTTTCTGGGACATTGACTTCATGCAGAGGTACAAATCATTCTGCTGCCACAAAATCAAAGAAGTGAGGCAAAGAAGAGGTGTAGTATGATTATGTTACCACATCCTACATCCAGGGAGAGGAACAAACAGGGGGAAATCTGTCACAACCCTGACAACATCATTTAATATTGTCTGCAGCCACACTGCCTCATCTACAAAACAGCATTTATGAATTTTCCCTGCTTCATAAGCATACTCAGAAGGTGTGGTTCAGCTGAAGACAGTGACTTGAAGAGGAATGTGTTTTCACTCTGTCAAATATAATTTTCTATAAACTGGGAGTTTTGGGGAGTTTTAAAATCTTGCTCACAACACGTTGAACAAAAATCTGATTAAGCATGCAGTGGAGAGTGCAGTGACTTCTGTTCAGAGTGCGTTTTCATTGGAACATCAGAACTATTATTGCTGCCTATATAATATACAAGCTTGACATATATGGTATCATTAAAGATTTACATCTTGAGGTAGTAATGGTTTCTGGACTCTTTTGTCAATAATACAGCACTGGAAAAAATTCCCTGATGACTAGTTTATATTAGTTAATACAGATTTTGAAAGATCATAAAGTACTGGACAAAGTAATTTCTTTGCTTGTCATGAAGAGATTGCCTCAGTTTTTTTAATACTCCAACTGTAATGATTTGCTCATCAGGACCAAGGACTACAAAAATTCTCCCTACAGACAAATTAATATTTTCTTTAACCAGGCACTTTTGGGCATTTATTTACAATCTGAAACAGTCCATGGTGGGAGTCACAAGAACTGCAAAGTGAGTATGCCAGCCATTAATGACTCGCAGCCTGCAGCAGCTGTGACTGTTACAAGGACTGTGGTATGTCCCCCAAGCCCCTGGGTCTGAGTCTAAGCAATGGAGCAGAGAGAAGGGGTTACGTTATTCCAGGGTGTTAAAAACTATTTCTGGATCCCATCCCTGGTTGAAACGCAGTCCAGCTGATGAAAATTCAGCAACAATTGACTGAAGACCTCTGCCCAATCAGCCATGTATTATCCATCTCTGACACAAGCAAATCACTTTGCAAGACATTTCCATCTGTCTCCATTCACTTCTCGCCCTTGCTGTTTTGTGTCTCTGTAGCAGACACTGCATTTCCAGCTCTCCAAACTCAGGTATCAAGACTTGCCAACTACCCTTGGAAAGGTGCCCTCCAGGACAAAGCACTTTCAAAGCAGCCCTGTTTCTGATCCTCTCCCAGCGGCCATCTGTGAGCAGGCTGTTGTAACACCTTGTTGATCCCTCTCACAAAGGGCCCAAGACTGTTTCCTACTCTTGGGAGAATAATTCAAGAGATTAATCTGTTGTGACACAGATTTTGTTCAATAATAGCTATAAAAACATGTCAGGAAGTGGGAGAAAGAGAAAGAATAGACTGATTTGTGGTCATTTTTCATTTGTGGAATTTCTTAAATCCATTATAAGATCCACTTTACATTGAGGGATGATTTAGTTTCCACTTCAAACTCTGGGTCCCTAAACACACAGCTAACACAGAGACCCAGTGTTTCTTTCTTCTCTCTCACTCCCACCTCTCCCCACTCCCTCTCACAGTACCTGAAGGACATGATATTGTTATACTGGGGGAAACAACCATGGCATATGATATGAAGCTGCAGAACCTTTCCATGAAACATATTTTATCTGATCTTTTTCCACAGAAGCAATCTGGAAGCTAAATGGAACTGTAATGCAGGGCTACAAAACTATTTCTCTTTCTAAAGCTCTTTACGATGCTCCACATTTGTCAGCACTCTGGGTGGGTGGAAGGTGTCTCTGCCCATGGCAGGGGGTTGGAACTGGAGGATCTTTAAGGTCCCTTCCAACACAAACCTTTCTAGGATTCTATGAGAACTGGCAGAATGTGAACTTGCTACAAAAACAATTGCCATCTTCCCCTCCATTGTGGACTCAAGGATCTTAGAGGGTTTTTTCCAGCCAAAATGGTTCTACGACTTTTTCTGGTCACGCAAAAAGGAATAGAAATTCATGTGACAAGAAATACTAAATTTAATAAGACCTGTAGTTCTGTCTGTTGATGATACTCAAACCAGAAGAAGGACTGAAGCTTCTTGTTACAGAGCAGGATAATCTCAGCAGGCCTAACAGAATAAAATTCATTTCTGCCTGTACACTGAGAATGACTCAGAATAAACATAGCAAGGAGATCTTAAAATAAAGAAGTACCATAACTTCTTGCTTCAGGATAGGGAGGAGAGGAAGATTAAATACTTTTATTAAATTAACCCTCATCTGAGTGAGGCTTTGGTTGCATTTCTAAAACAAACTTGTTTCTTTGTTGTCATTTTTTTTCTTGAGTGGTAAATATAATGCAGAATTCCAGAAGCCTCATTTCTAAACAAGCAAATGTAATCAATTTCACAGAGCACTGAGATAAATCAATATGGAAGGAGTCAGAAAACCAAACAAAAGCAATGAGAGAAAAATAGTACCCTATTTATATGGCCATAACACATGGGAGAAAAAGACACTTAAAATTACAGAGCTAATTTCTAAAGCAGCAAACAACACTAGTCAGTGATAAAAAATAACAGTAAACTATTTCAGGTGAAAAGTACTATAAGTCTATGATGATTGTAACAGCCCATGTCATGGTCATTATTGTCTGCAGTATAGAAACATCAGCTATTTTGGCTTCTTTTTGTTTTTTTCATTTGTCATTAGCAGAGAGCAAAAGACCAGAAAAGTAATTATTGCCCAATTAACCCTTGTGACATTTCAGCTTCATTTTCAGCTTCAAAGTTTGGTTTTATAGCCTGTTGACTCTTCAGAAGGATAGCAAGACTTTACTGAAGACAGGCAATATCTGACTTCAGTGAGAGCTGCAGGATGCACAGAATCAACGATAAACTGGCCTTAGCATTCAGAGCCACGTCTCAGAGTCTGTCTGTGTCATAAGAGAGAAAAAATACTGTATCATAAGTGGAAAAAAAAAATCTGAAATCTCATCCTTTTTTCTTTTTTTTAAGGATTCTTCCTGTCTCCACTCCAGGAAGTGTCATCTTTGCATAGAAAGCACAAGCTTTCAAGTCAGCTGAGGACCCACAGACTTTTCAGTGTGTTTTAGCAGGGTAGAAGCTGGCTCGGATATCTTCAGAAGAGGTACCTTTGCTGCTCTCTGTTATTAAACACTAGCTCACTTTACTTTTTCCATACCTTGAATAAAATTCATAGTGAATTAATTTTCTCAGCTGCCAGTCAGGAAACAATACAAATGGAAAATAGGAAAGAAAAGAAAAATAAAAAAATAAACCAACAAAGCAGAACTGCAATAGAACTCTGTTCTTTTGACATCATGTTCAATGAATCTGAACATAAGGAAAGAAGTACATGTCCACTATTGCAAAGGAAGGAAAATTACAGTGGCTAACTGTGTGATTGCTTTTGATGTAGGAATATCCCTTCCAAGTCACTGGGAAATAAAAGAAAAAAAAAATCACCCTTAAAAAAAAAAAGTCATAAAGTTCTATTTCTAATACAAAGGCTTAAATTAAACAAAATGTTAATCAGATCACCCACTATTCCAATTTCAGTACAAGAGAGCCAGAAGGAAACATGCAGAAAAAAAAAAAGTTAATATTCATCTGGAGACATATTAAATGAAAATAATCACAAAGTCAACAAACTTCAGCCCATATAAAGTTGCATGCTCATTTTTATTCTGCCATCAACTCTACTTTACCTTTGGGCCATTTCATATCTGCTTGAGTTATAACTGGTGTAATAAATGGATTCTTAGGCAGCACATTTCCATGCAAATTTACATTGTCAAATTACTATTCTTATTCCAGCTACAACACAGAGGAAAAAAAATAGATTGAGGGATGTGTTTTAAAAAAAAAAATCCTTATGATAAAAAAAATAAGGTTTCAACAGACTTATCATTTGAAATATTATTTTTCACTGGAATAGAAGTGTATGAAATTTAATAGTGAATCCAAAAAGCTTCTAGAGAAATTCAACTAAAGACCCTGCAAAAGTAAACCTGTTTGGAGAAGTTTTATTTTACCATTAAAAGAAAGCAAAAAAAACACAGTCCGAGCAATTGATTTTCACTGACTGGTTTTCGAAGGTGATCATCACCGTTCAGTTTTCCTTATATACTAAAATCTCATGAATCAAATTAATTGTAAAACAGTGTATTTTCCTTCAGAAAATTTCAACATTCAAAGTCAAACTAAAGTTCAAGTGAGACGTGAGTTTAGCCACACTTTTCCAGAGAGAGTCACGGTGGCTTCAAGGGCACGGTGTAGCTGCTCAAAGCTGTACAAGCACGGCAGAGCTTCACTGGACCCGAGCCCTGGGAAGCTGTGGAGGAGAAGCACAATGCAAGAGCTGAATATGGCAATTTTTTTTCCTGTGCTTGCACCATTCTCTTACTTTTTTAAAAAGGAGGAAAATTTCAATGTACTCTTTTTGAGGTTCGTGGTAGTATGAAAAGGCGTTTGCAGCATGTGCAGCCAGTTGGCTGGCTGAACTGGCTGAGAAAAACCAGCCTTGTAATTTCAGCTATAGTAAGTGCTGACAGAAATTTCTCTGATACTGTTCCACTGCAGCTGCCTCATTGTTCTGTTTTAACGTAATCAGCACAGTGAGGAGGAAGAAAGGAGCGTTAATTTTTTGTCAAATGAACTTTAATTGAGTCTTTCATACTTTAGTACTGTATAATAAATGCATATAATGGTCTCGGGAGTTAGTTCTGGTTGTGACAACGTGGTGTCTCAAAAACTTGTCTTGGGTGCATTTTGATACATTCAGTTTTGTGTCACTGTCTTGCCACCTTAAGTGAGAATGGTCCCTGAGACCCCCCCAAACACCCTGGAGAAGTTCCTGAGAAACCACGTGTCCCTCTTCAACAAAAGAGGCTCGACGGTAAGGGAGCAGCTCCTGAAAATAACCAAAAGGGTCAAGGTGGGCACTGTCAAGGAAGAAGGATGATGCAGAAGGGAAAATTCATTTGCAAACAGTGGTACATCAGAAGCCCCTGAGGCCAGAGGTGAGTTGTGACATGACTGGCAGTGACCTTCCAAAACCACAGCCTATGATCCACAGGGAGGAAAGCATGGCAAATCTCACCTCCCAAACCCTCATGGTTCTCTTCTCCAGTTCACATAAGATTGCAGTTCCTGGTAAAGGAACAAACAATCTTCATCTCTGTCTGCACCTGCCTCTGTGTCTCATTACAGGTGGGGTGCATTAACACAAGGGCATTTTGACAGAGCTAAACTTGACTTACAGATAGAAAATAACCCCCTAAAACAGGGAAAGCTTTTTTCAAAGCATCTGTGCAAAGCAGTGCAGCTACTTTCTCCTCCTTCCCAAGCCCCCTTCTTCTGTTTATGCCAGTTTTAAGTAGATGATGCTCAGATGACTTTCCACCTATAGATATTATGGGTAAAACCAAATATTCTCATTGTTTTAGTTCTTACTTTCTCACACAACTTGTCCCTGAATCACAGACACAACAGTAACAAGAATAAAGGTCATGTTGCTCATTCTCCCTGTCTCAAGGTGGAGCATATTAGACTTAAAGTCATGCCTAGGCTGTTCTTAAAATATTCCAACTGTGGAGACTATAGATTATCTCCTCCAGGTTTAATTAACCTTCCTATTGGAATGTTTTGTTTAGAACTTCTCAATGTTATTTTATTCCATGACAATTTTTCCCAGCCCAAGCAAATATACAAAACATTTTATCCTCATCCAAGTTTGGGGGTTTTTTGTGCAGTCTCTGTGCATTCCCCTTCTCTAGAAGCTGGGCAGTCCCACTTCTTCTCATCTGTCTGGTTCTGAGATTTACAATCACTGAACACTAATTAATTTTTATTCTTTCTAAAATATAGAAGTTCAAGACAGGAGATGGTTCCCAAATTCAAAATTAAACCAGAATAAGAATACTGTGAGAATGCTACATTTTATTCTTATTTCCTTTTTTTTTTTTTTTGCTTACTTGAGGAGGCAAGACTCATCAATGAATATATTAGCAGTGCAACAGCCAAAAGAAACCTGTCACTGATATTTATTATTAGACCTGGACAAAAGGAATAATTTATCTGATTAGTTTCATCTTTGTCTGTTTAATTAATTGAACTAATTCTTTGCAAATAGTTCTTGGTTGTTAGCATATTCCCAAGCACATTGTGGCAAGTATTAATTACTTCAAATTTAATTTGCTTTGCTTGACTGACCAACAAGGTCACAGTGCTCTGTAGCTTTGTGTTTGAAAGAGGGCAAAGAAGCCTCAAAGAAGCTTCTCAAAGAAACACAAGTTTTCTTTGTCCAAATATTCTGCAATCATCAAAACTTTGTTCTTTCCACAATTATGCCTACAAACAATCTTTGCTAGAGTAATTACAGAAAATGGGCAGTGGAAAACAAAACAAAGCAAAAAAGAATTCTCTTCCTTTCCTTCGCTATGTACAGACTGATTCCCTTCCTGCCATCATCTTCCCAACCAATTCTGCATCTCACAGCACACAAACAGGTACATTTTGATGGGAAAATTAGGAAGCCAAGGAGTAAGGCAGAACAAAGGAAACAGCTGTTGCCAGTCAAGGCTGGAGAAGAGAATCGGAATTAACACGGAATTTGTAAATTTAGCAAATCTATTTTGAGACTTCGGAGTGACGAATCATTTCCCGCCTCCCTAATTTCCGATATGCCTTGAGAGAAAGTTTGTTTGGCTTAACCCTGGCCCTCCATTGTCTTCTAGCCAAAAAAGTCCTACAAGTGTTGTGTCTCCAAAGATGAGACCCAGGACTACAGGTCTAAATACATATCCTAAGCTGTTGCTTTTACCTTTCAGTTCTTTTTATTAATGAGTCTGTTTTACCTCCCTGTAACTTGCTGTGCATTTACCATGCAGAGTTCCTGGCTAGTCACTTCATTTCTCTGATTGCCCTTAGACATTTAACTTTCCAGGCCCTGGAACTAGGAACCACTCATCAGGAACCACAGGTAGGACCCATGACTGGTCCAGCTGAGCAGCCCAGGGCACCCAACTGGTGCTAAGGGAGAACAGCCTCCACCAGTGGTGTTGGAGAACCTCAGCCCTGTATGGATAACAGTCAAGAAACCCTCTACTTAGATGGGTGTTTCCTTTCCTTTTGTTACCCTATCCCCATTTTTCCCAAGCATTTTGGAGATGCCCTTTTCCTGCAAGCCCCATTCTCTGTAGTGTCTTTTCTACAGCTGATCTTTTTAACCTTTTTTCTCCTCCTTTCTCTCTAACCCTTTTTTATCCTTTTGCCTTCTCTCATAGCACTTCTCTGCCCTGTAACCTGCCAATTTCTGCTCGAAAAGGAAACTATAGATCAATAGCCTGCACTGTGGAATTGCTGCCTTTTTCACTTTATTTAAATTCTGCCCTCATAAGAATCAATTCAAAACTCCACTATCACAGCTGGAAGGGAAAAAGAAAGTCCATGCAAGTGTTTTCTTCACATACAGACCTTCAGTGCCTGTACACATCCAGACACACACAGCCCAGTGGCACTTGAAAATACAGGTGGTGTGTCAAAAATCACACTGTCACTTCTCTTGAGGTTCTGGTCTCCTTTCGGTGTCAAGGGAGCCAGCAGAAAGGAAAACTAAGCTTTTGCTCTTTCCATTTCACATTGGTGCTGCTCAGAGAGGCAAGACCCACAGCCTGCAGCAGCAGCTCAGCACTGGAGCCCACAGCCACAGGTACCAGCTGTGGGGTGGGCAGGGGTCAGCACTGACCAGCAGCTGGACAGGAGCCCCATCCTAGTCCTTGCATCATGTCCCTGACTATTACACAAAATACAGTCCAGGTAGTGCTGATTCAAGTCATAAAAGCAGCAAGAAGTTTGGCTAAAAAAGTCAGTGCCTGTGACAGCAGCCAGGAATGAACAGATTTCTGTTCATAATGCATTAGGCAGCCAGTGAAGACACCTCACCTACTTTTAGTGAGAGAAGGAGCCCATAACACCTGGGGTCCAGATGAGGCTCCTCAGTAAAGTGCCAGATCTTTGTGGGACTCCTTGTCCTTGTAAGAGGATTGATATGAGTCAGTGTGTTAGCAAAGGACAAGACTTGCTCATGCTCTCAGTGACAATCTCCCATGGCACAGGTCCCTGTGATCCTGAAGCCCAGGTGCATCTGGCATAACTATTTGGTACATCCTATTAGAAAGGCATCCAGTTGCTTTTTGGTGCTTGGGCTAAATTCTAGCTGGTCCTTTGGTGGCAAATGAGAGGCACAAATCAATGGCAGTTGATCAGTAATTATACAAAATTACAGTATGCTTTTATGGTGTTTTTAAAAGAAAGCATCATTTTGCTACTCAGCCTGACTAATTTCTGGCTCATATTGAATCATTGTGCCATGTTTGCAGCTCATTAAAGCCACACTTGCAGATCTCTCACCACTTTGCCCTGAGTTTTGTAATGAAAAGGGGGAGAAGTGATACTTTCTCCAGGATTCTGCAGTATATTCTGAATTGCCTTGAGGTGACAGGGCTGAAAAAGGGCAAAGCCAGCCCTGCAGGCTGGGCTGACAGCACAGCTCATACCTTACCCCACAAGTGAAGCAAGGTCCCTTACTCAGCCTCTCAAATTGCCATGCTGGGGTCAGGCTTGGGGAGAGACTCAGGTTTTAAAGTCTCATTAGGTTGTTCAGCCCCTGTCTTGTTTCTTAAAGACCAGCCAGACACAAGGAGTCTGGAGCCAGAGCACAAACACACATATACACACAAATCTTCACACTCCATAAAATGTTCCTACAGCAATAAAAAATAAAAAAATTCCTTTCAATACTTTTTGGTTGGTTGTATTTTTTTTTTATGGTCAGATTGTGCTGAACCAAAGATTACTTACAATGCACCTATACTTATTTCCACTTTAAAATATTGAGTTTGGCCTGAATTTTTCCCATTTGTTTCTATTCTGTTTCAACATCCTGGGAAATTTGACTGTAGAAACAGAAAAAATAATTGAAAATAACCAACCCACAAAACAGTGTTATCTCTTCTAGAATACAGATCAACCCATAAACCAGTGAGAGGATCCCTTTTCTTGTGAAGCTGATGTTTCCCCGTGGCCTCTTTTATGCACAGCTCTAAATTATTTTCAGCAAAAGTGGTTATTACAGCCACCATTAGGCAGCATTTTCTGATCACACAGTCTTGCTCCATTAAGGCCTCAGAGAGCAGGACAGCAATACATCTGGACACTGCCAGCATCCCCATCATGACAGGATTCTGCTATACTAGAGGCAGCCAAAAAGCCAACTGGAATCACCTTGCTTTCTAGGCACTTCTAATATCCACACTGATATCACCCAATACCAGTGCAATACCTTAAACTGCTTCAAGTGTTCAACAGCTGTGATCACTCAGCCTAAAACGCGTTTTGGGCAGCATCAGCAGTGGTAACAAGATGAATATGCTTCTCCCAGGAAGCTGGGAAAGGGGAGGCAAAGAGGGAGAGACTTGGTATTCCTGGAATCCAGATCAAAAGTCTTTGTCACAGAAACCCAAGGAAAGGATTTCAGTGGGGGACACTTCATTTTGCCTCCTCCTGTTTCAGGAGAGTCTAATATTCCTTTCTCAGAATACAGCTTTAAATTCGAGTTAACATTTGCACTTATAAGCTCGTCTTATTTTCTCAAGTGCCAAATGCCTAACTTTGGGTGAGATCATTGTCATCTTTGCTAAGCAGGATCATCAGGCCCCCAAACGGATTTAGGATCTTTACTTCAGTTAATCTGCTTGACAAGTTTGAAATGAATCTGCCATCTGGTACCCAAATATAACTAGAAAATAAAAAAAACCCTTTTGGTTGTGAGTAAAGAGAGAAACAATAGGTCTGTAACCCTCCCCTTCCCTCCTTGTGCCATGAATAAATGCAGAATATTTTGGGGTTTTAAATTTTAATAATGCTTTGATGGACCAGAAGCAGTAGGAGTCATATGTGACTTTAAGAGGCTAAGAGAGATCAAGCAGAACAGAATGAAAGCCTTTATTTTTAATTAGAAAATTCAACAATCATGATTTTTTTCTGCCATTTTTTGTGGTTTTACCAACTTATTTAAGGAAAGGCACATTAGGCTGTCTTAATTCCAGGTTATACTTATATTTGAACAATTCTGAGTCTGTTGGTGACTATTAACAACCCCTAACTTTAGGTAAATTAGCATCTAACTTGAATGACCTATCTAGCTGGGATTCCTGCAGGGTTTAATGGGAAAAGAGTCTTACTCCTTCAGATGCCAATTCGCTGAAAGCACCTAACCTTCATATCCTTAATTCTCTCAGAAAACTTCTTTTCTCTGCTAACTCTTACTGAATGCTAGGCTCCAACACCTTCCCAAATTTCAACCTCTGACACCAGAAATTATTAGAAAAGTTCCTGCACAGTTCACGGGGAAATAACCATGCAACACCAGAAACAGGCAATAAAAATACTCCCATTACTCTGATTTCCAGAGCACGTATTTAAATATAAACCCGCATTTCTGAAGTAACATTGTGGGTGCTGTCCTCAAGATATTCTTCCATCAATAAGGACACATGATCACAAACTAAATGAAGTATGCTCCATGGCAACCACAGTGAACAAATTCACTTCAAATCCTGCCAAAATGGCAACATCTCAAATTTAATATTGCAATACGTTGTCTGTTAATTACAGACCAAGGGCTAGTTTCAAAGGGGAACTAGTTAAGGTGTTAAAAATATGCCCGAGATAATGTATTCCATGCATTCCTAATTACGTAGGCATCCCTTAAAACAAGTCAGAATTAATTATGTATCAGAGCCAGCCCCAGTATAAGGGACTAATTGAGTTTCTTACAGAATTATGGCACAGTAAGAGGCGCTGCTTGGACTGCACACTCTGTGCTACGCTACACACCGTGGTGGAAATGGGCTTCCATGCTGCACTTGACTTAGTGAGAAGGCTGCTGCCAATTAACACTGTTAATACATGTTAATTTAAGACTTCCCTCTTCCAACTAATTGATATCTGATTAAACACAGAGTAAGGTTTTTTTAAGTGTTCATTAAATAGCTAAAATTTCCTCGCAAGTTTCATGTTTTATATGAGGCCACAATCACAAAATATGTAGCTCATGTAATTTCCAAATCATTATAGAGTAATTGGACTTATCAGTTACATGCTAATTAAACTTCAACTGAATGCTCTTTCTGCAATCAGTTGACATCAGATAGATGCACGGTACCCATCTCATTAGGGAAAAATGGAACAGCTAAGGCACTTAAAGTGGAGCATGGCAGATAGAGCATAAAAGCAAGTCTGCTCTGTTATGGGAACAGCACCTGCAGCTCTCAAAGCTACAACGAAGTCAAAAACCCAGCAAAGCACCCAGGGGAAACAGGCATTAGGCCAGGCTTCCAAGTGGTTCCCAAAGTCTGAACTTACACAGGTATTTTGCCTCCCCTGTGCTCTGTTCTGCTGCTGTCATACTGCCACTAATAATGAACTCCATCAGGTTTATAACTACTTTAGTGTATCCACAATGTACTAAAGCTCAGAGTGTCCCAAGAACATCAGTTATGTTCACTGACAGACTGTGCACACGTCAGAACATGGGGCAACCTATTTTTGGAGACCTACTAAGCCAGCTGCTGGTCTGCATGCTGCTCCTGCCATGCAATAGTTAAGAACTCACAGTTTCCACAGGAAATAAATCACCTATGAAGAAAAGAAACAAGGGAAGAAGCACTGGTACATCCCAAATTTGGATGTGCTTTCCCCACCTGGTGAAACGTGTTCATCACCAGTATGACAAGGACAGAAAGATTTGATATCATTACATAAGAAAGAAATCAGACTTACATCCACTATGAGATTCACTGGCCTTTTATGGAATGATTGGATAGGGGAATTTGGGGAACAAAAAGTGATGGCAATTGCAACTGTTCCTAGTAATTAATGGGAAGGAGATAAAAAAATGTGAGAAAACATCAGGTGCTTTAATGGCTTTTTCAAGCTTTTTATCTGCTAGCACTTATTTTCTCTGGGACTTTGCTTAGTATCACTTCTCACTGCTGGATTTTGTTTTGGTGGCTGGCATCCGGAAAAATTCAAATGAATCTTCTTTCAGGGAAAGGGGAGGGAAAAAGCAAAAGAAATGTAAGCAAATTTTCCCTTTTGGTGTTCTCAGGAGGTTGGGTCATTACTCCTCTCTCTTGAAGGAGAGAAAACCTGCCGAGCTGCATGGGAGATTTGCCTGAATGTAAATTATGGGGTTTAATCCTAAAGCTTATCAAAGGGGCTGGAGTACAGCTCTGCTGTGTCCCAGCTGCACAGCTGTGGGGAATGCTGCTGCTCTCCTCAGCCCACAGACCTGCCAAAACACAATCTGTGCACCCAAAGCACATCTTCTGTTCCTCACCGTGGGAGCCTGCACCAAAATAAGCAGATAGAACTTAGGGAAACACATGTATTTCAAGCCCACAGGGACCAAGCAGTTCCCAGAGAGGTTTTCTTTGGTTGTTTTTGGGGGTTTTTTTGGTTTAGTTTTAAAAGAGCATAGATTTCTACAAATGAATACTCTGTAGATAATGATTTCTCAGGCTGATATTCCTGTAGTGCAAATTTACAAGCTTTTTCCAAGTCCCAAGTTGAAAGCCGAGCATGAGTTTTATTTCTTAATGAAAGCCTGAGAACTGGCAGGAAGATCTAGAAGAGACGTCATAGTCAATTACTAATGTGAGGCTCTAAAAGTGCAATTAAGCATGGATGAGTATTTGCATTCATTGCAAATAAGTCACCTCAAAACAGTTAACCTGTCTGCTCAAGAGAAAGCTCATTTCTTTGACCTATGTGAACTAATCCTTTAAAAAAATAGTTTCTTCCATTAAAAAACAAAATAATAATTCTAAACCATGCCTGTAATTATCATCAACTTCCAGCACAAGGAAGATAATTATTTGTCTGAAAGCTAAAAAGCTAAGTTTTACGTTTCTTATTAATGCCATAAGACAAACTGTTGAGCCTTTCAGTGCTGTAACAATGATTACCCTGCCTTACTTTGGGTTTAAAAAGTTTCCAAGCTTCCTGCCTCCAGAGCAGCATATCTGAACAAACACTCTACAGTCAGCACGAGTCCAGGGTGGTGGCATCTCTTTGAAGGAAACCACAAGTGGGCACTCATTGCTGTTGGGCAGTCCCTGTTCCCAGCCTGGCAGAGCTGGCTGCAACTCCTCATCTTCAGTGCACGGAGAAGGTCAGGTGGAAATCTGCTCCCACCCTTCCCCTTTCCTCACAGTGCTGGTTGCAGAGCCAGGGCTATGGAAGCTGAGGGAGCCCCTCAGTTGTAACTGCACCGGGTGTCTTAAAATTAACATTCACCTCCCTGACATGCACATCACTGCAGTGGGAACTCCCTTCCATTTGTTTATATGTTTAAGTGGAAAAGAGGATTAGAGCTGACATTACACCTTGCTCTGTGATTACCACTGATTTGGGTGGCAAATCTGCAAACAGCTAAGAATCATATATCACTATTATTATACATGTGGTATTTTTGGTTTAATTTCAAAGCGATTCCCTTAATGGCACACTGATTTTATTTCTGTATTGAATTCCGTTTAATTGCCCCTTGTTTTAATCTTGCAGGAGCTTTTAAATCATTGAGAAGCTCTAAGAATGTCATCTGCTTACAGGTACTGTATGCAATAAGATGTATTGCTGCTATTATTGCCATTATTAGGGGTGTATGTTATGGTGGGAATGTCATTTGATGTGTCTTATGGGAACAAAAAAGCAAAATGAAACCAAGTCTTTTCCCTTTCTGGCACTTTGCCATTCCACTGTTTCTTTTCATATTACTTCTCATTCTTTTCAATAATTGATTGCTTTTATTTTGGGAGGGGAAGATGACGTCCCCAGTAACACTGTCATCTTGGACTATTCCATCAGGAGGAATGTGACTTGCTTCAAGCCAGTGGGGAAACGGCTAAGTGGGAAGTGGCAAATATTTTAATTTTGAGCTGTCTAAATCAGTATTTCCTTGGTCTTCTCTGTATGTGCAGCAGACTTACTTCCTCAGGCAACCTTTTGCACTTTTGTATTTTGTAATCACACACAACTGCAGCTGTCTTCATCATACAAGCATAGGGGAATTTAGCAACATCCCATAAAGAGAGGGTTGACTGGCATTTTTCCTGATAAAATTTCATTTTCAATTGTCAAACAACAATTAGGACATAAATTCTCCTCTACAGTTCAGCTTTTAGATAAAGTTTCAGCTCAGGCTGTTCACCATCTTCAGAACCTAAAACCAGGTAAAATGTATTGTAACAGTCAAGGTAAAAAAAAACCACTAACTATAGAACCACTTAATTGAATATTTTTTCCTTCCTTTCCTCCTGGGGGCCATTCTGCAGCTTTCTGTGAGTAACACAATACAAATATACATCTTAAACCCAGCACTGCTTTATACAATTGCATGCTGTTTCCACTGTGATTTAATAAATTGTCCTGTCTAATATAAATTGCCTTGCATTCACCTAACTTCATTTTCACTTGCTACCATGGGGCTCAGAAATCTGGTTTTGCTAGAATTTTCCAGCATGAATTAGTTTCTAGGTTTCCAGCATGAATTTGGGATGAATGTAGGTAATTCTGTGTTGCCCAGCTTTTTAAGGCAGTCGGTACAGGCACCAAGAACAGCATGGATTCTCATTCCAGTCCATAGGGGCTATTTCTCTCTATTCCTACTGATGTGCTTCCTATGACAATTACAAGTTATTTCCTCTATCCTTCCCTCCCCCACAAGCACACACCACTACACAGTGTATAAAACTGACAAATTCATCACAGGATTTAAATTAAAGGTTGTTGCCAATGTTTCACCTCCAAATGAATGTAGCTTGTAATAAATTATCTTGAGTCTAGGAGAGGTTCCACCATGATTCACTCTGGAACATCTCGAGTGCTGGGGCATGCCAAGAGAAATAATTAATTTCAACACGGCTCTCTATTAAGATGCAGCATTCGTGATTAAAGGAGCTGCAGTTTTGAACAAATGGTTCAATGTGTTGGTGTCAAATGGAAATGTTCTCCCTCCTCAACTGGCTTGGCAGCCCTTGGACTTCATTATGAGGAGCAAAAACACAGAGGCGTGCAGGCAGGTGCACAGCAGCACTAAGGACTCCAAAAAAAAGGCAGAGCAACAGCTTCGTTTTGCTGTTAACACAACAGAGACGGAAAAAGACCATCCATCCAGAGCCATGAAAACAATTTGGGGTGAGCTTTGGTTAAAAATAATAATAATAATAATAATGTAATAATAATAAATTTAACGAAAATACTAGTAATTCACAGTAATGAGAGCTGTCTGCAAAAATAAGGGAATTACCAAAATACATAAAGGGATTTGTGATTTATGCCTGCTGTCTCCCGTAAGCTTGTGGGAATGTTTAAAAAGAAATTGTGTCTTGAATTGGCAAAGCAACGACTCGGTTTCTCAGCTGAAAACAAAAAATAAGAATTTGGCTATTGTTATTTAACGCTTAAAGACTGATTTTCTGATGCTAAATATGTATTCTGAGGCTTAATTCCCACTGAAATCAAACTACCAAAGTTCATCTCGGAGTGTCTTCGTAACTTACAGTTATGGAAACGCCAAAAAAAAGCACCTTTGGAGAAGTATGGATAGACAGTTAAAATGCTCACAAATTGTCTAGAAAAAAATTGGGCTAGTTCTTTTAAGTGAGATTCATCAGAGTTCAGCAAGAAAGAGCACAGAAGTATTTAGGACAGGTAATAATGATGAAGGCAAGCATTGCTTTGGTGCCTATTTCAGCTGAAATCATTCCCCCACATTTAAAGTGGAATCAGGCAACTGGTCATGCAAGGGCACAAGGGCAAAGAGCAAACCAGGAAGTCTTCAGCTGCCCAGGATAACACGAATAATAAGATACTAAAGATGTGCCGTGTTTATTTTCCCGCTGTGAAGTGAGGTTTGCCCATGAAGAATTGTCTGTCTTTAAATAAAGCACCTTTCAAAGCTCATTAGAAAACCATCACAGCACTCCTGACAGTCAAGTCGGTGTGTGAGACAATGGCAAATTATTCACCATGAATAAATTACCAGATGAACACATTCTCCCTTTTTTTTCTGAGCTGTATTACTGGAGTACTTGAGGGTGTGGGTGGAACAAGGTCCTCAGCAAAGAACTGCATAAAAACTACGAACAGAGAAAGGTAACAAATCTCCAGCCCCACTAAACCCATAAACTAAATTTCTGAGACAATAAACCATGTCAGGAAGGAAACTGTAAGATGAGCAATACTTTTGGTTCTATCAGTGACTCAATCAGATTCAGGTCTTCCAGAAACTGCTAGACTAATAGTACAAACTACGAGCAAATTAGGGATGGTAAAAAGAGTAGGTGAGTAAAGAATACATGGATTACTTATGCTAGCATTTGAGGACCAGTGGTGAATAGAAAATCAGGTCACAGACAGATTATCCTGACTATCTGATTTTCATCCTCCAGTTTTTTTGCAAATTTTAATGAGGTGTTACTCTGAGGGGGCATGACATTTTTCTGTTGCCTCCCTTTTACTGAAGTGGTCTAAATAAGAGAATGAAGAAAGGTGAAAGGAGTGCAATCAGTGGGTAACAAAGGACTAGCTGTGAAAATCACGGCTGATCCACCAGCTTTCAGTGACAAAAACGCAGTAGCAGGAAAGATGGGAACAGCAGCAAATAAACGCAGGGTTGCACACATGTCCTGAAGCTGGCTTGCAAGCAATTTTCCCTGTATCCCATTCACACCATTTGGCTTGCTGGCTCTGAGTTTTTCTGTTTCTATTTGTTTTCCCTAAACGAGCAATTAGTCAAATCTGAGTTAATGAAGCTTGCTTAGTCATCCAAGGTCTGTAAAACTTTGCCAGGAGTCAGCATCTTTGCAACCTTTGAAAATGAAGGAGTCTGGCGTGACAGGCTTTGCTGACTGGCCTCTTCCATCATCTGAAATCCCATTTATCAGCTCATTTCAGGCGTCTTTTGAAATGCCGGAGAGATGGAGAGGGAAGACTTTCTCCTGTCAGGGTAGTTCATATCAGTTCCTTTAGACTAAAGATTGAGAGACTTAATCAACTCAAGTAGAGATGACAGTGAAATATCAGACTCTCAAATCAGTAATGATCAGGGGGGACAGATTTAGAGTATGTCTGAGAAAGGGCTCTTGCTCTCTTTATGGCAACTTGGAATCAGGGTTAAGTCCACAGGGATTTATCACACATTTGGGACAAAAACTGAAAGTGCTGCTCTGATCAAGAGGAGTTTGATGGCCTTGAACATATTCAGGGTGAAAAAAAAAACTTTCCTCCTACAAGCTCCAACTGCAGAAGGAATGAGATGTGCTGGAGAGGGCACATTTTAAGTGGAAAGGCAAATGTGGTGCCCTGCACACAACAGTTCTTGCCAGTTTTCATCATGGGAAGGAATCTCCCAGGGAGATAAGGGAGAGAAGGAAACCCACACCTATTAGACTTCACAAACATACAGCAATTAGTGTGCCAGCAAAACTTAATTTCCTTGATAGAATTATAAAAGCAGCACAGAAGAATCTTTTGACACACACACTCACAGCTAAAGCAGAGGGTTAAGTCTGTCTTGATATCCAAGCCAAAGTTAGCATGAAACATTTTAATTAATATTGTCATTCACATTATTAAAAAAAAATTTCTATGAGGAAAATTAAACAATTCCTCCAACCTCGAGAAGTCTGTCTTCCCTCAGACACTGGCAACATGAACATTTGGTATTTCACTTGGCAAATGTGACTGAACAATCAGTCCCCAGAATGAAAGGCAAGGACTTCTACATAGGAATTAAGAACTAAAGTTTCAGACTGAAGGCTACAGCAGATTCCTATTTTTAGTGCATTTTTCATGGAGATGTACAACCAAGACACATGGATTACAGGATTCCATGCTTATATCCTCTCTCCTGGGGAGACAGAGTCTGGCCTAAAGTTGGTGTAATGTGCCACCTCCTCCTTTCCATTCCACTCTCCAGCCTCTCCATATCTCCATCTGTTTTGAGGCCATATGCTAAATCACCTTTTGTAGTGTCTCCTCTTGCATAAATCCTTTTACAGACTGAAATTCTTAAGAAATCAATTAGCTGAAGTAAATTAACCTTGTAGCCCTATATGTACCACCTATATTTACTCCCACCTTCTCCACTTATCTCCTAACTTCTCATGAGTCCTGCTGTGCAATTGCTGATCTCCTAAAACTGTTTTAGAAATCCTGTATCAGAGGCCAGGATGACGTAAGAATGTAGTCAAGCATTCAAATCCTTTTCATTTCTGTGAGAAGGAGAACCTTTCTACTTTGGGGACCTAAACAGGTTTGTGGTCCAACCTCCAGCAGTTCCAATACCTCCACCACACAGGTGAGCAGTTAACCTGGTTTGGGGACAGATTCCAAACCAGTACCAAGTACTGACCGAACAAGAAAATCATTTTACTTTCTAATTGTGAGATATTTTGCTCCACATCAAGGAAGACATAAGTACTTTGTGTTCTGTGTCCTAAGGGTTAGTAAATTTGTTCAAGAATTAAGATCTTTTTTCCTTCTGATTTCTCCTTTATAACACACAGTGCTAAAGCAGCTCCCTTCTAGGGTTCTCTCCCTCTGACTGGAATTATCTGTGCTGGACACTATCTAAAGGAGCAAGGTTTGGATGTAAAAACATACCTCATACCTCTTTTGTTAACCAGAGGTTGTTAAATAAACTAATTAATACCTGTAATGAACTGAAAATCAATGTGCACTCTGCATTTTCAAGAAAAGCAAAAGTCACTGTCAGCCCTCTCATAATTCATAATAGAGGTTTCTCCCCCCTCCCCTCCCCAGGGAACAGAAAGAAAACAAGCACAAGCTTCCAACTTTATACTCAGAACATGATATTTTTCACCTCTTCCCTTTTACAGTTCTCTGAGCCTAAGAGTCTAGCAAGGTCTTACCTCCTGCCAACACACTCTTTTCAATTACTTTGCAAAATAAAGTGTAAAATCTATAGACCTCCCAATTTGCAGTGACAAACATGCCCATTTCTAGGTTCAGATATCTAAATGGTATTTACCAAACACTGTCAAACCATCACAAACAGTAGGAGCTACTCTTTCCTCAGTAGCTCATTTATTGGTTATGGGCCATCCTTATGGGCTGTGCCATCCTCAGAGGCATCAGGGTAAATTGAATTTAACCTGATTTCACACACAGGGCCAGATTTGCTGAAGAGGAGTGGAGTTCCTAATCCACTGGCTTTAGTTGTGTACAGCAAATACCTCTCTCCAGCACACTTCTGGCAAGTCTTTACTGTGTGAGCCATTTCTAGAAACCCAGAGCATTTCTTATGGAGGCTGTTCTCTAAAACCTGCAAGGGCAAAGGGATGATGAGGTACTACAGCCATTGTAAGAGACCTTTGTGAAAACACAAATCAAGCCTTTCCTCAGTCACCAGGCACACAGAACCATAAAACTAGGAAAACATTGTAAAATGTTACCCCATCAACCACGAACAAAAAGTTAAGAGAGGGGTATTTTTCATAAGTCAGCTCCTTCAGATTCGCTAGTTTTGACTTTTATTTAATTGTTTGTTATCCTGTAGCAGCTGGAAACAAGCCTCAAAGTTAAAGCATTTTCTGGGGCAGCAGCACCAAAAATAGTTAACTGAGCAAAGCTGTGATCCAGTGGAGAGGAGATGGACAGTGCTGAGTTCTGCCCATCTGCTCAGCCCCTCTAAGGCTGGGATCCTGGCAGCAGGACCAAACTGGCCTATTCTCCAGCTGCAGGAATGTGCAGACCTTCAAGGGGTTTGGGAAATAAACAGTGTTTTCTGGGAGCTCAAAATGAAATCATGCAAAGAAGGGATCTTATTATCCTGTCACCCTGTATCATCCCAGGTTTGAAAATGAAGCGCTTCTCTTGTGCCTCCAGAACAACAATATTTTTCTGATGCATCTTGTATTTAAAACATCCTCCCTAATCACAGCTTCAGGTAAAGAGTAAATCTCCAAAATGCATATATAGTGCAATTTAAAAGTTTCAAGCCAATAGTGCTCAAAATTCTGATCTAAGCAGAGTGCAGAGATGGACAATAAATAGCTCCTACCCTCACATGAAGCCTCAAGAGACAACTGAAATGCAGGTGAACATCTTCCTAGTTTTCTCCCATCTTACAGGACACTCCAGCCCACCCCCAAAAAAGAACAGATAGGAGGGAACACAGAGCAGGCTCCCAGATTAAGAGGAGCATGAGGAGCTGGCAGTAGAACTGCTGAAGTTGCTGTGGTAGATCCAATCTGGACTACAGGATTAGGACCTCTTTACTAAAAAACAAAACAACAAAACCTGCAGCAGCTGAAAGCAAAGATGCTTTGTAAAAAGGAAATGTTTTCATTTTCCATGACCTAACACTAGATCTGCCAGTTTTAGTTTTCTATCCGAATAAAAATAATTGCTGAACATATCATGGGATGCAGATAAATGATAGAAGTCTGTTCACAGACATGAGTTATTTTCTAGCATTAAGTGATATTACACTAAACAACAAAATATTTAGCCCTTATTTTCTCATAGATTTCATTTTAACTTGTGAATCAGAAGTCTAAAGGAATTACCATCCCAGCACAGTGCTAGACTCTAATCCAACATCTCATTTCTAGCAGCAGCAGGAAACAGAAGGCACACTATCTCAGGCACAAGCTCTTTTGAGCATTTCCTCCAGAGGTTTCCACTGAGCTCTCAGCTGTGGAGGGGTCTGCCTGAAGCCTAGTAATTTAGAATCCTGCCTACACACAGTTTTTATTATGATTATATCTTGAATAAGTTTATTTGTATCTATTCACTGTTCGTTGTCAAAAATTCTTGAGTTCTTCCTTGTTTTTTTGAGATTTGGGATGGGGAGTTTTGAATATCAAAAGGCTCAGAAACTTAAAGACACTTCTAGCAATTTTGGCAGGCCCATTATATTTGAGAAAGAAAATTAGAGTTTTATACTTGCTTTTTCCTTTTCCTTCTCTTTACTGGGGATTTCTTGCTGGAGCTTCCCTTGAGGTAGCAAATTCACTCATTTGCAGGGAAATTGAAAAGTTCACTTTAAACAGTTTGCTACAGCAATGCTTCGCCTCCCTCTTTTTCCCTCAAGTAGGAAATCTGGAAATGCAAACACAGAAAATGCTTTAGTGAAGCTTTCAAAAGTTAGAAGAGGTCTTGTGGTGAGAAACAGACAGTTTATGATGCTGTTTGAAGTCTCAGTGGGAAGCAGTCCTGCCTTCTCAGGGCTTTTGGAGTGCCTGCATTAGCATGGCAGCTAAAGCCTCCTGCGAAAAACAACCGTGTTTTTCCTGAGCATGTCTGCCTTCAGCACAGAGAGGAAATAAAATAGAGGGACACTGAGCCACTGGAGAGCACAAGACAGTTAATGAAGGGTGTCCTCAGGAGAAAGAATGCACAAACACAGCACTGACATGATGGAATACCTGTAACTTTCCTTCCAAACAGCCAAACATGCAAGAATCCAGAGTGTGAGTATTGTCACCCTGGAAATTGCTATTGACGCTTGGCAAATGAGAAACCCAAACCTGCATACGGTGAGGGTGAGATTTTTCAAAAGGCTAAAAATCACAGTGGGGAACTGGAGGCAGTCCCCTGAATCCTAAGCTCATTTTCGCTCCTGTACCAGTCAGTCATTTTGTGGGCTCTGATTTATTCCTATTAGAAAAACAAAACACACCAAAAGAAGGCACAAACCAAGCATTTATCTCATATTGATCCAAATTCTTTTGCTTAAGTCATAATTTCAATCCTTCAGAGAAAATGCATTTCTGTCCAGGCTTCAGCTAAAATGCTCCAAGAGACATATTCTAAACATATATTCAAAACTTGTCATATGCCTCCGCCTCTTCTATTTGGAGAAAATGGAAAAAGCAAAAAAAGCTAATGGAAGAGGAGCCGAGTATTTCAGAAATTTGTATTCTGCTTCTGCAAACCCAGGGGAATTCAACGATTCAGCTAAAAATGGGCAGCATTTGTTTTTTGGTGTTCTTCATTTGCAAGTCTCTGGAATATTTTGAGCTTTAATCATAACACTAAAAGGAGACATTTTTCTGCATTGTGATTCACTGGATCACAAGGGCACCATCTACACTTGGACAATGGCTTTTTATGCTGGAAATCTCTAAGCAGGATCATCGCCTCAAAAATATGTGTTTGTTCTTACGTGTGTTGGGAACAGCCCCATAATTCCAGGCTAGGGTATCACTCAAGAGCCACGCATTTTATTTCCTACATTATGTCAGGAAAGTATAATAGAAAGTGTTTACAACATTTGGGACTGCATAAATAGGCTGAGGGGAGGCAAAACTCCAGCACTGTTAATGGAATTTTTAAGAGCAACCCATGTAGCATGTGTCTCCAGCATGCTAAAGATTATCAAGATTAACAATTTTCTATGCTGAAATTTTCCTCCCCCCTTTTTCTTAATTATTCAAATACTCGAGTAATTTCTTCACTAAATTTTTAATTTCACAGACAACTCAAGTATATACAAACAGCTTGTAAATACTGGTAAGTTCAAGTTCAGTATGCCAAAAAAAAAAAAAAAAAAGATAATTCAGTTATTAAATCCTAAAAGTGAGCAAAGCAAAAAAAAAAAAAAAAAAAAAACCAAACCCTAGGGAGACCTCCAAGCCCTGGCAGAGTCCTAGAAAAAATAAAATAAAAGGTACAGACAAAGAATAGTCCCATTCTCTGGATTATGTTAACCAAAACATGATTCCCTGTTTGAACACTTACTTGATATGGAACATTAATTTCTCTAATGCAATAATGGAAAGAAACTGAGACAATATTATAGTTAATGACATTTTCTCCTGACCAGACAGGTACATTTCCTTGTTTTCTTTTTTGTTGTTGTTGTTTTTTCCATTCCTAGGAATTGCACAAGCTTTCTGCAAAACATACAGAAACTGCCAGTTCCTTCGAGTGGTTGGGAAGGGGGGCTACAATAGGGAGAATAAGAATATTCTAAAGGTACTGTAATCAATACAAATTTTACTGGAAGATTTCCAGTGCTCCTCACTTACAGGAACTACTCAAAGTGGAAAGAGCAAGTTGATTTTTATGCAGTCTTTTCCAGTGCATTACACTGTAAGAGAAAGCTCATTCATTTACAGAGAAAATGTGTCCTGGGCTCAGTTTCAAAGGGGGCTGTGTTTCCAATAATTAAATTGTGTACAGAAGGCAGTCACTTATATTCCACATGGTTAATTTTATGCTAAACTGAACCCTATTGACTTCCTGCCCTTTCCCAGACTTCAGCTGGAGTTACACACATTCCATCAAGGATAAGAAATAGATTTTTCCTTTAACTATACAAGTCTAATGAATGGTATATGATGTTTGAAACTCAAATAAGTTCATATATTAGAAAGACCAAGAAGAAAACAGGAATGGGACAGTTTACCACAGGTCTTACTCTTCCAGCCATAGAGGGTTTTTAGTAATCTACTTGGGAATTCACCCTGGAATATTTCCTTTGACTCAGTCTATGCAATTCCCCCAAAGTGTTCAGCTATTGACAAATATACATCTTCATTCTTTTAGCTTGCATGGAAATTTTAAGGAGCTCTAGAGCTGTTTGTTCCAACTCCTGTCTCCTCTCCCTCCATATTATGTTGTCCCTACCACCAGTTTGAAGCGCCACTACACGAATGGCCAGACGAAAAACCTCTGGGATGGTTGGGATTAGAAGGAAGGAGCACACTGGCTGCAGCAGTCTCACAAGTCTTCAGGACTGCAGACCCTGACCTGTGCTTTGGGTCTGGACCCCACTCCTTGACCTGCCAAGGCAACGCAGAAACCAGTGCAAGAAGGTCCAGCTGCTCTGCCTGCCCTGCAGAGCTCGGCAGTGGCGGCTCCTGGGTGAGCAGGATGGAGCTTGTTTGCACAGTAAAGTCCACTCAAGTCAAGGGAAATATTTCAATTATTTGAAGTGGGTTGCAGATTGGAGTTATAATTGAAGCTTCGTTTCTCAGTGTTAGTGCAGTGTGAATGCTGATCCACGGCAGCAATCAGCAGCAATTGCCCTTACTAACTGCAATTATTTAGAACTATTGAAACGCAGCACCCCATGGAAGCAATTTCTTTTCTCTTTTAGGACATAATTTATTTGTAAATGATCCAGGGTGGGTCTTTGTGTTGCAAACATCACAACTGACTTCTGCTTCTCATAATACAGTCATCTGACAGCTATTCAAATTGGAAAATAAAAATGTAACGTTATAAGAGCTACTCTAATTGTCCCCTTCCTTTGCCCAAACTCAAACAAAAGTGAGCAGTCAAGAATAATAACAAACATCTTTTCCTTCTAAGAAAAGCAGAAGGTTATTCGTTCAGTTGCAGACAAATTCCATGGGAGGTTACACATGCTTCACAAGAGATTACCTTTGCAGCCAGAGCTGCAATGCAACAAATTCGCTAAATCAGATTTCAGGCATTTCAAAAGGAAAACCTTGAGAGAATATCCAGTTTGGTAGCAATTCAGGTATGAGCCCATGAACAGATCAACTTTCTAATGGAGAAGATGGGGGCCTATGTATATAAATATATATACACACAAATCTGACTGAAAGTGCATTAAGTCACATGTTCTTTTACAAGAATGTTTAAGAATGAAGACCATTGTCCATGAAATAACTCTTCAGTTGAGTTGGGTGGGACTTGCCATCAGGGTCAAATAAAAACAATTTTTTCACCAGTGTCAGGTTAAAACACGGGAAGCAGAGTTTTCTTTTTGATTTCGGGCTGGGTTTTTGTTTGGGGATTTTTTAAGAGCAGCTATAAAAAGTCTAGACAAATGTAGTCTCCCTGGAATACCTGATGATATAGCAAGGACTGGATGTGCAATCCTATGTTTGACTCTGTCTTTGGAAAAATGATGTTTTTCCTTCCTCATGGGCAGATTAGTGTGATACCATTATACTTCAAATCCGATCTGTGAGATCAGCGTCAGCAGAAAGATTTATTTAACTTATCAAAATCTATTTAGGCTACCCAGAAGTGACTCAAATACAACACATAAATATATTCAGAGGGAGAAGATACCAAGTGGTAAATGACTATTCAGTATTTCATAAAAGGCACGAAAACAACCACTGGATCTGGATGAAAGATAAAGCCTGAGTCATTCAAGCTAAAGTACAGTACTAATTATTTAATGACTCCAAGGGAAACTGCCGGCATAGGCTGGCCTGGGAATTTGTAGCAATCACCTTCGTAGCGATTAACAAAGACTGACTGGACCAACATCCAGCAGCAATTGTTCAGGAGGAGCTGTTGCTGCCTTGGGGCAGGAAGGTGGGTTTGTGCCACCTTCCTGACTTCCCTCCCAGCCCTCCCTTCTGTTATGAGACAGCAGAGAAAGCTGTAGGACTCCTGGGAATGGTAATGGCCAGCAGAATGCAGAAGCTCAATGCAGCATGCCTGCTCACCTCAAAATCCACTAAATTTGGAGAAGTGGAATAAGATCAGTGCTAGCCCCTCTGAATTCCATAGCCAGCAGGATTTGATAAATAACAGGGAAGAGATTAAGCAACGGGAAGAATGTTTCCCAGATATTGCGATGCTTTTAGACAGTGGCAGCTGCAAGTCAAGGCTGGAGAATTGGTGCCCTTTGATTTCCCGTGCTGCTGGGCCTGGGGGAGCAACACTAAAAAGCTGAATTTCAGGAATTGAGCTTCAATTTACAGCTCTTGTTCATCTCAGAAAACAAAAATCAGAGTGATGAATGGAAAGTGTCTCCTCCCTCTTTTCCAAGCCCTGCTTGAAGCACACTCTGCTGTGGTCAAAATGTTGAACAATTTGCTATGGAAAACTTGCATCTTCCAGCCAAAGAGAGCAGAGCCTGAGGATGGTACTGCTCATGACCTCTGTGAAGGGCACCTGGCTCCTGTGTACAATGACAATCCAGGCATAAAGATAAGTTTCAGTAGTTTCAGTTCTACCTCTTCTACTGTTCACGACCAGAAAATAATACCACAGATGACTGCACTCCTCAACTATCCACCTCGACCTTCACTTGACATGCCCAGTCACTTACAGATCCTTTCATGGCAGTTACTATAAATCCATCCCATTGGGAAAAGGAGGAATAAATCATGTAGCTTCATCTCTTCCCATTCAAATATTCATTTGCATCATTTATAGATAATGAGATAGAGACTTCTTTCCTTCTCTCATTGTGCACGCTGCCCTGTCAAAATTGGTGCTGCTCCAGCTAGTGCTCTTCATTTATTGCATTGGATCTAAAGATCAACATTTCTCATTTCAGTCTGCATTCTCTAGGGTGAAGACCTGGTTATGGAAAATAAAAGAATCACTAGTCATAACCTTAAAATCAGATTAATTTCACCTGCTGAAAAATCTTTTGGAATGCTGAGAGTGAAATTACTGATCGTGATGAGACATTGGACAAAAGAACAGCTCAAATGTTCTCTCTGCTTCAGTGTCTTGAGGCTGGAAGCTCTGTTGTGCAATGCAAGCCCTTAGCTAAGACAAAGTTTTAGGGAAAAAAAAAAGGGAAAAAGGAAAAAAACAGGTGCAGCATTGGAAGCAGCCTTCAAATTTCAAGGCAGAGTCAATAGTTGAGCCAAGGTGTAGCACAACTGAGCTCACACCAATCATTAGTCCTGTCTTTGCACACTTGAGGCGTAACAAATCTTGAAATCTTCAAAATATCTGACGCCAGTGGAAGAAAGTCAAACCTTGAACTGAAAACCAAAAAAAAGACAGAATCCCCTGCAAGTGATCTGTGAGGTTATTGAGCCAGTCTCTTACATCAGGCAGAACAAACAGAGAAAAAAAACATGTCTGGTCAAATATTGCAAACCTGGAAATCCAGCTGGATATCAGGACTGTGTGCAGTCTATTCAGATCCACTCACGTTGCAGTGGGCAGCTTGCCTGTTTAACATCCAACACTCCCAATTTTAATGCTTACTTATATCCCCCCCGCCCAGGTTCTTAAAAGCAGTGGGGTTTTTTTTCTCATAACACACCACTCTCCCATCTCCTGCTCGCTGTATCAAAGCCTTACCTAGCTTCCAGCAACAATATACCACTAGCTTTAGTGAGAGATGGGTGAAGCTCCTTTCTAGTATCATTACTCATGTATAAGAATTTAAACTGTGATTTCAAGAACTGTGTGTGTCAGTAAAGACTCAAGTCACAGCAGCGCCAGCCAAGAGGAAGCTGAAATGGGATACTCAGGTGCAGAACTAAATTAATTTTAAAAAGGCTGAGCAAATATTTTAGGGAAGAGTTTTATGAACCTGCCCAGGCTCTACAAAGACTGTGAAGATTTGCAATGGAATTTAGTATGAAAATAATGAACTGAAATACCAGCACTACCTAAAGTGTTCTCCAAATGCCCCTTATCCAGTGCTTCCTCCAGGCTTCTAACTTGTCTCCCAATAGCTATAGAAAACATTCTCTACAAAAACTGCATAAATGAACAAAATCCATGACTTGCAGAGACTAGGAATTACTTTTTTAAAGCCTTGCAACCCTCCACATTCATTGCAAAGTATATGAAAAAATAACATGGCTTGCAATGACTGCTCATGAAAAACATCTTTCCTGATCACTGACATGGCAGATATGCAGCTGACATCTGCTCAGCAGTTTAAGATTGCTTTGCTGACACATAAAATTGAGTTTCACTGCAAAATCAAGATGATATCATTGGCTATTATAATAAGTTGTTAAAGCCCATGGTAATATTTTTCTGTCTTTTTCAATCAAATGGTTATCTTTTTGCTCTCCCTCCCAGTCACTAGTTGTGAGTTTATCTTCTCGACAAAACACTCATAGAAAAAGTATTTTTGCTGTGTTCTTAAACTGCTGTTATTTTCAATAAAACTAATTAACATCTCGCAGTAAACCAGTTCCCTGGGTATCCTCAGATTTCAAATGCAGCTGACCTATGCACAACAGGGTCTTCACTTCAGATTGAATGTGCTCATTAATACCTTCTAATGAACGAGACTGCTGGGTGGTGCTGCTCATCCCACCTCCCAGAAGGTGCTGCAAGAGAGGAGGGTGGAATTGGGACAGCTATCTGATTTCAGCATGCCCCATGCCTGTGCTCTTTTTCCCCATTCAGCAACAATTAAAAAGCTGAGAAAGACCAAGGAAAAATAATTGGGAGGCTTAAAGCTCTGGGACATCCCTGGTGAGCAGCACAGAATCCTCTTGTACCCCTCTGCCCCAAAGACACACGTGCCTTGAGGATGCTGGTTTTTACCCTCAACAGTGTAGGGTCATGGGCCAAAATGCTCTCATAGGGCAGAGAAGCAGCTGAGAGGAGAGCTGTTCTTACATTACACCGACTCAAGGCTGCACGTAGCCCATCATCACACTGAAACACACATGAAGGGGAACCAGTTCATCTGCCTGTCAGCTAAAACAATCAGAGTTCAAATCCCTTTAGAACTCCTAAAAGAGAGGAGAAGTGGATGAGGCAAGATTTCTCACTTCAGCATAGTCACTACAGTCAGATTCCAGTAGTGAAAACGCCCCTGCACAGCATTTCCAAAAGTGATAATCTTTTGCTTCTACACATAGCCCAGGTTACCTGAAAAATTAAGGCGACACTGTTAACAGCAGAAACACTCAATGCATTTTCAGGTGAGGCAGAAGTGTGGGGACCCCTCAAGCTTCAGCAAAAAGGCTTTACTGGATGAGCTTTGGCAAGGGAAGGATGAAGGTCAGAGCTGGGTCAACAGGGTAATGGAGGAAAACCAACTCCAGTCTAATAACTTACCTTTTCTGTAAGAGATTTGTGGAGCTCCAGGAAAGGCGTTTGTAAGTCTAACACTTAGGAGCTGGTCAGAAGAGGGACAGAGGACATTTCTCAATAGCTTGAAAAAAGCAAAGAATAAAATAAATAAATATTTAAAAAGAAACACAAAACAAACAAACAAATAAAACCACAAACACAAAACAAAGCAAACTATGAAAAAAACCAAACCAACAAAGAACCAAAACAAAAGCAACAACACCTCACTGGCTCCTCTCATTCCTTGCTAGCCTGTTTACTACTCCCTCTGTTTGGACCTAAAAGCTGTTCATAGCTTGGTTTCCTATTTGTACAGGCTGCCCAACTCAAAGAAGACCCCTAACAAAAGATCCCATCTCTAAGCTCTCATTTGATGAAAAAGGATATCCATCTTTCCTGCCTAAATGCCAGCAGAAGCATTTCTTTCTCCTGAGAGCTGCACATACAATCCCTATTAAATTAAACCAGAAAAATGCTCACTCATTCCTTTTTAAAGTAGCAGATTACCCATAATCCCCTCCCCAGGAATTCAAATTTTCTTTCCCTTAGAAAAAGGCTCAGTCAAGTCCTACCTAAAAAGAGACTACTTAGAGACCTGCCATGCAGGATTAGAAGGTAAATAAAAGTAAACTCCGAGTAAAAATGTCTCCTTTCATTTCTTCAGTGATGAAAACAAGGCCTGCAAGCAGATGGGTAGCCAGTTAGGAAACTACATTTCCCAAGAGGCCACAGGTCTCAGATCAAATTTCACACTAAATTTCCTGCTATAAAAGGCTTTGTGGCCAACTGAAGCCTTTTCAGGTGATTTGGGAGGGTGGTGGTGCCATTTTGTATGTTGTCATTTTTACTGAGGTCAGTAAAATGCAATAGCTTCTAAAAGAAACATTTTTTTTTGTATAAGGTACCTGTAATCTTAGTTATTATTCTTGCGATTTCTGAAGTTGATAATTTAGCCTTTTATTTTCATAGTTTATTATTCTCATTTACAAGAGGGTAATATTAAGATAAAGCTTTATGTTGTTCAGCCTTTAGTAGAATAGGTGTTGAAACACAGCAAAATTCACAGTTATGCTCTGGTAGGAAGGAGTCAAGCAGCAAAACATGCATTTCCAAGGAGAAAAATATCCAAGCTGTTTACAAACAAGAGTGTGTGCCTCTCTTGCTTCAGGCTGCTGATCAAATTATGGTCTGGGTTAGCTGAGGATTCAGAGCCTCATGTATTTGTCAGAGTCTGCTTGTAAATATAGTCAGCATCTGCATTTGAAAAAACCTTAGCAGATTCATTAAGTGCTTTAAGAAGAGGAGGAAGGAAAGTGAAGCTAAATAAAAAAGCTTCTAATTAACTTCAGAGTATTTTCTTTCCCATAAGGTTTGTATAAGGAGCTTGTTTTCTTCATGTCCAGTAATATTTAGATTATGATGTCCACTATATCTACTGTGGTTTTTTTTCTTTCAGGAACATGAAGGGGAAGATTTCTTTCTGAATAATGCCTGGGACTTATGTGTTTGAATTTAGTGCATGAAAGCAAAAAAAAAAAAAAAATGCATGTAAAGACTTTGGGACCAGGCTTATGCTTTCAAAGATACTTTGGTGCTCAGAGAATCAAATATTAATACTCTGAGATTTAGGTCCTAAATATTAAGGCAGATGATATTTTGAAATCACATCGCTTAGCTTGCTGGTTTAAAGTGCAAAAGTCTCTTTTTGTACCAGAGAGAGATTTACTATTACAATTGATTAAAAAAAAAAAAAATGGAAGCACACAATTAGAGTTAGTTTTCACGGAAGGCTTTAGAACAGCAATCTACCTCCTATGTTCCTTATTGTTTAACAAGGCACCTGCTGGGAGTTTTTATGTGTGGAGGTTAGGTAAATTTAGAAGTATATTCTGATTTAAATACATCTTGTTTTGATGTGATCTACTCAATTATAAATGCAGAACTCTGATGTAAAAACACAGCTCCTCCTAGAGAACTAATATCTAGGCTTTAATTTAACCATTAAGCACTTCCAAATATACGCACTTAATTAAAGCATTAGGGAAACCTCTTGTAGAGTGCAAACAAGAATCCTCCGCATTTTTCACCCCAAATGCCCCTTCCTGTCTTTGAAACTTAGTTCTCCACTTAACAAAACAAGTTTTTTTTTAGTGCTGCTGGTTTTACTGATCCAAATGGAACTGTCAGGATGCTTTAAAATTCCTCTGGGATGATGTGGGATGCTGCTGCTTCTAACCTCATTGCTTCTCTGTCTTTGAAGAAGTGGGGGCTCAAAGAGGGGCTCCAAGAAGTGGCAGCCACTGCCATGCCCTGGGCAAGCAGAGCAGCAGCCCAGGCTGGGGGAGATGTGCTCACGTAAGGCAGAGCAGCGCCTGGGCAAACGCTGTCAGAAATGAACGCTGATTGCCCTGCCATCGGCAGGCCAATAAAGCTGATTGGTTTTTAATTTCCTGGCCCTGGGATTCCAGCTGCACGCTGCACAAATAGAGAAGCATTACCCAGGTACTGCTCAGGCTGTTTGGTGATGCTGGTGGCTCAGTTACACACAGAGATTTCCAGAGGAGCTGCCCAGGTTGCTCCGTTCTCCATCGTTACCCCCCTGCCAGAACCCGGCCATCCTGGCAGGCCAGTGATTTCTCAGGGGCTGCTGGTTGTTTTTCTTGAGAATTGGGCTTTTGTGGAGAACAACAAAGCAAACAGGGCCACATTTCTTTTCTGCCTCTTTCAGGCCTTGCTTACCTCTTCAACTTATGGTGTTTCCAAGTTTTTGTTACAGGAATTGGTGGATGAAGGCTGTATCGGGGAAGAGAGGGGAGAAAGGCAAGTTCAGGAGGCACTAGCCATTGCTTACTTTTCCAGTTATAGTAAGAACAGGGAAATATTCCAGAGATGGAGCTTGCAGCACACAGCCAATAGTAAGAGAGGATGACAAACTTCAGTGTTGCCTTTTGGTGAGATAAATAACACTGCAGGCAAGTTGTCTTTTCCATCTGTCTCCCTCCTTGTTTAAGACATTGCAGGTGAGCAGGACATAAAATCCTGTCTGCCCAGCACCTTGCCTGGGTTACCACAATGGAAATCATCAGTTCATGTAAATTTGATAGAGAAATAGAGCTGCATATCTGCAATTAATACCTACTTGGAAGGGTTAGCTTAATGCTAAGTTGTTATAAAATCTACTGAGTCCAAACTTGGTTAACTGTGGAGAAAGAGTTATAGAGTCATCTTAAGGCATTTGGAAATGTTTCCAGGAAAGTAAAAGTGACCTGCTCTGCTGCACATTGAAACCTTTATGGGTGTTGTAGAAAATAAACCACCATTCATTATGTGTGGGTTTTCTTTCCTTTCCTTTCTCCATTCTGCTGACTGAGCAGCTCATGTCATTTACATTTCACAGTTGGAGAAATACAAATTACAGTTATTTGTACTGTCTGAACAGTTTAAAACCCAGGATCCATTATAGGAGTGGGTAGCTGGGTATACAGCTCTCAGGAAGGGACAGGACCTGGCATGAGCAGGGAGATCCACTGGCTGAGCAGGTCTGGCTCCGCAAGTTCTGAGTGTTTTACTGACTTGTCTAAATCAGAAACATGGATTTTGCTTTTCCTTGAGATAGGTTTCTACTCAGTGAACTTGTACCTCATAAATTTGTCAGATGTTTTAAATTGGTGACTTCCAGATTTCGCTGGTTTAACTGGAAGTCAACTAAAAGCTGCCTAAAGGAGGCATGGACTGCTGTAGTGTGACCTGAGGGCTGATGGGCAGTAGATATGATCCTACTGATGTACTGCTTGCATGCCTTCAGAGTTAGGGCAGGAATTTCGAAGAGTCACCAGGGTATAAGTAAAACCACAGTTCCAGTACTAGAGGGGAGGTATTTAGAGTGCTCAGCATTTGGAAGGCACTGGCAAGTATAAAAACAAGTCACATATGGAATGTGGGATCTTGTGAGCCTGTTTTGGTCATTCCCAGGTGACCACTTGAGCTTTCCAGTTACTCCCTACACTGATAAGTCTTTTAAAGTTCTGAGTTTAAAGCCTAGAAAATTTTGTCTAAGTTTTTTTAATCTCTTGAGCTTTTGATGCCCGTGTTGATGACAAAGATGTCAACACAGCTTTTGTCCAGTTATCACATATGGCCATGAGATAATCCTCAGTTAAAATACTTGCTGTGCTGCTGTGTGCTTTTTACATTGCTATGACTTCACTTTTAGAGCATTTCCATGACAATCTTTCTATAAGAAGGACTGAGGAAATAAAAATAAATCATAGGATAATGCAAATTGAGAGAGACTACAGGAGGTCTCTAGTCTAACATCCTACTCCAAAGAGGATCAGCTGTGGGGACAGATGAGGCTGCTCAGGGTTTTATTCAGCTGGGTCTTTAAACCCCCAAAGATGAAGGAAACACAAAGAACCTGAGCAACCTGTTCCATGGCTTGATCATCCTCAGGTGAAGGAGGTTTTCTTTCCGTTCAGTCTGAAACATTCTTATTTCAGTTTATGTCCTCTGTCTCTTAGCCATTCTGCAGTTGTGTAGGATCTCCCCCTTCTCCAGAACCTTTCAAAATGTAAATGGGGATCCCTGATGTGTGATAGGACAAAGCAGGAGTACAGGCACAGTCTGCACACCAAAAACAGTCACCAAAACCCCAGCCTGAGCAGGTGGGATGAGCAAAGGGCACAGGCTGCAGTCTGCCTTCCTCTCTCCCCATCTTTTCTCACTGCCCAGAGATGGTGCCCCACTTTGTGTGTTTGGAAAGCCAGTCACTGAACTTTTCTGTAGAAACATGCTGCCTTTCATGGAAAGTTACTGTGTTAAGCAGAAAGCAAATTCTGTTGAGGCAAAACTCAAAGAGATTTTAGGTTCTGGTAACTGCAGGTGTCAGTTTGTGTAACTAAAGTGAAAAGTCAAATGATTTCTGGGAACAGAGCAGATGTTCTGGCCTGCTGCAGTGTGTATGCGCTGCAAATTGAACTGCCTGAGCATCACAGGAGTATTTGAAACCTGTGTACAAATGGCAGGGAGGTGAGGCTACAGCAGCTGTAAAAGCTCTGGTTTGGCATTTGATCACCTTCTAAACATAAATAGCAAAATAACTCATCCATCTCCGGGGTCAGGAATGGCTGTGCTCATTAGCCTCATGTTAAACCTTGTGAGTTTAAATTGGCTTTATAGCTAAATACACTCAGATTGAGGTCAGACAAGGTACTGGCTGGTTTTGCAGGCAAGCTGTATTTTTTATTTTTATAAAACTCACTGGAATCCATTTGCAATGACAGATGCCATGGAGTGCATCTGCCTGATAGTTCACTACTGATAATATAGCTGGAGATAGCTCAGCGAGCCTCTTCATCATGAATTTCTATTTTCTTTTATAGTCTTAAATATTCTCACTGCCTTTATCTTGGAAAACATATTGCACTTTTGTTTCTATTTTGCTGGTTTTTGAACACCACCATTTTTAAGGCGTTATTAGTTTTCCCCTTCTCTAAGTTCAGCTCCTTATTGCTTAACAAGAAAAAGTATAACTAAATAAACTAAACCCATTTTTTTTACCTTGTCATTCATGTGACTTTGGAAAGGGGTAAGCTACAGATACTTTTGGGTTTTGTGTGTGTGTGAGCCTGCAGTCAAAATCAACCACTTTCTTGTATTTGATTCTATGATAAATATTTTTTTTTTGCAGTGTTTACTCAGAGAAAGATATTTAAACATTTGGAGTCAGTAAATGTTGGAAAGCAGAGAGCTTTGCAATGATTTTCCCCACTTTTCATATTTTTATGTTTGGCATTGCTTGAAAAGGGCATTCTTCTTTTTCAGAGTGTATTAAATTGGGATATAACTTTTCCTTGCCTCTGCTGAAATCCTATTCTAACCATATTAATTTTGGGTGCATACTTATGTTCACCAGATATTGTTCCTGTATCTTTATTTCATTGCTAACATTGGTCCATCTGACAAACTTACCTTCAGAGAAGCTGAGAAATAAGATTCCATGGCCTTGATTAGGTTTTACAAGCAGCAGCAGATTTGCATTTGCTTTGCATTGGTGTGATGGTTTTCCCCACTCCTGTACAAACCTCTCCCTGCTTTTCTTCCCAGTCTGAGATAAACAGATGTTTGGTGAGAGATGTTTAGCATCTGAAATGATTGGTCTGCTCAGATTCTTACTCCCGCTTTATTCTGCGTGGCATCCTTTTGGGTTGCCTGGTTTGATGAAGAGAACAACTTCAGTGTCCCATTGTGAGTTTCTCATCTTCAAGCTGCAGCTTCTGCCCAACAATAGGACAGTGAACAATGGTCCATCAGAGCTACAGGAAGCAATTTAAGATGTATTGGGTAATGAAGAGCAAATGTACTCTTGTCGTCACAACTACAGGGAAGATGCTCTAAAATTTTGTGACAAATCTTCTTCAACAGTCCAGCTGCAAAAGAAATATTTTGTGGAAAAGCAGAAATAGAAAGCCTTCATTCATCAGCAATGTTCTTTTGATGGCTTTTTTCATATTTTTTTTGAGAGTTAGTCAGATAAATGAATGTAGTCCACATGCCATGGTCAGTGGTATACTTTTTCCTTGCAGTAGGTACACCAGAATCATCATTTGTGTGAGTGAGCATTGGTCTCTGTCACACCAAATACCAAGAACATAGGATTTTCTTTTTTTTTTTTTTTAATGTCTATATTAGATACACATCATATTTTGGCAAAGTATATTTGCAGAGTGAACAGTGCTGTTGATTCAAAGATAGTTTAGTTGTAGAGGCAGATTTCCCATCTTCCTTTGGCTCTACATGAGGCCTCGTATGCTGAAGTAGATCTGTAATTTATTAAAGATAACACTTAGTGTTTAGGGTTGGAGAAACCACGTTGGTTAGGTCTGAAGGGTAAATCAATGCCATGCAGGCCTGAAGAACAAACACAAAGACTCATTATTCTAATTCTGCAGCTAAACTGATGGGATGTCTGTAAAGTGTGATGGATAAGCTGGAAAGTAAACTAAGGGGCAAGATCTCTTCAGGTTTTGAAAGGACTGGAAAAAGGACAATAGAAATGGGAACATGCAGATAGGAGGATTGCAGCTGAAATAGTGTCATAATGATTGGGGCTTCTGTGCATCCCTGGCATAGATAATTAACTCATTCAGAAATGTTTGATAGGGAAATGATAGAATAATCAGGAGGAAAATGCATGATCTGTCATCTGAGAGACTGGTCATATGTCTGTGAAATGACTGATGACTTGTTTGGACGTGGTTGCTGAATGTCTTGTAACGTTTTGAAGTAATTCACTAACGAACATCTGAACTCACTGAACTAATTCACCTGAATCTGGACTTGAGCTGTGGCTGCTGGTGGGAACAGACCAAGAGAAACAAGGACTGATGGATGAATGTTGTGGAGTACTTTGCACTAATACTGGCTAGTGGGTAAAGAACTGGTTATGGAAAAAAGGAAGAGTGATGTCTGGTGCTTGTAATAAAAGTTCAGGGAGTGAACCCTCCTGTGGAAGGAGCAGCCAGAAAGCAAATTTGATCTAATATTGGCTTGTTCTGCTGTGTGCCTCTCTAGTAAAGGAAGAGAGTCATGCTTGAAACACATTTGGGAAATTTATGTTTAGTTGTCAGTCACAGAGTCATAAAAGTTGAGGAATGCAAAGATGCAGTTAAATTACTTGAAGAATTCACAAGGTTGCTGGAATATCACACATTGTACTTTTCTGGGTATTGGGAAGAGAAAAAGAATCTATATGATCTTCCATTACAGCTTCTGGTAGAAAGGTGTTTCTTTCAGCATAGGCAGAGAGGAAAAACACTCTTTGGTTTTTGCTAAGACAATTACCGCCCGTTCTACTGCAGATCTTTCTGGTTTGAGGGTACAATGTTTCCTAGAATGAATGTAACTATGCTGGTTTGAAAAGCACATTATAAGCCACAATAGCTTTCCCACTGCACTTTGGTTTATGTCTGTCCTATTGTATTTTAACGTTTCTCTGAAATGAGCATGCTGTGTCTTTTCCTTGTTTCAGTTTCCAAACAAGTATGTTGTGTCAGGTCACCAAATACAGTGCATTTACAACCAATATTAACATATCAGATTAAATGTGCCATGATTCTTCGATTCTTGGCTTAATCAAGCACTTCAGATATTTTTTCAAAAAGCAGGAATGTATCTGAATTGTGTAACTATTATATTCTTCCCTAGAATTCTAAGGAAAAGCTCTTTTTTTCTAGGAAAAAAAAATAGCAATATTGTTCTGAGTTTCTGTATAAGCTGTTTCTTCTTGTTCTGTGCTGTCACTTCTGTATGGTTCATACATTTTTAGTAGTAGAACAAGAATATAAATTTCTGGATATGTGCTTTATTAGTATAGCCAAATAAATAAATTAATTGCTCTAAAAACTGAAAGTGTCCCTTGGGATTCACTGAGCCATCCACAACCTAAGTTTGACAGGCAATGATTTAGTCAAACCATCTCTAACTTTTATTTGAAAAACAAGGACAATTAAAAATAGTATGAGGCATTTTGGTCATGAATTATTCTGATCAGGATTGTAACTAGAATTTTATTCCAATGCCCAAATGAAATATCTCCCTGTATATCCAGTGAGTTTCATTACAGCTTCAGTTTTATTACCTCACTTTGAGAGATTTAATCCTTTTCTTGGAAATGCATTAGTCTTCAGAAAGTACAAATAAAAATGAAATACAGCCATTTCTCTTTTTTTGGGGGGGTTGAGGGGAGAATAACGGGAGAGAAGGAATCAACTTCTATATTTTAGGTGACTAAACCTTTGTGGTATTATTTTATTGAAGTGCTCTTAGCATTGTAAGAGCCTTTTTGAAAACTCAGGAAGGGTAAAGCTTAGAGGCTTTTAAAGAGGCTACAGACTTGGTGCCATGGTATCCCTTTCCCACCTCATGAGCATTATTAGCATGGCAGTTGCTGTGATGGGTTCCTTGGAGGGTCCAGGTGACCCATCCTGGATTCATGGGAATTATGGTCTTAAGCTCTGGCAGGGGAGGTTTAGGTTGGATATTAGGGAGAAATTTTTTACAGAGAGAGTGCTCAGCCACGGGAATGGGCTGTCCAGGGAGGTGGTGGATTCACTGTCCCTGGAGGTTTTTGAGGTGAGACTGGGTGTGGCATCAGTGCCATGGTCTGGGAACCACAGTGGGGGTTAGGTGCAAAGGACACAGAGTCAGAATTTAAATGGATTGTTGCTCAGCTGCTCTGTGTATTTTGCTTTTTGAAATCAAACAATTGACAGGGAAAATGATGGGAAAAGTAAATTGATCCTTCTGCAGACTAATGATCTAACTCGTACGATAGATCCCTCTGAGAATAAAAAAATAGAGGATTACAAATATGAAGTAGTAGAAAAACCTTTCTTCTGTAGTGCCTATGGAAAGTTATAGGAATGGAATAAATTATAACTTCTTATGTATGTGGCAAATGTTTGATTGAGGTGGAGGTTTCAGTATCAAGGAAGATGGTTTCACCTATTTGTTTTTATTTAAAAATTAAAACACCTAGTGGAGCCCTGCCCTCCTGAATGGTTTGAGTCAGGCTAGCCCAGAGTCCAGCTGGCGGGTACAGCATGAGTAGTGCTTTCAATCCTGGTGCTGTCATCAAGCAATCTTTTCTGATTTAAAGGGTTAGCAAGGAAACAGAAAGAAATAAGAGGTTTTCTTTCACTTCCCCAGAGCAGTGCACAGAACAGTCACATGGTGCAGCCTCTGCCAGAACTGTACAGGCGGCTGCACACAGGGGCACGTGCGAAAGAAATGCAAATGTCCATCATAGCTGGAAAATCAGGCTTAAAAGAGGTCTAATTATATCATCACTGAGAGGAACTAAAAGGAACATTACTTGCTATGATTTTACATTTTTGAAGGCTCATTTCCTTAAATAACATAAAGTAACATTACTGAAGATTGTGATACTACGCTAGATACATGGAGCTGACTTCCCAGGAGCCAGATAACTGCAGAAAACATTGTCAGTGAATGAGAAATGCAAAGTCTTCTGGTCACGAGGGAAAACCCTTTCACCCTGATTTAAGGATGAGCAGCTTTATAGCTATATTGTTATTTCCCCCTCTTACACAGATACTGCTCTGTGCCTGATCTTATTAATACTGACAGCAGAAATCTTAAGCGTATGTTCCCGATCTTGGACTCTCTTGTCCTTACAGGAGGGGAGGTCAACCAGGCAATAAAGCTCTTGGTTGAAAAATTGTTATGGACTTATGTCATAAGTACATAAACAGCTTTTTTTTTTTTCCTTCAGTATTGAGTGCTAAGCTGCTGACTGATGTTACAGACAAGTAACAGATCTCATATTACAGGGTGAGGCAGATGTCATGCAAAGTCAATAGTGAGAAAAGCAATATTTTAAAAAGTTTCCACAGAGCACGCTAACTCCAGGCACTGCATTGGACGTGCTGTGGGAAAACCTTTTCCAAGGTGAGCAACACCTTGTGAACCTTGTGAGCAATAGGGACTGTAGCTGATGCTTCAAATCCCCCTTTGAATCAACGCATGGCTAAACTGAAACCTGTTTTGTTGAGCTTGACCTTTGAAAGAATCCCTGATGAAAAGACCTTAAAGGTTTTCCCCAGTCTGAGGTCTATTATGGACCTCTTATTTCGGAATAATTACATGTACATTTCTAGAAGGTGTCACCCAAACCAGGGACTATTTAGCACAAATATCTCCTTACTACAGTCAAAGCTGGTTTGCTACTTGCTCTTCCACCCAACTTCCTGGGCTCAGCTACAGCTCTCTTGGCACAGATGGCTTCCTGAAACACTCTCTAAGCCTTTCTTCAATAGTCTAACTCACTTTAACTCCCTTTTCCCCCCAGATATTTCTCAAATTGACAGTGAGCCCTGACAGCAGGGCTGTGCTAGCACTGGGGTTCAGCAGCAGTAGGGAAGCCAAACACACATCCCAGTTGCATCTGAGGACACAGGTAGGGGCAGCAGCCTGTACACAGTGTAGAGAAAACCTCACGTATGGCCTGGGCTCCAGATGCAAATTTCATTTCTATTCCATTTGCTCCTTGGCAGGATCTCTGGACTGATGCCAAGCCCCCAGGACAGTTCAGGATTGCCCCCTTTTCACGTTATGCAGAGGTAAATAAAATAGTCAAAACTACAAACACAGGAGATTTCGGGGAGTTCCTGGAAGGCAGTAGCTCAGGTTTGTATAGACAAAGCCTGGGAGAGGAGCCAGCAATGCCATCTGCCCTGGGATGGTGCAGGGCCAGCAGCTGTGCCTGTGCTCTGCTGAGAAACCCCTTCCCACAGCACCTGTCCCTGCCCACTCCCTGCAGCCTGGCACCCGTAAACACGAATGCTGGGGAAGTCCAGCCTGCCAGCTCTGCTGATGCTGACATACACAGAGTGGAAAGGTCTCCTGTGGAGTTGTACTTAAGGTCTGCAGAAAGCTGTGACCTGCCAAAAACAGCAGAAATGCTAAATGTTTCTGTTACTGTGCATAGAAGGCTAACTTCTAGTAGTCACTTAAAAGATTTCATTCTACTTCATAAAGAACAGTTGGTGACAAAAGTTGTAATAACCCCCAGAGTCCTAGTACAATGTCTAATACTGACACTAAAATTATTTATTTATTTATTTATTGTTGTTAAAAGGGACAAAGACCTTAATCTGCTTGAAATGCAGAGCACAGTCAGCTGCCAATTGAGGAAACAACATATGCATGTAATCTCCCTCTATCTCCCTTTTTATTTTCAAAAATAATATATTTTTCTTTCTTTATGCAGTCCATTCTGCTGACCTGCTCAGGCACACTTCCCTATTTACACAGCAGGCACAACTGACAACAAACCTGCTTCCAGATCCATAACTCTTCCTGTAAGTGCTTAGATATTGGTTCAGAAAGCAGGCAATGAAACAAAAATAACAGCAGAAAAGTAACTTAAGTGGTTTGAAAAAAAAAAATCCTCCACTGAATACAAAATAATAATAATAAAGGTATTGATAATTAATTATCTTGTCCCTCTCCAAATTTGGAAATGTATTTTTCATCTCCATCATGCAATTATTTCCTTTATAGAGATGTCCAAAAGGATTTCAAGTAGATAATTAAATAGTTTTCTGTAAGCTGCTAGAATATACTACAAAATTACATTTTTTTCTGTAAGAATACTGGTGCTGGGTTTTTTCCAAATTTCTTGTCAAGTGAGAGCTGAAGTTGAAACTCCACTTCAAAATGGGATTCGTGGTGCCTCCTACTCTATTCCCTTTCTTTGAGTAGCGCCGGGAGCTGAGGAGCAGCGAGGCAGGTGAAGTTGGTTGGTGTGATCCAGATGCTCAGGGCAAAGCATCATTCCCGGAGCCCGGAGCTGTTCCGTGGATTCCTCAGCGCCACCTGCTGCTGCTGTGTGAGTTACAGCCGGGAATAATTTTAATTAATTATTTGGGAGGCGTTAATTATTAATTTTATTTTCAATTACTGCAAAGGAAGCGATTCCCGGAGAACACAAGAGCAAACCTGACGGGCAGTGACGTGGCAGGGTCTGACATCACAGCCCTGGGGCAACGAGTGTGCTTGGATTTATCAGCATTGCACTAACACACGGACACTGAGGTTATTCCCAGACACAGGCAAAACACAGAATGTTGTAGGCATAGCCCAAGCAGCAAAGGACCACACACAGGTATTAAATACCCACTGCTCCACCTGGTACTCTGTGCTGGGAGCTATTTGTAAGAAGCAAATAGAAACGGAAAGGTTTACTTCTTTATTCACCTAAATTAGAAACCTCTGCGACTTGGAAGGAGAGCAGTGCTCATAGACCTTGAGAAGCTACAAAGCAAATAGTTGGGTAACACAGACATTATTTGTATTTGAGATTCTCAGCTAGATAGGTATCCCAAACATATCTGCCTGCCTGTCTGCCTGTCTATCACCATTGTATCCTGGGAATATATAGTCAACAACAGAACAACTTATCATGCCTTCTCCCTTCTTGTAATAATCTCAGTAATTTACTGGGGCTGTATATTAAAACATCTTTCCCTACAGCCAGGCATTTGCATACATCCATCAGCCAGCTTGTATACGTGGGATGGCAGATGATTTAATGCTGCCAAGAAGGCTTAAGATGTGGATAAATGTTTTTTTGTGAGGATTGTTAATACTGTCATGCCAAGATTAAGGAGGCCAAAGACTTGTCCTAGACATAATGAGTGGCTGAAGCAATCCTGGAAACATCCCTGTCTAGGGGAGGGGAATATAGTTGCATTTAGGAAAGATTTTAGGAAAACAAATACCTTGTCATGCAGAATAGAATTTCACTCTAATCATACTAATACAAAAAGAAAATCAAATTTCTTGAGTGATTTTCCCAATACATCTTCAGTTTGAGCCTCCAAATATTACAAAGCTGAATATTTGTATGTCTGATCTGCCTGGGCACTGGCCCAAATTAGCTACATGGATGCCCTGGAGCAGCTGTTCTGCATACAGGGTGGTAACAGGGAATACCAGGAGTGGGAGTAGGAGGGTACATACCCAGGGCTGGGACACATATAAATTCAGTAAGTATGGGCAGTCAGTGGAGGTTAAAAGTAAGTAGATTAATATTAAATACCGACAATGATTTAAATTTTGTGAAGAAATTACTTTTGCTGATATGGAGTTTTTCAACTACAATCTGAATACAGATCTCTCCTGGCCTCTTTTGGGGAAAAAAGAACTGCAAAATCTTAGTAGATTAAAAAATGTCATTAACTTACAGCCATGCTTCCTCATCAAGCATATTTGTATTGATTAAAACCCTGAAGATTCAGGAAATCAACTGAAAGCCAAATTCACACCCTCAGAATTATGTGCTTTGCAATCCCTCTCCCTAATGTTCCAGATCTGCTTGACCCTCCTTTCCAGTCCACCTTGGGGCCAGGCACAAACTACACCCCCAAATCCAACTGAACCCAAACACATGAACTTAACTAAGACCAAGAATGTTTTCCTGGACTAAAGTGGTGTCAACACCTTAAGGCTTTGAGATAAGAAACATCTCACTCCATGTCTGTGATGCTCTTACTCCAGAGGTGTTT
>JAWWES010000030.1:11467751-11496395 GCA_035583135.1 Lophotriccus pileatus | reverse complement strand
ATTTATTAAATGAAGCAGTCAGCTAATGCTTATGTCAGTTGCACTCAGATGCTGAATTCCATTCCAACATCTACTCTGTTGAGTATTGAAAAAACAAATTCTTTGGCATTTTTACTGAAATATGTTCAGTGCCCTTCCATACACTCACTGAAATTGAGATTTGTCTTTACCATGTAGTTGATGATCAAGGGAAGAGAACCAATTACTAATTTATTTTATCAAATAAGTCTTTAGTCTTTCCACTTATGTGCATGTAATATATGTTATTATCATTTCTGTTTTAAAAGGGTGTGATTATTATATAGTTATTTCTAGCACTTATATCATCTTTGTCCTTTTCCAGGTGAAGAAAACACAGACCATCTACTTTCAAAATTCCTGTAGCTCCAATTTCCCATCATTTTCCCCAGTTCAGGTGGTATCAAAACAAAGTATAATCAAACCCCTGAAAATAGGAAGCCAGAAAATACAACCCTGTTTGAGGGTGTTGAGTTTCATTTTACAGCCTCATTACAGCTATTGCCCTGCCTATTAATTTGTTCTGCGTTGGGAGATTTTATTTGCTCTTGTTAAGTCATTATTAGCAGCAAATGCCCTCTACAAACCTGGCACAACAGTCTGTCAGAGACAACAGATATTGGCAAATACTGATGCTCTGAACTGTGTGATGTTCTGTGGTTCAGTTCCCAAAACTGTGCAAATCAGCTGCCACTCATAAGCTCTTCATTAGGGCTTCAGTAGTTTCTGAAGCAAATGAAGAATCAACAACAGCCTCTCCTAATTAGCAGACTTTTCTCTCCTGGGATCTTGCACAGAAAGGGTAGGGAAAAGAAAAAGAGGAATCATCATCATCTGTTCAGTAGGAGACTCAAAGAAGCATCTATTCACGTAGGAGACCTGCACATGCCTGAGCCCCACTGTGCTGAGTGTTGCACAGACACACCATATATTACAGGGGTAGCAATTAAAACCTCAAGAGGACATCAATAGATAGTTACTTAAAGAGATGCAAGCCCCTAGAACTGGATGGATCTACAGCCAGCAAAAGAAGGTCCTGCCTCCAGTGAACATGAGGGCGTTGAGATCAGTCTCGTCTTTTCAGTTGTTTTATTCTATTTTTGTTACATTTTGAGAATACAAATAAAGACAGAGCAAAGGTGAGATTCTGCTTCTGCATCCACTACAGTTTTTTATATATAAAGCCCAATAGGAACACTTAATCAAACTGCTTCTTCTGTGTCAACACTTTTGATGGCTTGAGATGGCACCACTAATGCATGGACATCCATCATGCCTCTGTAACAGCAAGATACCCCAAGGAATAATTTAGGGGCCTCCTCACAGGAATATTGCTCAGTGTAAAGTCAGTATTTTATCCACTTGTCCAGTGGGAATATTGCTTATGACAGTTTCATACAGCTGTGGTATTACTGCTATTTATCTTCAAACCCCTCCAATGATTCTCTGTCCTCATGTTGCCCTATATGCACTTGCAATCTTGGTCTCTGCTTCTATTCTGTAGAATAGAGAGGGAGAAGAAGGTTAAACCCATGACCCTGTGGAGATTCTCCTCACAACCAATGTTTAGAAACTGAGATGAGACACTTTGGGTGATGTCTTTGCTACTTTGTACCTATTTTCCACCGTACTAATCCCACTACAGTAGAGTGATCTAGATCCCAGACAGGCTGGTGCCGTGCTGAGAGTGTTGTCAGAGTGCCTTTGGCAGGACATTTGGTTAAGCTCAAGAGTTATTCAAGTATCTGGGCATGTAATAAACATGGATTTTTTTTTTTTTTTTCAGTTATAGAAGTCGGCTGAGTTTGTGAAGATGTAAGGTTGCTAAATCTCTTTAACTGATGTCGGTGTCTGGGAGGAATGCTCAGCATGTGCTGTAAAGCATGCTCTTCAACAGTCTACCAATGTTTGGGGAACAACGGGTTATTTTAGTTCCTTTTGCTATGTTTATTTAGCCTTTTCAATAAGTTACACAAGTATGAGAGTCCTTACCCAATATTAAAATGTGTTCTCCACATTTTAAAAAGTGTTCAGTGTTTTCTTGCGGTTTCTAGATGGTTCGTCTCAAATGAAGGCTGATTTTCCAGTGATTCAGCTTTTGAGAGGATGTTTTCTGCCTACAGAGGTACTTCATGGAAAAGTGGGAAAACAGGAATTTTAATTAAATAAATATACAATAGTTAAATATGCTAGAACAAAGCATCTTTTTGGTGGGTTCTACTGAAAGTGCCAGTTCTTTGCAGTTTGAGGAGAAGGAGTGAAAAGATGATTATACATAAAGGGGGAGGGGAAAATAAGAAAATATTTAATCTTCTTTAATAACTTCATTATATATTCTCATTACATTAATTGAAGGTTTAACTAAAGATTTTCCTATTGTGCAAGCTGTGGAGAGGCTGGGAATTTAATAAACAGTTAGAATAATACCATACAATGAAGGTAAAAGGTGAAATTGCTACTTGGATACATCTCTTTCAGCTAAACTGTGAAGGATCAAGGGGTCACTCAGCAGAGATAATTGCTAATGATGCTCCAAGGGGCAGCCAGGCAGAAAAACATCCCTGTGTTGTATTGGGCTGCCAATAGATTACAACTTCAGCCCTTGATTAAACTTCAGAAATGATTAATTGGTTAATACTTACACACTTGCCAAAACGGACACCAAGGAAGGGAAACCAAAGTGAGGCCATTGCACTCACCTCCAGGAGATCTTCACAGCATGAGAATTTGGCAGTTTTGCCATGGTCCCATTTATGGTTATTTCAATAATGTCAGTGCAGGAACAGGATAAGCTCAGGATTCAGGCGCTGAACAGGGAATCAAATAATGTAAGTTCAGTGCTGGCTCTGCAAAAGATTTGCTCTCACTAGAAGGCACTTAATCTCTCCCTTCTTTCATTCATCATCTGTAAAGTGACGGTGAAAGATTGTTTTCTACAAATACCCTTGGGCAGAGTTTCTTGCAGCACAGATCCATACACAAGACAGATTTTAGGCTGAGAAGAACCTTCTGAAACTTTCAAATTCAGCAATCAGTGATAATGCAACTGTTTTTAAGACATGAAGACCTGCAGATCTATTGTAACAGTATTGATTTACAGTTCTAAGACCAGGGAGTGTGATCAAGTCTGAAACTGCCTGAAAACATAGGCAGCAATTTAATTTCAGCAACAACTGACTGGTAAGAAAGATGTCATTACCAAACAATTTATTTAAACCAGAAAACTTTCATGCCTTTTTTTTTTTTTTTTCAGGTTGGTGCTTTTGTGTGGATTCCTGGAAGCATTAAAGCAAGCTAACATAGACCAAGATTGAGAACAAGTATTCCATTATATTTCACTTGCTTCTCTATATAAATACCATTACATAATATTTATTCACTTATTTTTGTAAGTTAGTAATGACCATTTTATGTTCTTCAGCTTTTTTAATCTATTGAAGAGATGAACTTCTCTCATAGCTCTAGTTAGAGAACTTTTTGTCCCAGACAAAATCTATCACAATCAAAACCTAGTAATGAACAACATGCCTTATTCATCTTTCTGAATTTGCTCAAGGAATCATTGCTACCTTACATAAATTATAGTTTTATATTAAAAAGCGATGCACTGAGGTATAAATATTGCCCTCCTAGGTGGAAAAGCACATTTAATTTGCAGTGGGTTAACGTCTGCTTACAATTAAATACTGAAACATTCATTAGGATGTTCTGGCTAGCAGATAATCCTGCCTGCTCGTGTTCAAAGAGCATCACTGTTATCAAGAGACACATGCAGTCAGCCATCCTGTGTGGGGAGTGTTAAAATGAGACCCCTGATTAAATGGTGACTCACAAGAAACGCTTGGGGAGGAAGCTTGAAGGTGATACAATCACACTGAAGGGTTTGGGTGCATAACAATAGGGCAGGCACAAAGCATCATCCTCCCCAATGAAAGCTGTATTCAAGATGAAGCTTTTGCTTGTGGACTGGAACCCATCTGCAAAGCAGCATAAACATCTCGGCAGATGGTTCAGTGGATGGCACAGAGTGACGAAAATCTTTTAAATTCCTCTTAACGCTTATACCTTTACTTTTACCTCTGAGCCTTGGAACTTGCATTGTCTATACTGGCCTGCAAGTAGGGTGATTTCAGGACAAGTGACAAATAATCAGGTGTTTGGATAGTAAAAGCCACTTCATTACTGGTCTTTTGATGTACTGCAGGACTGTGTGTGGGAATGCCAGAACATCCCAGGGAGTTGGTAACTGCATCTAAGAAATGTAGAGCTCCTGTTCCCCAGAGAAAGAGGAGCACATCTGTATGTGATAACCATCACCACTACCCTTCAGTCCAAGCCTGGGGAAAAGGGATTATCCAGTGAAGAAGTGTAGTTCAGTCCTTCCGATTCTGGTGTGGCTGGACAGTGAGGAGAAACTGCTGGGGGAGATCTCACAGTAAAGCCTTTCATGTTTAAAACAAAGGCTTTTTGCTCCAGGACTGATAACAAGGACAATCTCTTCCTTCCAACACATCAGGCTTAGTCTAGGAGTTTGTGCTGCTGTTTTGTCTGCATCCCTTGCCTGCAGGTTTTTCAGATTCCACTGCTCTAACTCTAATTCAAATTCCCTTTTCAGCTGTGACTCGTAAGCACTTTGCAGTGATTTTGTTGCACAAAACCTTAAAATGATTAAAATCTCTGGAAAATCACCACCTAAAGTTGAGTGAAGCCTACAGCCACAACCCTAGGGAAGGGATTACCCAGTAATATTTTCAGCTAGACAGTTTCTATGACTAGGGATATTTTTGATGCAGTATGTGTTAAAGGAATCTGGAAACAGTCGCTTTCTTCTGAGCAGAACTACAGATATACACATGCTAAAACCAACACTGTGAACTTTGAATAAAAGACTTTCTTTCAGGGAGACTGATGTCCTTATTTAAGAAAACTGTGTAGAAAACTAAAGTGAACATATTTTTCGACAGAGGGTAAGAAACAATGAGGAATAAATCCGAGTTGGTGACAACTGGTTGTTCAGTACCTGAATGAGATCAGAGCAGGTCTGTGTTATATGGCTCTCTGGAAATTTACTCAACCACTGAATCAGGAGGAGTACCCTCCCCATCTTGGTGTAAGAAGGTTGTACAAACTGGGTCCTTCTCCCTTCAAACGTGGGAATTTGCTCATGTCGTGCTGGCTGCAGAAGACATTTACAGCGTTGCTCGTGTTTTTGGAAGAATGCAAGGAGCAGAGCCCATAGCCATGGAAAGGTGAAGGGTCTCCCCATTACAGGCTGAGTGTAAAAGACAAGAAATTGTTATATCATGAGGGCCTGGTGCAGAGATGCCAGTTTTCAGTGTTCAGTCTTGCTTTGGAAACAATGCGGATTATGCATCCTTGGTTTTCAGTACCTGGGTGGGTCTGTCTGTGGTGTTGCAGTGACCAGTCTGCCCTGACCAGCCTTTTCACACGTGGTCCAGGGGAATTTAGAATGGGAAAAAAAACGCCTTGAAATTTCTAACTTTCAGCAGTGAGATTCTTTGGGTGGGTGTGGGAAAACTTTGTCTCAGGGCCAACCCCCTCAGCCCCATTTGTATCTTTCCTTTCTAGTGAACCCTGCAGAGAAGCACTCAACAATTAGTATGATTTTGTGCCCTAATTAGTATGGATTTGTGCACATATTATTATTATCTTTATGAAAAATAGACCTGCTGCAGCTCTGGAGTCAGTATTCCTCCTGCACTCCTCCTTAAGCTCCTTTCCCTGCAGGGACACTATCTCTACCCCTCGCTCTCTTTGTCTCTCTGCTTTGCTGGTAGCTTTGTTTCAGACAGGAATATTTTTCTCCCAGCCAACAATGAATGAAACCCTCTGCTTTTTGTGTCTTATACTGAAAGGGAGAAGTCTTCAGCAAAAACAGAGAGCAGCTGAGTGTGAGAGGACAGATTCAGACACTCCTGACAAAGCTAACAAATAAAAGGCAGGGAGCAGAGAGAAGAAAAGCTTTGCTTCTTTGCAAAGGATGTTTTTTGGAGAAGACCGTGCACGTGAACCATGTTGATCTTATGGAAAACTCTCACCTGCAACAGGCACATAGAGAGCTGATGTCTCCATGAAGTGCCATAAACTCAACAAGACCAGGAGGTTTCAGGCTTGCTGCCCATTTCCCACAGCACATGCAGTTGGGCCTAGCCTGGAATCCCTGATGTGCCTCTTCTGTGTCCAAGCTATGGCACAGCGGTGAAAAATCCTCTAGTTCTGACTGGAGTGAATTTCTAGGTGGAAAAAAAATAAAGATGCCCAAGAAACCCAGATGTCCTGGCCTTCCTGTGCCAGGACAGAACACATCTGGGCTCTTCACAGAGCAGCTGTACCTGACTCTTTGGCCCAGCAGCAGACCTGCTGAGCTGCTGTGTTCTTTGACTCACTTTTAAGATTGACTGCTCTCTGGATATTAATAATTGTAGAATTGGATACAATTGTTTATTGTATAAGATATTATTTTCTGCAGCTCTCTCAATCCTGTTGTCACCTTTCAGTATTTAAGACCTGTCTGCCTGAACCCCTGAGACCTCCCTGCTGCACGTGTACAACTGATCTTTCTTGCTCAGTTTCTGCAAGCCTCAGACACAACTGAATTACTCAGAACAATTGCTCCTGCCTTTATCTTGAAGTATGCTTTGATCTTGCAGAAAGGTTTGTGAATTCAGCGTTTTGTCCATTATTTTCAATCTATTTTAACTGATGCAATGACAGAAGTGGTCAGGGAAAGGGACCATCTTTTTCTTTGTCTGTGGTGTAGTGCCAAAGGCTTCAATTCACCACAGAGATCCAAAGAGCTACTGGAATAGAAAGGTTAGGTCAATAACAACTTCTGCCAACAGTAGAAGTTGAGCCATAAGACAGTGATATATTCTTTAAAAATTTAATTCTACAGGGACTGGCTTCTACAGCCAGGCTGTCACCAGTAGCTGAGCTGTAATCCTTAAAGCTAATTTAGGTACATCTGGATGGGTTGTTAGTTGTTGCATCTGGAAAATACTGCAGAACTGCTGCTGGTTTTGAAGGAACGCAGCCAAGGGGTTGGGAAGATTCTGCCATTTTATCAGCCAAAATTCTGGTTTAACAATAGCTCTGTGCCTTTGCAAAACATATGCTAGAAAAGTTAGTAACGCTGCTTTTGTATTTCCCCCTTGCAATTCGTTTCCTCAATGTGAGTATAAACCTTAAAAAAAAAAGCCTTTCCTAAAGGGATACCTGGATACTTTTCAAATACTATTCCAGAGGGAAGCTGAGTAGCAAATGTTATATTTTCTTTTTCAGATTTCAAATGCCTATCAAGCCTCTGAAAAATATATTATTTAGCTCGTTATTAATAATCTGGCTGTTAGCTTGGAAAGCTAAATGAGTCTGAGGAAAAATAATGTGTGTACTCTGGTTCTTTGATGTTTAGATTCATCCACGCGTTTAAGAACTGTCAAACAAAATACACTGAATTCAAGGGAATACACTCATTGAAAGATTAAATTAGGTACTGCAGTAAAGCCCCCCCGTTGCAGTGGAGAGGCATTTCATGCTAACAAATAACTACAGCACTGTTATAACGAGACCCAGAGGCATGTGATTTCAACTGGCTGCACATCTTTGCTCAGTGGGTGCCTGTATGTTTTTTTTCCCAGGCTGAAGAAAGAGCAAATAGTGGTTGACGTGGACAGAGTTGTTCTCTTAAACTGTTTTGAAAGGTTTTGTAGTATTTCAAAGATTGTCTTCAGAGTAGTTTCCCTGACCCATAGCTGTGGCTTCCTTTCCATCTACTTCTTTTGAAGCACTGAGAAGTTGATATGTCTCTGCACCTCCAAACTTCTGTGCTCAAGAAGTACACTCTGTCTGTGCTTCCCACCACGCTCCCCAATGTTCACTCGTCTTTTTCATGTCTTTATTTGCCTTTTTCCAGCAGGCAGCAAAGCCCAGATAACCTGTGACATCTGATTTCTTATGGTAGAATCTGTGTCTCACCATCTATAGGACTTAGTCACAATCCCTACTTGTTTCCTCTTTATAAACTGGGAAATAATTATTCTTTACCCTTTAAAATGTGGTGTCTTTAAAGAAATAAGACCTCCTTTCTTACCTGTGTTTCAGATCATAAACCCAAGTTCATGAGAAAGCCAAAAAGAAAAAAAAACCCACAAATTTATGGCAACCCACAACTGTGTTATCCAAGGCATGAATCTAACATGGCAATCTTCACACTCACCTAATATCCAAGGCTCAGTTTCTCTAGTTATGGCTGGGCCCAGCACAGTTACCCCTCTGTTAACTTGTGGGGTCTTGAACAAGAAATGCGCTCAAATGCCGCTGTAGAGCACAAGACAGCTTGTAAAAAGTGTGGTATATTCAACAATTCAGCCACTGAGCACCAGCAAAACAAATATTCATGTGGAAGTAAAAGCGTCCTGACGTGGAGTTGTGTACTTTTGCCATCCTAAATACTCTACAAATGTCTCTGTGGGAAGTATCAAAGATGCTTTATAGTACAAGACAGGTTATGAAGATGGTTTTTTACCCAGCTGGATACAGTGACTTATGTGTAAATGGAGAAGGTTGAATAACAATCACTAAATAATTTATGCAAGGAATCTCTTAACTTTTTTTCTCCTGCAGCCCTTATTTGATGAATGCCTGTAGACATGGGGGGTTGTTGTGCCGGGCTGTCGTCCTGCAGTGAGAATCCAATGATGACATTTTAGAGCTTGGTTGCTATTGATTTTGGGTCATTTAGGTCACTGGAAAGCTTCCACTTCCCCTCAGTGAAGTTGAGATCAAAGAGATGCGTTTCAACATGTACCCCACATGCAGAACACACACAGCTGTGAATATCCCAGGGCTGAAATTGGATTTACCAAGTATCAGTTTGCAGCAGCTGTATGTGATTTAGTGTTTGCCCACATCCAGCTCTGATAAAGGACCACTGGAACAGGCACCCAGTGTAAACCAGAGATGACCAAAATTGAACCCTGGCATTCAGTGTGTCCAATCCTTCTGCTCAGGATATTGTCTAATGGCAATCTCAGGTGTTTGTGTTTACCTCAGGGTTTATTTTATCTGGTGCAAACAGTTTGGATGATTTTTGCCTTTTCAGGATTTTTTGCCACCTTTTATTTTTCCATTTTTTCAACCTTTCTTTTTTCAGTGTCCATCCTTGACTGCATCCCACAGGGCTATCTGGATAAATGCATTTATGGAAACACAGGACAGAGGCTTAGACCTGGAAATAAATGCAGTTCTAACTTAATTTTTCTCTTGATGGAAATTTTTGGGTCTTCCTTGAGGTCCTAAGGAGCAATATTTCCCCTATCCAAGGTTTTCCATGATTCAGTCTTCCCTCTTTTTTCTAGGAAGAGACCGTAGAAATTCCCATCCTATCCCGTCTGTGTCAACAGCCACCCATATTACTTTAGGGACTCCTCTTTCTCTCTGGGATGGATGGGTTTATATTTGATTGATTGAGGCTTGATTACCAAGTGAAATGCTCTTTTCTAACTGCTGAGACTGCCAGGCTGTGACCAAAATGGCACACAAACAACACCAAAGCATCTGAGCTGCTGCAATCCCTGACAGTGGAGGGTGGAAAGAGCCTGGCCCCTGAGGAGGATCAACCATCAAAGCATGTGCTCTGGCATGAATTTGGGAAGGCTGACCGTGTTTACCCTTTTGCTGCAGTGGGTTTAGCACCTCTGACAGGAGCCACCCCAATCTGCAGCATTCCCAAAGCTTTCCTGTAGCATTAGAACAAAAGAGATGAACAGGCCACAGTCTGTAGCTACCTAATTGAAAGTTTCTGAGTCTGTCAGGGCTCTGTTATCCTGACTTTCTGGTTAAAACAGTATATTCCAAGCTTCCCCCAATTATAGCTACCAGCAGCACAAGCAGCAGCTCTTGCACTCGGGCTCTGTCCTCCCACACACCCGCTCCTCGCTGTTTTGGTGCCTCGGGATGGAGTTGCCTGGCAACAGGACTCTGCATCTTTGGGAGACAAAAGCTATTATTTCTGTCACACAGATGTGCTAATGTGATTATTGACTAGGGGGGCGCACACACACACACACACACACACATGCATACAGGTCAGATTTCAGATGCTTGACAATTTCCAGGTAAGAGGTTTTGAAAGAGAGAAAGGGCAGAGAACCTGAAAGAAGGGTATCAAGGTGGAGGGAAGAGGGAGGGAACTGCCAGGTAAAGTGTGGGCTAAAGGAAACATGCTCATAGTTTTACCAGGAAGATAGTTTAATTAAAAAAAAAAGACTGATTTGGTGTTTTTTGACTGACAAACTTTTGTTGAGTCCCTCCTGGATTCCTGCAGATGGTCTGGCGGCTGTACATAGCTGACCCCACTACTCGGGTGTACCGTGCCTGCTGCTCTGGAAATGCTGGTGATCCAACAACTGGGTGAACAGAAGCTTCCAGGACCTTGCAGATGCTCAGAGAGTTCCAGCCTTCCTGGCTAAACACTGCTGACAAAGATGTTCATTTCTCCAGCTTGATGCTAATTTGGATCAAAACCAAATGGCAAAATGAAACTTTCTTTTTTTCCTCTGCCACCTGTCTTTCGATGTTTGTAAGTCACTCTTTAAGTAGAACCAACCAAAAAAGCCCACTGTAAAAACCCCACTGCCCTTCCTCTGGGATTGTATTAAGGTGGCTTGTGTAATGCCTTTCTCTGGCTGTGCAAGTCTGTGGGAAGAGCTCTGGCTTCTCCTTCTGGGAGGTGTGGGATGTTGGACACAGTCCCTGTGCCGGGATGCAACGTTGCAGCTCCGTAAAACTCCACCACCCTCCAGTACCGAGCAAAGCTGCTCGATATCACAAGAGGGTTTGGTCACTCTCAGATGTTAAGGTGCTGTTCACACCTGCTGTGCTCATGATGCCTCTGCTCCTGCGGGTGGGGGGAGATGATGTGAAGGTGGTTTTAGCTGTGCATAAGTCTGAGAGCGAGCTATTTTTCATGGGTTTGCACATATTTGCATTCCTGTTAGCTTGTATGAGGGCTAGGATTTCCTCTCCTAAAATCTAGTGGCCTGGAGCTGTGACCAGTGCATGAAATGCAGAACTTTATTTGAACTTCTTTGTGGATCAGTTTTGTTTTTCTTAATTGAAATCTTTCAACAAAAATCCATGAGGAAAAATGGATTAATTTTATTGACATAGAGTCCTGACCCTGTAGCTGCACATTCACACTGAGTTGTGATATTGACTGTCCAGTAAAGAGTCTGTCCTAGGCTACATACAACTGAGGCTGACCCTGGTCATTACCTGGATTTTTCTCCATCGTTAACACTTTTTAGATGAATAGGAAATGGACAGTGCAACTGAAGCACCCCGATGAATATCTCTACAATGAGTAGAACTGGTTAAAACTAAAAGAAAGCCGTTATTGACCTCATGTTTGTGCTATTTTGGTGAGTTAGGATCCTTGCAGTGACACTGCTGGTTCTGTTGCAGTTTCTTCTGCTTGCTATTTTTCTAGCATAAGTTGTGCTGCTCAGTGTAATGAGGCATGACAGGCACCAAAGAAACAGCCCTCTTGGGGAAAAGGATGGCCCAGCACTATTTCCCCAGCAAAATGGAATTCTAATGACCAGAGCATGAAATGCACTTTTCTACTCTCTTAAAATGTGAATTAACAGGAGGGAGGTCAAGGCAGTGGTAACAAATGTCCCCTGGTCCCTACCTGAAACTTGTCACACCTAGAGCAAAATGCGAATCAAGCGTGTAAAGTGTCTGCATTGAGGGCAATTATTACTTTCCCCTTTTTCCAGAGAAATCATCTCAAATGTGTGAGAAACAGTTAGATGAATAAGTCTTTCTGGGGGAAAAGAGGAGATTCCAGTATTTGTCGCTATTCCAGCACAGAATGAAGACTAGACCTTTAAAAGAGCCTGTGAAAAACAAAATAAGGAGAGCACAACATAGCAGATTGCTGGGGTATTCTCTTTGGCTTCTCTTTTGTTTTGGCTTCCCTTTCAATTTGGAATGACTTGAGAAGTTGAAAATCTTTTCACTCAGTTGGGGAAAAAATATTGCAAAACACTTTGCCTTGTTTTAAACTGGGGTATTTTTTTCCTGAATTTGTGGGTGGGCCATCCAACCAAATGAAATTGGACTAGTAACCATATAGTTTATCCAGCCTGAAAGGTAAGCTCAAAAAGACCTCTTGAGCTCTGCATATATATGAGATATATATGTATGAGTGCAGTAGTTGAATGGAAATGAGGTGTCTCTTAGTGTTATGTCCTGTCTGGATGTCTCCAGATCTTAGAGAAATGAAAACAAAAAAAGGATCCCTGCTGTAACTAAATTTCTATTCAGAAGAGGGATTTGTTTTTAATTTTTGCTTTTTCCACACAGCTGTGAGTTGAATTCTAGGATCTGAAATAACCTTCAGCTCAGATACTGGGGTTTTCAATGGTGTTGTGCATCTCTGGGAGTGAAAAGTGAAACAGAAGAGTTCAGTTAAAAACAAAAGAAAGTTGATTTTTTGGTAAGTTAGAAATTGGAAATTGGAGCCCTAAGAGGGAAGTACAAAACATACATGCCCTTAATGAAATATTTAAATAGAAGTATTGAACTCAAGACATGCTTCTATCCAGCAGTGAAAGAAGCTGAGAATCCCTGCTGAAGGGCTGCATCTGTTATGAAAATCATCTTCCAGCCATGGCTTCAGTCTCTTTTGCAAGAAATCAATTCCTTGGTGAAGCTACTTCTCACTTACAGTGTAAGATACAATAATAGACTAGGAGAAAAATGCATTTTTGGCACCTTTTGGCTTAACCTACTTGAAAATGAACTTCTCCAGCTTCCAAAATGAGCAAACTTCTCTGCAAGAAGGGTTGCAAGAGGAAGCCAATCTGTTTGTAGAGCAGTGAAGAAGTGTGATAAATTCTGATATCAAATTTTTTGGTTTATTACATGGTTGTCAGTCAGGCAAACTTCTCGTTTTCTTTAATAACCATCATGCTTTGATAGGAATTGAGTACAGGCCTCAGGATTTGTCCATATAGCCTCACAAATATTGATTAAAACTGAAGGGAAGGTAGCAGGGACAGTAAAAGCTGACTGCCTAATGCAGTGATTTATTACACAACACGATGTTTTTCCCTTGGCTGGTGTGCATCCAGGCTCCCAGAACCAGCCCAGAATTAGGGGAATTATTCTGTTCAACCACTCAACAAATTCTGACTGATGCAAATGCTTCTTACTGAAGGAACTGAGTCACAGTTTCACAAATAAACCTTTTTCCAGCTTTAATTGCCTGGGGAAAAAAAAAAAAAAAGAAAGAAAAAGAAAAAATGAAAGGAACATTTGAACATTATTTCTACTGGCGCCATCTGGTGATTTCCCGGCAAGGGCTCACGCTCCCCAGCCAAATGACACAGCCAGCCAGCAGCTCCTCTGCAATGTGTTCCTGTACGTGCTCCCCCAGAAGTTTCTGCAAGTATAAAAGGCAGGGTGATAATTCCAGCTTTATAGCTATCCACTTAACTGCAGAAAAATATGAATGGAATTTGGTTCTGTGTCATTAGTCCTCTCTCCCTTACTTGTTTCAAGACTTCAGTGCCTCCTCCTAAATCTAATGTATAAGCACATATATCAGCACATCCCTCTCTGAGGGACTGTTAATATTCTTGGTGATATAAGGTGGAAAACAGAGGCGAGGAGGAATAATCCATTCCAGTCCATACAGCTCCCAGTTTTCCAGACCTGTGCTCCTATCTCCAGAGAGTATTTGCTCTAATAATCTAATCTCTCCCACCATTAATTCTTCACCAGTTTCTTTGTTTTGTTAATAAAATCAAATGTCAGCCTTGCCGTAAGGAGAATGTACTGAAAGATATTCCTGCTATAAAGCAGCCAGCCGTGTTGTGGCTTTTATTTCCTAGCAGTACTGGACAACTGTACCTCTTAGCCTCCCTCTGCTCTGCTCCACGCAGATGGATCCCAGAGAAATGTGCAGAGAGGTAAAGAGAGAAGTTTACACCTTCCTTTACACCAGAGGAGTGGGTGTTCAGGTAAGGAAGAGAGGTAGAAACAGAAGTGGCAGGATAGAGGAGGTTCCTTTACATCCCCTGCAAGCTCACAGAATTCAGGAAGGTCATGGAAAAAGCAAGGATACACAGAACTTGCTGGTAGATGTTCTATCCCTGCAGTGCCTTGTATGTGGAGAGCTTGGCCTGCCCCACGAATAACAGTGTAAAACAAGCATTTGTCCCAAAGGAAGAAAAGATGCCCCAAGCAATGGTGTCTTTGTTCTCTCTTGAAATAAATAAGATCTTCCTTGCTTGAACCAACAGAATATCCTACCGTGGAAGCGAAGGATGATGGTGTAGACACACTGATGAAGTGGTTTGTAGTTTGGTTTTTTGGCAGTGTCATTGATTGTAGCATATTTCCTTTGAGTTCCCTACTAGAAGAAAATGGCTTTATGGCACCTCCACACTGGGACAAGGATAAATGCCCTTTCAGCAGGATCCAAGGAGCTGCGATGTCTTGTGCACATCATCTGCTCCAGGATGCCCTGTGGATCTTCCTCTCCAGCTTCATCATAGAAAAGCAAGTTAAAGGGAGGTAATTTCCACAAAGCCCATCAGCATAAAGAGATGTAATGTCTAGACACCTACTTAGGATCAGTACAGAATTCAGGATAAGAAATTCAAAGAGAGCTTGGCTTATAATAGAAATGTGGAGTAGCAGAAATTCTGCGTGGATTTCAAGTGTAATTCAACACATTTTGCCCCTGCCGTGGCAGGCACTTTTTTTTGCCAGTGTGTAACCTGCAATTCTCCCTGTTCTTTTGCTATGAGCTTCACTCCTCCAAGTTTTCTTTTATTCCACTCTCCACCAAAGAAGAGACATAAAGCATTGCCAGGATGGTTTTGCAATCCCAAGGCTGATGTTATAAGATAAGATCAGCTGTTTCAGGCAGTCCTGGCATCACATGTATTTATTTATTTTTTAAAAGAACACAATGTGTCTATTGAATGCTGAAGCTCAGATTGCTCTATCCTTTGTAGAAGGCTTTGTCAGCAATAAATCATTATATCATTGGATGGGTGATGGTGGAGCTCCAGCAACCTTTTACAGCACAGTATCGACCAACAAAATAACTACATCCCAGCCAGCTTCCTATACAGTAAGAAGCAAAACTAGCAAATGACAGTATACTTGCTGGTTTCTGACTTTTTCAAGTTTTGAATATGTCCCAAAAGGGGTTTTTTTCCTTAATTTAATTAGAACTTTTAAATGAAAAAAAAAATTGTATAATTTAAGATAACTTGCAGTGTTTTTATAAGTGCACACTGAGTTCCTTTCCAATACAGTACGTTCCAAAACGATGCAAAAGATTCATATTAGTTCTTTTTTATTTAAATTACATGCAAATCATGGTTCCATTTTAGATACTTGGAAATAAGTTCTACAAGTGCTTGATTGTGTTTAACAGGGGCTATGTAAGTCCTATCCGGAGGCTGGAATGCAAGCCATAATATTCAGAAGTAATGGAAAGACTGATATAGAAGTAGAAATTAAGATCTTCTTTAGTGTTTCTGCTTTCCTTGATTTATTGTACCCTACTTACACAAAGTGCAGTGCAGTTGGTAAACCTGTTTCTAGATAAGAAACCTTTTTTCCCTTCATCAGGACAATTCATCTAAACTAGTTTCAACACATTTTGAAAAATGCAGCAATTTTCACACACACAAAGAAAATGGAAAAGTACAATAGTATTTAACACTGTAAAAAAGAAAGTAATTCAATATCCAGCTACTGTTTTTCTGCTAAACACGTCAGTGACTTTAGGTTGTGGATCCCAGGTGTGTGTGCACAAGCACAGTCATGTACAGTTAAGCTCTATGAAATGTTGACAAACATTGTCCAGTCTGGGGACATATACAATACTGCATTTTCATGCCCATCATCACTATGTTCATCATCATCAAAGGGAAATCATTGCTCCTAACTCACAAAAGCACCTTCTTACAGATTGGTTTGGTAAGCAATTGGGAATTTCAAGGCCAATCAGATTGGGTCTTCCCAGACAGGATCCCAGGGCAAGGGTCATTTACATAAGCATTTAATTACAGGCATCTCTCTGGTCACTTTTGTTTCTGTGCCACAAACCAGCTTGGCTGCTCTGAGTCTTCTGCTGCTGCAGCTGAACCCTTGCTCCCATGTCAGCAGTTCTGCCAGCACCAAACTCCAGAGCAGCAGTGATGATATTGTGTTTTGTTCCACATCAGAACAAATCCGAATGGCAAAACCCTGCCATCCATTGCACAATAGAATTCTTGGGTTTTAAACATCTCTGGGAGATCAGGATGACCCACTACAGCACAGCTTGCCTATTAAGTGGGCAACATGCCTCCCAAGCCTTTTTTTATGGATTGAAACACTTGCAGAACTTTAAAAACTGGCAAAGCAAATCATCAACATGTCTCTGATGCAGCATCACCCCAAAGGCAAAAGTATTCCTTCAGCTTGTTATTCCCAGTCATCCACCAGCGTGTTATTTTGGGAAGGGATCTCACTGGTGGGTGCCCCTCCATGTAAGCTCAAGGCATGCAGTAATCAAGTGTTAAAAAGAGAAAGTCTTCCTCAGCTGACTTGCATTTTATTGTTTATGATGTTCACTTTTAGCCAGTACCTTCCCAAACATTAAATCAAGAGAATGGTCCTTCCCAAAAGGGTGCAGGAAGGCCATGAATAAATGCCCATTTGCTCTTTGCAATGCTAAGTGGTATTTCCCAGGGAGATCGTTCTGCAGCAGCACAGGGACTCGGTTAATTGCCCCTGTCTTCTATAATAAAGCCACTCTCCTAATCTGGAGAGAAGCTCTGGGGCCCACTGGAGTGTCCATTCATGTTGGTCATAACTGGGAGGGGGGGGAGAGGGAGACCAGCCTAAGTGTTCAGCTGTGCAATGTGAAGACCCCATCCAATTTCACATAATAGCAGCCTGTAGAGCCTGAACAACCGAATGCCTGCCGGAAAAGCTCATTTACATTTTAAATGAACCTGCTGATGCCTTTGGGCAATCTTGATGGTTAATAGCTGTAGCAGTAAAACATACCATTCTTTTCTCCCCTCCAAAACAAACAAACAAATACATCTACAGCATTAGAGCATCGCTTCTCTGGGTAGATGCTTTATCTCTAGAATGAGATCTGCATTTTAAAGGTGTTCCCAGTGCTTTCAAGCACTTTTAAATCCTTAATATAGGCAGTGACACTGGATCTTTTTCTTTCCTCATTAAAAAACTAAAGTACAACTGTATCACACACACCAAAAAAAAAAAAAAATCACAAGCACCATGGACTCCTTATCATGATCTCCACAGAGGACAACACCACACTGCCATCCTCTTGCAAAGGGAATACAAATGTCACAGCACTTTCCTTAATACCTCTGTAATCCCTAGAGCTACTTAAAGAAGTAAATTCCACCGGTAATGGGGGGATGAACTGACTGTTAGCAGGTTTCCTCTCCATGCAACTTGGTTCTAAACAGGATCTTTGTGAAGGGGATTTGACTACAAACACCCATCAGCCATGTTATGTGAGGTGGGCAAGGGCAGCTTTGTGTGATTAAACCTTCTCTGGGAGATGCTTTAGTTAATTTACACTGATTGCCTAGACAGTGGGCTGCAGGTATTTCTGTTTGCTGTTCATCCTCTGCTGCAGTTACCTTTGTGGATTGTGCTCATCCATCTTCCACTGGCCATAGTTTCTCTCCATAGCCTGTGTCCTGCTTCCGACTTGCTGCTGTTCCCTTCAAGGACATCTGTGTTGCAGACGAGTCTTAGGACAAATAAGCATCAAACTACCTTCCACTTCCTAATGCAGTCCGCGGCCATGACCAGGAGGGATTGCAGAACTGCTGAATGAAGATAATAGAAAACTTCACATTTTGCTATTAGTCCAACAGTGACAGCAAGCTGGAGAGGAATACTTTTGTGAATAAATGATTATAGATACAGCTATGGCTGTGGCTTGTCAGATGATGGTAGCTATACATCTTACAAAATCACCGCTGCCTTCGACTCCCTCAGGAAAGACGTAGACTCAGGCAACATAACACAGATCACATATGGGCAGACTGAACAGTATCAGATGATGGAGAAGGAATTAGAGAAAATTATGATGTTTCCTCTGGGAGCGACAAGAACAAGCTGCACAGCTCTCCAGAGAATTCGATGACAAAAAGTAGGAAAAGGGGATCCCAGCTTGCCAGACAGGTTACATGGCTCCTTTGAAGGCCTCTCTCAGGGCTGGTCCCATCCCTTGAGCCAGCTCTCTGTAAACCTGCTGCCATAAATGTCTCCCTCTGAGCTGCTGAGAGTAGAAGGAAGCACTCTGCAAGACGTTCTGAATTTCTTGTGCTGCAGTCAAGTGATCTTTCTAGCGTTTAGCACGCTGAAAGGCAAATGTCAGCACGGTGTTTTATCCAACAGCCACTGCAGAAGACTGAGCTGACACCCTTTTAAGTGTGTCCAAAGACCACACACAAGCCAGTGTTCTTGCCTTATGGTAGAGACACCATTGCTGCGTGTTGCTGAAACGAGAGGCTTCGGTCAGGCTGCGTGACAGGAAACCGAGTGGGAAAATGTTGGCTCCGGTTTCTCTCTTGAGCCTCCCACAGCAGATGGGTCGAACATTTTAATAAGTCTTCTGAGCAGATGAGCTAAATGTTTTAGACCACATAAGTGCTGATTAGAGAGGCCTTGGTGTGTCCCCATGCTAGCATGTCAACTTTGCCAAAGCAAGAAATACAAGGTTGCTGTAGTAACAGAATTAAAATGGCAAGAGAGAAGCCAGTGGAGGGTAAGGAAAGACTTTGAAAGAATAAAGCTCAAGTCCACCTCCTGGTTCCTAGTTTTCTATGGAGATGGACTGAAACAGAATGGGAGATCAGATGTGGATTTAAGAGGTTAAAATTGGCTCGTACAGCCAATGAGAGGTTGAAAAAAGGCAAGGACTAGTGGAAACTAGATGTGTGACCTATAAGAAGAGGGGTTTACAAGAGACCTGTCTCCAGGCAGTCTTGTAACTTATTTTTCTCCAAAATATATTATTTAGTGGAGATGCCAGATTGGGAACATCACTGGGAGCCCAGAATGTGCTAGGCTTGAAAACCAGCTTTAGCAAGGGAAGGAAGAAATAGCTTGTTTGTTTACTGGAAAGCTCTCCCAGGGCAGCAACACTCTGTAATATTGACTAGGAATAAATGGAACACATAAAATGAGTATTAATTTGTAAGATGGAGCTTAAACGATTTGCAAACTATTATTTGGCACAGTTACCTGTAGCTGTGACTTACAAGTCCCTTCTGTCTCTGCATTCTCTGCACCGTCCCCTCTCCAGGCTCCGAGCGCTCCACAGCAGGGACTGCCCAGGCAGGACCACAACTTTGGATTTTTTCCAGTTACTAGTGATCTGTAGAAGCTCTATCATACCCATCCACAGCGTGAGGATGGTACAGCACTGGGATCCAGGCAGGAGTATTTGTGTGGGTGGATGATGAGAGGGCAGAGAACAACCTATTACTCACCCGCAAACGAGAGTCTTTGATGGGATGTGATCTGAGAAAACAAAATCCTTGAGGAAGTGAAGGAATATCAAAATTGAACATTGAAAAGGAAGAATTTTTTCTTTGGCTATATCTTTTTCCACCATGGGACAGAAACAAACGAGGGTTCAAAGTCCCCTATGAAGTTGTGAGTTAAAGGCAAAAGAAACATATCAGAATGGAATTAGACCTCACGGGCCAAACTCAGTGTTCAGCTAAGAATTGTAAACTATCAGCAGCATTCAGTCCTGGAACCTGAGTCCTCACTGAGGCAAGAAACTAAAGATAGAATCAGAGAGAGCTGGGGTCAGCATGTCCACTGACAAGCAACTCCAGGGCCAAAATAAAGAGCATTTGACTGGATCATTGCACTTGGATCTCTGCTGGAGGGAGACATCTTGTACCTTCTCCCCCTTGAATCCACAACCTCTTCCCTTTCCCCTGAGGCCTGCAGAGTTGGTGTCCCTTTTCATCAGGGGAAAGTTTTCTTCCTCAATCTTCATTTTCTCAATTCATTTTTTGATCACGAAAGTGGAAATTGGAGGAGAGGTTCATCGCAGCTGCGGAATGTTCCTGACAGTGTAGTATCACATGCATTTGTCAGTCCTGCCCTCAACAGCTAAAGCAAAGAGGCTCCCATCATTTTTGCTATGGCAACCACTCCATGCACTTTAGTTAAACTTCATTTCACTTCTTTCTCCTTGATGATATTCAGCTGGAATTGTCCTTCCCGTGGTCAAAAAGCCCACGACAGCCACTCTGAATTCTGCCTGCATGGACAGAAATTGAAGGCTAAGGCAGCCCAGCCACTTCAACAGTGCAAACTGCCTAGAATAAAACATCTGCAATGTCTATACCTAGGCAAATAAATCCAAATTAATTCAATCTTACAGAGGAAAGTTTGTTTATTCATTAAACAGAGTAAAATTGTGAGTCAATTTGTAGACACCTGGGCCGGTATTAGCCTTCTGACACTGCAGTGTGAAACTGGCAGCCCACGTTCAGAGCAAGCTGAGAAATCTGACTCTTCCATCCTCCAAACAAACAAAGAAGAAGGAAGGAATCAATTTTAAGGTGTCTCTTTCTTTTTCTTCTTTTCTTTTTCTTTTGGGGGGGGGTGGGGGGGAGGTGAGTCATCAAGGAACCTTCTTCAGAGTTCACCTTCTCCATCCCACTTCTGGAGGAGTCTCTTCCCAGATTTCTGAAGATAAGTAACTCTTCCTGTACTTGAAGCTCAGACTTGTGTGTCAACCCCCTCCTCCCTGCCTGTGCCAGCCCTCTGGCCTGTCTTGCCTGCAAGATATTCCTAATCAGGGGATGACTAATGGCACACTGATGTCTACAGGAAAGTAACCCCAAAACTTGTTGTCATTGTCTTTAGTGCCTGTCATCCAGATTTTGATCTAATCCTTCAGAGCTGTCTTATGGAGTGTGTAAACTTACCCCTGCTACTGGTAAAACAAGAAAAAAGCTTAGGAATTATGAGTTTCTGAGTCTTGCTGTCAACCTTTGAGGCACAAAACAAAAGTAGTGGCATTTCTGCTAATTCCCATAGAGTCATCTGCATTTATTCCCCACTTTGTTGTTATTTAATCTGTTTGTACTATTTATACATTTGAATGTCATGAGTTTGAATTTGATCCCAATTACATCCCAATAAATCATGAGTAACCTTGGGGAAATCAGAGGTGTTCAGGGGAGTTAGATGCAAGCATAATTTCTCCCTCCCCCCCTGAGGATCCAGGCAATGCTTCAAGGCAGTTTAAAATCTGGGGATTAGACTCATTGCAGTGTCTCAATCCAGTCTGGTTTACTCTTCTAGCTGTGTGTTTTACTAGTCCACTTCTGCATGGAATTTTGCCCAGTAGTAAATAGATTTGCCTGGGACTGCAGATTGTTGTGCAGCCTGCGATTTGTAAACAGAGAGACAAACCAAGAGGTAACTGTATATATATAGACATTTGCACATGCAAATCTTTCCTGCAACTTTGCTCACACCTTGAATTGCACAGGTACAATATTGGCTGCTGCTAAGACATTGAGATTCAGTGGCTTCCAGTCCTTAAGCAAAAACTCTGAATTGTACAGAAATCATCGGTGACAGGACTAGTGTGTGCAGGTGCTGGTGCATTTTCTTCCACATGACTCTGCCAGTGCTGAAGGGCTCCTGGTATTCCAGCTCTGGATTCCAAGCAGACACAGTGTCATCTAGAGGAGAAAGTATGGCCATGCACATTGAGATATAGAGGGGATATATTTTTTTATGGGAATAAATGTCCCAAATGGAACCAGTGTCCTCATTGTTGAAAACTGCAGTTTTCCCTCCCTCATTATCTTTCTGGGTTATGTGTGTGTGTGGGTGTGTGCATAGGGCATGACATGAAGGTCTCTTGGGAAACTCCTTTGTGATAAACCATAAAGAATATCTCACTGATTTGGGTCATTTATGTCTTTCTATTCTCTCCTCCTTATTTCCCTTCTCAGGAGCACGGCAGGCTAACAATAACTTTTGATACTTCAGTGCCCAGTTTGAAATGTAGAAATAGCTTGGATAGTGAATTATTCTTTTGTAATTGGAGACAAGAGCCAGCAGGAGCCAGAAGGAGGAGATTGGCTTGCATTCACTTTCTCCTTCTAAAGGCCCTGCTATTTCTTTGCTTCTACTGTACAGGAAGCAGACAAGCTGTTATTTCTAGTTGTTGAGTACAATAGGGCTTGGAAGAAATGCGTTGGGTTTATATTAACCTCCTGTACCGAAAATCTTGGCAGAGTTAACTCAGTCCTGTACCTTTGCAAGACACGATAGATAAATGAATTATTGAGCAGTTCACTGCACAGGAGGTTTTTCAGTCCTGCTGTAGAATAAAAGCACTTTTCTGCATGGGCATTTTGGGTAGCACAGAGGCATCGTGCTGGTTTTGGCCAAAGTTTCCTTGTGCATGTCCCCCCTGTGCAGCCTCTTCTACTTTTGGAGAGCCGGTATAATTAGTCCCCACAGGTGGATATACTTATTTTATAAGGCACCCAGACAACTCTCTGGCATTTATACTTCTTAATGATAGGCATTAGGAGAACATTAAACATAGTGGTCCTGGGGTTAGTTGCTTGATTGCGTCTTAGGATTTCATGCCGTGTAGGAGGGGGAAATGAGGAGTAACAATAACACAGCTTTAAAATATGCTCTTCAGTTAAAGTAAGAGCAGCTCCAAAAAGGCTGTCGTGTGGGAGAGGCATTGACACAAGCCTGGCAGGAAAGGTGATCTGAGTCCAAAGTCGATTCCACCCAGGTCTTTGAAGATAAGCATCCATGAGGAGGAATAACTTTGCATGAGTGAATTCTTCCACAAGAAATGCAGCTGTCAAACTCATTTGGAGAGCATTTCTTCAGATGCAATCAGTTGCCTCCAGGCTTTGGAAACAGTGTGTTATTTAGACATTACCCCATGGGAAAGTGGGTTTAATAGAACTTTTGTTTAAAAGTATTTGTTTTTACCAAGCTCAGCAATTACAGTCAGAGCTGTCCTAGGACTTGCTAGGATCACATACAAAGGTCACAAGAAGTTTTGGTTTAAGAACAATAAAGGATGTGGCACTGCTAGTACAAACAAAACTAAACCATAATAGAGGATAACCCTGACAAAAACATTTAATTCGAGTGCCAGTTTCAGGGACTCTGATTTACAGACTTTCAGGATCACCATTGTGGACATGGAAGGTTTTGAATCTGCATGAGAGGAGTAGAAACTGCAACTCTAATTTTCATGCTTCCCATTAATAGAGGACAAGTCTCAGTTCTTCATGCCACTAGATCTCAGCTCTGCCAGGTACCTGCATTGAATTCATGGCCTTATGTAGCATAAGTGTCCTGCTCTATAGCAGGACATATGAGGAACTCAACAATAAAACTAAATTCTTATAAGATGACTAGGCATTTTTAATTTGGGTTTTTTTTATTATTATTATTATTATAAGCCACAGAGAGTTTTTAAAGGTTTGGTTTGGCTCAGCAAGTGTGAGTTCTCCTTGCAAGAAACACTTCGCTTGTTAGCTGATACAAGATCAACTCCAATTTACATTTAGGGGACATGAGTAGGACGTGGTATGAGCATTTCTTTGGCAAACAGAGTTATTAACTGTTGAATTTATAGTAGGAGTAGACACAAGGCTGAGATGTGCTGAACATATGCTGATCACTTGCAGCTTCAGTTGACATGAGGGGCAGTTTGCAGGTTGCCATGCCTCTCTGGATTGGATCTTCCAAAACCAAGACTGTTTTAGAAGGTTGCATTGAGTAATTTCTAAGACAATTTGATGATTGGTTCCCGAACTGGGAACTTTTTTGCCCAGACACTATTTATGCTTTCACTCGGTAGTAGACGGGATTCAGTCACTGACTCCATAATATTTACACTCATAAAAACAGCAGACTTGACTTCTTCAACATCTGGTACTTCAGCTCATTTTTCTTCAGAATCCTCTACCATCTAGCTATTCCTCCTGAGCACACAGTGATGGCTTTGAAGGCTCACTCTGTGTTGGCCACTGCACATAATCATAATTACGCAGGTGATTTCTGAGCATTTCTGTGCCCAGGAATTACATGCAGTAATTCCTGCAACATGCTGATATTTTACTATCCAGCACTTTCCTATGCTGTAATTGTTCAGGGAAAAGTAGATACCTGCAGAAGGGATGGGGTGAATTGGCTCAGATCCTGATACTCAGAGCCATCTTACCGGGATAGACATGAGTAAGTTAATGAGACTTCATGAAGATTCTTTAATTGTTATGAGGAGTGTACATACATCTTATAATCACGTGTGATCGTATTCCTGAACTGGTCTATTCCTGTAGATGAATAGATACACCAACCCCATAATGCCTTACTGATAGCAAGCTGATTGATAGTGGGTTGGGGGTTGTGCTTAGCATAGGACAAACCTCACATTTTGGGAAAAGAAGAAAAGTAGAGAGGAGAAATCCTATTAAGTCTTGTCCTCCACTAACACCGGACATACTGCACACCAAATCCTCTGCCTGTGTGTTAATCACCCCACTCATTAAGCAGTAGAAGCTGATTAAACAAAAGTCACTCAGAGGGTCTGATGATGGAGGTTGTGTTAAGTTCCAAAGCAGATCAAATTAGATGACTGGATAAGTATTTGCATATATTAACATTAACTAGCCCTTTCTTTTGTAAAGATTCAGGCAACATCTTTCTGGTGCAGTCCAAATCAGGATTTTAATCATATTTTCACATGAGCAGCTCACTTATGTTTCTGATATTGCAGGCCTGTGGCTACAAAGTAAGATACCTCATTAAAAATCATGAATTCATTAGGTAGATGTAAAGCTTGATAGGCAGATTGCCCTTTCTAAATCAACATGCATGGGACAGTTAGAGCTACATTTTATGTTGCTATGAGATTCAAGAGTCATTGAGAGCTAAATCCAATGACCTAGAGATTAGACGTGTTCAGTGTCCCGAGTCATCCGAACCCTCTGTTATCTGAGTGATGTATTCATGTCAATGCTGCTGCCCTTCAGAGCATCAAATTATCAAACTTCAGTTATCAAATCTTGCAGTGTCATTTCAGGTTCCAGCATTATGAAAACCTGTTCTGCCAGTTCAGGTGCTCTGAGATAACCCACATGCAGAAGTACTTTTCCCAATGCTTTCTGTACTGACATGGTGAACATTCAGGGATCCTACTGAAATCTGTGGAAGCTGCATGTCTTTTGCCCTTTGTAAAGGAAAGGAGATGCTTCTGGCACTTTCATCACAGACCACTCAGCTGTGAGGGATTGTCAGGAGGAACACTTCACACCTTCATACACTTCGGGAATAGGGCTTTCTGATGGGGATTGCTCACAGGCAAATGAATAGGAAGCACTAAGCAGAAATAAAAATAATCACCTTCAGTAAAAATTCTTTCATTGCTCCCAGTATGAGAATATCTGTGTGTAATCATGGTCACCCTCCATTTGTGTCACCTTTGCCAGTATATCCATAGTAACAGGTCAGTATTACCCTGTGTAGCAATGAGTTCCCATGTGTTGCAAAATGTAAAAAAAATAAGAGAAATTACAAAATGCAGCTATTGGCTTGTGCAGGCAGCAAAGAAGGGGAAAAAAGAGAGCAGTGATAAAGCTTTATCATTTCCTTCCTGCAGAATAAATTCAAATGCACTCTACCCTATCAGTTTTAGGCAGACAGATGACAGATGCCTGCAGACTAGAAAGGCTCAATAATATTGCATTATTATTATGACTCCTTTAGAGGGGATAACATTTCAACTATTAAAATGACTTGCTTTGTGCTGGCTCATTGTTAACGACCCACTTTATCACCATCAGTAACCTGAACAGCAATGCTCTCGCTGACTATGGTAATCGAGAATCGATTTGCAGTCCAAGCTCAGCTTGGCTGCCACTACTGGAGTCTCAGTTGGCTGGAGATGAGGAGTGACTTCCAAGCTGTTCATTTGTTCTTCCTCCTTTAAAAGCTGGTTAGGAACAGACCAGTATCACCTCACTAGTACGTACCTGAATCTCTCTTACTGCAAAATAAGCCTATGACATGCTTCTGAGATGAAACCTTATGAAAGTCCCTGTCTCTGAGGATTTGCCGTCAGACTGCAAGTAGTTCACTCAGCCAGTAACTCCTGACTGGTAAAAAGGGATGGGAAATCACCTTTCTGGGAGAAAAAAAAAATCTTTTTGCACCATTACCCAAAGACTAAATATCCCTGTGGCTAGACTGATTGCTGGCCCACCAGAGAGCTCAGGTTACTTGGCCATGATGTACACAAAAGATCACAGACTACCTCTTGGTGTTGCTATTATTACCCTTCTAACTCTCCAATATTTTTTTTCCAATCCATCTCACTATTAGGGATCGGTCTCAGCACTGAGCCTCTGACAGAGCAATCAATCAGTAAACCTTGCAGGCTTCTCAGATCTAAATCTAAACTAAATGTAAACCATAAAAGTGGTTCTGAAATCAGATTTAAGCTCTCTCCAGTCCACTGTATAATCTGTGTTAAGAAAGTGAGGTTGGTTAACTGCTGCCTCTAAAGAGAAACAGAAGTTTGAGGTGTCTGTTTTTCTGCAAGAGGTGTGCTTTGAAATCTGAATGTCCCAGTCTTAAACCTCACAGATAATCTCCAAAACAGAGTGTTACAAATGTATGTAATCTGCATTCTTAACCCCAAACACCCTCTAAATCACACCCTCCAGATACTCAGATATGCTCTGGCCATGGCCCTGTAGATTCATACTTAAAAGGATATCAAGAGATCCTTTAATTCATCTGCCTGCCCTCACACACAGATCCATTCCCTCTTCTGAGCAGCAGTTGCAAAGTTCCCTGGCTTGATGTCACTGAACACCTCAAGGGTTCTGCTCAAAGAATGAGGGAGAACAAGTGCTTTCTATGTTATTTTAGTGTGACTGTTTGGGTTCTTCTGAAATGCACAGAAAGTATTATCAGTAGCCTCTTGTCCTTATAAAGGTCAGAGAGAGCATGATAGTAGTTTTTACAGCAACAGAGTGAAAAGAGCTTGAATTACCTCTTAGGTAATATTGTCTGAACCATAACTTAACACAGCTGAAATTCCTCCCATACTGCAAAAGAAGGAAAGATGTTGCTACCTAGTGGTGACTAACTGTTCCATGAAATACCATCCCACCAGTGTCAATGGGACCAGGGCAAGGTCAAGCCACAAAAAAAGCCACTAGTGAAACTGGCCACAACAGAAATCATTCCATCTATAGGATGGCTGATGGAGAGGAGTCACAGTTTGAGCTGCCCCAGCTGTTGTCAAGTCTTTATTTCATACTGTCACTAGATAGATACTTTCCAATGCAGTAGAGAAGAAGAAAGTCATTGCCCATAATTGCTCATTACAAATTGTTACAGCTCTTTGATTCCAGACGGTGAACCAATCTTTAAACATTGGCGTTACTAGGTGTATTTATTGCATATTAATTAGTGCACATGCATGCGTTTGAGATTACTGAGCATCTTCTTCTCAGGATATTAGACTTCCAGAGAAGCTGCTCACCTCAGGCACAGATATCCCGCAGTAAGCAGATTCCCACTGGGCAAAGCTCATTAATTAATGAGAAGTTCTGGATTAGCATTTTGAAGCCTGGCATGGAAGTGGCCAGCTAGGAGCAGCTGAATGAAAATTAAACCCGACTGCCTCATGACAGCAGGACGCAGCTGCATGCTCTCCATTTCCCTCCTGATTTCTCCACTCCCCTGTGAGGATATTCAGCTTCAGCAGAATCTGTCAGGCACTCTTTAATTTGCCTCAGAAACTCCTTGTAGTGCCTGTAAGAACTGAGGGGGGAGAAGGGGAACTTGGCAACACAAGGGAATGACAGTGTCAGAGGTGGCTACAAAACACTGTCAGTCTTAAGACTCTGTTAGCCTGAAGACCTCAAGAAGATTTTAAGCTCCTTAATGGGAGCAGTCTTAAAGATGGTATTATTATAAAAGTGCTCACAAGGAGTAAAGCCTTCTGTTGCACAGAACTTATATAAAGCTGAGTAAGCTTTTCTGAGGGATAAGGCAAAGGGAGGGTTGGCAACAAAATGGACCTACTGAAAAACCACTGTGGGGTCCCTGGTGGGGAACCTGTGAATGCTGGTGAGAAGGAGGTGATATAGGATTCATAGATCCCAAGAACAAAGGAAGTTTTAGATCCTGACAGTCCTATGTAGGCACAAAAATATGCACTAAACTCCATTCTGGGCTGGAGTTGGGTGACATAGCCTCAGCCTTGGTTTAGGAAGACCATTGTCCCACTGCAGTCAGTAGAGAGAAGTCCTGAGAGCTCCTCAGAGCCTCTCTTGAGCCTCCTTGCACTGGCCAAGATGAAGTTTCATGCACACTCTCCAAAGTAATCTCATATGCTTATGGATTGGCCACCTCCTTAGATGACTGCTGGGAGAGGGCAGTGGTCACCTTTTTCTTGTCTGTACTCTAGTTTTTATTATAGGAAAATTTAAAAGTTTC
>JAWWES010000030.1:11454362-11467651 GCA_035583135.1 Lophotriccus pileatus | reverse complement strand
GACTGCTGGGAGAGGGCAGTGGTCACCTTTTTCTTGTCTGTACTCTAGTTTTTATTATAGGAAAATTTAAAAGTTTCAGGGGTTTCAAACGGACTCATTCCTTTCATCCCTCACCTTGGAATCTCACCTTTCATGAACATGGGTGGAAGATGCAAATTCCCCTGTGAGGCCCTGGTAAGTATGTTTGTACCAACACAGTGACAACTGTCCTTGTTCAGCTCAGGAGTGTGACATGTCTTCTCCTTGGACTACAAGCAAACATCTCAAATGCTGATTTGAGAGTTTTCTGTTATGACTCTTCACTCTGCTTAAGGCATTGCATTACACACTCTGCCTCAGTATCTGGACTAAGAGGAAATCTCAAATCACACACATGATTGATACAGTCAAACTTCCCATCACAGCCACTGTCTAATGAGTTCTCAGTTTAAGCAGACAAGGCAGATTAAGGGTAGGAAAACGACTGCTTTTCCTTCTGTATCCCTGTATTGATTCTGTCAGACAGAAAAAAGAAAATCTCGACTGACTTAAACCCCCATCGACTCTAATATCAGACCGAGGGAGAGGAGGACCCTGGTGACAGCCATGGCCAGGTCTGCGATGTCCTCTAGTGGCCAGCACGGCACGGTGGGAGCTGGAGGAAAGAAACAGCTTTCTGGAAAGAGGCAGATAATAGCTTCCCTAAGCATTGCTTTGGCTTCCTGCAGAGAGAAGTCTGGAGAGTTCCAGATATTTTAGTCTGTTGTTAAATTCAGCACAGAGTTGCCATTACGGGCCTCTCCGAGAGCCTGATCGCTCACAGCGTGAATCCGGTATTGCAACACTGAATAAAGCAAAGTACTTGCCGTGCCTGCAAGAAGGAGAGAGATAATGCTCCTACATTTCCATAGAGGCTGTAAAGCCTTGAAAGCACTGTGGTGCCAGGCTTCTCTGGGTGCTTTGAGCCTAGCAGGTGTGCAGGCATGGAGCTCTGGCTCCATGGGAACACCTCCCCACTTTGAGATCAAATAGTAGAAGGGGCAGGGAGTCTGAAATGAGGCCTCATCTCTAAAGAGGTTGGATCTTGATCACACACGTGAAGCAGAAAGTTTGAGGGAAGTTCACTGTAAAGCTTGGGTCACAGCAGTACATTTCACCTGGGCTGGGGGGACAGATTTAGCCTCTGCCAATTTTTAGGAAGCCGTGTAGTCAGTTCAAGTTGCCAAGTGTGGAGAAACACTGTAAAATTCAGCTGGTGGCTCTCTCTTGGAGGAAAGTGATGAACAACTCTGGTGTTATATTTCTTCATGAGACAAGAAATAGATGCAGTGTGAAGAAGCCAAGACTTATTTTTCACCCAGAGTGCTTAAAAATTAGTTCAACTTGAAGTAAATGTTCCAGTCAATTTGTTTCTCCACTACCCAACCTGCTTTGTTAGTAATGCAGGAGTAATAGAAAAAATATATTGACAGAACTGTATCTGCAGAATACAGAGCAAAGCCTGCCCGTGCTGACGGGGAAGACTATTACCGATTGCTGCAAGAATGTTTCTCAAAATGGTTTATAAGGCATCAGCAAGTCTTTAATTTAACTGTATGCCATTATTACATGCTGAGTGTGGTTTATTATTGTGCTAATAAACCATAAAGAAGACTCTATAACTTCATTACCACAGTCAATTGCCATGTGCAGTGTTAATTTGCCAACAGATCATTAATTGCCGGTACTCGCTGCAATGGAGACATAAAGCAAAACTATTGGGCAGCATTTCTTTTCCAGATTCTGTTCTGCTGACAGCAGTAAGGCTGAGCACACACAGAAATAGCTGGGATTTGCCAGTAGAAAGGCTTCTGTATTCTGATTTGAACCTTTAAAAATGCATGTTTTACACTACCCAAGGATTTCACAAATGTGGCTGTTCTGGGGAGTCTCATTTTTCCACAGAGAAAAACCAAACCAAAATACTTCATTTGGCTGAATAATCTCTTCAGCAAAGGGCTAAACTGCATTGTCATATTGGGTCTTGGGCGATCTGCTTGGTACATAAAATTGTTTTGAGTCCTCTTTGGCTACTTAATGGACAGTACCACGTGAATATATAGCTGTATGTTATGGACCCGTTGGTGGCTGGCAGTGTGGTACCTTCCTCTTCAGCAGATAGGCAAGTTAAAGTGCATTGGGAAAGCTGCTGGAGTAGGAAAATGCAGTTTAATGTTGACATAAATAAAGCTGTTTACATCAGTCCAGCAAAGAAAAATAAAACATTTAAATTTTGGGATAGTGAAAATGCCAAAACACCCACACAAGCCTCTCATCCTGTGAAAAGTTCATTTTTTGCCTGATTCACAATGAACCCAAAACTGGAATTTTATCTGGGGACGAAATTCTAAATTGTACTCTTCTGCATCTGTGGATTTTTTCTAGTTTCAGAGCAAAAAGGTAATGGTCCTGATGTTGCATGTAATGATCCTGTATGTGGTGCAGATCTCACTCTTAATGATGCCATTACGACAGGGAAATTTTTAATGCTCACTTTCCCTGGAGATATGCAACCACACTCAGGTGCAAGAAGGGGTATATTAAGTCTCACAGGAGGTGGTCTTTAAATTCCTAGCTAAACTGCTGGCACACTAATGTCCTTTTGCAAAGGTGATCTTACACTTTATTACCTAGAAATCTGAAAGGTTATAAGGTGAAAAAAAAAATCCCTGCCACAGTCAGTGTGGGATGTTCCTTTACTTAGACATCCCAGAGGATTAATATAGTGGGACTTGAGACTGTAATACAGACATGTTGGAGTACTCTGCAGCTCTCACCATCCAGAGATGGCCCTGACCCTTGTTTAGGGGAAAGAGTTGATGTCCAACTGGGAAGTTTCTGTGGTTCTGATGACAAGGTGGTAATGTAACACCACGGTCAGCTTCACCCTGAAGCATGTTTCTAATTAGTAGGAATAAGGCAAGGAGAAAAATACAAGTGAGAGAGTGCTTGAAAGTTTAAGGGCATTAATTGCCTCCCAGCTGTCAGGGTAGTAATTAAATTCATCTTGTTGACTTCAGCTTTGTTGCAATTATATGAAATTAATCTTCAAACACAGTGAAAGCTTCATTTTAGTGCTGAAACCAGCAAATCCTAAACAATATGCAGAGAAGTATTGGCATGTATCTGGCAGTCACCCAACTAAAAATGTCAAGTTAGAGAAATGTGAATAAACTTTTCTCACAGTTTGCTTTAGCCCACTATTTTTTCCCCCCTCTTTATTCTCCTGACCAGGCTAGAACTATGCCCATCTCTCTGGAAGAGCAGAAACTCAGCTGACAAATCATTTGAAGAGGTCACAGAAGTCCAGTTGCAATTCTTCTCCTGCTCCTTGGCTGAAGCTGGATTAGATGTAAAGGATTACTTGGAAATTTCAGCTCTCAAAGAACAAATCCTTCCTGCTTGTTAACTTTCGATTAGTGCTGTCAGCCTCCCAGTGCTATGCATCACACACAATTAAAAGCAGTTTCTGCCCCAGAAAGCTGGAACTCAAACTCCCTGCTTAGTATGCAAATGCATTACCTGACTTGTGCATATGTGTCAAAAATTTATGCATCAATGTAGTCAGTGAAAGCTTGCTATTAACATCAACTAGTACGCTAAGCCCTTTTTATGTAAGTGAGGTGTGCATAAATACGTTCATGCATTTTACATCCCCACTTTCAAAAAAAAATGTCATTTTTCCATGAATATATAAATACCCTTGTAACTGCACTTACTGAATTAATTAAATGATGTTCACTCTTAAAGAGTGATGTACCAAGGAATAATTTATTGGGTGGTCGCTTACATCCAGGCACAGATAATGTTTATTATCTCTGCTTGCTGCTTTTAGCTGCTAGGTTCTGCCTAAGAGAATTTGATCGAATTGCCAGCATGATTTAAACGTTTATGTTTCGATGTCATCTTTGAGAAGCCAGTAATCTCAGTAACCAAAACCTGCAGAAAGAATGACCCACTTTGCAGGGTGTGAGATAATCAGGTACCCCACGGTGTGCAAGATCTACGTGGAGAAAATAAACAATGAGATCTATATTGTGTGGACAAGAAGGTAGCAGAAGGGTACATTGTTCTCCAGTAGCAATATTCACTAGCCACTGTCAAAAGAGGACACTCACTGGTCCCAGAGGTGTTGCACCCTGTGAAAGGTACCTGGAAGCAGGGTGTCCTGTGGTGGGGAACACTGGGAAGTACTGGGATCTAGCTGGGTGCTCTCTGACTCCCCAGAAACTTTGCTAGGGTGCATTGCTCCACGGTCTGATTGACTGACCGCTCCAGTGTCCTCTTATCTGAATACCCCATTTCTTTGTAGCACCTATCTGCTTCTCTACCTGGTCAAAGGCTACAATCAATACCTGCCTCTTCATGCTGTGTACCAAGGCTTCATAGGATTTCTTTGGGGATAACTATTTGACATCAGCCTGGATGATGGAGAACACTACTGACTCATTTTACCTTCAAGAGCCTCATTCAATCCTGTGATGCTGTGTTACAACACATAACCTCTGTTCCTTGCCTCTAATACAGATTATGCTGTACAAAAAATGTCAACTGATAGAGGGCAAAGCTCAGTTTTCCAGAGCTTGTATTACAAGCAAAGGGTTTGCACATGAAACCAACTCCTGGATGCAAAGCCTGGCTGTGGCCAACGTGCTTTTAAAATCATTGGTTTTCCTGAATCTTACTAGATATTACCTTATAGTTGAAATTAGTAGAAGTCCCAGTACAAACTGAAAAGCACTGGGGTATTTTTAGGCTTCTGGCAACCCAGAAGTCTTAATGAGCTGAGAACAGCCATGATGAATTTTATTGCCATTGGCTGTACACCTAACAAGCATCTGTGGCAGCTTTCAACCACATGCTTTTGTTCCAGCTGAAGGCAGCTCTTGGCCTTGCTCTTTGCAGCTTCCTCCTGAAGGGAAGAGCAATGAGGAATTACTGCCAACATGTGTAATATTGCAGGACATGAATTTTCATCGGCAGAAAGAGATGGGACTGGTATCTCAGATAAATCTTCTTTACTTCGTTGACTGCATCATCCAAAAGGTTTCATTTGGATTTCAGCGGGAAATGAATACCTTGTCCATGTGGGTTTGAGCAGCACTAAATCTCTAGGTAAACTTCTAAGACAGAGATGATAGTAAACTACTGGATCTTCGGGGAATTCAGTTCAAGTCCCAGTATCAAAGAGGTTGAGGTGTGCTCTGTTAGGTCATGCTGACCTGGCTCCTGTCCCACAAAACTCGAGATGTTTAACCAGGGTGTCTAAGGAGCCTAATTGTTGTATGCTCTCTCTACAACCTGTGGTTAGAAAGAAGCCTGTAAAAACAAGGATTAACCCACCTAAGGTGTGCAATATGGAAAATCGAAATAAAGATTGTAAGCCATGGTGTGGAGAGTGAAGGTGTTGAGGGAAGATGAGCCACTGCAAAGTTTGTTATTTTCTGAAAGAAATGCTGCAGTTCCTGGAATTCATTGTACCAAGACCTGCTGAGACCTTGTTTAGCAGGGCTTGCCACAGGAATTTGGATGGTTTTGCTTCATCTACTAAGATACCTAAGAAAATAAATTGCAGGTTCAGGATACAACCTAACTGCTGCTTCTATGACCAAAACTAACTTCTCATCCACCTTTACAGTCTGGTCCTCCATCCCAGCAGGGACTGCAGCCGTGGTTTGGGTTTGCAGTAACACAGGCTGCCCCATCAGGTGAATGAATGCTGTCACAAAATTCCAGCTGGAGCATCTGAGCCCTGGGAGAAAGCTGCCTCTGCCACCTTCCCACCAGTTCTGTGGTTTTCTGTGCTGCCAGAAGTCCTGGAGCCCAGCGAGGCGCCTGCGGCTCCGGGGTCGGCACAGCGCAGGCAGGAGAGACTCTGTGCAGCTTCTCCTTCCTGGAGCTGGCAAGATCTGCACTGCAGATACATCCTGGGATCTTCTGGTTGTTGAGGAGCTTAAACACAGGTTCCCTCTTACAAGGCTTTTCCTACCCCTCTCATTAGAAAACAGGAAAATTACTGACTCTAAATTTAACCCGAAGCTTAACTCTTTAACCCCAATTTCTTTCAGAACTATTTATTTTAGACTTCTCTATTATATTTCCAGCAGTGCTGACAGGCGATAGTTCTGGAATAGTGAAATGTCTTGCAACCATGGTAACGCAATGTACTCATTGGGAAGTTTTCTGATACTAAAAGAATTAGTTTATCACAGCTTCACACATTAGGTTTCCTATGGTATTCCAAGGCTTTTTGTTTAAAAGCACAGAACCCTTTGAATGATCAGGTAACATTGCAGAGAAATCATGCTACCCAGCATTTGCCCCTGAAACACCTGACAGCAACAAGCCCAAAGGAATCTTCTTAGGAAAGCTGTCAAGGTGGAAAAATTGGAAGTATCATCATCAAAGGGTGCTTTTCTTCCATTCTGATGTAGAATTCCCTTGCTTCAGATACAAATACAGGTAATAAAAAGTGGTTTTATAAATACATTAACAACAAAAAGAGGGACAAGGAAGATCTACATCCTTTTTCTTCTCTGAAAGGGTAATTAAGCATTGAAATGGGCAACTGAGGGAAGTTGCCCATCCCTTGAAGTGCTCAAGAAATGATTGGATGTGGCACTTAGTGTTATGGTTTAATTGACAGGGTGGTGTTTGGTCTGACGCTGGACTTGATGATCTTGGAGGTGTCTTAATGAGTCTACAATTCTACAAGCTTTAATTTAGCAGCAATCTGGTTTTGATTTGTAAAGAGAAACAGAAGCCTTACCACTGACAGCAAGAAGCAATTCCTCTCCTCTTTTTCACCTTGCCATCCTTTCTCCCACTGGGATAGGAGAAATCACTGCTACCTCCACTGTAAATATTACACACAATTTACTTCTCTCCATTATCTCTGTCTCTCTCCTGAATTTATATCTAATCTTACTCTTTTTTTCTTCTGTATTATGCCAAATTAAAATCTCTTAAGTGCATGAAAAATGGTGACTGTAATGCCTGAACAAAAATTAATAAAGCCAGGAGAGAACATGAAATCAATAATCTAATTCTGACAGCTTGCTTTGTCTCTGTGGCCAGGCTGTAAGGATGTACTAGTGTTTCCCTCTGTTTAAAATTAATTGAACTATTTTATCATATCAGATAAGAGTGCACTCTTTGTGCTATTGAAGTGATAATTATGACATGATAATTATGGTCTGTGGCCAGCGTGATTCTGTGAATGAGTCAGCACAGGCAATTAGTTTGAGACAGCAACTTTATGTGAATGTGTCCCTGCAGACAGGAGCTACAGGACAGTCTGGCTGCTTATTATTTTCTGATTCCTTATTCAGAAGAGGATGAGGCTTTTTTATTTTTGTTGTGGTTTGGGGAGTGATTTGGGGGTTTTGTTATTGATTTTGTTTCCAGTTTGGATAATCCCTTTGCATAAATACATAATGGCTGCAGGAATCAGAGACAGAAAAAGACAGCAACACAACAAGTCTATAAGGTTGTGAATTCTGAGCTCTGTGATGGTGTCCTTTGAGAAATTCTGTTTGATACCAGGATGATAGGGGCTCCCTACGCCTGCTTTGCCTTAGTGTGACTCCATTAAAACTGATCCACCTCGGAGTTTTCTAAATCATCCATCACTGTAATTTCCTGCTGACAACTCTATGCCCCTCTGAGCTCACTGAAAAGCCTGAGGAGTGTCCTGGAAGAAGGAAGACAAAATACTTGTTAGCAGAAAAGACTAGAAGCATCAAATGTTGCTGAAGAACTGCTTAGTTTTTGCAAGCTCAAAGCACAAGGGATTTTGTCCCAAGCCATTTACAGTCTGAACCAGGAGACATGGTGAGATAGAGATATGTGCAGATAACAAAATAATGAAACAGTTTTGGGAGATGGGGAAGAGTGTATGGAAGTAAAATCGTTATATCATTTGCTTCTAGAGGGAAGGTAGGGAAGGAGAGGGTTGTTTGCTTCCAGGAGTTCTTGCCCTCTGTGATCTCAGGCAAAAAAGGAATAATTCCCACCTCAAAACACATCAGTAAATCATTGCAGTAAATAATACAAAGGCCAAGATACTGAAAAATGAAGAGAGAACACAATATGGAACAGCTGCTTACTAAGTGAACATCACCCATCCTGTGAGCTGATGAGCCAGTGGAAGAAACAGTATGTGATCATGCAATTAATGATGATGCCTATCAGTTTGATCCAAAAGAGCTGATTTAGGGCCACCTCTCCCAGCTTCACAGGGTTTAATTTTGCAGCCTTAATGTGGTTTTTTGACTCTGTGTGTATTTATATCTTAGCTGTATTATTCATTTATCACAATGTTTATTTCAAAGCTGCTCCCACCTTAGGCATGCAAATATGAATGTCATAAGATCAGGCCAGAACCAAGACAGCTCAAACGGAAAGGAGATATTTTTATTCCTTGAATGTCATAGTATGTTGCCATCTGTGAAATTTCAGAAAAGGTGCCATTCCCTCATCCCAGATCCCTAGTGGATGTGATGAGCTGCAAGGGAACTGTCAGCGAGAAGGGTTTGTATATAACATATTGCCTCCTGATAAAAGGAACCAAGACATCAACACATGTACAACATGTCACTATTAGGTCTGGATTTAGAGCTCAAGAGACAGATGCTCTCCCATACCCTCCATGCTCCATGGAATTCTGCATACACCATGAGAATGTGATTCCTGAAAAACCATGGGCTTGTCCCATGGCTTTAGGAGAGAAAAATTATGTCCTTTAACATTTATAACAAAGGCATTTTTATTTACTGGAAAAGACCATGTTGGCTTGAGAATAAACCTGTGCTGTGCTTATGGCTTGCAGGTCAAAAACAAACTGGAAAGATTGCCCCATGCAGCCTGAGTGACAACTGTTTGAGTGACACATAACAGAACTCCTCCTTGATGTGAAATGCCTGGGCTAAACTCCAAATTCAGCTGTGAGAACAGCTCAAAGATCAATGTCAATATATATTTTTTTTAAATAAGGAATTACATTCCTTAATGTTCCTTTTCTCCCTTCATGTGATTGCAGCACCATTCTAAATATCCTCTTTCCTCTTCTTCCCCTTGACACACAGAGAAAATGCTTGGACAGGATAGCCAGGCACATCTTCATCAGCATTTTCCCATCACTTACATAACTGGATATGAATATTGATAATTGCTATCTCTGACACTCTTCTTGTTAACAGGTTTCAACCTGCAAAGGAATCCAAAATACCATGCATAAAATCCTAAATGTTAAAATTCTCGGTCTCTGCCAAAAATAATATTTCTAACTTCCTAGTTTCTTCCCTTGAACAAGGAGAGGAACAAAAAAAAAAAAAAAATAGTAGAATGAAAGAAATGTTGTCTGGAGAGGACCTCTGGTGGTCAAAAGCTCAAATTCCCATTTGAAGCAGGAATATCGCCAGCAAAGCCAATAAAGAAAGCTCTTATCAAGCAGAGATGCTCCCCACTTGTGTTTTTAATTATGTATCCTCGTTCACTTCACACAATAAGGCAGGTTTCTGTGTTACTGGGGAAACCACAGCCTAGAAACAGAGTGCAGTGGTGAAGGGCTTGGCAGGGAGAGGAGCTCTGAGCTCTGAACAGTGGTGCACCAAGGGTGGAAAGGTGATGTTCAGTTCAGCCCTGCTGTCCAGCTGTACCACAGCAGGGGTGTGAGGGGTGGAGATTCAGTATGTCCCCGTCATCTCCGATTCCATGGGACATGGTTGGAAGGTCACAATCAATAGCTGGAGTTATTTGGGAAGGACCACGAGCTGTTTGGGAAGGGCACCTTTTCAGAGGTGGAGCAGGAGCTATAACTGGACCCCTTTCATGTGCTCTGGTCATATTATGGCAATTAAATTGTTGCAGGGGGTCCCTGGAAACTCTGCTGGGATGGCTGAGGAGTTTTCTTGAAGTAAGCATTGTATAGGGTGAACAGGAGGTCTCCTCTTGGGATTCCTCTCCCAAATTTCAGGCCAGAGGAAGGAAGGAGGTTTTGCGTGTAGGACTGTGGAGACACTGAGAGAGCTGCCCTTTGCAAGAAAGCCCTGAAGGCCACCATGGCTCACACAACTCCCCAAAGGCTGCCTGGCCTCCTCTGCCCGCTGGACTTCATTCCCATATTGTTGCAGGAGAAGTATTTTCATGCACAGGAGAAGGATAAGACAAGAGAAATCATGATTTTTATAGATAAGGAGAGATCCTTTCCATGTGGCCAGCATGGAACATGTAAAAGGGACCAACTCTGGCAATTTCAACAACTTGTTTCAAATTTTAGGGCAGTAGTCTCATTGTAGAAAAGACCTTGCCCCATCATATAGACCTTATGAATAAAGATTCATTCATCCCTGTGAAACTCCATGCAATGACTGTTCAGATGTTCTGATGGCACTGATGTGGTGAGTGACAGGAGGTAAACTTTCATGGTTATTTCCAGCAGAGAGCAATGAGTCTGACAGTGGCAAAAGGGTTTTATAGTACCTTGAAACAAGTGGGGGGAAGAAAATCAGCATTCACTTGCTGAACTGAGCTTTTGGCCAAGATTTTGCTACTGAATAAAGTGACTGATGGTACATGTCAGTCATTGATTACACCAACATATGGTTTACTGAGAGTGACAGAAATGCTGAGAACATGGCAGTATCAGGATGAGAACCAAAATGTCTTTACACAGGGGTAATGTTTAATAGAGCCACTGATATAAGTGGAACAAAAGTAAAGTTAAAAAGACTATATTGAAAAAGAAGCAGTACAGTTGGAACTCTACAGCTTGTGGCTATTTGATCTGAGTGTAACTTACTGTGAAATCCAGCCTATATCTTTGATCAAAGTTCCCCAGTTCCTCTCATTGTGAGTGAAGGGAAACAGGACATTTGGCCCCAATGATGACCTGTGTGGGGTTGCTGGAGAACCACTGAAATAATCTGAGCTTTCTTTGTGCAGTTTGAATAACAATTTTTAAACAATTTATCCTACAATGACATCTGGTGGTTGTTTTCCTTTGACAGGAAGTTCTTGCAGAAGTATCCTGCCAAGAATTGCCTGAGGATGAATATTCCCATGGCAATAATTAGCTGGGGTTCTACTTTTGGGGGAAAGCACAAATGTGTTAGCAAAACTGAACACTTTTTCAGTTGATAAACAACACACAGACCCTCCTTGGAGACAGCCACTGTGGCTAATTGTCTTTTTGGAAATTATGTGATGGTTGAATATCCAGAAGAGAAACCCCTGATGCACGTGGAAAATGCACTTGTTTACTCTGAGAGCAGCCACTGTTTGGCCCATGAATATGCTGTGATTTATCAGACATCAGAGCCCTCCTGTACCCATTTTGACATGAAAAATGAGTGCACTCAGGAGCAGGGCATGTCTCTGTCAGCAGCTGAGTTGGGGTGCTGGGTGCTCTGCAGAGAGTGAGCCCCAGGTTTGTGAGCACTGCGATGGAGGCAGGGTGGGAACATCCAAAGGCAGATTGTCTCCCCCAGACAGCCCATATGACAGTCCTAAAAGACAAAAGGACCCTCAGTTGCCTCTTTCCTGGAGCTGGGCACTGTGCACTGACTGGAGAATACTGTGAGAGACAGGTGCCCACTCAGGAGCTGGTGATGCCCAGCACTCACCAAATCCATCCATCCTCCTCCTCAGTGCTGCTCACATCCTCACGGCCAGAGCGTGGTCCTTGGATGCTTGTCCCTGTGGACATCAAGGTGGACACTTTGCAGCCTGTGGCTATCACAGGGGATCTCCTGGCCACCAGGTGGAACCCAAGCCATGCCTGTCTTCCCAAAATCTCAGTGCCCAGAGGCTCCTTTCAGAAACTTGAAGGCAACTCGGTGTTCCTGTTTTGTGGGGTTGTCTGTATGGGCAGGCTGCAGGGGACAGTGGCTGCCCTGTCCCAGGAGAACTCAGGTCAACGGGGGAGCTGCACAAGGGAAAGTTTCACAGGCAGTAGCAAGATGCGGAGTTTTAAAACTAATTTCTCAAAGCAGACATTGGAAGAGGAAACTGAGCACACAGTTGATACCATGAATGAATTTCATGGACTTTGGTCCATACTAAAGTAATGCAACAGGGTAACAGCTAAGCCCTGACAGCTGTTGGTGTCAAATACTGCCTTGTTATTGGAGAAAATAGCAGAGAACTGCAGAGCTTGGTCTATAAAGGCCTCAGTCACACAGTCAGGATCCAGCTTTAGGCTGGATTTCTGTCTGATACCCAGCATATTCAAGCCCAACATTATTAGTGAATAAAATTAAATGTTGTTTCACTTTGACTTGAAACTAAATTCTTCACTGTGATATCCTCTCACTACATCCTCAAAGGTGTTTGCTTTGGAAATTCACTGGTTAATGCTGGGAAGCACTAATGATTATATGTTGGGTTGGGTTTTTTTTTCATTGTGGCCTTTTAGAAACTTGGAAACTTCTGGAAAATATATATATACACTTTTCAATCTTTCTCCTGAGGTTAAGCAGGACCTCCCCCTCACCAGAGCAGGATGAGGATGCAAACAGCTGTTGCTGTTTATGCTCTTGGACTGTGCAGGCTCCCCCCAGAGAAGGTATATGCTCAGTAGCTCATACATTTGGGACCCCTATAGCTCTGCTGCTACTGCAGCTCTTTTCCCTTGGCTTCCCTGCCGGGACCAGCAATTATGAGCTCTCTTATTCCTCCCCCCAGAGATGCAGCCCACGAGGATCATACATGGCTAATACTCTATGGTTTGTTGACTCACACATCACAAACAATTTCTTAATATCTTTGTTCTCTTTAACCTACTGTTTCTTCTCATTACTGGCACTGAGAGGTATCTGTGATTTCTGTTGAAATCCCTGAGTACTCAGGATGCACCGTAGGTTCCCTGCTCAGTATCACAAAATCTTTATAATCCCCACATGATTTTATGTTTGGTCTTGTTTATTTGCAGTTGTTCCTTGCCACTGAGGTGTCAGGATTTGAACTCATTTCTTTCATGGTTTAACATCCAAAATGTGTGAACATCTTGCACCATGATACATAAGATGCCATAACCCAGCTCTGCCATCTGTCTGGTGGTTGGAGAGTGGAGCACTAGGAAGTTTCACCAGAAAATGCCACAGTGTTTTGCTTCAACATCAAAACATGTGAGTTTTGTTTTCTTGTCCTTTTCTAAAAATTTTGCTCTTCCATTAAAATTTGACCTAATTAGGTCACTCAACCTGAAATGAAATATTTCCTTTCTGGACCAGTGGAAAATTTCTAATTGATCTAAAATCTGATCAGAGTGT
>JAWWES010000030.1:11386104-11454262 GCA_035583135.1 Lophotriccus pileatus | reverse complement strand
CACTCAACCTGAAATGAAATATTTCCTTTCTGGACCAGTGGAAAATTTCTAATTGATCTAAAATCTGATCAGAGTGTTGAAAGACTGTTGTCTTTGTGAACTTGACTGTTATGCTCTCCCCTTGAAGGAAATATATAACTTGAAAACAAGGTGATTAGAAAACCAAGTGGATTGGAAAGTGTGTAGTTCACCTCTCTCACAGGTAGTTTCTCATGCACTGGGGCATTTCTTTTCCTGAAATGCCCCAAGACCAAGAGCAGTATTAGGGCTCTGGCAGCTCAGCCCTGACACCTTACAGGACCTTTCCCAGCTCCAGCAGCCCACTTTTCCCTGTGCCAGAGGTTCTGTCTTTCTAGGAGAGCTGGCAGAGCCAGATGTGTGTCACCTCCCCACCCTTGGCCCAGCAGGCTGCAGGACCAGCTCCAGCTCCAACCTCCCTCTGGAGAGGGTTTGTGTCAGCTCAGGCATTATCACATGTTCACTTCTGCAGCACTTTGTACCGGGGCAGCAGTTCCTGACTGTGTGTCAGGGCAGATGTGACTTCAGTGTCCTTCCTAGACCAAAACCCCTGGCACTTGTGCACCCTTTATGACAGTGCTACTGAAACAACTTGTGCTTCTTCTCTTCCACCTGCCAGATACGTGCAGAAATGAGTGACAGGCATGAGACCATATAAATGAATTTTTTATAATGACAAAAAGATTCCAGAAGCTACAGGAAAACTGGTTGGACACTGAATTGAATGAATTAAATGAATATGCAGAAGGGTAACAGATTGTATATGGAGATTCTTTTGTATGTAAAATCGCTCAACTCCACAGACATCACTCAGTGAGAGCCTCGTCCCTCTCAGTAACAAGCATCAATGTCACCATCTGCTCCCTGGTGCTGCCACTGCACAGTGGCCTCGCTGTTCCCAGCTTTCCAGAAAGTCAATTGCTTGAAATACAGTTTTAAAAAAGACATTCTACTACTTTTCAAACAATGTCCAAAAAGAAGTGAGTAGGAGTCAAAGGTTTTAGCAAGAGTGGGAAAAACACTGATAAACTGGACTGATGGAGGAGAAAGAAAAGCCAGAAGTAGCCCCAAGCAGTCCATGCAATCATTTTCCTCCCAGTGGACTGAGTTTATTTACACTTTTCCATGCTTCTGTTGAGCCAAGCTACAGCAGCTGAGCTGCCCAGTGTGGTAATTCACCCTCTGCAATCAGCTTAATCAGGTTTTGTGGGAAATAGAGATTTATTTCAGCTGCTATTGAATGCCATACCTGACTCAACGCTTGCCTGCACAAAACCCACCCTTCCTGCGTCACTGTTCCAGTTGTACTCTCATGTTCAGCAGCAATTTGAAGTTAATTCACAGTCCTCAGGTGTAGCAGGAGGTTTGCTGAGAAGTTGCTGACAGTCCCATTGCAGTCCTGGGCTTATGACTTAAGAAGACAGTTCCATTTTCATAGGACAAAACATTTCAAATATTTCTTCACCAGCAATGTTTGAGCCTTTGGGAAAAACTTTACAGAGAAGATATTTCTTCTGAGAAATACAGAGTTTACTTTGCTGCTGTGGTTGTCACTGTGTGCTAATATTGCCCAGCTAAGAAATACCTGAGGTAGGAAAATTTAGTTTTAAGGCCAAATGTCTATTTGTTATCAAATAAAAAAAGAAAGAGCAGTAAATGGACCTTCTGTCTGGATGTGACAACAAAGTGGGGAAAGGGAAAGGGTTGTGTTTGTTATTACTAGACCCCTGATAGTGAACTGGATCTGCCAAAAAGTCCACTTTCCTTACCCAAAAAACTAGTATGTGTTTCTTCTTTCTGGAAAGTAAAAGATGTTTTGGTTTATTTTGTGGCAAACCAAGATTCTTGTGTCCATTTTGATAATCTAAAGAACATGAGTTGTTCTATAAATTAGTACTTTAAAGAAAGATTTATTGGGGGTTTTTTAGCTTTAAAAGTGCTCCTGCCTATATAGTCAAAGATAGAATTCATCTGCTCAACAGGGAAATGTTGAGAGCACCTGCTCCTGCTATAAATATTGGTGCAATAATCTATGGAAAATTGGGAGGTTTTCAGCAGGTTAGACTGGAAAACCCTCATTAAGGAATACTTCACAGGCTGTGGAAGCAGGAGCTATTGGGCCAGCCTGTCTCAGGATGACATGGGAATTGAGCTGGGCTAAGAAAAGTTTCTCTGCATCGAGCTATTGACTTGAAGAACAGAAGAGCTGCTCCCACTGGATTTGATTATGGAGCTGCTGCTTTGTTTTTAGCTCCTACTGTTGGTTTTCGAAACCTCCAAAATTAGAAAATATGAAAAACCTCTTTTAGTTGCTCTTCTAATGAGACAGAAATATTTATTTCAGTTTGAATCAAACAAAATCATACTTGTACCATCTAGTAAAAACAATTATAATTGTGAGCCTGTCAATTTGCATGTCCAGTAATAGTGAGAAGAGTAGCCAGATGACTGCAATTACACTTTCAGGAAGACACATTATATGACTTCTTCTCTGCCATGGGGCAACGTTATCAGCAATACAGGCAACAACCAGCAGTCCTGTGTTGGAGGGGTAAGCCTGGGGGTGTTGAACAGGAAATTGTGCTCACTTTGTACCAACTCTGAATCACCAGGGCTTTCTGTTTCCCTGGTTTCATTCAGTCAGAAGTACCACAGATTGATCAGGAAACTGCCAAAACTGGAAGCCTTAATTTTCCAGTCCATACATGTAGTGTAAGGAGAATTTTCCCTGGATTCAGCACTGCAATTTAGCACCACTGGAAGGAAATGATTTGCTGATTAAAAAGTCTGACCTCCACAGCAGCAGCCCAACTAATATTTCCTGAAAACGCTGTTGCACCATAGACAGACACACTGTGTTGGCTGTAGGGCACTGTCTCATCTGAAAACACCCATTTACAGTAGTTACACAATTAATACATATATTCCCAGATAACTGTCTGTGCGACTGGGTTTTTTTTTTAAATAATATTATTCCCTTCCTCAAAATTTGTCCAATGCATTTTAAGTCTCACAATGCCTTCCAGGATGGAAAGGATACCCCTAAAACCTGTTGCAGTTGTGTTCCTCTCTGCACAAGCATCTCTGCCTTGCTCTTCCTCCCCCACCGTGAGCAGTCACTGTGTCCAACTGGGAAGCCTCACTGGCCACATTTACAGTCTGTTTGAACCCGAGTGATTCACAGCAATCTGCCCATTAGCTCTTAATTTCTCCATGGCTCGCCCAAGGCTGGCTCTGCTGTAATTCCAGCAGCAGTGATGGCTGAATTCCCCAATGTGGCTGACCACGGGTGAGTGTGCTGGGCCACAGCCCCCCTGCATGGTCACCCCAGCTCTGTTCATCAGGGCTGAGTCACTGCCTGAACTTTCTGCAGCTTTTACCAGTGTCAAGCCTTGATTATATTTCTAAAAGAATTCACTGAGCTGCATCATAAGGCACATTATATTTTCATCTGAAGACAGTCAAGGAACACTTACATATATTTTTCTGTTATTCATCCTGGAGAAGTTCAGTTCTCGTTGGAACTTGATGCATGGAAAGGTCAGTCAAATGTGACCAAAGACTGAGGCAGCACAGCTCCAGAAAAGAGGTCCTGCCTAAAGATCCTGATAGCAAAACTTATGCAGGAATTAGCAAATGTTTTCAGCTTTAAAGGTGGCTGATGTTGTTCCCCAACTTTTCTGAGCTGGTTTTGTTGGGGTTTTTCATTTGTTTATTTTGTTCATTTTTTTGGGCTCCACTCCCAGTGCTCTCCTCCACCCTGCCTGTGGCAGCAGGTGAAGACCCTCGGTCCACTTTACTCTGTGCCCACCCGGGTGAGAAGAAGGGGGTGAACCCCAGAGCCAACTTGCTGGACCTTACCTTACACATTTCAAGTAACACTCCACTCACAAGGTTTACTGGTAAACTATAAAAACATCCCCCAAACCTTCCTGTTTGGCACCTGTTGGGCTGGCACTGGGGAAGAGGCACGAGGGTGAACGGGAGGAGGACACGGGTGACAGGACAGACTCACAGCCACCCTGTGGCTGCCACAGCCGTGCTGGCTTCAGAGAAACCAAGGAGTAATTCAGTGTATTTTACCTTGTTGCAATGAAACAGTGATTTGCTGAGTCTCACTTGCAGAGAAATGACTTGGAGCCACTAAGCTGTCATGCAGTACGCAGGAGAAGAAGGGATTTGGGGGATTAGCACTGGCTGGATTAATCCTGTCATATTTAAACAGCAGCTGAAGTTATTGTTGGCACAGAGAGCCAATTTGGGAGAATTATCTGCCTGTTAGAGTTCAGGCCCCGTCTTCATCTCATTTTCTGACATTTCCCTCTGGTCTGGCCCTCTGTGGCAACAAATAACTTTTCTGGGAGCTTTTCTCACAGCACAAATTCACAATGCTGAATTCATTCCAAAGAGACTCTATGAATGTTGTGAAAGTTGATTACTTAGACTCACCCAGAAAGGAAATTTGAAGACCAAAGTGTGTATTTAGCATCCTTATTTCCTTTTTTTTTTCTGATATCACTTCTAAAAATTGCTAGAACAGTTTTCTGACTAGATTACAATTTTTTTTCTTCTTTTCCCTTCTCCTTTTCTCTATTATTACTCATGATTTTGAGGTCAGGAGTTAAATAACATTTGTAATGACAACTGTTAGTCGTGATGACTTTTTTTTTTTTTTTTAGTTTTATATGAAAAGCTGGTTTATATTGGTCAAGGAATTACTTGAAAAGTCCTGCTATTTATAAAGATGTGCACTGAACATGGTATTTAAGGATATATTGAAAAAAATGCAGCAAAATATCCAGGATGTCAGTCCTAGTGGGACTTGCTTGGTGGGATCACCAGCAAAGTAAATCCCCCTGCAGCAGTGTGTGCTGTGAGGTTGCTCAGCCTGTGCATGTCCAATAAAACCTTCATTCCTGTGGAACACCAAGTTGTGGGCACGTGCAGAAACGTGTAGCTGGCCACAGGCATCCAAGATGCTGCAGCATGTCCACACCTCACCAGGAACATCTGGTGGCCTGCCCAGGGGACTCAGAGGCTGCAAGTCGCTGATACAACACTCATGAAGCTGCACTGAGACTGGTGAGGGTGCTTGAAATGAGCCCCATTCCCTTCTGATTGCACAGATGTGCTCTTATTTCACAAATGCCTCCTGGCAAAATGGCCCCATTCTGAGACAGTGGATGATGAGCTGTCTGCTAAATGGCCCAAATAGCAGCTTTGCATCCTGCCAAGCAATTGGCAGCTTGGAAACACATCCCAGGAAGGGGAGCAGAGCAAGAGACTTTACTCCATGTCACTGAACATGCCCCTGAAGCAGCAGGTGGTTCCTAGTGCTAACTGGAGTCCTGGGCATGGTTGCCGTTGTTCTACCCTCTTCAAATTATCATCAGTCCATGCATTGCTCCTTTTTGCAGTTTAAACGGTCACAAGGTGGTCAAATTGAAGTTGTGCCCCTAAACCGAAGTAAAATGTCACTTTTTTTCTGACAAAATAAGGAAAACTTGAAGAAAAATAAAGAAAACTTGAAGAAAGAGACTGTGACATTCATTTTCCGGTGGGGAAGGGGGGTGGTTTGGGGAGGAGGTGTTTTTGTTCTGAGAAGAAAGATATTCTCCTTTTTGGCTTCAATTAGAGAAGGAAAGTGAGACCTACATTCTTGATGGTTAGGAAAGCAACTGCTTGCAGGGTTTGCTCACACAGAGGCTGAAGAACTCCCTGCCCCCAAGTCTGGAGTGCAGAGAATCACACTGGGGAGTTCACTCAGACAAACCCATGTCTGAGCCATGGGATTTTCCAGGCCTCAGTTTTATGGCTAATAGTAAGAATATCCTCTAGTAGAAATATTATCTTTTGTTTATCACATTGTGCCCACCAGAGGGAGAAATTCACTGCACAGTAATGGTCCTTATTTACAGGATTATATGAAATTGAGACACTCTTCCTAAGAGTATTTGCTGCAATAAGAAGATAATAGATTTTGCAGATAAAGCGTTCGAAAAGATTTGGTTTCCAAAAAGTTCTCATATTTCCTTATCTCTGTGTGTGCTGCATGGTTATTCGGGTTTTTTGTTGTTTTTTTTTTTTTCCCCAGAAAAGTCAGATCCTTTCTACACACAAAGCTGAAGAACCACTAAATTAGCCAATGTGGACTCAGGATGAGTTGGCATTTTGCTGTCACAGCAAAACACTTGTTTTGCATCTTTACAACTTTATCACACCACCTTTCCTGGAAAATTGTCCCAGGACTTGCCATTTTCCCTGCTCAGATACTGCCTCGTGGTATTAAACAGTACCAGGAATGGAAAGAAATGGATGCTGTTGCTAACTGGACTTTGAAGGCATTAATTACCTCTATTTCTCTTCCATGGCAGAAGATTATTATTCTGTTACAGACACCGCAGAATTTCAAATAGCTTGTTTCTCTTTGCTGCCTCTTCTCAGCTCGTCTTTAAATAATAACATCAGTGCCCTTTTTAGAATTCAACCACTTTGCCATTAAGTAGTAAACAAACTACTTCTGCTCTGGGCATGCTGATCTGCATTTCCAAGACTCATCAATAATAAACACTACATGTATTCTTCTGTCAAAGATATTGAATCATGGAAGACATCTGCACAAAGATATGCAAATGAGAGTTGAATGCTCAGGAGGTGAGGAGAAGGCCAGCTCTGAGGGAAGAAGGGCTGGGATATTATTTTTAGCATATTTCAGCATCTTCAGTCCTTAAGCTCTGCTTTTTGGCACCATAATATACCATAATACATACACTACTAGTTCTAATCCCCTTGGGTTTATGGCATGTTAACACTCACATGTATGTCAGGTGAGACCCAGGGGAGATGGATATTGATGTGAATGAACTTAATACACTTTATATGGCAGCTGTTACTTGATTTCTAGCAACACCTGAGACAGAAAGGCTGAGCAAAGTCAGGCATACAACCAGGATATGTTACAAAGGAATGGATAACCTCGGAGTGGTGAGACACTTCCCTGCTGCAGAGCTCAGTAACTGAATGCTGACAAAGAGCTGCAGCAAGTGCAGGTGAAACCCAGCCATCCTCATCTCCCAGCAGAGCAGAAAGAGCTTCCTGAACACATCATGACAGGGAATATCATGATTTTTCATGGATGCCTTTTGGCTTTTGTCACTTTTGCTATAATGAGGTCAATAGATTCCTTAAAACAAGGTAGTTGTCATTGAGTTGGGAGGAAAAGCAGGGGCTACCAGCTCCTGAATACAGTTAGAGGCAAAACCGAGTCCGAGTCTTGTCTGCAGAAGTTTAGTTATTCACCACTTTCATTGTACTGAGTTTCTCTTACTATACTTCTCTTTGTCCTAGAAATCTGCATCCTGAACTGTACACAGAAAAGATCTAGTCCAAAGAGAGTCTTAAATATGAGCCTGACTTCAATGTAAGCATCTTGAAACAGGTATATTTTCATAATTTGGGCTTTTATGTTCCTGTTGCATTCAAGCTGTGATGATGATTGGTTTTTAAAATGGGAGCAGTTGTGCTGAAAATTATATAGACATCAGGTATTAGTACCATATTTCATGCTTGAGGTAAATTTCAAATAAAATTACTAGAACATCTTTCTAAATATGCAAAAAAAAAAAAAAGAAAAATTAATGCATGTAACATTTTATGTTGCTTGTTTATAACTAAGTTATAAATTAGATGCCACTGCTTTCTAATTTGCTTTAAACTTCCTTCTAGTTTACATTTTCCCTTTCCTGCAGGGCTTTCATTGATGAAGGTATATTTCTGAACACTAACAAAATTAGGATATAACCTTTATCTATAGTTCAGTTAAAATTTTCAAAGCACTTCTAAACAATCCCATTTTTTTCATTATGTAATCACATGTTGTTCTCAACAGTTCCTTTTTACACTTTAGGGCATTTTCGACATACAAGGGAAACAAAAAAATATAGGGAGGGAGGCAAAGAAGTGTCTGGGAGCCATAAACTTTGCATTCTTATAGAAGTTGAATTATTGACCCATTTTCCAGCCCCAGGAAAGTCACAGAAGTTTTTACATTTTGTTTATCATTATTAATGGCCTTTGTTTGTCATATAAGGGAGAAGAAAGGAGGAAAAGAATTCTGACTTATTCTTTGGAAGGATTTCAAAGCCCTCTCTGTTTTCTGTATTTTCTCGTGCTCAGTGGGTATGTATCCTCACCAGAATTCCACTGAACCTCAGCTGCCTTTGAAATAAAATTCAGATCTTGAGAAGAAATGCCTCCTCTGCCATTCTAATGCTTTAGTGTCAGTTTTTAGTTCAAACGAAGGCTGTGGGGATGTTACCCTGAGAAAACCCAGAGCATGTGTGAGTAACAGCCTAGGGGTAAGGGCTCACCCAGAGGGATGGTGAATCCAGGTCAGGCTCAAACCTCTGCTCTGACAGCTCCAGATCAAATGTCTGAACCTGTTCACCAAGAAAGACTTCAAGTGCCAGAGCTTTGGCCACTTTGGAATTAATTTAACGAGTGTGTAGGAATGGAGAGCTGCGTCTGAGGTCACACAGGCTGCGTCCATACCCAGACTATTGGCTATTGGCTTTTCTTGGAAAGGAACAAAGTCCTTCATTGTGCTTCTTGGAAACCCACCCTGACACAGATCAAATCTTTAGTAAGTGTTTAAAATAAGTGTATTCACAGGGAAGGGTTTGAGTGCAACAACTTAATGTTTTCTGATTAACAGTTTGCTTCCTAATGTGAAAAAAATTAGCATTTGACTGAATTACATGTTGAAGTCTAATGCATTCTGTGTCCCTTCTTTGGGATACTACCTACACAAAACTACAAAATTACTTCAAAATCTTCAGCCAGGTTCCCAGTGAGCTAGAAAATTCCTTTATGGGGAAAAGTATTTGTATTTACCTGTGTTGAAGCAGCATAAGGGAATATTGGTTTTTTTACCTGCACTGAGTAGGTTTAATACCTCAGTTTTAAGGTGTAGATATTGTGAGCTCTGCAAAAAACTGTGCTTAAAATGCTATTCCCAAAATCATTAGAAATTATTAGTTGTATTCAACAGAAGCTGGGCAGACAAATCCCTAGAAAACCTCATGTCATCTCACACACTTAAAAATGCAACAGCAATGAAGAGAGCAAATAAGAAGCACCAATTTGCTTTCAAACACCAATTAATTTTACCCCTTTAGAGTAACAGAAAAGGTTCAAAAACATTGTCAGAAGCATGACTTATATTTTTGTCTTTCAAAATATAGACTAATATTGCTTGCTGTAGTGGTCAGATCACCTATATATTTATATTTTCATTTATTTGAAGACTTATGCTTAGAACTAGGATAGACTTAGACATGAAAGGGAAAACTGTCCATATATGCACTTCCATAGCTACCCGTTATGTAATATACATATAAATGCACACATGGAAAAGTCCAGAATGTCCTTAATTTATCTTGTTGACACTTTAATGTGATATCTTTGAATTGAGCTCTGCCTTTCCTGCCTTCTCTTCTGTGTATAATTGAGGCCTCACCTCTGAGCTTGTCTGTTTAGAATGAAAATGATGTGTCTGATGATGCACCCCTTAAAAGCTTGTCTGCTCTCCATGTAAATGCAGCCTTGGCTACCTAAAGTCTCCAGATTCTGTTTGAAAATGTGACTGTGGAGCTTTTCAGACGTCAGATATGCACATAACCAATGTAAAAAAAAAGAAAATTGATGGTTACGAGACTTTGTCAGAATTTTGAGTTCATTCGAAACGCTAAAGCTTGAAGACAATTTATTTCTGAATCAGAAGGAGCAGCTGAAATACTGAAATCTTCTGCTGCATGAAAAAAGAGTCCAAAATTCTGATAGTTTTCATAAAATAATATAATTTTATATATATTAAATTATTCCAAGTAAACACTGGACTATCAAAAACAGCTGGGTAGTGTTTTCAGTCAGTCCTGGTCTCTTCTTCTTGATTAAATGAGAAACACTCTGAAAGACTTCATGGTGCTTTTCCAGTTCAATCTCCACTTGATAGTAACTGTGCTTAAAACTTATTTAAAAGGTCAGAAAACATGTAAATGTCATGGTATTTCTGGATCTATTTCATACTGTAACTTGACACATTCCCAACAAAGCCTATGGAGTAATATTTATGACAGACCTGAAAATAATATAGGAATATTCAAACTAAAATAAATGAAAAGGCGTGACAATATCTTTATATTAAAACCTTTATTTTGACATTTCCAAAGCAGATCACTTTTTCCTTTCTGAAGTTTTCTGGAGGGGAGTGATTTCATTAAAATCAGCAACTCTTCATGAGGCACAAACCCCTCTGTTTTTCATCAAAATTTTATTTCCCTAAAGAAAGCTGGTTTAGCCACAAGCTTACAACTAGAACTGATTCCTACCAACAATATAATTGTTTTAACCTCTACACATTCCATTTATAAACTTAAGACGGATTCACAAGTGTCAGGACCAACTAGTTCACCATGAAATGTGCAGGAACAGAGAGTTTCCATGTTGCCAGGAAGGTCTGGCAAGACAATAACAAAGACTGAGCAGAAATGTCTCCATTGCATTGAAAAAGGATGAAATATTAGCAGTGTTTGATCCTGTGATGCTCCAGATTCACACAGACCTGTGACAACTCACAGAAACACACTGACCAGCAATTTGGATGTGTATTGCCTGAGGTGTGAGGTTGATGCTACCAACCAAACCAGGGGCAGTGCCCAGTCAATTCATTCTAGTCCCAGCAAAGTAGAAATGGAAACAGCTCTGGTGGGCTGCAGGATATTCTCCATGCCTGGGGACCCTTCTCCATCAGGAGCAGGAAAGAGAAATGGATCTTTACTGCACTTCTGTGATGCTGCAGCTTCATTTGCCTGAGCTGCTTTGAGGAGGTTTGTTGCTGTCTTTATCTCGAGTGTTCCCTCAGAGATTAAAGCACATCTGAACTCAGTAGCAAATCTTTGAAATTAAAGAGAAACAGTAGAAACAATTTTTTTTTCCCCAGGTAACTGGGGAAACAGTCAGAGTTAATGTATGTACTGTCAGTAAATAACACGGTTTCAAAAGCGGATTTGGCTGTTCAATGCTTTGAATTTGGGTGTGGGTGTTTTCATCCTGCTCTTCAGGAGGTACTTTCACATGCTTCCATGACACTTACTGGTTTGTGATTCGAATTTGGGCACTTTCTACTTGATTGATGCAGAGCATGTATTTTAACATACTCAAGGTAAGATGTCTTTGCAGTGAAATACAGAACTATTCAAATAAGCTTTTTTTTTTTTTTTTTTTTTTTTTGATTAAAGAGCATCTTTAATTTTGAGCCTCATTTTTTGGGACCACTTTTCATCTTGTAGTTGACTTCAGATCTCAGAAGCCTGTCTGCAACAGAGCAATACATCTGTGTCTTTTCTACCACAACCTACAAAATTTCCTATTTTTACCCTTTTCTTTAATGTGAAGATACAGTAAGAGAACACCTTCCATGGCCTGTACTTTTAAAATGCCAAGAGCAGTTAAAAAAAGCACCCGCTCCGCAATTAATATGCATAAGGTCTGAAGAAAAAGCCTTCAAGTTAATGTGTACAAAACTTGTTAGCAGTTTAAAAAATTTCAAATTATGGTGGAGCAGACACAAATGGGCTTTAAAGTTCTCCAGGGCTCTTGACATTATAGCAACTGTTGTCAGAGAAGGACATAATATCTCTCAAAGCAGAATCTACATAATGCTCCTGAAAGGGTGATAGGGAAAACAGCATTTCATTTAGAAAGATGGGAAAATGCTTCATGATCTTCCTCCAGTGACTTGCTGGTACAGAACTGGATCAAATGGCAGAAAGTTAAAATCACTAGAGTTCTTTTAGAACTTCATACTTTCTTCTGTATCTCTCTTGGAAAAAAAAGACAATCTTCTTTGAAGGGCTGGACTATCTACAAAGCACTTGGAAATGTCATGGGAAATTTTATAGGGTGGCTGTGCTCAGGAAAATGAGCTTTTTCCCCATCAAGCACAGTCTTTTTAACCTGTGAAGCACCATCTCTCTTGCTCTGCAGAATGGTTTTGAAAACAATCACTGGCAAAATGCACAGGCCTTGATTCTCTCATCTTGGAGATAAAAGCATGACTTCTACAATTCATCTGAAAAGTACCTGTTCAGCAGAGCCAGAGTGGGAGCTGCACACTCACCATCAGAAGTCTTACTTAGGTCTGTGAATAAATGTTCCTCAAAAGGGACCAGAGATGTGGAGGTTGAACAGTTTCCCACCTGGCCAGTAAGAGTGACCTTGTACCTTCACAAATATGAGAAAATTCACTGGTTTCCCATTAGTTGGAGGCACATATTCTCCATATGTTCTCAGGACCCAATAAAACTATTAGCAAACATGAGAGTCACACAAAGCACGTCCTGCATTTCCTCCCTTTCAGTTCTGTTTGCTGTTAAGTCACTCTCATATCAGCTCTGAGTCTTCAGTTTATATGGGTGTTGTGTAAGACCATGGGGATTGTCAACCAAGAGAAAGCAAGTGTAGCATTTTCTGATGAAATGAAGGGGAACTACAGTCATGCTGGAGGCTTTGGCAGCTGTGGGAGACCCAGAAGCTTTACGAGACTTAATGATCAATGCTGTGGCAGTGCAAGGGCAATCAAAAAGGCTTGGGGTGAGAAGACTGGAAACCTTGTTCTAACTCTGAAACTCTTAAATGCCTTGAGAAAAAATCTTAACTCTTTTTTATTAATGCTAGCAGACTATCAAGTACTGACTGGCTGGATATGCATTATAGCTTCCAGGAAAGTGGCAAAGCAGATATTTAAGGAAATTCTCGGTTCTGGGACAATTTATGTTACAGTATTTCTCTTCTGTTGCCAGTAACATAAGCCTGGGAACCAAAACTCTGAACAGCCTTAAAGATTCAAAGTCTCATGAGTACCAGAGAGACTTGGGCTCCCAGACACCTCATAAATAGAGACTGTGAATATTGCTCTCTTTTACTCCTGAGATGATTGAATGATGATTGAAGCAGAAGAGAGAATAATGGATACTAGAGATCCCTCACAGGCTGCATCATCCTGTGATCCTATTTCTGTACAGATCACTTCTTTCTTTCTTTCTTTCTCTTTCTTTCATTTTTCTTTCTCTCTTTCTTTTCTTCCTGCTTTCCTCTTTTTACCTTTATGCATGTTTTTCATTTGGTGTGTTCTATTAATTTCCATGTCTGAAGTTCATCTGGTCCTTTTTCACTTCCAATCCCCAGTGCTCCTTTGCTTATCTTCGTACCAGGTTATTGTTTCAAGGTTGTTAGGTCTCCTCCTCCATTTTATTTCCCTCCTTTGTCCTGTAAGCCATCATTAAGCTTTTCTTGTTTCAAGCAATATTAATCTTTAGCCACTGATCTTTAAATGGAATTGAAAAATAAAACATCAGACTATTTAGTTCTGTTTTCCTTACCTAGTCTGTTCCTGATGCCACTTCAGAGTTTATGTTATTACTGATTTAAATGTAACTTCCTGTATTGAGAGAACAACACTTGACTCAGACTTGAGTCATTTCTGTTTAATGCAGAAATTTCTTTTATTAAAGGTGCTGCAGAATACATTTGGATGTTCATCAATACAAGATGTGTTTAGCATTTAGGACAATCAGAGCAGATCGATAAGAGTTCAGGGTCAGCTCAGATCTAATTGTGGATCAGAGTTTGCAAATTTGCAGATAATGAAGGTGTCTTGGGTAGGCAAAATATCTGTCAGTCTGGATGCTGAACTGGTCTCCCAGTAAACAGAGGTGGACCAAGGCAATTTTGTACAGCTACACTTAAATGAGCACTGGGGAAGCCTCAGGAGAGATGCACTGCAGCAGCTGTGGCCTCGGTGCTCCTGGTATAAGAAAATCATAGAATGATTTGGGTTGGAAAGGATCTTAAAGATCACCTACTTCCAAACCTCCCTGCCAGTGGACAGGGACACCTTCCACTATCCCAGGTTGCTCAAAGTCCAACCTGGCTTTGAACACTTCCAGGGACGGGGCAGCCACAGCTTCTCTGGGCAGCCTGTGGTCATGTCTCACCAGCCTGCACAGCCTTCATCCCCTTATTTGTTTGCAGGGGTCTGTGTGGGAAGCTCCTGAGCCTCATCTTCAGTTTCAGTGTGGGGAATAAGCCTCCAGTCTCAAACTGGTGGACTGATCTAAAATCCCGGTGAAGAAAAACTGGCCTAATAAAGCCACTGAGTCCCAAATCACCAGGAGTGCTCAGGACACCAAACCCCAACCCCAACCCTGTACAGAAGAACTGTTCTCATTGCATGGCAACTGCTCCTTGTTCTGCTCCTCAGCTCTCGAAGGCATAGATGGGATATTTTACTTTATTTTGCAGTTCTGCCTCGGGTCATCTCACTACTGAGTGGGTTGCAAAGCAGAAAAACATTTTTGTAGCATACACCACAATTTGAAACAAGCTTTTTAATAAGTTGATCCAGTTTGCTTTCCATGTTTAAGGCCTACTAGGTTATTTGAATACTATGGTAAATTATCCCTCTGGCTCATATCTTTCACATCACTGTTGTGTCTAGAGTTTTCTTTCTCTCTAACGTTGTAGCAGGAGACATTCAAAAGAACATTACCATCCCTTGCTGCATTTAACTAAGCCAAGATATGACTCCTGGGGACAGTCTAATGGGGAAAAGAGCAGGGAGAGAATATCATCTGTCAGCATATTAATGCTCTAAATTAATGCACATCCTTCTTCATAAAGATGGTTTCTTCAATCCCAAGTCAAATAATATTGATTCCCAATGTGACACGAAGACAAGTGATCACTGTAATACAACTTAAAAAGCAACGTGAAGAACAGCTGAGGCAGGAAGAAATGGAAACTTGACAAGTGTTTTTGCCAAAGTGTCAGTAGAATGATACTTTTACTTGAGACAAGAAGTTTAAACATGTATAGGTAATTTAAGCAAGTCTTTTCTGAAATTTAAAGAAAAGGAAAAAAATGCTAATTTCCAATTTCTTAAATTTTGATACTATTATTATTATTATTATTATGTAAGTAGCTCTGAACAAAATGTTTCATAGAGTATAAACTAACACATCACTGTGTTTTTGAGGGAAATAAAAAGTACATATAGTATTCCAGTATGAATAAAAAATCACATAAACTTTGTCTTTGTTACACCAAAGCTACCTCCACACCAACCATTAAAAAAAGAAATGTTCAGAGAAGGGATCCTCTTAGCATTTCTCTGTTAGATTTATATACAATATGTGCTATATGAACTCTATGTGTCTCATTTATCATCTTCCTCTATGGATTCAGTTGTCCTAAAACAAATTCTTGACTGTCTACCACCTCCAGTATTCAAATGCATCACTACCTTTCTTTGAATACACTGAGACTTGTCAGTGTGAATTCCTTCTCTCTCACCAGTGTACAAGTCTAAGGCACACCCAGGTACAATGCAGACTCTATAACATGGATGGCTTTTTTTCACTGGAGAAAAATCCTTGACCAAATCTCAAGCGTGGAACAGAATCCAAATGGATGTGAGTTGAAAAATAACACTCATATCTCAGGGAAACTAGTTGAGTCTCTTTTGAGTCAGACAACAAAAGTGAATCGAGCTGTCCCAAGAAAAAAATACAGCACTGGGAGAGGAAAAGACTGCAGTGGGGTATCAATACTGTAATAAGAAGCAGAAAGCCATAGAGAGATGCTGAATAATCTGATTCTTCCTACGCAAATCTGAGTCCTGTAGTACCAGATCCCTCCTGACTCAGAAGATCTGACTCATTCTGTACCGTGCTTGTGACTTCACATGTTTTCTCTCATGACAGTCCTTTTATCTTCCCCCATGTAAATCCAAGTCACTTTGTCACGATGGACACATCCAGTATGACAAGATTTTCTGTATCAAAGTTGTTTTTCAGATCTTTTTGCTGCTCCCCTACATGTCAAGCCTTAACCACGTCCCTACCTGACACCCACTGTCTCTTCAAAGCATGAGCACACACACACACACACAAACAACACATGAAAGGCTTAAAAAAAAAATGAAAGACATCATTCCCAGTAATTTCTGGAATCAATACTAACAAAGCAATCCATTGCTGAAGATATGTCAATAGAGACCACCCCAGTAGGTAAGAGAGGAGTGTCCTCACTCTTCACCTCCTGCCTCTGGCCCTGTTTTCAGCTGTCCCAGGAGCTTCTCAAAGGTGAAGCCTGTATGTGGCTCCCACTAAAGACTGATGGGAAGGGGATGGGCAAGACCATACAAAATTGTCTAAAAAATTGTCTAAATGAATCTCAGCTTTTTAACGAGCTTGGTGTTAAATCTTATTGCACACTTTCCCCCTGCGGACAGTACAAAAAATTAAGCTACTCCATTTCATATATCTTACTTTGTGCTATGGTTTTGATCAAATCCCTTGCTGGAGGTTCCTCTTTACATCATTGACTAAAGTAGGAGCCTGAAAAATCTGTGAAGACTAGTTTGTTGGTTTTAATTACTAAAGTTAGTCAAAATGGGTTCCACTCTTGAAGTGGTCTGTGGTCTGCATTGTCTGTGTAGGTTGCCAGCTGCTCCAGGCAAAGAGGTGCCCTTCTTTGTAATTGTATTTTAGTCATGAAATCCACTTCTTATGTGTGTTGATTGATATCCTGGGGACTTCAGATATCATGCACAGCCATGGAAAAGCTGTCTATGAAGAGCCTAGATAATTGCAAAATTACTTACAGTGAGGCATGGAAAGGCCACTGCAGATCCAGCTATTGTTACAGTGCAGCTCCCTCCTCCAGCCTGGAGGAAGAGAAAATGCACAAAATATGTCTTTGTGTTTGATGACATGTTCAATGTTATACTTAGGAAAACAAGGATTCACATTTCAGCTGCTGTAGAGAACATTTCAAACAAGCCTTTCAAAGAAGAAAAAAAAGTCATCCAATCCATTATCTATAATTATAGCTCAGGAATTTATATGGGCAGTAGGACTATATTTTTCTAGTAATTTTGTTGACATCTTCAGTGTAGTATAGCTTAACATTTCTGCTTACTGGCTCTTATTTGCACCCTCTTCTTTGCATTCCTATGGGACAGAAACACTTGGTACTGCCAAGATATCCAAGCATTAAAAGAGGGAGTTGGAACCTGCAATTCAGAGTGTTGTGTGGCCCCACAGGCAGCTCTGAGAGGAGCAGGGAATGCAGGCTCAGACAGGCTGAGAGCAATTCCCTCACACAGAATTTCTAAAGGCTTTTGCACCTACCTTCAGTATCTTCAAACTGCAGAAAGGGAGAAACCACTGAAACAACAGAATCTGCAAATGGAAGTTAGGCATTAGGAAAAGGCTGTGTTGCATCTGCTGAAGATAAAAAATAGTGGACCTGCTTGCCAAGTATTCTGGCAAACTCAGTACCTCTGCAAGACCTTCCAGTGAAGGAGGACGTCTTTCTAAGGGGGTGTGAACAGTAAACAGTGAAGCACTTCCTTGCAAACCCTAAACAACATCCCCTGCAGTTCTGCTGAGAGCTGTCAGCTCAAATCCCAGATGCCAAGTGGACATGTCAGTGCAGGATTGCACCTCAGCTAATCAACAGAATTAATTAGTGTGGCACACCATGGCATTAGCACAGTTATATTACTTCCAGTTCCACAACTAGAGCATATGAAGCTGTATGAGAAATCTCCTTGTCTCGTCACATAGATATAAATATCCAAAAATAGCTTGTTTTGCATGAATAAAATTCTCCATTCTTAGATAAACAAGTATTCAGAGTAGTCCATCCTACTGGCTCACAGTCCTTCAAAGTACACCCCTCTGGAAGCATGACCAGTGTAGCATTTATCCATTTGCTATACTCTGAATAACCTCCACTGTTCTCTCCTTTGAAGAATGTGGCCAATTTTCCCTAAAATATAAAATTATTCACCATGTACTGACCTAATATAAAGTAGACAATGAGTGCCCTTACAGAGGCTTTGGCAAACATGAAGGCACTTGAATCCAGTCCTTCTTAAATATGCAGTTAATGGAACACACAGATGGGCTGCAGCACACTGCCTTGGCAAAGGGAAAGATTCCATGATGTAAACATGGTACAAGGGATACCACCAGTGTGAGGACACAGCCAGTGCCTAAAAAACTGGTCTGGGTTAATGTTGCCAATGTTACCACTTTAATGGAAATAGTGCATTACATCCATTACATTACTATTACATAAAACTGCACAATTCTAAGGCCAGCATGCAGCTCACCATCTTCCTTCGAGTGTATAAAAGCAAGCACCAGTGAAGTTTGCTCTACAATGAAAAATGCCAAATACTTCAATATTACTTTCATAAGGAAAATCTGTTTTTATTTTCTGTCTTGGTTGTAAAAATAAAATATCTCCATTCCTATGGAGAGCCAGAGCCAGTCTTTGGTTGGATACATTCTTCTATCCTTATTGAGACAGATATGATATAGAACAAGAATAAAGCTTCGTGAAATGAACTGAAATACATTTTCCAGTCTCCTTGTCCTCTCCATCTGCCACATAATCGTGGTCATAGCAACATGATTCCATGGGTGATGTGTTTTTCTTCTGCTTCTATACTGACAGGTTGTCAGCATCCAAGCCCAGCATGATCAGAAAGGATTGAGAGGGGAGAACAAATGGAAGTAGAGACGGATAGGTCTGGCACATCCACACTTTCAGGTGACCTGTTGTGTTTCTACAGCCCATTGCTTTCCTCTCATAGAGATCAAAGTGGGTATGGCTGCTCTTCTGGCTTTTTGGTAAAGAACTGAATTATTTTTTGTTTTCTTTCCTGTAAGACTGGGTTCAAGCCGAACAGACCTCAAGTTTCCATTTCAGTTTCTTTACATAAGTTAACGTGCAAGAAGTGAAGCTAATTTAGTAGCTACTTCAGAAGTGTTTACTCACCTCAGTATAAGAATGGTGGAATTTTCTGAGGGAGGAAAACAGAAAAATGGAAAGAAAGTAAATATTGATAGATTATGGTGGAAAACAAACAAACAAACAAACAAACAAAACGCAACAAAACTGAAAGTTAAGCAGCAGTATAGAAAACATTTAGTCCTGCACAAATACTCAAATACTTTTCTTCTGCTGTGCTCTGACAGAATCAATCTGGGTGTCAGTCAGGCACCTTACTAATGAGAGGTCCTACCTCTCACACCAACAGCAGGTGGAGATTAAATTCAACATTGTTAAAATGCAGGGAATAGCTACAAGATGAACCCTTGATGAAGGGGGCAATAGTTCAAAAGAGCACATTTCCTAAGACATAAACAGACTCAAGCAGAAACTTGCTGAAGGATGTAAAGGATGTAGTAAGTTTACCCGGCTTCAAGGAGGGGATTGGGCAGGTACTAAAAAGTAAGAGCTAGTCAAAGGTTCTGGGCAGACAAATCACACACCAACCTGACAAAAGTACCATAAACTAGCCCTCAGCTCTTTCACCTCTTCAAACAGCTGAACTTTTCTGAATCTCAGAAAATTACATCCACAGACTTGGAAGCTGTTTTGTTTTAGAGAAATTCAGTAAGAAAGCATTCATAAGGAGCTAAATGATCTATTTTGACACAGCCATGATCCTTGCAGGATACACTTTTTTGTGTTTTTTTGTCTCATAAAGTGTGTTTGCAGTCATTCATGAAGAAATAAAAGTTTATAAATGTTCATGGCCCAGATGCAATAAATATGGAATAATATGATTTACAAAAATATTCCCAAAACAAGGCTATCTAAGAATATGGGACCAGATTCCAGCATACCAGGAAAGTGAGAAAATATTTTGATGTCAGTAAGAATTGCACTTAAAATCCTTTGTCAGATTTCAGGAGAAAAATAATTACAGTGTTTAAAAAAAGGCTGAAGCATTATAGTAACCTAATTCCACATGAATAGCTAAAAAAAGCAGTTTGGCTTTCTACTATCAAAATCTGTTTCCAAGTACTTGCTGCCATAGACAACACAAAATAAAAATCAGTAGAGATTTGAAAAATAAAGTACTGCCAGACTTTTTTTTTATTTTGTTTTGCTTGTGGCTCATAACTGGATGCAGCATCTTTATAATACTGTAAAAGCTTTTCAGATGGAGTTTTTCTGGTCTGGTTTCCCCACCCTCTGACAAATACAAACAACCTGCAGCTGTTATTGCATTCTATATTTCACATTCCCAGCTCTCTAAATCCCACGTTTCTGATTCTGTAAATGCATCAGCTACGGGAGCTGATGCAAGTGGCTGGAATCTCTGTTCATACTCTACAATCTAATGCACTTAGCGAGCCAATGAATATGTGTGAAAGGAGGGGCTTTCTGGCTTTCTGGCTCCGTGCAGGGGAACAGCTGTTGAACAGCAAAACCTTACCCAGAGCCAGGCAAACACACTCACTCACACCCTCAGTGGCTTTGTGCATCCAGGTCTGCCAAGACAACTCCACCCACCCCTTCTCTCTCTGCAAAAAAAGTGAACAAATTAGCACAGAGAAACGTAAAGAAGACCAAATCTCAGCTGTGAAACACTTCAGCAAATCAGTAATGGCCTGGATCAGTAACATCTCCTGGTTAAACCACCTTGCTCTACATGAAGAACGTTTCAGGGGGTACTTAAACAGCACTGAGGATTACTTAGCCTTCCTTTGTGGGCCCAGACGGAGCCACCTGTTCCTGCCCATGGCTTTGGTGTACACCCTGATCTTCGTTGTTGGGGTGGTGGGGAACTTCTTAGTTTGCCTCGTAATCCTCAAGCACCAGAACATGAAGACCCCGACCAACTATTACCTGTTCAGTCTGGCGGTCTCGGACCTGCTCGTGCTGCTTTTCGGGATGCCACTGGAAGTCTACGAGATGTGGAGCAACTACCCCTTCCTGTTCGGGCCCGTCGGCTGCTACCTGAAGACGGCGCTCTTCGAGACGGTGTGTTTCGCCTCCATCCTCAGCGTGACCACGCTCAGCGTGGAGAGGTACATCGCCATCCTCCACCCCTTCCGCGCCAAGCTGAAGAGCACCCGCAGGCGAGCCCTGAGGACCATCCTGGCGCTCTGGGTCCTCTCCGTCCTCTTCGCCCTGCCCAACACAGGCACCCACGGCATCGTCCTGCAGCACTTCCCCAACGGCACCCTGGTCCCTGGCTCTGCTACCTGCACTGTGGTCACGCCCTTGTGGATCTACAACTGTATTGTCCAGATTACTTCTCTTCTCTTCTATGTGCTGCCCATGGGGGTAATAAGTGTGCTGTACTGTCTGATGGGGCTGAGAGTAAGTCTTACTCCAACTGTGCTCAGTGTTTCCTTGGCTCATTCTTGTGTGTTTGTGTCTGTGTGTGTCTTTTGAGTGACTGCACCTTTTTCTTGCCCATATGTTTTCCCCCCAAAAAAGGCAAAAGTATTTCAAACCTCCGGAAAAAAAAAAAAAATAGATCCAAATCCTTCTTTGGTGCAATCCCATTCTGAAATTAATGTTAGGGGATAATTTACCCCAATCGTTTTATAAAAACTTACCATCACTGCTGCTCACATCTGAATGCTAATGAAACACCCAAGCCTGCGGATTGGTTCCAGCCTCTCAGAGATTTACACCTTTGCAGCAGGGACTAGAAGGAAACGGAGCAAAAGGAAAATGTGAAAAGAATGAAACCAAGCAGGCTAGCAATCGAATCTCGTGTATTATTTGTTTTCCTTTTTCTAGTGACTGTGGAATTTTCATTGCATTAGTTTCTTTTTCTCCTTGGTGATAATATTCACTTGTTAAAACTCACAAAACTCTCATAAACTGAAATGTTACCTTATTGCTGCAGTTAGCAAATTCAGCAATCATTTCCTTATATAACTGCAGCACAGTTTCACCAGGCTATCTTAGATCTTATTTTTATTCTCTCCTCAGAAAGTGAGTCTAGTTTTACCGAGTATCCATCACATAAATGCAGGCTTAAAACAATCAGTATCACACTATTATACAGCTATTTAGCACAACACTGGAATACACCGCAAGTCGTAGAGAGTTGATGACGTTTTTCTTCTCATACATTACATGCATTTTGAAAATATAAATCCCATCTCATCGCACTGGGTACAACTTAAAGTTTACAAAGGTGTGTCTGATCACATAGCAAGAAAGGGGGAGGAATGAACTTATTAAATAATGTGCATGAAACTCAACCAAATCTCTGCTGGTGTACATATCATTTTGTTGTGCTGGCTGACATTTACTGTTACCTGAAATTCTGCAGAAGTAATTTTTACTTACCCAGGGAAAAAAAAACAAGGATTAACTGCCGGAAATCCATAGCACACAACAGATCCTCAAAGCAGTGAATGGGTTAAATTATCCACACTTGCCCAGTGGCTGTTGTGGGATCTTTATATGATTTTGATGAAAATGTTGCCAAATAAGACCTAAAGGGAGGAGAAAATTCTGTAAATATGGATGTTACTAAAAGAAAAAGAGAAATCTCTGAATTTATAAAAAGAAGACTTGAAGATTGCAATAACTTCTGTTTGCAGCAGCAGATATTCCTATACCCCATCCCAGAAGAGAAGCTCGGTACCAGATGAGGACTTCTGTAAATTCACAGATATGTTCAAGCTGTCTCTCCTAAGGGCAGTAATGTTTGTTGTTTGTGGGTTTTTTTCCACTATATCCAGCTCAGACTTTCAAATTTTAAACAGCATCCATCCTGACTAGATCTGCATCATGCTCCAAACTGCACTAGGCAAGATAATTTCATTTCTTCAACAGAAATGACAGAAGAATGATGTATATATATCATTTTTCAAGAGGAGACACATTTTATCTACTCACAAAGGATGAAATCTGTGAAGCTTCAGCAACACTCTGTAGTCTCCTGAGTGTCGTGTATCCCTCACAGAATGTAGAGGAAAAGCTCACAGCTGATCCAAAGGTTGTACAACAGCTCAAATTCAGCAAACAGAGACATAGCCCTTCCACATCCAGGATTTGTAGAAAGGGCATTCCCTTACCACAGTTTCTCCCTCAAGCTTTGCCAGTGCTCAGGATGCTCAGGAGAGTCTCAGGATGCAATAGAGAAGGGAAAGGGGGTCATGTCACATGTCATGAGAGGGCGGCAAACGCGGGTCATGGGGTACCTGAGTTAGTTTTAAATTTTATTCCTTGAAAAATTAACAGATCCATCAGGCTGTTACCTCATGATCTACTTGGGTATAACTTTAAGGCTTGATGATTTAATAATAATTAATTGATACAGTTAATAGATAGTTCCACCTTGCCCCCACTGACACATTCTCTTCTTGGGGTTGAGCTAAAAGCACACCAAGGCTGCAGTTGAGCAGCAGATGGCAACAGCTTCAGCCAAATCCTGGGAACAGGCAGGACTGCAGGCTCTGACACAAGCCTTGTAGTTTTTAAGTATCGATTTTTCTGTCAGCTGGAGAGAAAGTTTGTGTCAGATAGGCCAAGGAGTTTGCAGAAAACATTTCTGCTTTTGTAGAGTGGCCTCACTAAGTTCGCCTGGGGATACGTGAGGCCCTAATTTCACTCTACCTTCTGATTTCTGGTATGAAATCCTGTAGCTAATAAAGATGTGGGGGAAAAAAATCCAATTTTCAGCTTCTTGCTCCAGTCACTTTTAATTCTTTTCTAGTGAAAGGGTAGTTTTCATCTCCAGGCAACCCTACATAGCCTCATACATCACAGTGATGTAAAAGCAACCACTACCTTGGCTGGAGTTCTGTCAAACCATCAGCATTCACTCAAGTTGCAACCTGTGCCATGGAGTCATTTATTTATTTATTTTTCCTCCTTTGTAATAACTCATTGTTTTATTAAACTCCAACTGCTGAGTTTTTCTTGCAAGTTACACCTTCATCCCTTGAGGCTAAAGGGGAGCCTTACAGCATCATCAGAATGACAGGAGGAAGGTGAAAAATACAGATACATGTGTCTCTGGTTTATTACAGCATCAGAACACTGTATTCTCTGAGGCTTTGGACTATGCCTGGAATAGATTACTGTTGAGACTGAAAACCACTGAAGGTAAACCAGGGTTTTAATCAATCTGAGCAGACATTTATCGGTAGATGTGTTACAAATTAACTGAGGCACTTCCTTAAGCAACTGTGGCTATGACTAAAAGTTACAAAGGCAATAATGTAAAACATGAGAGGCTGAATTGCACTATAATTCATTATAATCTCATTTACATGTTTTTTCTATTTTATAGATGGAATAAAGAGAACATTGAAAAAAAGGTCTCATGTGATCATCCTTAGAGAAAAATATTATCAATCAGAAATCAGAAAGCAAAGTCACAGTGAAAAAGGCCGAAGAAAATGGTACAATTAGCATGTTTTCACAAGACTTTTACAAATACAGAGCCATTTCTATCTTTTTCCTTATATTCTCTCCCTTGTAATTAAAAGTTTTTCCTCTGTCTTCTCTCAGTTAAAAAAAAGCATCACTCCAAAGCTGTTGGCTAATCAGAAGTTCCCAAATTCAGGAAGCTGGGACCAAATAAGCACTTTTTCATAGATGATTTCATTTGTATTCAAAGCAATCCTGTTTGCCTGGTCCTGGTATTTTCACCACCAAAGCACCAGTGCTCTCATCATAAGCATATTGGGGAAGCATTTCAGGGAGAATCAGATTATTGCTCTTCATGTACATTTTTTAGAAGTCCAGGAAAAACTACTGGAAAAAAACTTCACATTGTTGTAACTGAGCAGTATGTGGCTCAATCTGTGTACCATGCACCCTGGCTGTCTGCAAGGGAGCATTATCTGGGTTTTGTTCATTAGATGGGTTGAATATCAATTAGTCCAAACCACCCAGGGCATGAAACAAATTCCTTTGAATTTTACAGGATTTTTTCCAATGATTACAGCTGTGTTACACTGAAGCCTCTCTGGGTATTTTTTCGATCATTGGTTTGTGCTTAATTGTGGGGAACTCTTTTAGGAAAATAAACAAATAATATTTTGCTAGAAGAGAAAATAATGCCTAGTAAAACACCATTGAAATTGAACACAAACTGTGAACCAAATATTGACTTACTGGGAAAAAAAACAAGTGGGGAAGTGAATACAAACTTGCTGTAAATATGTAGGTTCAGATGCATAAAATCTACAGATTGTTTTGAACCTAAAGGTTCAGTCTTTCTCTGGAGAAAAAACTGAAATTTAAACTTTTTTCAGTGAGTCCCAAGTTGCTTCCAGTTTTGCTTTCTTAAACCACAACTATCAAAATATCAAGCAGGCTATGTCTGGTGGGGATGTGATCTCTTCTCTGAGCTCTCCTTTGCTTTCCTTGCTTTTGACAGTTGAAAGGAGATGAAACTTTGGAAGTGGAGGAAATGGCTGTGAATGTTCAGAGACCATCCAGAAAATCAGTCACGAAGATGTTGTGTAAGTAGTAAGTCCTTCTGTGTTTTATTTACAGTGGACAGGAGGGTGTTCAGCTCTTAAAAGGGAATGAAGCAAATTCACTGGAAACAAGAGTTATGAGTGGCTGTTATTAAAAAAAAAAAAAAGAAAGTTTATTGCTGTTTTATCTGGACTTATAGGGCATGGAAGTGAAACACCATGGGTATCTACCAAAAGACTCAGAAAGCAAATTTTCCTCCCCAGCATGAGAGGAGTTAGAGCAAACCTACATGGCAGATGCTTGCATGGCAATTCTCCAGTATCCCTCACTCCAAACTGGCTCTTGCAGCCCTCTAGGGAGAATCTCTTTTCTTTTTTTTTTCAGAGTGCAAATAGTTTATAGTGAAAATAGTACATCTATAAAGGATGTACATCTGTACATCATCACACCATGAGCTCTGCCTGTGAGCAGAAATCACAGAACCACAAGTTGGGTCAGGTTGGAAGGGACCACCCTCCCTTTCTGATACCTATACACATTAATGAGGTCCCCTCTCGGTGGTCTCTTCTTGAGACAATCCTGCCAAGCCACATCCATCACCTACTGATGACTTAATCACTTAGACCTTCAAAGAAAAGTAGGACCTAAGCAGACTTGCACACTGTATAACATTTGAGAAAATTTATGCTCCAATCACCCTGAAAGTACTCACATCACTTCCTAATTTAGGGCTGTCTTTAAGGCAAAGAACACCTTGCTACTGAGATGGTGTTTATGCAGGAAAAATAAATCACTTTTACTGTTTTCCATAACAACATTATTCTTTCAGACACTTTAAGTCACTGTCTGAAACAGGAAATTGTACTTCGAAGCCAGCCTGATTTTCAGTGCCTGGAATGGGTTTAGGTTCCATGCATGCCCCAACATCAGATGGCTGTTTCCTGCTCTGTTTGAATGTCACTGTGTGTGCATGCACTGGATTATCCGACACAGGAACTACTGGAAAGATTCTTCTTTTAGCTGGTAATGGTAAGACAGAAAGTATGGCAAACCATTAACATAATTAGTACATTTAGTCTCTCTCTGCTCTGTGCAGGTTAGTGAACCATATCCCCCCATTACTGACTTGTTTTTCTTCTCCCCTTTCTCCATGCCAGTTGTCCTCGTGATAGTTTTTGCTATCTGCTGGGCTCCATTCCATATAGATCGACTTTTCTTCAGCTTCGTTGTAGAATGGACTGAGCCTTTGGCTAACACATTCAACTTAATTCATGTGGTGTCAGGTAAAGCTTTCTTCTTCCACCTGCACACAGACTGGGGGGAAAAAAAGAGTATTTGTGAATGGTTTACTTGGAATATGCAGGCATTTATTTTGTAGGTGACATGAGACATGCATGGAAAACCTTCTCGGGGTTTGGTGGGCGCTGATGAGAATAGTGCCTGAATAAAAAGTACATGCAATTTTCTGCAGCTTTCAAGATCTGGACACGTTGTCCAATACAGTATCTAAATATTCACAAAGAAGGAAAAAAAATAATACCATGCACCATTACCTGCTTTTCCTTCTTGGAAATGTTCAGAATTGAAGTTGTTCAACTGCTTTTAATAAGTACACAGGAAAAAGCATCATCCTCCACAGGGTCTCTGGGGCAAATGGGAGACCTTACCAAATGGCAAGACAAAAGACTTACCTACTGCTCAGAACTGGGTGATGAAACAAAATGTTTACGGCCTTGCCAACCATAAAATGAAGGCTTTTTCAAAAAGGAATCTCATTCCCAGTCTGCCATGGGAAAACACTGAATGTGGCCATTAGGCAGCTCAGACAAATCTGATATTGTGCACTTGTCCTGGTGTGTTGCAAGAAATTAGTTTCCCTTGGCTGGAAGTTGTCCTCTGGCAGCTTTGATGGGTACACCAACTGTGCAAATCCCGCTGTGGGGATGAGGGCAGTGCTGGAGGCAGGGCAGGGCAGCTCAAGAGAGGGCTGGTTCCTGAAGAGATGGAGAGAGTGAGCTCCAATTAACACTCTCCTACTTTCTTTTCACTGTACCTGCGGTGTCTGGGCTAATCTCATTGATACATCCCTCTGCCTATGCCAGGAAGGCATCAGGCAGAGCTCTGCTGTCTCTGTCTCCACCCTTGCACCAAAGCTTGGTGCAGCTGTATAGGCAATGAAGAGATTTTCCTCTTCTGAGACTGTTTCACACACAAATTCATGTCTCTCTCCCAGGTGTTTTCTTCTACCTGAGCTCTGCCACAAATCCCATCATTTACAACCTGTTGTCCCAGCGCTTCAGGATGGCTTTCCTCAGTGTGATTTCTCCCTGCTGCAAGCACTGGGCCCCAAAACATCCCACTTGCAAGATTTCTGCCCAGAAGAGCATGTTTGTGATTGAGGGTCACAATCTCATGGACTCTGCTGAATACATGAGTGCCCCTGGCACACACAGGACATCTGTCAGCAGTTCTCAGCTCTCCACTGGTCTGTGACTTTCCATGGGATGATCCAGGTGAGAGACGAGTTAAAGAAAATTACTCAAAGAAAACAGAAAGAGACTTTCCTAACAGAGTGATTTCAGCAAGAAGAGATCAGAGAGGTTTCTCATTGAGTAAATTCAGGAGGAGACTGCATTTAACATGCGTTTGAGAAGCACTGTGTTACACTCAAGCTAACAATAGGGCTGGGAATCTCAGCTTGCTCACTGCAAGCCGTGCCTGTGAAGAGCTGCTTTAGAAAGTGAGACACACTCCCCATGCTACCAGCACAGGAGAGAGAAACAGCTTAGCCACATCTTATCAAATGGCTTTGTGTGCACCAATTTAACATCAGCATTTACCTATTTTGAAATGAGGCAACTTGCTGCACAAGCCTTATCTATCTAGGTTTGGGTAAGCCAGTCCCACTTCTCTCCGCTGTGACCTTCTCTGTTGCAAACCTCTCTTGCCAACAAGAGCAAGTAGGAAAGAATGAGAACAGCTCTGAGCTGGGCTGACAGGGATCAGAAACCAGCAGTAGCTACTTCTGGGCCAGAAGAATCAGGGAGCCAGTAATTGTAAAATAAATGTAAAGCAAAGGCTTTGCTTTCTGAGCAAGGTAAAGATCTGGGGGGGGGAGGGGAGTGATTAATGCAGCTATGGGGGATATCTGCCCAGGGAATGTGTATCAGACAGCTTGATTTTTGCCCATCCACCTGTGCATGGACAAATGGTACCCTGCTATGCCCCATCTCCTGCAGTTTGTAAGAACTTATCATTGCTTCAACTTCAGATACTTCTGTGTTGTCTCCACCAGTGGAGCCCTGTGGTCGTGCTTCAGAAGACTTCACACCTGCCTGTACCAGGTGGATTGCAAAGTCAGAGATCTACATGGATCAGCAACAACCAGGAGACAGCCTGGACAACATTCACAACACAGGGAATTGGGGCAAACCTAATATAAAACCAATAAAACGGGGAGTTTTGCAGTGATATTGCAATTACTGAATTCAGGTTTTGCCATAAAGCCCAATATAGGTTTGAAAAACTTTCCTGCATCCCAGTTGTGCAAACAGATCCTAAAGGCAGTGCACTTACACCCGAGCTGATGAGCTGATGAGCTCTGCTGACTGCAGGGACAGGACCCTACAGAATTGTGTCAAGGGAGGTCAGGGGGAATCCATTACATGACAAAGAATTCTGTAAGACTCTCTGTCCCCAGTTTCAAAGCCTGTTCACTGTGTTTCAGAGAAAGCCTCCCCTGTGCCCCCTGCTGCAGGACTTGGTTCAGCCGCTGCTCTGGGCTCAGGCTTGGCACGCACTGCCACGGGAAATCATCCCCTGTGTCGTCAGGGGACTGGGAGTTACTTTCATAGTCAGAGTACACAGAGTGATCACAACGAGTAAGAACATTAGTTCTTCTGAAAGATAATACACTGTATGCATGAAGGCTTATTCCTGTCCGGTCACTGGGGATCCAGATGACATTTCCCACCACGGGAGGAAGGGGCTGTGCTCCTGTTTCCGTGGCTTCTTGTTTTGTTTTCCCCAAAGTCTTCTGTTTGTCTCTCTGTGTGGGACTCTGAGGTGAGGTGAGACCTGGGAGGCTCATGGAAGCTGGTGAGTCATTTTTTCCTGTAGCACAAGGAAAATTCTAGCCCATGATTTCTCTCAGACCCATTTTACCATCTGCAGTCTTGTCGAACAAGCTACACAAAAGGCCTGCAGAGAGAAGGCAATTCCTGCTCCCTGAAGACACAGCTGAAATGCTTTGCCACCCCCAAGTGGACACTTGCATTTTATCATTACCATTTCCATTTCCAACCAGTTTTGCATTACAATTTTTCCCTCTGCCAGACGTAAAAGTGTGATGTCCCTCTGGACTTGCTGTCCCAGTGGTGCCTTGCTGCCTGTGAGTTGCCCAGGTCCCTGTTGTCCCGCTGGGCTCTGAGCTCTGAGCTCCCACTGACGGGCTGGGGGCCACCTGGGCAGAGGCTGGGCTGGATTTCCTCCCTCACCCCGTGCCTCACTTGGGCAGTTCCCTCACTGAGCTCAGGAGGTTATCCTCCTTATCCCAGCTGCACTCCACTGAAAGCAGATCTTCTCCGATGTCCCAGATACCCACCCATGAGGAGACAGCGTAGTTTGACATACTCACACATCCATCACATATGGAGACATTCCTCTGCAGGATTTCTTGGCTCTTTGGATGCATTTTATGAATTTAGGACCAGATGGCATCTTGTGTTGGTGAGTGAGAGCCATCCACGAGTGACGCCACTCTCTCCTCTCATTATGGGAGAATCCCAACCTTTGTCTGCAAAGCTTGGGGTGGATAAATGCACGTCCTGACTCGCAGATGAGCCCACAGAGCTGCAGACAAGGTCAGGGTATGAAGCTGTAGGGTGAAGATTTTGTGGGGTCTTAAACAAAACAGCCACATTTTTGTTCCCAAGGAGGACATTGGGTTTTGTGAGGAAGGGGAAGGAGGGGGTGGGAGGAATGTGCATGGATGGGGAAATTTTAGAAGAGAAATAGTGAGAAGACAATCATCAGGAACTCACCTGGGTCTGAAGTAACTTATTCTTTTGTCCTAAAAGCAGTTTTTATCACATTTAATTTGCTGTCAGTCAAAAGAAGTGACACTCATAACCAAAAATTACTGGGCTTTTTTTTTTTGGCTAAATATCAAAATCAGAGCTGAAAACATTTAGGTTTGCACCGAATCAAACCTTCTGTGAAAGTGTTTATTGGGAGAGACACATCAAAATTCCTCTAAATTTTGCTACAAACAAAATAAGTGCAGTGGAGAAAGTGTGGACTGATTGGAGACTCCAAGTTAAATTCCCTGTGACTGCACAGCTCAGAACCCCCTCATTCCTGAGGGATGCACTTTGTCTCTACAAAGTAGTCAATATCCACTGGAGACTTTTCTTCCCAAAAGGTTGGTGTCTGAGTTATTTATCGCTGCTCTGCTTTGATATTTACCTGGCTGCATTTTGGAAGCTGGATCCAAACATGAAAAAAACAACAAGATGGATAGAGATGTCATGAGAGCTGATGCTATTCCTTTATTTATACATTAAGCATCTTTCACAGCCAAGTGCTGAAAAATGTTGGCAACTGGCTGAGAAAAATTCATGTTGCAAGAAAAGGGAGAACAACTCACTTTCCTCCAAAGTGGTCCAGTGTGACAGAACAGTATTTATTTGAAATCAAGCGTGTCTTCCTAGACAGAACAGTCTATTGATTTATTTCTCTGCTTCTGTTTCCCTCTGGGAAACACAGAAGTGTGTGAGCAGAAAGTGTGGAGAGCAGGGGCAGCACTCTGGCACTGTGAACAAAACATGGATAATCCGAAATGTACTGCAAGGAAACACTCAAAGGAGAGAAGAGTTGTGTTCATTGCCAGTGAGCGACACTCTGATCCAATGCCAGATTCAGTTGGAAAAGACATCATGACAGCAGGTGGACGACTCTGCTAAGTTTTACCTGAAGAGTTTTTAAACACTACTGTGTTTTGAAGTATTTAAACTACAGCTTACCAGTAAAACTAAATGTACACTTCACCTGCAGAGCTGATTATATGTATCTGTGTGTAACATGAAAATAAACATACTAGAGTCTCTCTTCCTAGGCCTGGTCCATCCTCCAGCAATCCTCAAGCTTCTTGTTTCTCCCTCAGATTCCATGTGAGTAGCAGAAGGTGGATGCAAGAACCTCACCTGGAGATCCAAGGGTTGCTGATTTTCTTCCACATGTCTTTCCATTTACATTTAGGTTAGTCAACAGCCTGCTTTGGTCACACCCCAGACACAGAGAGCTGAGCTCATTTGCCACCAGAAGTAGAAGATTTTCTGTCTAGATTTTTTGAAACCCTGAAAAGTTGCAGCTGATATTTTTAAGGCAAATTATCTTAAATCCACTTAGTTTTTAAAGGATTAATTTTAGGTGCATGGAAGATGTTGGAATAATTTGCTTCCCAGTAGGATAGCTAATTCATGAATTAAACACTGAGGTGTTTATGGTAAAAGCCCAAATAGCCTTTTTTTCATGCATCCTCAGCTTATACTATGTTATGCAATGCAGCAAGTTCCTCCCCAGAGGGACAGGCTTTTGTTTGATTTTTTGGCTAGTAGTGGCTTTTTCAGAAGACCCTCTGACTCAGATGTCTATAAGATGAAGATCTCCATCAGAGGAAATCTGTATTCCTCTTCTAGTCAAATGAGGGGAGGGGGGAAAGCCATGCTAAAATCAATTTATCTGATCTATTTCAGTCATCCACCTTAGGTGTTTTACAGGTGGTTTTTATGCATATCTTTTACAATTGAAAAACACAGCCAGGCAGCTAGGCACAGGTCACCTTGAAATGATGTGTGTTCTTTGTTGCAGAGAAGATATATTTATCAGACCCTTTCAATTTGTTTCATTTCTTCAGAACCCAAGAGACTCCCTCAGAAATGACTCACTAGGAAAATAATGCTCTAAATGAGCAAAACAAATGGCCAACAGCTAACTCACCTCTAAAGAGTGGGAGAAGAGCATCCCCAGGGCTTCACCTACCATTCTGTTCATTGACCTGGGGTTGCTGCCCACAGTGCTCTCACAAGGTGGGGAAATTCCAACAGAGCTCCAGCACTTGTAGGGTTTGCAGCATTTGTTTGCAAGCTTGCAGTTTTCTTTCCCTTACTTCTGTAGGAGCTGGCAAGGGCAGGAAAGATATCTGTCCTGCCAGAGAATGTGCTAAACACCTGCTTGAACCCAATGGAAAGTCTCCAAAGAGAAGCTTTTTCGTGCTGCTGTTGACTGCAGTGCAGGTGGGTTGGGCAGCACTGAGCAACTGCAGCAAAAAACTACAAGACTCAAGGTTTTGAGAAACAGAAGAACTCAACAGACTTTCTGTGAGGAAGGAAATAAAGCACCAACACAGGAACTCCAGAGGTATAACTACTGTTTATTTAACCATGTACAGGCTGGGGTTTGTTAGCTGGCTTGGTGGGAAATCCTACATGCAGAGGGGTTTTTCGAATGGGAACAAACTTGGTTAGTACCACAAAACTCAGCTTCCCCCAAGTCCTGCACCACTGATTCCTCACAGCTCAAGTTACCTGCTCCTGCAGAAAAACAGACCACAGAAACAGCAACACATAAATAAGTTGACATTTCAGTAGCAATGGCAGGACCCTCTGTTGGAACTTAGACACATGTGGTATGCTCTGGGGTGACCAGGCTCCATTCCTCAGTGGCTTCCCAGTAACCATCTGCCTCCCTGCTCTGAGCTTAAAATGATGCAAATCAGTTTGTGTTCCTGCCTACAGCAAAGATGAACAGGCAATTGTCTCTGGCCCAGATACATCCAGTTTGCTTATGTATCCCAGTCCCAAGGTGAGGGGCTGACTCATGTGGAGCTTTCTCTCTGCATAGAACACTCAACAGTCCCAGAGCAGGGTCTCATGGCAGCCTCCCAATTCCCAGCAAACCCACTGCACTCCCCCAAGAGGCAGCGGTGACTGCCAGACAGGATTCAGCCTTAGCACACTCCAGTTTTCACGTGTCTCTTGCATTAACAGCAAGGAGCTCTCACATAAGTGTTAGCCTCAGTCTGGTTCCTTCCAGCCTCATTTCTTTCCCTATCCCCCCTCCTGTGAGGAACAGGTATATTGAAGGATCATCTCTCCTCCCCATCCACCCTGCCTTTTTGCTGCTAAGAAATTCCACTAAGGATTGAGTCTTTTCTCTGCAACTTTATTTGCCAGCTGTAGGGTTTTCACACTGTATTTGTATTCCAGTCCCGATTTCAATTACCTGGCTAACCTTTTCAATTTTCACAGAGAGTGAGAATCAGAAAACAGCAGGTCCTTTATTACAGCTCACACTGGTAGGGAATGCTTCACCCCCCCCCTTCCCTCCCCCATGTTTGCAGGAAAGCTCTGTCAAATTCAAACAAACTCATTGATAATAACTTGTCTATTTACTTATGCTTTGCTGGCTGTTAAGTATTCTGGTCCCTTCTACAGACCTCTCTTCCATCCTGCTTTTAGCTTGAACATGCTGTATGTTACAACATTTCTAAAAGCCAAGGATAAACAGTTTTCACACTTCCCCCTGATGCTTGACTCCAAATTCTCACCAGTGTCAAACACTGGAGAAGCTTCAGGAGGGGCTGTTTGCTGATCTTTGATAAGCAAGACATGGTGGTGGCCAGTCCTTATGTCCATGTCTCAGGGTACTTCCCAGTGGAGGCTCAGGGCACTGGGGGGGTTCCCTCAAATGAAGGGTTGAGTCAGGCACAGGACACCACTCTGCTGATCCCAAAGCCACTGCTCTGCCACCAAACTGTCCTCACCACAGCTGTCACCTTTTTTTGTCCATCTCAGTTTTTGAAGTCATACCCCTCTTCTTATCTCCTTTATTATTCTAAGCTCTTGATCAAGCCTGTGGTCTTTCTGCCCCATCACTCAGCCATCCAGGTCCTAAAAATGATTTATTTGATTGGGAAGGGGTGAAGATTTAGTACAATAGACCTGTTTCTTAGCAACACCTTCCCATCTTTCTTACTCTTCTTTTGTTATTTCCAGCTCATTATCTTTGCCCATGTTCAACTCCAAATTAACTTAATTACAGACAGATTTCATATCTCTCTAAACCAGAAGGGGCACTTGTAAAACATCCCTCAATAGTAAATGAGGGCCTTGGCCTATGCTAAGTAGGCTTTTGAAAGGCAGCTCAGCTGTGCCTGTCCTGCTCCCTCCAGAGACCTCTCCTGGTTGCTCCTAACTCCTGCTGTTCCCTTGAGCTGCTTTTAAGTGAGGCATTTCATCTATCCATTTTGCAGCCAAGTTCATCACAATGCCTGAGCTCCACAGCAGACATCTGTATAAATCACCAGGTGAATGCTCCTCCTGTGCAGATGCCAAGGGCACTGCAACCTTTCCACCTTCTCTTGACATATTTGGAAGAGGGGGAAGTGCCTTGTTTCAAAGTCTGTGCCTATTGGAATCTGTCCTGGGTGCAAATCTGAGATAAACCTGAGTCATATTGAGTCTGAACATTGGATGCACTCGGTCCAGGATGACCTCTGGTTATCTACACATTTGGTAGGTCAAAGCTCTCTCTCAGTTAATGCAGCTCTGGTTGCCCAAAAATCATGTACTGATGATAACTCTCTCCTCTGAGACAAAAATACGCCAACTGGACTAGATCCAAGGCAGCCCCTCTTACCTCATCCTCTCCTTAGTCTGTGATAGCAGGTTTCCTTTGGAAATCAGGAGCAGGATCTATCTCTGGCAGCTGCTGCATTTATCACCTTCTCCTAGATAAGGTTGTACTGCAGTTGCTTACCGTTCACAGAAGTTCTCCACTGGCAGAGGATATACCTTCTTACTTCTGCTGGAGGTCAAGTAGCTACTACCCAGTCAGGACACCTCTTCCTAAACCCATCAAGTGATTCCTCACTGGCAGAACACGATGCTGCACTGAGAAGAATGAGGAGAGATCTGTATTTACACAATAAGGAAAGTGTTGTCAGAGATCAGCCACCAACTGAACTGTGCCGAGGGCACATGAAATACTATGAGACCATCTGTGAAGACAGACGGGGAACTAAACTCCCACCAGCCAAATAAAAGGCAGGGAGGGTTCTGTGGCAGTTATGAGAGGAATCAGTGATCTCTGCCATTAGAAGAGGACACCTGTGGTTTCTGGAAAGGAAGGAAAGCCTGGGTGATTATGCAGATGGTTCCTCCTCATTCAGGTGTCCATTTCTCCCCAGGTCTTTGCTGCCCTGGAAAGTAGAACCACAGGTTAAATTGGGATGTGTTTTCCCCCCCTGCAAAGGTGGAGTTGCAAATCATGCATGTGTGCACTGTGTGAACTAACTCGAATGCTGGCAGCAGTGCAGCTACAGGACAAGCCTTGCTGGGTCTCTGAAGAAGGCAAGGAGGAAATATCTGCCCTGAAATCTGAACATATGTCTTCTAAAAACATTTGTACACATCTTCCCTGGATTTACAGTCCAACCACACTAGTCAGTGCCCACTGGAGGTCAGTCTTGTGCCATGGAAACCTTTGTGGGAATGAGGCATTGGGGTGCCCAGTGATTTCCAGAAGCCTTGGACACTAAGCCTGCAGTTGTGGTGCACAAGATGCCCCAAGAGAAAACCTGTCCCAGCTCCCTTGGTGTTGATTTGTGATTTAGAGACTCTTCATGTTTCCTTTTCTTTTATCCCCTGCTCAAAAGAATCCAGTGCCCTGGTGCTGGATAAGCTCAGCAAGACAGATGCATGTGCATTCAGTCAGCACAGAGCAGGCTCACAGACACCCAGGGTGTTCCTCAGGTCCCAGCCAGCCTGTGCAGTGGTAACAAACTGGAAACAAAACCCTTAAGCTAAACATTTTGATAAAAGAGATTTCTCCTGCCAAAACAAAACAAAACAATAAATAAATAAAAACCTATGTCTTTACTGCAGGGCCCCACAGGTGCCAGTGCAAACGCACCTCTGGCTGGGCCAAGTGAAGTCAGCTCTTGGTAACTCTTATTAACATATAAAAAATATGTATCAGAATGGTCTACATAGAAAATGGAGACTGAAGTGCTCAGTAAGTGCTCCGCACATATTCCTTATTTCACCTTCATTATGACTTAATTTTTCTCTCTAAAACAAGGATGGCAGAGCTGTTCTCTGCCCTGTTGCCAGTCAGGCTGGAGTGTAGGATACACAACATCCACAACATTCACTGAAGCTCAAGACTGAAATGAGAGTCAGCATTGAATTAAACCATCTGCTGGCCCCTGCTACAAGCAGCCTTAAGCAGATATTTCTTGTGCTTTGCTGTAGCAGCTAGAGAGTCATTCCTCTTCTGCTATTTTTCTAGCACAGCAATAGAAATATTGATCTCCACCACTGGCTTCTTTCCTGTGAATGATCAGTTATCCTTTGGTGCTAAAAAACCTGCAATTATGCATCCTAAACAACCAGAGAATCACAAGGGTTGAGGTACCTCCTGATCTCTTACTTATTAGTCCCGTTGGCATCCCTGTCTGCATGGCCTTGGGCACAGCACATCTTTCCAGCAAGTGAAAGGCTGTACCCATCTCTCTGTCTAGAGCAGATGGAAAGCCAGAGACATGGAGGGGTCACTCAGTAATATTGGCTCTCCATAACTGGGAAAGAAAACCAACAACATGGCCACAGCACTGGAATCATTACTTGGAAGATGTGGCTCTAACCAGTCCAGGACCTTGGCAGCCCCACTGGTGACACACGCAAGAGCAGAGTAGAATCCAGACACACAGTGGGTGAGAACAGAGATGAAAAGACTGATGACTTTGGCAGAGCCCAACATGTGTCCTTGCAGAGCTGTCACCTCACTGGATACTGGAAACTGTGTTAAGAGAGCAGGATGCACTGCTTTCAGTAAGATCACAATGGCACAATATCACATCCTTTGCATATAAATCACCTTTGCATGTAGAGCTGAAACAAGGTATGTGAGGAACAGAGCACAAGCCTCTCATTCTGCCCTCAGTATTCACCACTACAGCTTTGGTCCTTCCTCTTACAAGTCATACATTTCCATTCCTCTTTTTTTGCTTTTATTTGCTGGTGGTGATGGTTCCCCCCCCCCCTCCCCCTCATCCTTTGCTGCAACATCTGTGCTATGTACTACAGCAGAAAATATGACATGTTTTCACCTGGCTGTTTGGGAGCTTTGCAACTGATGGTTCCTTACCACTTTCTCACGAGGTATTTATTTTCTTACGGACATTTTGTACCTTCACAGACGGGACCGAACCACTTACTGCTATCAATAAATCACAACTGCTAAAGACCTGGTTTGCTGCCAGGCTGGACCAACTGTGGAACTGAAGCATGCTGAAGACAAAAGCTTTGAACCAGGGATATATTTAGCTGTTCATATTTGAAAAAGGATTGGAAGGAAGAGTTTAGAAAGTACATAGGTAAAATATAGCTGCGTGGAAGCAGGACAGCTGCTGGTCTTGTGAGAAGGACTCAACTTCATTCATTTTGCCTCATTTACTCCATCCATCTGCCCAGCACATTTTGGAGTAAGGATCTGCTCATCCTTCCTAGCACCATCTCTCTCCCTCTCTCTGTCCCAGATCCCAGCTGCAGGCTCAGTCCTGTTCATGACCCTGAGATGAACTTCTCCCTGGGCATCACTGGATAGAAAAAAATCCCTTTGCTGAAACACTGAGGGGTACTGGTGCATCACTGTTCAGTGATGATCTGAGGGAAATAGTGCTTGTTTTAGAGACGCTAAAACAAAAGGCCTTATGGATATTGAGGGGTTTTTTGTTAGTTTGATTCTGGCAGAAGCAGCTTCTCGATCCATTTATCAAGCTGCCTGCAGCTTCCATTTCAAAGCTGATGAAGATGCAACAAACAGTAAGCCAAAAAAAAAAAGTCCTTTGAAAGGTGCATCCAGAGCAGTTTAATAAATAAAAGATCATGGGGGAGAGAAGGGGGGAGAAAGAAGAAAAATCATCAGTGCAAGTTTTGGCTTTCCTCTGCTGTCCATTTTACAGCATAAATTTAAATAAATGAATAAAGCAGGTTGGTGGAATCACTTTTTCATTCTCAAATTCGCTCCATAAAAATTTCTGTCTGTGAATTCATCTTTCCACAGTGGCTCATGCCTTGCCAGCTACCCTCCAAATTGCCCTCCAAACTGCCACTTTGAAATTTTTTAAGCATATCCATCAGAGTCTGCACAACCCAGAGTTTCTTTGAAAAAGCACCTGTATTCCTGATTGATGAAAACTCTTCAAGGAAACTCCTGTGCAATAAACCTCGACCCTGCTAAGCACTTGGATGCCAGTGAGCTCAGGTGATCCCAAGCATTATACTGCTCCCTTCCCCTGCCCATACAGAGGTGACCTTGGAGTTTGCACTAAGCTTTAGTCTTCCATAGAGGAGATATCGCTCCTGCACAGATCCCTGGAGGTTTGAGTCCTGAATTAGCTGTCAATTGTTTTTCTGGGTACAAGGACAGCCTTTGGTCATGTTGGGATTAATTGTCACTTGCCATGTTCTCTTTTCCATTTGGATGCATGGGTATCAGGCAAGCTGGGATTCTCCAGTCCCTTGCTGGATGTTTTGTCCACTGATCTCTGCCATGTGGCAGTGAAGTTATTGCATGTCTTCCCAGTGCATTTTGGTTACCAAGACTTGATGGATATTCAGACTGGATGTCCAGGTGTGAGTTTCCACAATCTTCTTCCAGAAGCTGCCACCAGGTTTCTTTGAATTGCAGGAATTTTTCTTCTGGTCTGATTCTTTCTTCAGATGATTTGGGTTAAGACTCAAGGACTTCAGCAGGTACCATAAAGATCATGCCAGCAATAGAGAGAACAAAGAGGAAGTTGCAGACAGAAGAAAATATTGACAAATGAGACATGGTGAAAGAACCAGAAAAAGACAAGACCAGAGGAACAAAGAGGAGAACTGAAAAGTAAAGAGAAAAAAATTATTAAAGAATTGGAATTAGGATGAAAGTAGAGAGAAAAAGAGGAAGGAGAAGGGTGGGTGAAGACAGAAAAAAGGATGAGAAATATGCATAAAGAAAAATACATGTAATTTTTTATTAATGCTTCACCAGATGGAAACGGTATCAACAATAATAGAACCTCTGAGCTCTAGAACAATAGGTGAAATAATTCAAGCACCACTTTCAGATTAAAAAACAGTGAAGGGAGTTTGATTTATTTCCCAGCTTTTCTTTTCCTTCCCTATATATAGAAAATAACCTCATCTGCTTACTCACATTCTGCGGCTGATCATCACAAAAATATAAATAAAAGAATGAAACCACCCCTCAGCGAAGACAGAAAATAAATCAGAGGCCTCAGTGCTTTTTCACCATTGCAGCTGGGTCCTGTCTTCACATTTATTTATCTTTGAATTTTCCCTTGCACTCCAGAGACCATATCCCATAAAATGCCGGGTTAACAAGTTAACCATGAATAATTCATGAGATAATTATAAAACATTTACACCAGAACATTATTATCTTGCAACTAAAAAAAAATAAAAAAAAAAAAAACCAAACAAAAAAACAAATACTTAATGTCCTCCACCGTTGATGGCAAACCTCTTGTGACTGCAATGTTCTTTATCGCTAAAATTAAATGGAATTAATCTTCGATCTGCTTTGGTGCCCACTAGCACAGAATCACAGGGAAAAAAAAACACCCCCAAATGATATGGAAACACAAAAATACATAAATATATGCATAAATACCTGTGTGTGTTTGCACACATATATATGTGGGGTTCTGAAACACTCCCACAGAGGAGATTCAATTTCCGTCTTCCTCCTGCAAACAGGGGTATAAACTTTCACGCTAAAGGGATGGATTCAGAGCTTGGCTGTGGGTTGTTATGACCCACACACAGGCACACACACACACAGTTCCAGGCACAGCTCTGAAGAGACAGAGCTGTGCATGTCGTGAGCAGTTGTGACTCGCGGTGACAGCCTGTGTCTCACGAGTGACAATGTAAGCACATGTGGAGAGGACACACACACACAGAGCTGCACCTCTCCGTGCCATACACTGAGGGGCTGTGGTTCACATGGTTTTCCTTCTCATATCCTTCCACTGCAAAGGTGGTCTTTGGTCAGATTCCATTCCCAAAGTAAGCCTGGAGCTTAGAGCTTATATAAGAACAAATTTCAGTTTTACTCTGGTGCCGCCAAGATCAGGATTTTGCCTTGTACACACATCCAAAATGAAGACTGTCACATATGTGGCTATAAAGGCTCCTATGAAAGCAGCACTGATAATGCAAATCTCTAGTACAACAAGCAGACAGGCCATTAGTACTTCTGCAGTCTGCATAAAAGCTCCGCTGTCACCTTCCCTCTGGACATGAGGCCAGAAAAGTGTCCGGGTAAATCCTCAAACCATGCCTTCTCTACGTGCTGGTGATCCCTAGTTGCCACAATACTCCTGAGGGCTTTAATGGGCACACAGAGAAAAACTTCAAAAAGGTTCTTGCTTAATTCACAGAAACTGCCAGCCTGTTGCTAGAGAGATACAGGTTTTTCAACAATGACTTCTCTCCCTCAGGAACACAGGATAAATGAGCACCACTAAAACATATCTCCACTAGACAACTCTCTTTGTGAATATGGGCTGCCATGCTCACAGGAAACAGAGCCAGAAAAACCTTGGGCTGGAACAGCAAACTCCAGCTACTGTCCCTGGGGTAACCCAGGGTAGAGGAAGAAACCCCCTGAGGGAAAATGCAGGAAAGAAACACTTTTTCTTATTCCTCTTTCCCCCTTCCTCCCTGTTTGAATACAGTTGGTCAACATAGAAAACTACCTGAGCTTTCTCTCAAACACATTTGCACCCAGACTGATAGACTTCATGCTCTTCTGCATGGAATAGAAGGCCAAGGGCTCCTCTTCCTCACTGGTCTATTAAGAGGCCCCATTACGGAAAGTAACAGCTACATCTGCTTACAGCCAAGAGCCAGGGCTGAAAGCAGCTGCACATCCTGAAAAGGTGAACCAATCCCAGGAGATTTGGCACTAAGCTGATGTCAGCCAAACTAGGCAGAGCCTGAGGCATTATGGTTTGATTAACCATGCACACCTTTGTTAAAGGATTAGGAGGACTCTATCACTGTGATGTTTGAATTCTAATTGAAAATCAGTCCCTACCACACACGTTACTGGTCTGGGATGTGGGAGTAGGGGTGGGGGGGATGTCTATAGCATCTGCTTTGGGGCAACAAGGGGGTTCACAGCTCCAAAGAACCATGTTTACCTCCCATCACACAACAGCTCAGAAAACATCACAGAATTGTACAAAACTGATGGACACAGTGGGGACCAGGCTTGGAATTTCAATCAACAATGCAGAGCCCATTTAGAAATCTGTCTGCTGTATCTGAGTGTCAACAAACACTCATAAAATGTCATCTCTGCATCAATTTGCAAAATAGGAAAAATGCTTCACGAACAGCAATACAGTCCCATGTATACAGCTGCCAGCAGATGCCCTCTGGGGTGATTCTTGTAATTCGCTGTTTCTCTCAGCAAGATGTCATTTATCATGAAGATTATCATCAATATACGAGCTGAGGATGAACCGTTAAGAAGGTCTATTATCCTCAACGCTGAAGCACAGAGGAGTTCTGTTTTGGGTGTTCTTTGGGCACCTAACTCCATTGCACAGGGATCTATGGTCAGGAGAGTGGTGAGCAGTTTGGATTAACAGACTCCTGTGCCACACACTGTCCATGGAGGTAACTAGTCCCAATACCTACCTCTGAGCCCATCACTGGCTCTCTAAATGGCCAAGAGTTCCATTCCTGAGCATTCTATCTCAGTGTGATTATTACAGTGCAGTGCTGGCATAAGGAAAGCAACAAGACTGTCTATGAATGGCTCTCTATTAATGCTATCTATGTGATCCTGCAGGTAAAGACCACTAATCATGGTGCTGGATGTTGTTCAAGTCACCCTCAAATATGTAGCCATAGACTCTTCAATAAAGGAATTACTGCCTCAGAGAAAAGTTAATGTCAGCAGGTAAAGGTAGGTGGGGACCATGAGAAGAGACAATCTCGAAGGGTTTTATAGAGTCTGAATGTATCAACAGCTTAACTAGTGTTAACCAGCTAATTACAGAGGTGACAACCCTTCAGCAGGTTCTTCCCAACCACCTGGGCACATCCCCCACATGTGATTGCAAAACAGAGCTCCAGCCCAATGCCTGAGGACGATGGCAGTGCAAGGGGACATGTTTTAGCTCACACATTTGCTTCTGTTCTTCCTGAATGCCTCTTCCTAACATTTAAGATCATTTGAGTATGAAAGCTTCCCAGTGAAAAGAGCTGAAGGCTGCAACATTTATTCCTCTCTGTAAGGACAAAGGGAGGATCGAGTCCAAACTGCTTCTCCTCAAATCATGGATCAATCGAGCAACTCTGGTGATGTCACTATCCCTGGCACTGAGACCTAATTTAAAATTACCTCAAATCTGAAAGATTGATTTTCACCATCAGCATTTAATGTCTGCTGTATCTTTCTTTTCCCAGCAGAGAAGCAAAAAAGAAAGGAGGAAAGAGAGAGAGAGGGAGAAGGAGATGGTTCAGATTCAACTGCAATTTAGCATTCATTTGCATTTTTAAATTAGTTAAGCTGTGGACCGTTGCAAAGCAATGACAGAGAATTTTTGTAATAATTAGTCTGCTGGGAGTGTAGAAAAGGCTGTACAGGCAGGTTGCACCAAAAGAGGAAGCAATATCCAAATGCTCAAAGTGGGATTTGCAAAATTTACTCTCCCTCATATGGGGCCAGATCCAGCTCAGCAGACACTGAGAGCTACAGCTCAGACAACTTCATCTGCACCAGACACTGACTACAGCCAGTGGAGGGAAAGGGATGTTTTCAGACTATGATTCATCTTATCCTAAGTAAAAATCTAAATCAGGCCAGATGATTAGACACCTGAAGTGACATAAGACCAATCTTATCTGTGTTGTTTACAGTACAATCTTAAATTCTTCAGCTTCTCCTCAGTGGGCACCACACATCTGACCCATTCTCCCTTCCTGCTGCAGTTCCTACCATGATTCTTTTATTGCATGTAATGAGATCTATCACCCTCCTAAATTCAGTGGAAAGTCATTGTGACTTCAGATACGACAGAAAATGCTCAGGGAAGGAGGAAGTGGAGGATCCTTCAGCTCATATAGGGGGATACAACAGCACTTCACTGTACAGTGGAAGTTGCTGCATATTCAGCAACCTGATTTGAACTCACTGATTTTGCAGTGCAATGCCTGTTGTTTGAGATGGGTGAATACTGCAATGTCTCCTTTTTGGATGGCAGAACATGGCAGCAGTAATGCTCGCTTCGCTCAGTAAAGGCAAGAGATGACCCGTGACTAAGCATGACTTCAGAAACACTTCACACTGGACCATCCTGGGAGCAACTGTCCATCACCCACAGATGTTCTGTCTCAAATCATTTTGTTGTCCTTTGCTTGCCTTTCTCCAAAAGTTGGCATCTGTTTCTCAGTGTCACTGCTGCTTTTTGCTTAAGTTTGCCCTCTGGGTGAACTGAAGCACAAGGAACATGCAGGGAATTTCCTGACATCCTTCACCTGATCTGAAACAGCAACCCCCAGTACATTTTTGTTTATCCATCACCTTCTTTGTCCATAAATGTGAACTCATTCTGCTGCAAAGCAGCAACAGCCTATTCCCAGCAGCTCACCATCAGGAATCAGTCAATGCAATGTACCTGGAAGGGTGATGTAATATTCTGGGTATGGATGAAAAGTGAAACGATAAGGAGACTGGAAACTTTCTCTGACCCCTACATCAGCTAAAATATGTCTGACATTTCATTATAAATAGCATTTGCATCTGTCCATATTCATCAGACGTAAAGAAAACTGAACCCGAAATCACCAGTTACATAAAACCCAAACCCTCAGAAGTTAGACACTACTCATAGTGAACAGGTTGCCCTAAAACAAGATGCCCAGAGAAGCTGTGAATGCCCCACCCCTGGAAGAGTAGAAGGCCAGATTAAATGGGGCTTTGAGAAACCTGGTCTGGTAGGGTTGAAATGAAATGAAATGAGCTTTAAGGTCTCTTCCAACCCAAACCATTCAGTGGTTCAGTACATATTAATGACAGTGGGATCAACAATTCAAACACTATACACACTCAACTGTTGTTTGGACTTGTGTTACAGAAAACTGCATGAACTATCCAGAGAAATTAGAAGGGAACAACAGGCTGAGGGCTGTGCCATGGAATGGTTTGGTTTCTCTCAAGTACTGTATGGGATTACAGAGCAATGTTTCACAGACACTAAATCTATAATAGTGTGCCAGGTGGGTATATAAGAAACAGCCAGTTTTTAAAAGTTTTACTTTGTGTCTCCTTCCAAAGACATAGCTGTGACTTCAAAATCATTCTACCTGCATCAAATGCATTAACTCTATGACCACAAAATAGAGACCCCATTATTCCAACTACAAAGTGAGTGCAACTGGATTTCCCTGAAGGAACCCAAAGCTTTACGGTTTTATTACCATGTCACTCTGAGTTTTCAGAGGTATCAATCACAAATGTACATTTTGTTTCAGCATGGACTTAAGTGACGTGATCCAACCTATCTCTCTTGAGGACAGAAGAGCAAGAAGAACGTGAAAACTAAAATAAATGGCTCTACTTATATTATGGATACCAAGAGCAAAATATGCCCTTTTTCTCTTTTGTTAATCACTTGTTCAGTTTTTGGGACTGGCATTTCTGGAGTGTGTTTGTTCCTTCTCTGATATATTGTTACCAGTTTGCCTCATCACATGAGTGAGTCTCATCTATGACAAACAGCATTGCCTTAAATAGTTCAAGTTTCTTTCTTGCTCACCTGTCATTTTGCCACTGGTCACAAGTCCAAACTGAGGTGCAAGTAAGCATTTCCTAGGATCCTTTGTGCATTTCCCCTTAGGATATTCTTGCTTTCTTCCTCTGGCAGAGAGCAGTTGTGGCGTTTGTGTTTTACAGCTATGGTGGAGGCTCTGGAAAGGTTTTCTTAGCAAGAAGGATACAGGGGCACATGGAGCAAATTTTCTGCCAGTGGTGCTGAAGTCTGGGTTGGATTCTTCTCAACTGAGCCCACACAGCTGACCTGCAAGATGTTTTGGTTTCTATTGCACTCACTGGAGTGAGAGACACCTCCTAAGAGAGACACCTCTGTCTCATCCTAAGGTGATTATTTAAGTGAGATGGGGTCAGTTTCTAAAAGTGACTTTCTATTACTACTAACTAAGAGCAAACCTATACAGTTCTTTAGGCTAGAAACCAACTTTTAGGCAGTTACATTCAGGCTGGTGGGATACACTCAAAACATGCTTGCCTATGTGTATAGGAATGGACTAAACTAATTGTTTATTCCTCAGTCTTTTCACAAAAGCATCACCTTGAGAAGGCCACTATTTTCAGACAGAACCAAGCCAGTCCAGATTCAGACTCATGAGGAAACATCCACATCCCTTACATTCCCCATGATTATGACACTGTGGGACAGCTGGTTGTGTAGAGACAACAGTGAAAAGAGACAGAAGGGAGATAGAAAATGAGCTTCACTATTATACTGATTCTGTGGTGAGGACAGATCTGCATTACAACCTCCCTTTCTGAAAGACTGAACTATAAGTAAGCTTTTTAGGAACATTTCTAACTTTCCAAAGGCTGCCCAAGTAGTTCCATGCCTTATTTCTTTGTCAAGCACCTCCTTTCGTTCCCAGCCTGATGCCACAGCCAGCCAGGGGCTGGAGGTGCAGAAGGACCCATACCCAGTGCCCTCTGACATGTCCTTAGACCTTCACCCGCTGAGGCATAGTGGTCTATAATGATGTTTTCTGGATATTTCCATATGTGTAAACAGCAGTTCAGTTACCCCGGTGTCCCATAAAGTACTTTTCCATAAAAATAAGATTCCCGTAAAAACTATACCTTTAGACAACTCCCCACTCTGACATAGCCAGTGTCTCTCTGTTTTACAAAATAAAGGCTTGAGTGCTCATTCTCCTGAGTTTCCCTGTGTTATCTGTGATTGTCTTGGAAACCCAGCTCACCCTGAGGCCAGCTATTAACATCTTTCAGCATAACAAAAGCCTTTATTGTCCCACTATTTCACATGCATTCTGTCAAGACAAGCAGATGAATGAGTTACCAGGGGGTACGTTTGGGTATAAATTTACAAGGCCCCTACTCCATCATAATTGTCTGTATTCATATTCTCATTCTTCATGCTCATCCAGATGTACTTGGAAGTGATTTGTCCTCAGGAAAAAAAAAAAGGGGGTTGGTTGCTTTGCATCTGCTCCGTAGAAACAAAGCAAAGGATGTCCTGGGGCTTCTTGTGGAGAAGCTGACATCCTGGGAGGTCACCCTGTAACCCTCCCTGCTTCTTCCTTCTGTGGTATCCATCGTGCCTATTCCCCGTTATTAAAAAATTGCTTAGTGAAAACATGAGAATAGCTATTTAGTTTGAAAGACAATTTCCATCCAAGTAGCTGAAGTGTTTCAGTCGGAAGAAGACATATTAGCAGGGGAGAAAATACCAAATGGGCTTTTCTACACTAAAATTCTTGACACTCTGCACGTATGAGCAACCATCTATAAAGGACATGCTCTTTACAGCTCTTTACAGCACCATAAGACTCTTCTATAATATTTCTCCAGAGACACAACCTAAGAACATTTGACTGTCTGTATTTTTGCATGTGCCTCAGAGCTTTTGTTGGCATGACTATGATGGCTAGTGGGCATAATTTGCTCACATCCCCAGCTGACAGCCAGGACAGCAAAATCTCATAGCTTATGCATGCTCTCTGATTCTTTTTATTATTTAGTGGATTAACTAAGAATCCAGTAATGGTTCCAATGACTGTTGTGCTCTCACTGAAGCAGCAAATAATTGAAAACACTAAATACTCATCATAACCAGTAAATGGCAATACAATAATAGGCAGGCAAGTATTGCAGAACTTCTCACCCAGCTGAGGAAAGCCAGACATAATAAAAATCATCTTCAGAGAAATATGCCATGAAGGGCATTTGTCTCTCTAAAGGAATTTAATTCACCCTTCTAACCCATGGTGCTATTCCATCCTGAATGAGAACAAAGCTAAAAAAACCTCCCTAAGTCCAGCTTACACACATATACTGACCCAGTGATTATCTGATATGTGAGTACGCTGACTTCAGTCATCCTCAGCTCACACCAGTAGCGTTGCTTATTTTATTCTTTCTGACTATTTACCCATTCCACCAATGCTGGAATCACTCTGTAATTGTGAGTGCCATATGGTGTCCTAATTATCCCAGTGCTTGTTGTATTGATGTGTTAGATAATCAAAATGTAGGGAGAGAAGAAACAGGGAGAGTCAGGCATTTTGAGGAAAAGGCTTGCTCAGTGAACACCACTTACTACAAAGAACTCCAGGATGCCAAGAGACACATCCAGGAAATGAAAAAGCCTGGGCATGAGAATACCAAAACCATCATCTGCCTGGGGTCTTACAACACTGTTGTAGAAATGTGACTGGGATTGGATTTTGTTTCTCTTTCAGCTTCAGTCTCCCTGTGGCCAGAGAACACGACTGTAGTTTATAGGAACAGAAAATATTGTTATTCTAATTTGTAAAAAAACAGAGGAGGGGCAGATAAAAGATACAAAACACCTGAGCTGGATTCCACTTCTGGCTTATATTGACATAAATAACATGCAAGAGTGGGAAAGTCCATATTAACAAGAGAATTAAAATACACTAATGAATTTGCACTGTTAAAGCGATGCAAGACTTAAGAGGCATAATCACAAAACAGTTTCCCCCCCCGAATTTCCTCATTCACATTCATTAACTCTCTTAGTCAAACCCCCTCCCTTTTTTAGATTTCACCAATAAAAAATTACTCAACTGAAGGCTTTAAAGTAACTGGGGTTACTTTATCACATTAATCTCAGGAAATCCTGAGCTGACTATACTCAGAAAGGAGGAATATTATGGAGGATGATTAAACATGCCCTGTTCTTATTCTTCACAAGGTGTGTCTGCTTCTAGCCCCTGCTGAAGACCCATTACTGATGCTGTCAAGCTACTCTGAAGGCTCAAAGATACCCATTCCTCAGTGACTCATAACTTACAGGTTCAGCTGCACCATGAATGTCTTCTATACATTCCAAGTCTGATGAGAAAAACAGAAGATGGTGAAGATTACTCGTCAGAAAGGAGCTCTCTGCATTCCTGCTAATGCCCTGAGCAGTAAATAGAGACAAAATTCTACAAAAATTCAGACCTGGCCCTTGGCAGAATGATTCTCAAAGTTTTTTCACAAACTGGATGTGGTTTACAAGATGGACAGAGCGAGTCCCAGTGTGCCAAGTTCAGACACTGTATGGCAGAATGAGAATGTGTTCCTACAGAGTAAAACACCTAATTGACCCATAATCTACCAGCGAAACAATAGAGAATAAAATTCCCAGTATAACTGGGTTATAAATCATTCCTTTGATACCAGGGCCTAGCAATTTATTTCGAGTATCCGAGTGTTTATTCTGAGGAAATACAGTGGTTTAGCCATGTTTAAACTCTTTGGCTGGTGCTTAAAGGGGAAAATGACAACTGTGCACAGTGATTTATTTCTCCACTTTACTTGGACTGTAAAGGTGTGAAGACAGAGCTTTTAAAAGCAATCCTTCCAGGGGCCCACAGGCACTGTGCAAGTGCTGTCCCTCCTGGCTCAGCTTTCTGTGCTTCCACTCAGAAGAGCTGGTGATGTGCAGTCACCTTCATCCTCTCCATGGCACCTGTCACAGTGTGCTGGATTTTCACCGCTCTTTGGAGACCATTTTGCCCTCAGTAGTTTGACAGAGAGTCAGTGCCTCACACAGGGAGCCCACACAATAACAAATTCCCTCACACACGTATATACTGTTTCTCAGGTCATGTACAGTCCCTGTCCCTTACATTCATGACTCCTCTACATGAACATTAGCAGAAGTGTTCAGCTGCACAGTGGCCACAGGACATGGTCAGGATCAGGTGGGATGGTCACTCCCTGGTGTTTGTGAGGCACAGACTTTATTTCTTAGCAGAAGTCCTCAAAATTAGCAGCAGGACTGGTGTGAGATAAAGACCAGACCTGACTGGGGCTGAGGTCAATAATCATGTGTGAAAATATTTTATGGCAGTTTTGTTTAAGTTGAGGTTTAGCACATAAAAGAAAAAAAAAACATACTCCCATCCTCCCTGGAAGGAATATGAGCCACCTGCCAACCCTTTCCCACAAGCACGTGGCCAGGACAGAGAACATGACTGGCAATTTCCTTTTCCTGACACTTATTTCCACATTCATCCCTCCAGGAAGCCATAGCAGGGCCATCACTGGGGTTCTGCAGCTGTTCATGTCTCGCTCTGTGCCAGAACAGTGACCTCGGTGACAGCAGACAGGAAGCAATACAGTAAAATCCTCCCTGTGCCATGGATTTACAAGGACAAACTTCTCCCATGGCTGGCTTTTCGTTAGCAGAATTACACAAAGAGAAGAGCTGAGGTTCAGCAAGCACCATATCCGAAGCAGACAGAGATGCTTCTAACATACATTAAGGCACTAAAGTCCATTAAAAGGGAGAAAGAGGGAAAGGTAAAATTTTTCACCATGCTGTTCTGTTATCAAAGGAAATCTGGAAGCACTGGGCTCTGATTGTAAATTTGGTCATGAAAAGGCAGCTCTAGGGAAAAGAAGAAGCAAGAATTAGAGCTCTTTCTAACTAAGATCATGGAGAACTGGTGAGCAGCAAGGATCTTTATGACAAGATTAATCAGGACTTATTAATCATTACTGCCCAGTTTGGACAGGGCTGTCTAGAACTGTCTTTTTAAAGCACATAGTCCTGATGGGATATCTCTTCTGATTAGCCCTTCAAAAGAATATTCCTGTAAGCTGGAGCTGCAGCATCTCTGCTGCAGAATTCTGATGACATGATAGGTCATTATAAATAGATGATTTGTCCAAGTGAAAGAAGTCCAGCTATTTAGGCCAGGTCAGAGCGACAAGTTACTATGCCACCTCTAACATAATTTTTACTCTCACAGTAGGTCAGAGATCCTGTTAAAATGCAAAAGCACTTTGTAATTGCAATTTGCAAAACAATGAGAGAAATAGGCACGATGTGGTTTGCTGATAAAGAAGAATTTTGTCAGAGTAGGACACTGTTTAAAGGTTTACCCTGGGGGCACCAGCTGTTTTCCAAAGCACCACTACATGACAAAAGAAGATACATTTACACACAATACAGGAAGGGCCAAGAATAAAACATGGCAACATTTTACATGTAAATAACATCACAAATACAAGAAATCTGTGGGTCTGCAGTTAGTATAACCATCCTAGAGAGACATTAACCACTGTACATACCACTTTATCAGGATGGGAAAGCTTCAGGAGGAGGGTATGAGACAGCAACTGTTTTATCCTTTATCAGTACACAACAACTAAAGATGCTGATATGCAGTACTTCCTTTTTCATCCATTATTTCCTGTGACTTTTTCCTCCTACTATTGCAAACGCAACTGCTTTTTGCAACATTATGTCTGATGTTTCATACTTAGATGAAATGAGAGATGGGGCAGAGCAGTATTAAATGTAGAGATGACACTGTTTTAACAGGCTGTTGGCCTTTGCTTTGAACATGCTTTCAAAAATTAGACCAACGAAATCCATCAGGAGAACAGCGGCTTTGCCAGCAGCTGTTAGAAAGGGAATAGGGAATAAGTCAAAGCCAATAACTTCTACTAGGATTAGACTATGGTGGAACCACCAGTGGCTATGAAAATCAAGAGTCCCACATACAACCCCTCCCAGTATCTTTAATCAGATTGGGAGGGTGAGCGGAGAGCAAGCCACTTGGACCTGTTTCTTTGCCACCCTGGATCTGAGAGCAAGGAGCCAGCAGCTCGAAAGTCAGAAGGAAAAAAGGTGTACGTAGGCAGGGAGGAGAAGACACTCAAATAAAAGGGAGCAACAGTGACCTGAGCCAAAATAAACAGAAGCACTTGCCTGAAGGGCCCTTTGTTCCAATACCATATGTGAGTTCTGATCACATCAGCCCTGTCTTCAGGAGAGACAATCCCTGCAACAGCATCGGCAAATTAGTCCAGTCTGCAGTTGTGATTAGTGTTGGGTAGAAAGCTGTAAGGCAGAGAAAACATTAATGCAATTTTGGCAAATTATACACTGAGGAGAACAGGGAAAACAAACAAAAAGTCTCTGAACCTGCAGGTGTCAACACAAAACGCAAAAGACTGATAAGCTTGTTTTCTTAATGTGGGACTGTAGCATGGTGAGCACAGGGAATGGGAGGGAGCAGCTGCTAGCAGGGAGTCAATACACAGCACAGTGGTCACCTCAAACATGCATGTGAAGCCAGAGCCACAGGGTTCCAGCACTTGGACTTGTTTTCTCATTTTTCACCTTCACTGAAGCCTGTGTTGGCAGCCACATGGGAAGAGCCAATTATATTTCTGTCAATGGCTGCAGCACACGATGTGAAATCCTGTATCCCCACCATACCTCATCTCAAGGACTCAAAAACCATGTCAGGGAGTTTGAGGCTGAGCACGCTGAGGAAAACCGAGTCTCAGGAGGCGACTAACACCTTATGGACCTTATTTCAAGGGCTGGAAAATCCACAACCTATTTTATTCTCTCAGTTTGTTCACCTGAGCACAATTCATTGGGCTGCACTCTGCAGAACACACACACACATCAGGACTGCAGTGGAGCTGAGCATCAGAGCAGGCAGCTACAGGGGCTGATCCAAAACACCAGCTTTGAGATTTGCTGTTACAAGGTACAGCTCTGGGAGGGAAACGAGAGACCGTAGAGGTTTTTTGCTCTTTCTGATGAAATGAAGTGTTACTGCCCACTGAGACTCTCCCCGTGTTCTGCTGTTCAAATACAATCATTACTCCACCCTCAGCAGTGCTTTTGTGCCGTCTCAGCCCAGGGGCTGCTTTGCCTGCTTTATCTGATCTTGCATTGCCACCCAACCCACGGGAATTGCTCCAGCCAGACCTCAACAGACCAGAACTACAAAAAAACCACTGCATTCCCACCTCGGAGCAAAGGGAAAGTCTTGAGGGAAGGGATGCTGCAACTTGTTTTCTACCTTGATTCTTTTCACACTTTCCAATCACTCACTCCAAGCTCCATAAATACTGACAGGGTCAGAACACTGTCCTCAGGATCTGGAGCAGGAGCCTGGACAAGTGATGGTCAATACAAAGTACTTTCTTTGGAAGGAATTGCCTCCAGCAAAATCTTTTGCTCATTCAGTCTCCTTCAAGCAAAATCCGCCAGAACTGTCTATTTCCAATTTTTTTCTCCTTCCTCTTCTTTTTTATTTTATTTTGTGTGTTGTCCCAGCCTCCCTTCTCAGAAGTGATTCCCTGGGGAAATTCATGTCCCTTGTACTTTTTACTCTGTGTGCATAATAGAACATTATCTGCATAATTTATCCTACACCACGTGTTGTCTTCCTTCTGGCTAAGTGTTTATCTAAAATAAATATATATCGTCATTGTGCACACTGAGAAAAAGAGCCAGCAAGCCTGTCCTGCGTGAGAACTTTATCATATCCAAAACCTGAACCACTAAGAACATGTTAGCTCAGCCTTTTAGCTCAAATGTAACTGAAGTTGATCCTTCTCCTGCCTCTCTCTGTATTTTTCAGTGTTCCATTCTTTGTGTAGATCTAGTGAATTCCCCACAGGGCTGAATCCAGATAAAATCTGGAATTTGAACACAGCCCACAGAGCAAGGGATTTCAATAATACAAAAAAAACCCCTCTTCCTTTAGCTGCTTTTATCACACCTCTGCAGAGCAGAGTATGAAACAGCAGCTGATCTCGGGCACTGGGAAGGGTGAGACCACTGATCATGGACTATTTATCATATCATATCATCCAGACCACATGTGGCAGAGATGTTGCTTCCATACTTGCTCTCAAGGACCACAACTGCCAACCAGCACATCTCACAGCCCACAGTGTGCAGGACAGCTGACAATGCACTTGACCATGTTCTGAAGTTAAATGTGCTGAGGCTGTTGTGGTCCTGTCAACACAATCTTCATCCAGCTTCTCTTACACTCTCCTGAGCGTGGGGGCAGCACAGTGCTTTGCTGATGCTGCTGGGATTTCCAGGTGTTTATAGCTATGAGAAAGAAAATTTGACATAAAAACATAAATATTGAAGCCTGAGGTTTGCGTAGCAAATTTGAATCACAGTATATGAGGGTGAAAACATGTCCTTAATACTGTGGTAATAGGTATTTTACCATGTGACTATGTTCACACAACTAAAATTGAATTTGATGTTTCCATCTTCCTTCCCATTTTCTCTTATGATGGTTCCAAAAGTGCCCCAGTTTTGTTCCTTAGCACAACAGTGTCATGGTCCCTGTTTTGCATCATCCTTCTCATTTGCACCAGTTCACCAGCAGGATCAGAGACTGAGATTAGAAGGTACTGAGTCTACCCCATGTGAGGACTGAGTCATAAATCTGTAATAAGGCAAATTCAAGAGCAAGGTTTGGAGTTTCCTCTCAAACCCCTCACTTCTATTTTCTACAGATATTTTTGGATGGGCTGAATTGTCCTTGGAGATCTTAGATATCTCCAAGTGCCATTTCTAGAGTCAGTTCAGGTTCCTAAGCACAAGTGTTTGGTACCACTTCAGACAATCGAGGGTCTCCCACCTAACTTCTGAAAGTGCTGGGTCTCCAGAAAGCCCATTGTGGATGTCTCAGATACTTTTGGGAATCCATAGCAACATTAAAAGGGAATCTCTCTCTAGATTCAGACCTGTCCTTGTCATGGCCATGGTTGCACTGAGTGAATCTCAGACCAAGGGGACATTTTTTTTGAGGGTGCACACAGCAGCAGATTTGTACCAAAGAAAGAGACCCTGACTAAGAGCAGGGCTGAAAACCCTCCAGATGCTTTGCTGTTCCACCCACAGTGTGCCTGTTTATGTATTTCATAGTGTCCCCTTTCTGATTTCCTTAGACCAATTTACTGGTTTTAGGGGAAGAACCTGAGTAAGGCAATAAGAAGTTTGCTTTGCTAAGTAACTCACTGTTAATTCCCTGACGCACTGTCACAAGACTAATGGCCTACTTTAAAGAGCATCTCTGTAAGAAGGTGCTTTTTTAAAAGGGTTCCCACAGAGCAGTGAGAGGCAGCCCTTGCATCTAAAAATTACAATGTGAGAGGAGAGAACTCAATCTCAACACACTGAACTTGGATTTTATTGAAGACCTTTAGATCTAGGAATATGTCACCTGTCGAAGTCAGCTGCTAAGTCCACAGATTTAAAAATAGTCTGTCTCCCTTCTTGGTAATAATGCTCCTCTGTGAATTTTTATGAATTAGCAGAAAAGCTCAATCCAGACTCAAAAGCTGTGGAAAACTGACCTGTTTTCTCTACAGCCACTTTGATAATCTCTAAGCCTTTGAAGCTCCAACCCCAGGGAAGTGACACAGAGAGACATCGAGGAGGATTTTCACGAGGCCACAATGGGAAGGGAAAAAACAAGGAAGGTTTAACCCAAAACACATCAGAACTTTTCAAAGCTTCCCATCTCCTCTCAGCATCAGCTGCTCCTCACAAACCTTCCTCAGATGTCAAAGGCCACAGCTTGGGATGTTTCCTTCCTTGGAGGAAAGTTCTTCCTCCCTTCCTGTTTTATCATATCCACCATTCTCCCTTGATAACAAAAGTTTCTCTCTCATGTGCTCATCTGAGCCAAGAAGAAAGTATGAAACAGGATCCTCTGCCATCAGGACTCACCCTTGGATTGCTCTTTCTCGTTGTTTCTGTGGGTGTCTCACCATCACGTTTATGTCAGTCTCAGAGTGGGATCCAACACAGGTGCCCTTCAGGCCAGTGAAATCACCCTGACCTTTCTTATTGCATTTTCTCCGTGTTTGGGCAACAGTCTGTTATCAGTAATGGGAAGAAGTTGTCCCAATGCTGTATCAGCACAGAGCTAATTCTGCTAGCCTGGCTTTCCTTCAAAGCACATGGAAGGGTCTCCAAAACAAAGTTACAATAGAAAAAGGCAAGAAAAGTGGTCAGCTGGCTCCCTTTTGCTCAACTAGAAGCACATATCCAATATCAGCCACCTTGTTGCCTCTTAGGGGACAAAAATACCACAATTCCAACTCCAAACACTCTAATTTCAGTCAGGATCTGTGAGACCAGGCAATTACAGTGCAATGCTGATTCCTTGGGAACAGCTACCTGTACCCACTCAAATGTCAACACTCAAAGCACAGACTGATGTAGGAATGGTCACCTTAGCAGTACTAGATGTCCTAGAGATTTAATGATTTGAAGAAAGAAACTAAGTTATAATAAAACTTAATATCATCACCTGAAAGATAACAGGTAAGTCGCCACAAGAAGAAAATAATTTCCCACCAATTTCTGTCTCTGTTAAAATTATCTTTGTCCAAGTGTACAGTGAGAATGGGAATATGGCATGAGTTGTAATTGATGGTAATTGATTTCTCTCCCTCAGCTTGTATCAGAGAAACCTCAGTTTCATTCAGTTCTGGGCACCAGACCCCAAAAAAAAGAAAAGAAAAAAAAAAGAGAGAGTGGAACAAATGCAGAAATTCCAGAGACAAATGTGAATGGAAAAGATCAAAGATGGTGATCAGTGAGCAAGCTGGTGTTTCAGGCAGGGAAGAGAAAAACACTGCTGGGAGCATGAGAGACACCAATTGTTCAAAGGTTGTTGGAAAGAGAAAGGAAATAATGTGTTTGCCACAGCCAGGTGGAAAGCACAAGAAATAATGGGCTTAAGTGACAGCAAGAGATATGAGGGTCAGACATCAGGTAAAGCTTCCCAGTGGTGAGGGGAGTAGGGGACCAGATTAGATGCCCAGGGCATGGCAGAATCTCACTGCTGGAGGCTTTTAAAGAATAAACATCCATCAGAAATTATATAGATAGACAGCTGATCCTTGCTAAAGGGGCAGGAAAATGGATAAGGAAACTTCTTAAAACCCTTTCTCCCCTGTTTCTGTTTTTGTTTCTCTGATCCTGTAAAGCTGCTAAGGAGACCCCAGCCCACACAAAATCCCAAGGATGTGGTCAAAGACAGCTACAGCAAAGCCTCCTGCAGTGAAATTGCAGAGTCCTTATAAACCCCAAAGCAAGCCAGAGGGCTGTCCAGAAATATCCACAGTGTGTTACACCAAGGTGACAAGTGAACCTCTGCCAGTTTATTTTGCATGATGTTCAAACCATGGACTAACTTCCAGTATTACAATTAGTTTCACTGATACCTCCAACACTACCTGCCTGGTGAAGGTGGGGAGTGTTGCTCCCTTGCTGAACCAAAATCTAACCACAGCACCCTGTCCTGGGCCACTGAAATGGGCTCACTACCAACACAAAACTTTGCAGTAGAGAAGTTTTTATATCCTGGAGTAGCTTCATAACCAAACACACGAGGGAATGGTCCTGCCAGTATCAGATAAGGGTCCTAAATGAGAAAGGCAACATTCCCAGGGTCCAGTGCCTGTGTCCCTTTGATTATTGCAGGATAAATATATTATTGTTTGTCAGACTGATCTTTCTCAGTCTGTTTTTTCATATCAGTGGTAGAGATAGGAGCTCTCTGGGGCCCTTTGAATGTGATTATCTTCCTTTCTCTGTGTGGGAACAGATTCACTTTCATTCAAGGTGCTGTTGTCTTCCTTAGTCACTTTTATCTGTATGATGAGGAATATGGACTCTACCATGGGTTGTGTCAAACACATCTTGGGAGTAAACTTCTTGCAGCTTCATGCTGCCACCTGTGAAGGGGAAGCAAGGTTTATCAGCTGGTCAGAAGACAGGAGGCCCCTAGGGAGTACTGCATGTTGTTTCTCTGACCAGTCACTCTGTGCCATCCCTTGGTTTGCCCACTTACACTGGCACAAGCATTTCCCTACTTTGCAAAGGGCACTTAGGACCTGAAAGCCACTCTGTGTCCATCTCAGGGTTCCAGAAACGTCTGATTATATTCCTGTGCAAGCAAGATGTTTTCCCCATGCCTGCTAGGGAATTCTGCTCTGCCATGAAGTGCCAAGTGCCATTGTTTGGTTTTTTTTTTCTACAAGTGTTTCCTTGGAACTTGTCCAGTAAGAAGCCAGGACCTGCCATGCACCCTGAAGGGCTCAGGAGAGCTGTGCCCTGGAAGCAGGACAGCTGGTGATCCAGGTTTCACCATTCAGCAGATGAAAGGAAATACTGCACAGGGAAGTACCAGGAACAGTGTCTCTTAACATGGTGTGAGTCTTGAGGCTGTTCTGTGCAGGGCCAGGGGTTGGACCGCGATGATCCATGTGGGTCCCTTGCAACTCAGGATATTCTATGATTTACATAGTTGTGTATTTATCCCCTAGATAAATTCAACAGGGCTCTATTTAGGGTTATAGACTTGTCCCACTAATATTGGAATGAAACCTTCTCCTTTTTACTTCATTCAAAGCCTCAGGCAAGGGAGATCAAGTTTAACCTTATCATCATTCTGTTTCAAACAGCGTGTACCAATGCTGAACAAGATTGAAAGAGAGGCATTTATTTAATGTATTTATTATCAAATTGGAGGTCCAAAGATTGAATCCTACTCGTCACAGTACTGTGCACACATTGGTTAATACAGATTTTGCACTAGGGGAAGAAACACATTGAGATATGCTAGATGGTGAAAACAAATATTATCATGTGCAAAGCAGCAAGGCGGGGAATGAGACAATGAGAGAGAGAAAAGAAGAGAGAAATGAATGATACATCCAAGGTGACTCAGGAAACCCATGTCACAGCAGTGAGCTGAAGTCACATCTGTTCTGTTCCAGCTCAGCACCTTTCCTACAATCAGCCTCCCTCAACATGCTTCATTTGTGGTCAAAATCCCAACAAGGGAAAAGAAGAAACAAGGAAATACTGCAAGAACTTTAACCCCACTATTGAGTACTTTTCATGGTGTCCAGGCAGGTAAGTTTAGTCTTCAATAATATATGACAGAAAGCAATTTAAACCAGGGGAGGCAGGAGCAGGGCAGGGGAGGTAGAGGTGAGTGCTGAAGCACACAAGCCAAAGGAGACAATACTGAGAGGGAAAAAAAAGCTGTGAGCCATAATAACAGCTTTTCTTAACAGACCTTAACTAGGTTAGAGTGACCTCTGAGAGGTGCCAGAATTTTAACAGCCAAATTTTAATGTGAAGGATTATGGATATTTCTGTATAAACTGCCCTTGTTTTACATAGACCATTTTGCTGAGCACAATGTTAATTTTGCAGCTCCGCTGGAGCAGCAGCTTATAAGAAGATAAACAGAAAATGATGCCTTTAGCAGCTGACAGATACCTTGGCTAAGAGGGACGATAAAGCTATTTACATGAAGGGTGCACCAGCCTTCCAGCAGTGCTGCTCTCAGAGGGGTGGGGGAAGGTGGCAAGAGATGGGAAAGGACATACTGTTTTCACTCTGATCTTCACTCTGAAAGCCAAGGTTAAGTCTCCCCCAGGCCTTACCCCAAGCCTGTGCCAGGACATGCACTGTCTCCAGCTGTGCCCAGGCCAGTTCTGCACTGAGGGATGTACCCACTTCTTGAGGGACAGAAGATGGGACAGGAGTAGAAAATTGGAGCCGAAAGCAACAGTGACTTCCCAAAGCACCATCCTCAAAAAGTCTGCAGCCATATCTCAGATATGGATCAGATGTAGGATACAGACTGCATCAGCTGTGGCACAGGGGTGAATGAGCAAGCAGGGCAGCTGTTTCAGCCCAAGCACTGGGAAGTGAAGAGAGAGGAAGGAAGAGGTGATCATTTGTGCCTCATGTTCCCCTGCCTCTCTGGCCCAAGTCATTATATGCTCCAAAGTCTCCCAGGCACAAACTTTCTCCTTGACTTTTTAGCTACACTTGGCCTAGCTCCCAGGTATTAATGACCTAAAAATGGAGATATAGAAGAATTAATCATAGCAAAATATTTTTAATTTTTAACCATCTCTTTTCCTCTCTTTATACTTGCCTCTCATTAGCTCTTTCTAAATGTGAGACAAGTGACTGGCATTCATGCCAATTAAAAGTAAACACGTTTTTTTTTCCACAGAAAAGTGATATTACTGTGGTAGCCACACTTGAACAGCACCAATAGATTTTCCTGCCACAAATCATAGAGCTGAACTCAGTGGCTCAGAGCAAGGTAATATTAGCTCAGGTACAACCCCTCAGAACTCCACCTGGCCACAGACATAAATTCCTGCCTCCATTACAGCTTTGCCAATACCATTTCCATGCTGGCTGCACAGCAGCTTTATTGCAGTATAACACACATTCCACAGGAGTGCAACAGGAGTGACAGAATGGGGTTAGGACGCCAGAAAAGCCACGTTATTTTTGCATCCTAGGAGCTGCAAAAGGAGGTAGGAAAGAGAAGGGCAAAGACACCAAAGGCTCGACTCTAGGCTGCTGCTGCAAGTGAGTAAAGAGACAGGCAGACAGAAAAGGGCTGTGCTCACTCATCCACTACAGTGTAGGAAAGTTTTCAGAGATATTTCCCACTAGTCTTTCACTTATTATGCATCAAGGGCAGAGCTGTCTCCATTTTATTGCACTCTGTCATTCAGAGCTGGGCTAATCATTGCTGCTGAGGATGGAGGCAGCCAGTTGGGAATTCATCTCTTCAAGTGTCCCTCATGCTGCTTATTCACATGCCACTGCCCTGACTCGAGCTGTCTGGTGACTTTGGAAAAACTAAGGATACAGATATCTAAAGGACACAGTGAACAAAAAGACAGGTATGTATGACAAAGAAACCAAAGGACAACTTTGACACGTCCTGAGCTTGAGTTAAACTATCTAGAAGCAACCTTGGCTCTGATCTCCCCAGCACAGCTTTAGGAACAACTTGTAATGACCTCTGGGCAGAAACTGCCAACTCTGGGAGATGCCCCAGTGCCTCACAGCCCTGTGAGGACACAGGTGGGTTGGAAGCAGCAAGGCACCTTCACTTCCCCCAAGCCTCACCACCACAGCTGTTGAGACTAATCTGGGCATAAATTTTAAATGTGGGACTTCTCAGACTGCTAGAAAGTAAGATGGCCTACTGATGATGTATTGGAAAAAGTTGGGTCTGGAGCAGCTACCTCAAGCAGCAATTGTCAGAGGAGAGTCTGAGTCCATCATTCTCTCATCCTGACTTTTCCAAGCAAAGAATAACAACTCTTTTTAATAATCTGCAGATCTGTGCTTCCAAAGCTTTAAGAGAAAGGCATAAGATGAGCTTCCCCGAGGTGAACAGCACACCTCAGTGTTTAATTCACAGGAGGGTGTTACAGTCACGCAGAGGTCGGTATTTGTGCCAGTCACTTGAGGGAGGCAAAGAGCCACTCTGGGCTTGCCTGGATTTCACATGGTCAGCCTTCAAGAGAGAAGAAACCCATAAAAGCCTTATGGTCAGTGCAAGGTTTGGCGATAGCTATCAGCTTCTGGATGGAAAAGAATGAATAATGAGATGAAAAAATGTACAGGGAAATAGAAAATTTAACAGGACTTGAAAGGATACTATTTCAATAAGACCACCAAATATGAGAGAGCTGCTCAGCACAGCTTCAGACAATGTTTGCTGTAGACAATGGCAAGGGTTGGGATAGTTTGCCTGAAAGGATCTAAACTCACTGTAACATTTGGTGAGGGAAAAGAAGGCTTTAGAACACAAAGGTCATTTCAATCAGCTCAGTGTGATCAAACACTCTAAACAGCACAAATGTTTGGAGCAGATGTGTCAAACTTCTGCTCCAGAGTCAAAATATTGGGAATCATAAAATACCAATATGCTGTGCACTAGGGAAACCACAAGTAATTTCCCTGGTGACAGCTGTGATCAGATCTGTGTCATGAACCCAAGGGGAAGTGGTAGAAAATGAACACAGTTTCAAAAAGGATTGTAAGAATAACAGAGATTTTCCTCCATGGAGAAAAGCTGCAAAGATAATGGCTATTGAAGAGAAATCAGAAAGATGAATGAGAGGATACAACACAGACATGGTCATGAGCATAAAGAAAACTTATTTGGCACTTTCATTTTTAACCTGACATTTGAGAAAGCAGTTTGGGGCAATCTGCACAATTAAAACTGAAATTGCTTAGAAGACTTACAAAGAAAACACTTCTAAGTGTTTAAGCAAAAATCACCACTGGAACTCTGAGCTGTGTGACACAGCTGAAGCAACCAGCTACAGCCCACTGCAACCTAAAAAGGATATTTAATATAAGTGGCACACAATGTGATTTCTAGAATGAGGGCTGCCAGAACATTTTTATTTTATTGGTTCATATTGCTTTTTCTTGGCAAGTTTCCATCCTCTCACTTCCATCCAATCAAAATGGATCTTGGTTTGTTAACTCGAAGCAACACAACAGGTCTCTGTGGAAGGTTTAACCTGAAAGAGCTGAGCCCCCTCTCAGCTGAGAGCTTTCTTCTGGAAGTACCACTCAGGACTACAGAGGGAGCCTCTCTCTTGCCATTGAGCAATATCACTCTAAATGAGCCGACAAACACTCTGAGATTATCTGAACTGTAAATAATCCCAGAAACAATAATGGAATTACAGAATAGTTTGAGTCGGAAGGGACCTTAAAGGTCACCTCGTTCCACTCCTCTACCATGGGCAGGGACACCTTCCACTAGACCAGGTTGATCCAAGCTCCATCCAAAGTGGCCTTGAACAATTCCAGGGATGGGGCAGCCACAGCTTCTCATAATGTGAGAAGCATTAAAGGACATGTGTGAATGCACATTAAAGGAACTTCATTCACCTGTTAAATTTGGATGTATCTACCTCCTTCTTAGGGTCACAAATGAGAGCAATTTACCATAAACCTCCAGAGATTGTGCAGTATCAAGGCAGAGGCAGGTAAATGTTTCAGCTCTCTGTAGAAATTTCTGGTCTGTTTATCACTGCAGTTTCAAAGCACTTACTTGAACCAAAAATAGTTTAGCAGTTCAATAGAGCAAGACAGCCACTGTATCCATGCTGGACTGGACATGTGTGTGTTAGCTGCATCACTGACCATAATAATGTCCTGAGGTGTAAGTGCAGTATTCATGTATTCTTCCAGTTGACATTTCAGTGTAATTCTGCATTAATAAAACTGAAATATCAGCACAGAATCCAGCTCAGTCTAATCCACTGAAGCTGAAGAAACACTAGTCCTTTTGATACTGTGGATTGGAGCTGGGTCAAAGGGACCTGTACATCCAAGGGGTAGCACCCAACTGCACTGCCCTCCCTGTTACCACAGGCAGTCAGCCCTTGAAATGATCACAAATTGGTTTGGAAACGCTCTGATGCACCTGGATGATTTTAGAAAAGTAGAGGCCTGGGGGATTCTCTTTTCAACCAAAATGGGAAATACAGTTTTATAAAAAACAGTCATGCTACTTTTCTTTTGTTTTCACCACTGAGATGTCTTTGGTGACAGTGAAAGTGAAACATGCACAGTCCCTGGGAGAGCCAGTATCCTACAGGCAGGCAATAACCCAGCTTGTCTCCTGAGAGCTTAGTCACTGGCTTCACTGCAGAATTGTAGCCAGTTTCCATCCTTTCCTTGCTTAAATCTATCCACTCATTACCTGTGGATGAACTTGACCTTGGTTTAGGCCACTTTACAATCTCTTGGACAAACAAATAAACAGAGATTTACCACAGTATTAAGAGTTTTCCCCATGGCTGCTTAGGACTAGCAACTAGAGGAGAAAAAGCAAGTACTAAACCAGATGCTAAATTCTACATCTCACTCCTAGACACTCTAGGGAAACATCCGTTTCTTAGCTCTCACAGATCACTTTGTCCCTCAAGCAAATATATCATTTTCTTTCCTAACAGAGGCATGAGTTACTTTAGGCCAGTACTGAGACCAATTCCAGCAACCCTGGGACTTTTAGTACAACGTTGAGTGTATGACTGTGTTGTAATCCTAATACTCTGTCTAAATCAAGGAACAGCTCCTAAACTTAGAAGTTAAATATCCTTCTGCCCAGGTGATTCACAACCAAAGACCTTGTACTGGACATTTCAGGGTTACTTCAAACTTTGCATCTCACCTTTCTTTGCTTACCTGGACAAAATGTTTCCACACAGACACCTTCACATAAACCAAGGGAGCTGAACCTCTTCTCTGCTCCTGTAGCATAGAGTTAATTATGAACTGCACTCCCTTGCCAGGAAAAGTAACCACCTCAGACACTCTAATCAGACATATTAGGGCTCAAGAGGATAAAAACAGATGTACATAAAATATATGCAACATGCATAATTTCAGCCACCCTTGAAGCAGGGACTCCTTACACAAGACCCCTACCTGCCTGCCTGCAGATTCTCCATCCTCCCCTGTTTGCCAGAGACAGCAAGAGGAAACCTGTGTTCAGCTGTTCCCTCTGTGCAGAGATTAATTCATTGACAAGGCTCCTAGGAATGTGCCAGCTCATTAATTACCGTAAGAACTATGTCAGCAAGAAGTAGGCAAGGTGACTGCTGAAAATGGTCAGAGAGAACCATCTATTAGTGCTTGCTACCCTGGCCATTACATGCCAAAAACCAAACCAATAACACCTGGCAAGCGTTTCTTAACTACGAAATATCACAAATTGCACACTTTACTAATATAAAGTACTCGTGTAGACCAGCACTGGGGGAGCAGACTACAAGGAAATTGGCCCCAAAAGCAAGTCAGTCCTGTTCCAGGGATGAAATTATTAAGTTACTTCCAGTGGAGTCCTGGGAGTATGATGGGTCTCCCAGGAGTGGAAGGTGGCATGGAAAAATCCCAACAGCTTTGACGTGCCACCTCACCTGTGTTTCTCTATCTGTTGTTAACAGACAGGGCTGCCAGAAGGTGTCCCATAACAAACCCACTGGGACACAAGGCACAGAGAGACCAGGCTCACTAGGCTGAGATCTCAGACTCAACATCTGCTTACCTGAGCAAGTACTTGACTCAACTCTGTGCTGCCTAAAAAGGCAGAGAAATGGCCACAGCCCATTTCAGATCTCCCAGCTGGTAGCTCTGTCTGGTGCCTCCCTCAAAGAGGGAATCCTGAACACCAGAAAGTCTCTGATTTGCTATTAAAATTCATCATTCTTCTTGTAAAGCCAACGCTGGGATAATGTGTCGGGGATTAGACCTAGGAAATCCATCAAGGCCAATACTTAGTCACACTTAAGTGCTTTTATGTCACAGTTGCTATGAGGAGCTCTTCAAAAACAGCCCCTTAAGAAGAGCGGGAGAGCAGGGGGTCTCCCAACTGCTGTGCAATTGAAGGCAGGGCCCTTCCCCAGACAGAGCCCATGCATTTTCAGTAAAGGGGCATTTGAATGTCAGGCAGTGGGAAGCAAAGTCTTGTCAATGCATCAAAGGTTTTGCTTCCCTTGGCTCAAAGCGAATTAAAGGAATAGAGAGAATAAGCTGGAGAAACTTAAGGTTGTTTCAACTTGCACAGAGCTCAGGAGAGCTCTGGAGTATCTGTGAAAACAAAAAGGAAGATCCATGTTACAACTTCTTTCATGCTTGTCACGTGGCTGGTGAATTTGCATCCTGAGAGGAAAGGGCTAAATTAAGAGCTATGGTGTATCTTGCCACATTCCAAAACATTTACCCATAAAAAGCATGGCACTAAATCAGAAGGGGTCACCTTCCCTTGTGCCCCATAACCAGCCCACTTCCCTCTGGTGTTTTTGACAGAATTTCCTTTTATTTTTCACCTCTTCCTTTTCTTTGGCCAGTCTCACTGCAGCCATAGGGCTAGGAAACATTAATTTTATCATCTGATATAAAAGGGATATGACAGATCCATGCTGTAAAACGCCAAGCATCAAACCATAAGGAATTCCACAAATAACTGTTCAGATGTCCAAAGAGGGGAGGCGGGATATGGATGTCTCCCAAGAACTCCTCTAAGCACACCAGCACTGCCGAGAGAGAAACGTGACTCTGTCTGGGTTTGCAAGGTTTTGGGAGGTCCTTGCACGTGCTGAGAGCGAGACCTGCCAGCAGGCAGCCTCTGTCAGAGGCCACTGGCTCTGGGCGACAGCACTGTCTGTGTCACACACCTGGAGCGACTGATTGCCTTGAAGAAATCGGCATTTGCTGATGGAGAGCACAGAACGAGTGACCTGGTGTCCCCCAAGGGATGTTTAGTGAGGTGTGGGAAGAAATTAGTGAAGGAAATGTGTGAGAGAGTCCCCCTGGCAGTGATGAGGCAGGAACAGGCTGATGCTGAGCAGCTTTGGGGGGGTGTTGGTGCAGACCGGGGAGAAAACAGAAAAGCCCGATGTGCTGGAGGAAAGAGGAGGAGCTGCTCTTCGGGAGAAGGGGGAAGGATGGGATGGGAGATTAAAGAGACATTTGGTGGGGGAAGGAAGGTGGAGAGGTACCCAGAAATGCAGGTTAGCAATTCAGATAAAATGGATTAGATGGGGAGGAAGGCAGCTGGGAGGGACTCAAAGAGCATGAGATTAAGAAGTGCACAGGGGAGCTGATGAGTGTTTGAGGGAAATGAAAAGCAGGGTCATCTGGATCCTGCTGATGGTTTTTAGAGGAGCAGAGTCTGAGCAGCTTGAGAGAGGGGATGGCCACAAAGCAAAACAGGTGTGCATAAAACCCCAAGGGACCCATAGAAAGGCAGGGGGACTTCTGGAATTCCTTAGTGTCCTCTGGGATCATCAGATAGCAATCAGCACTGCCTGGAAAGCACAGGATTTCACTGATACTGTGAGACACAGCTGCACCCAGGGCTGCCAGGCACTGGACACATTCGTGGGGGATATTAAATGGGGTACAAACACTCTGCAAGAGTTCCTTACATTTCAGTTTCTGTTTAGCAACGTGGTCCTCAGCCAGATGGACTTAGCTCCAAGTCAGCACAGCAGACAGAGCTAAATGAGACAACTTCAATTCTCTGGGGACACACCACCACCCTGAGGGAGACTCTGAGTAGCCCCAGTACAAGTCTCCCTCCCCAGAGGCAGACAAGTGCTTTTGAGCCTGCCTGCCTGGCCCAGACCCGCCTGTGACCCCAGTGGACATCACATGGCCATGGCATCGGTTGTCACACTGAGAGGAAAGGTAATTGAGAGGTCTGAACGGTGCCCTGAGCAGATGACAGAGAAGCAGAAAAAGCATTGGCTCCATTCCTTGATCCCTTTTCTGGGCTGGGAATCAACTCATTTGCCAGTTTGGTCAGGCAAGAGCAACCACATTGCTGTGCCCAGGCTCCTTCCAGCCTACGCGTCTGTTTGCCTTCCCCTCTTATCCTTTAGCATTTACTAAGAGATTCTCACACTCCAGGTCCTGTGAAATGGGCTGGAGCTGATCTCTCTAGGCTGGAGCTGATCTCTCTAAGTGAGGATCTGCTCCAGTATCATGGCCATCATAAAGCAATGAGTGGGGCCACCAAATTTACCCCTTCATCGGGGATCGAGATGGATCTACCCCCGCGCTTGTGAATGTTACACACAGGAGAGGGAATAATGCCTCCAAACTGGGCAGTAAATACACTCACTGTAGGTCTGTTCACAAATACAAACAGTAGCCCAGAAAACAGTGCAACAGCAGAAACAATCAGCCAAAAGCAGGGGCACAGATGGTGCTTCAGTCCTCCTAAGATCAAGAAACACACATTTAACTACAGCCTAAATGAGATTAACTTCAGGTCCTTGGTGCTACAAAGACCACAGGTTACCCAGTTTGAGCTACCTTCTCTGCTAACTGCCCAGTCAGGTGTGTAAATAGTTAAATCATTTTATGAAAATGGAGTTTATGATCCTCATGCTGCTGAGGAAATCTAAGGAAGAGAATAGCAGAGGCAAGAAGAAGACAAGTCTGCAGACCAATTAGTACTCTCCTTATTCTTACCATATCTTCCCCCATTTTCCAAAGGGCCTGTAGAAATAGTCACATCTGATGGGGCCAGGCAACCACCCAGCCCAGCCCAGCAGCTGCCTCTGCTGCCCACAGTGTCCCACTGCTCAAACACAAAGCACAGAGGCTTATCTTTTCCCTTATTCCTGACAAACAAAAAGAGAAAAGCTGGGGAGGGGGAAGAAGAGAAAACAAAGGGAAGAAAAGATGAACAAGTAGAACCTACTTTGAGCAATGGGGGTTAATCTGACTCAAAGCCTAAATCCATGTTAGCAGTTAATCCAGTTAGTAAGGCTTTCATTGGGAGCTTTGAGAAATCCTTTAACCTCTTGCTGTAAACCAGGAGCAGCTTAACAGCTCAATGTTCATGAGAAAAGCCTGTCAATAATGCCGCTAAGCAGGTATTTAGCAGGATTTAAAAAACAAGCATGTGACAACTCTTCTTTAATGAAGCAATTGGGCTTCTCTCCAGGAACCAAATGGTCACCATTTCCTTGAGTCTTGCCTGTGATCTGCTGTTCAAGATTCAAAAGAAGATGCAGCTCTAGTCCTGTCAACTTGTAAAGTATTCCTTCCTGGGGAAAGCACAGTAAAAAGCAGATTTTACTACTGGTCTTCTTTTTTTTATATGCATAAATCTTATGGATTCTTTTGTCCTGAGGGATCTTCTCTTAAAAAGACTGCAGTAGTCAAAAAAAAAAAAAGGAAAGGAAAGGAAAGGAAAGGAAAGGAAAGGAAAGGAAAGGAAAGGAAAGGAAAGGAAAGGAAAGGAAA
>JAWWES010000030.1:11367738-11385191 GCA_035583135.1 Lophotriccus pileatus | reverse complement strand
GAAAGGAAAGGAAAGGAAAGGAAAGGAAAGGAAAGGAAAGGAAAGGAAAGGAAAGGAAAGGAAAGGAAAGGAAAAAAACCCAAACAATGAAATTCTCTGCATTTTTTTCCCTTTCAGAGGTGTCTATGCTGTTCCAAGGAAAGCAAGCTGACAAGGAGGTTTAATGTTTAAGGCTTCTCACCCTAGCCTGAGTCCGAGGATCCAGTAAAGCAAAGGGTTTTTTTTTACCATTTCTCTGCAAAATCGTTACAACTTTACCTGCAGAGACTGACTAAATATGAGTTAGATATAGTCCAGACATCAAGCTGTCAAATGTAGCCTGGTGCTGTGTCCCAGTTCCCGCAAAGGCAGAGTGTGTGCAGGTCTGGGGGACACTGATGTACCGCAAGGTGAACTTCATCCCCGTCCTGGGAGACCTGGCTGACCAGGGGCAGGTGATTGTCCAGACTCACCCACCCTGGGCTTCTCTGGGTGTGCAGCTGGTGGAGGGTTTGTGAGGATGCACAGCTGTCCTCTGGACTGTGCTCCCTTACCCCTCTGACACTGGTAGTGCCATCAAAGAATGTTTCAGGTACAGTTGCCTTAATTATCTGTGTGAGTTGCTACAAATTCTCTCAAGTACCCACTTTTTAATATGTGAAGCCCTTTTTGAGCTGCAAAGCCCACTGGAAGCCAGAGACCTTTTGGACAACAGGGTAGTAATCCCTGCACTGCCGTGGTGGGGACCATCATCAGTCTGGAAGCTCCAGTAGAAACCAAGATTTTCTGCTATGATATCCCATCCACCCTATTTCTGCTGGGGAACAGGGCAGTTCTAATCTGCAGGGAAGATCTGATCCACAGAGAGAAGGGAAGAGAGGGGATGTGTGTGACACATGGAGAATCAGAGACAAAAATCATGTCTTTTTTTAGCCTTAACTTCTGACAGGGGTAGCATTTCACTGATGCCTCTTGAATCCCAGACACAGACACTCCCATTTCTATTCCGTTTCACAGATAAAAGGTCTGGTTTGACTTTTTTCCCCTCACAGTTCTAGGGTGGAACCTTTGGGTATTTGCTGTGTTCCAACAGTGCAGGCTGAGCAGCCCCTGCAATACTAATCCAGTGTTTCCACCGTGCACCTGGTGATGCTCAAAGGAGGCTCAGTTGCCATTCTGGCTGTTGCCTTTAATGCAGAAGAGCTGGGAGTGCAAGCACGGTCTTTCAAAGGGAAACACTTTGCAGTTCTCAGTGCCTGAATGCAGTCCTAAAGCCAAAGTGCAGGAAAATCCAAGAGAAGATAATTCCTCTTTAAGCCCCCAGTCAGAATCTCAACAGTGTGCAGGTTTTGTGTCACTCAAAAGTACTTTAATTTCTGGTCCCTTTAGTATCTGACTTTTTCTGCTGATAAGAGCAAAAAAATTTCCACACATGCACACAGACATTAAACCACTTATGGAAGGATTGTCTTTATGGGAGTCCTACCTAATGAGACCATGATCCTTTGTGAATAACTCTGGTAGGCACAAGGACAGCACAGATACTAATTAACCTATAACATTGCCATTAAAAAGTCATGACATGAGTTAATGCACTGAGTAGGAGAGTTATTTTTCCTTTCATAAATTATGCTTTTTTATGGCTCAATTAGGTGTTTTCAACCCCTGTTCTTTCCCCAGTCCTTACACTGTATCTTTTCCAAAAAGGCAGTCACAATCCATTTTAAGAAAGAAAAGACAAGAAAATATAACCTTTAAAATAGCAAATGAGTAGTGAAAACAAGTGAACTCCCACTCAGTTCAAATTCCAGCTCAGGCCCTGTTGGCCAGGTATACTGATGGAGATGAAAGTTTTTATGCATCATGCAGAGCCATCTTTTCACTGAAAAACATACTTCAAACAGATGCAATGTTAGCAGACACTGGGATACTGAGCAATTGATTATCCTGTTTGCTGCAAAATAACCTGCTGTATCCAGGTTTGATGGTGCTGTGTTTTTACACTCTGGTTTCTTATGAAACCAATATAAAAGACAAAGTGGATAAGGGTAACATTTGTTAGACTACAGTCACAGCTGAATTGCAGCATCTGGATGCAGAAGGGAAGGTTCAGCCGAGGAATTTGACTTCATAAAAAGCAGCTGTATTAATCAAAAATCAGCTACAGAGAAAAAAAAACCCAAACCCAACCCTCAGTTCCAGATGAACCATCCCCTGATTTACATCCTTGTTACGATTCACTCCCTTCCCAGCACGGAAGCACCCGTGGCTCCCCCAGCTCAGCTCGTGTGCTGAGCCAGCCAGGACACGCTGTGGTCTACCAGCAGCCACAGCCACTGCTCCCAGACCTCCTCCCGCCAAGGAGGGCAGCAGCACTGACCAGATGGTGCCTGCACCCCCTCCCAGCACCGCTCTGGAGCACGCTGCTGGGGCACACACCAATGGGGCCGGTGCTGCTCCCTGCCTTCCCACACAGCCCTCCCTCTGCCTGGCCGCGGCCCAGCGCAGTTTGTGCTCTTTAGTCAGCATTGCCCTGGGGGTTTCCTGCAGCCATCTGCCCGATGCACCATCTGAGCAGACCTTCTGCTAGCTCTGCCTCCTGAGGAGGGAGCTGGATACCGCCAGGCTGCCCCGCCATCGCCTCGAAATAAATAAATAACAAGGGAGCGAGAAGAGACTTTGGTTCCGATGCAGCCTGGCAAGGTCAGCACTGATACACTGCTTGGAAAGAGCCAGAAAAATGACAGGGTCCATCCAGGCTTAGAAAGCCATCCCCGCCTGGGCTTCACAGCAAGAGCTATGGGGAAGGAGTGAGGATGCTGCAAGGTATTATCCCCATGGCAGCAGCGGGCTGCAGGAAGGATAAACCATGGCCACTTGGAAACTTCATGGAACTTGGGAGATTCTCTCCTTAGGGAGGGTTGTGGTAAATCCCAGAATTGCCTTCTCTCAGGCTGGGAGATGCTCCAGTTTGGGGCCTTCTAACTCTTATCAGCCAAGAAAGAAAACAGCTCTTCAAAGTACGGAAGGATGGGACACAACATCCACCTCTTCTCCATCTCCATTGCCACCACAGCCCTACTCTGGAGAGAGGGACAGGAGAGCAAGGAAAGAGGTAGGCAAGAGAGGAGGAGAGGTAGAGAAACACTGAACTTGGTCATGGCTGAAGAGACCAGACTGTGCAGGGAAACACAGAGCACAGTCTAAGTCAGAGTTATTCATGTGGGCATCACAAGCATATGAGGTGGTGATATTGCTGGGGTATCACCAGAATCACACCCCCATCGTGCCAGGTCTCTGTAAACCCAGGCTCATAAACCACCAAACAGTCTGAGGGTCTCCAGTTGCCTTCAGACACTGGGAGCACTTGCCTGAAGCTCCTTATTAAAAACTCTGTGCCCTGAAGCTCCTTATTAAAAACCCCTGAGAAAGAGGCTTTGGGAACCAACTCTCTGCTCACACAGCACCCCCTTACCCCAGTCCCTTGCCAACCTCTGCTTTTCCACCTAAACAAGAAACAGCCTGTGGAGCCTCAGACTGTGACTAATGGCTGAAATGACACTCACTGAAAGGGGGGATCATTTTGCAGATTAGGCTGGGAAGATCTGCAGGAGACAGGTTCTACCTAGGATAGAAAAGTTTAGCAGCAAAGCTATGCAAAGGCAGACTGAGTCAGAGCCCTTCAACAACAGCACAGTCATACTGCTCAGATCAAGCTCCTTGGCCATTGTTAGCAAAAATGACCTTCTGTCGGGCTGACACCTGAGGCCTGACAAGCTCATCAGCCAGACTGCAGGGCAGGGAAATGATTGTGGTGAAATTAATGGGAACCTTCACATTTTGCTGCACAGCCTCTCTGTCTACCCCAATGGCTGCAGCAGCCAGCTCCCCAACAACCACTGAGAACTCTGCCATTGGGGCAGGGACAGCACTGCACCAGGGACAGCACTGCACTGCACGTGCTCAGCCTCTGCCTGAAGTAATTAGGGCAAATGCAGATGGAATGCACAAAGGGAAGGTGGGGGCAATGAGGGAGGAATTGCGAGAACATCAGGTAATGCCAGGCCACGGGGCAGAGACGGATGGCACAGAGTTTCCCTGCGTCAGGCTTTTGGTCCCAGCAGGTTAAGGTACAGCCTCCCTGACAGATGCAACCATCCAGCTTGGAGGGATTCAAATTAAGGTCAAAAGGGATAAAGCAATGGTGAGGAAATGAATGTGTTGTTCCTGGCTCACAGTCATGCCCAGATGCACGTTCCTCATCCTTTATGAGGATAATTAAAATGCATCATTTTTGTGTGTGCACACACGTGCGTACACACACCATTTACTTCTCTGGAAATTAATACAACCATAGGAACTAATTTTTTTTCACTGCCTCTTGTAGCACCTATCTACATTTTAAGCTTGGGAAGAGGCAAAAGAAAATGGGAAGGGAAATGGTACCCCTTTTCTCTGTTTAACGTCACCAGGAGAGGGGGGGGGAAAGCTGCTCACAGCTTTTCAGTCCTGAGCAGGGATTTAGTGGCACACTAAATGTTTGTGCAGTTTTCCACTTGCACAGAGCAAGGCCTTGTTGTGCCTGTGACTGGAACTGGGCCCAGGAGGGGCAGGATTTCCCCCCCCACCTCCGTCACTCAGCAGATTAATTAGCCATTACTCTCAGCTCTACAATGCAATCTCAGCCCAAATGTGCAGCAGCAAATTCTGAACCCATCCCAGAGCACAGTGCCAGCTGTGCCCAGTGCTTTTCCAACAACCATGAAGGTCCTACATGCCAGGGCTTCCTTCCCTCCTCCTGCTGGTCAACATGGCTTGAGGCTGTGACAGATTCTCTCTGCATCCTGCTGCGCTCTCCATGGTATCTGGTCAAATGTCCATGTCTAAAATCAAACTCTCAGGATACAATTCATTTCATCATTGGTGCCCACAAGTGCCGCCCAGACCTGGAAGGCAGATGAGCTCATTGCTGTATGAGGGAGAGGATGGAGCTGCCCACAGCTGACAAGACAGTTTTGGCTCTGTGAGGCCACTGGGCACTAATGGGACCCTATTCTTCAGCCCTCCAGCTGAGGCACAGTCTGTATGCCCCTCTAAGAAAGATGTGCCTTCTCCTAAGGTAGGCACACATTTTGCCCCAAACCCATGAAGTGCCTGAAAGCAGAGAAGTGTCTAAGCAGTGCTCTGTGCTCAAGGTTTGTAAAAGCTACTTGTGCTGGCCTCTAATATCACATCAGTGCCTGCCAGTGGATACACAAGTGCATCGAGGAGAGGGCTGAATGCCTCCCACTCGTTAAAAATTTGTGATGCTTGGGAATTTGTTTATTCCTAGCTAGAAAATGCTAAGCCCATCAGTTATGTCCCCACTATTCTCATCATGCCATCTAATTTATACTGACCTTCCAGCCGGAGCACAGCCCTAAATTGTCACAAACAGTCAGCTCTCCATTACGCGGCTCAGTGGAGTGTGGGGTAGAGACATCTGTGTGCACGGACTCAGTGCTGCCGTCTTAGTCAGCACAGGATCCCCAGGCATAATTAGCCTGGACACTGCACTGAATCCTGGCTGACTCTCCTGCAGCCCTGGTCTCCAGCTCATAAACCTTTCCAGAGTGCCAAGGCACACGGAGCAGAGACAGTGCTGCAGTTCCCTGCTCACCTCTGGCATTATCTGCCCCTGCCTCCACCCAGAGGTGCTGCCACTCCATTTGGGACACGCCTGAGGCTGTGGCTGCCTGCTGAGCTGGCAGTGACACTGGGGCTGCCACAAAGCCCATGTTCATTGCTTTAGCTGGACTAGGGCAGGTCCCATCCCTCATCCGAACAGCCCCTCTACACTGCCTGCCTCTGCATCCTCTCCTCTGGGAACCTGGGTGAGGGACAAGCAAAACTCACTCAGGATTTAGTAATTCAGTGTCTCTCTGCTAAATGTCTGAATTACAGATTCTTCACCAGCGGCTTGACCAACACTGCCTGTGAGCTGAGACAGGCATCTTCTAAGAAGCTTGGGGAACATCACCACTTTGGTCTACTTCAGGATTTGGTCCTCAAGCAACGTTGTCAGCAATTAGCACAGATGTATTTTAGTTCTGGTTATAAATGTCTTGCAGCTGCACTGATCAGAAGCTGAGCACAAATAGCAAGTGAGAGAAGTCTGTTTGGGCTCTTTTCTGATGTAACTGGCTCTGGATAGAGTCAGACTTATTTTCCTTCTTCCAAAGGCTGATGGTGGCTTCAAATACATGAAAGCTGGGATGTGTGTGGGAGGGGAAGGGACCATTATGACCTCTGAATATTCAAATTGCTAAGACATAAGAGTAACACTGTCTGATGGCGGGATCAGCAGAGGCTGGCCAGAAGCTCTCTCAGAGTTCAAGTGCTCATTAATTCATCAGTATTCACACAGGGTATTCAATCAGGACTGAGACTGTTGAGGAGTTAAGGTCTTCTTCAGAAACACTACAAAATAAAGAGGATGGTGATGTTTGTCTTCCATCCCTCAGCTGGTGACCTCCTGCTAAACATCAGAACCCAGAATTGCCTGCCAAGGCCTCGGAGATTATCAACAAGCCTTGCTACCATGACATATTTATCTCCAGAGGTACAGCACAGCACCTTCTGGGTAGCTGTACTGCCTCTGATTCCCCAGGCTTGAATCTCTTCCCCAGGCATAACCTCGTGCCTCAGGCACTGTCGCCCAGGGTGTGCCCCTTCTCTCTGCTGCAATGGCAGATGAAATGCTTTGACACTGTCTTTGCAAAAGGACAGTAGCCCACGATGCAAGTCTCAAAAGAAGAGGCAGAGGGTACAGTCCAGGCTGCTACTACAGTATTAACATGGATAGAGAGGAAAAGGATATATCCCTGCTGACACTCTGCATAGCTTCAGCTTCCAAGACTGGTTTCCTTCTTTCCTGCTCCAGCATCTCTGAGTATGTGGGAGCAGGACCTGACCCAGCAGACCCCTTGGCTCCTCCTGCCACCCCCAGGGCACCGCTGGCTCCGTGGGCACAGCCCTGTTAGCGAGCCCTGCACGGCCCCATCAGCATCCCCTGAGCCGGCGCAGATGGACACGCTGGCTTCGGCAATAAACAGTCTGAAGCCATTAAAAAGCAGAGAGAGCAAAATGAACCCCCCTGCAGAGATACTGCCATCAGGAAAGCAACACCAGCAGCAATCAAAGAGAAAAGGGCATTGGAATTTTTGCCAAGGCAGCCCTAGCTGGAAAATGAGGGGCATGGACAGTGCAGCAGGAGCCAGATGCAAAGTAATTCAGGCTGCGGCTCTAAAGTGGTTCTCGAAGCAGTGTGGGTTGCTTGATCCCACACTTACATTAGACATTCATAACAAAAGGGGCCATTGTCAAAGCACTGTGGGTTCAGGACTGACTATGGCAGGCAACTCTGCTTAAAGACACGGTTAACTGCTGCACTGAAGTAATAATCCTGCGCTAAATCCAGAATTTAAATGCCTCAAGGGCTTAAGGGCTGTCAGGAGCTGCAATTCATTTCCAGGGGTTTTATTTAGTTGCAGCAGCAATTTTACCTGAGGGTGAAAGTAAATTTGAGAATTACAGGGCTAATAATTTAACAGAATTGGCTGCGGTATTTTTTTAAAGAAACACAAACACACGAGCTTGATGAAATGAGTTCTGCACATTACATGCTTGCAGGTTTCATTTGAATGAAAATGATTAATGGGAACATAAAGATAAAACACAGCACAGTAATAAAACAAATCAGCTCTGTCTCCTAAAGGTCAGAGCAAACCTGCCTCCTGGTTCGGAAATCATGTCCTCGGACAACATCAGGCATTTGCTTCTGCATCCACTTCTTGCCTCTCCCAGCTAATAACTGCTGATTCCCAACATCCCAAGCAAATGGATGGAGCAGAAACTAAACACATTCTTAGCCAGACACACAAGGTATCAACAGAAACAGTGATTTCCACCACTGGCTCTCTAATTTCAGAGAACAACTTCTTTCTGTGTATCACGATTATTTGCAATAAAAAACCTAAGAGTTCTGTAACTCAGTACCTCAGTTCAGCTTGGAAGACGCTTTCCTTCTGAAAAAGATGGGTACTCAGCAAAGCATCAATGTGCAATTTTCACCACCAGGAAAGTAAAATAACATAACAATTCATAGGGAGCTCTTTCCCTATTGCCTTGGTCCCAGGAACGAGCACTGCAAACAGACCCCCCATCCCCTCCCCACATTGAGTGGCACCACTGAGGGATGACACTGCAGAAGTTCCCATCTCTTAGCCCAGCCAAACTGGTGTTTCACGGAGGGAAATTAGTCATCTGGGAGACTGGGGCCCACGAAGGGGACTGAACTTCCCAGCTGTGAGCCTGTCTCGTGGAAAAAATCTGCCGGATTTGAAACCGCCGATACCTTTCCCCTTCCCTGCCATTGTCATTGAGAAATATGTTCTTTCCTGCATTTCTAATTGGGACGGAACAGATGGCGAAGGCTTTGTTTAATGAAATATGTCCATTCAATTAACCCATGCCATCAGGGATTTGGCAAAGCAAAAGGAATCAGCGTCCCACCGCTGTAACAGGGTCCTCCTGCCCAAACCTGCGCGTCCGAGGAAGGACTGGGATGTGACTCTGAGACACAGGTTGCACTTGCTGAGCCTTGTTCAGCTGCTATTCCTGCTTCCCAGAAGCCTAATTTCTTCACTTTTTTTCTTTTTACTTTTTTTTCCCGATTTTCCTGTTTCAGAGCCGTGTCCAGAGGTTTTGAACCCGGTGCTCAGTCTTGCCCTAACAACACACGAAAAGGTAATATCTGTTCTCCCTGGTAAAATCTCCCTAGCGAGATGTACCAAAGAGAACTGGGTCCCACTGCCAGCTCTGGCACCAAACTCTGAGGAGGGGAAGCCCATCCATGCCTCAGTTTCCCCATCTGTGCTGAAGAACAGCAATTAGTACTCTGTGAACAACCAAATATGTGGTTCACTGACAGTTCGAAAATCAAATCCCAGCAACCAACACAACTTCCTGAAGGAAAGCATGGTATTTTATTATTTCAGGTCTTGGTCTGAAAGAGAGTTTGGCTCCTTTAAAGGAAAGGAAGGACATTTTGAAACACACAAATTGAAACACACATACTGTGAAAAATCCTTTTTTTTTTTCTTATGAAAGTAAATAGTTTGTTTCTAACCTTGTTCCCAGTTTCCACTGGTGCAGGAGCAGAGGCTGTTCAGGGGTGTGACAGGAATAGTTTCTCCTAAAGAAAATTCATCAAATGCCAGCTGGACTAATTATAGTGCTCTAAAGCCAAGACATTTCAGATTTTCATTCCCAAATGGTGAATTGGTACATTTACCAAAAGAAATTACTTTGATGTTTTGCGGGTTTAGTTGGTTAGGGTTTTTTTACGTAAGTGAGGAAAGCAAAAAACCACAGAACCTTTGGGGGTTTTCCTTTCCCTTTCTCCATTACTTTCCATTCCTACCCTTCCATTCCCTTCAGGAAGGAGAGAGAGTGCTCAGCTTCTTCCCATGCTCAGACACAGTGAAGAAAACTAAATACTTCTATAGGAAATACCACTTCTCTACAAAGACCTTTTTCCCCCCTCATTTTATGGAAAACCTGAGGAGTTTATTGGTCCCTTTGGTTGCAGGGAAATACCTCTGGATAGGGATTCATTCAGGAATTGGATCTATGCAGCCAGAGGAGAAAAACAGCCCGTGACACCTCCCAACAGGCCCCAAGAGCCCCAGCTGAAGCGTGACACACACAGTGAGTGACTTGTAGCACAACCCCCTTGGGGTGTCAGTCAATCCCTGCACACACGAGGCAGCACCTGACATCCCTGGCATCCTACAAGCCTGGAGGGCCCAGATCCCTCAGCGTGCCAGTCCTGGCCTTTAGCACTCACCAACAGCCCTGCCACGGTGGGATGGCAGCTCCTGCAGCTCCTAACACCACCTGACACCCCAAAACACATCCCTCAAACATTCCCGTTTGTCCTGTGTTATTACCCAGCTGGATGGTCTTCCTTTTGACTTCATTTTTGACTTTTGACTTCCTTTGAACTATTTTATGGGCTTATCTGCCTCCCAGCTCCTATTACTACCCCTATAATCCTTCTCCCCTCCCTGGTGGCATCACAGACACATTTTCTGGCATTTGTGATTGTTCCTACACTGTCTCAAGCTGAGCTAAACAGTTTCCAAGTGCAAAGCAGCATGACTGAAACTCCTGCTAGACTTTCATAATGAATATGAAGTTGCCAGACAGTAGAAATTCCTAACTTGACTCCATTCTCCATATCCATTTATCAATGCTAATCAGCCAAGACCAGACAAGTCTTCCCGTTTCGACTAGAATGGCTTTATTTTTATACGACAACAAAACAATTCTCGCAAGAATAACAGTATATCATCAAATGGGAAACTAACACAATGTGCTAACTCGTGACTCAGACAAAGATACTGGCTGCAAAGATGACCTGCTTGACTCATCTTTGTTAATGGCAGAAGTTTCAGAGATATATCCTAGATCCTGCCGTTAAATGGTCAGGCCTGAGATGGCAGCCCTGGATTTGAACTCTCTTTGAGCTTTGAAGACACTCTGATCTGGCTCCAAAACTGCTGGTTTGGAGGATACAGTTTATCCTCTTGGATGTTTCAGCAGCCAAATCAAATCATTTGATGGCTTTGTAACGTGCTCGACTGGGACACCGCAGGTTGACTGTGCTAACATAACTGCTGCCTGGGACTGTTGCAGCTGGCTAGCAATAGGACTCGAGATAAAATGATCACTTTTTGCAGCTCTGAAGTGAAGGCATGCTACATAAATGCTGTAAGAAATCGAAGCCTTCCCAAAACAGCAGATTCCAGGATCAAAGCTCTGCATCCACATGCCCATATCAAATCTCAGAAGCTGATGGGCAGATAGAGATTCCTTCTTGCCCAGGAAAGAAATTCCTTTTTGCTGCTGGTCTTGGCCAGAGTGAGGGAGCTGGTTCTGCATTTGTATCCCCTTCATAACAGCTCCAAGTAAGAGATGGTTTCTGACAGCTTGACCACCTCTCACTCTCACAAGCTGGCTGCCTTGTCATTGGCAAAGTCCTCAAGCAGATCCAGCTGCCCAGACAGAGCTGGCTCGTGCTTCAAAACGTGGCAGGCAGCCAGAGCAGCAGAGAGACGTGCTGGCTTTTCCCTACGCAATCCCTTAACAAGGAATCCTGATGTTCCTGGGCACAGCTTTCTTTCCCTGGGTACCTCACACCTTCCAGCAGTAGCTCTGATCATCTCCAAGACTCCCCTTAGCACAGAAACAAACAACTTTTTTTCTTTCTTTCTCTCTTGGGATGAGCATATAAAAAAAACGTTGTTAAACAGGAATTTCTCTGGACTAGAAAGGGAAATCCAGGCCACTCTAACCAGGTGAATTCTGCCTTTGCTATTTTAACACCTGGCCTTATTTGGGGCATGTATTTTTGCTTAAACCACCCGAGCCAGACACATGCACCAGCTTCCATGGGGAGTGAGAGTTACTGAGGGTGCCTGGGCATTTGGCTGTTAGGGATGAGCAGAAGATAATTTTTTTTTTTTTTTTTTTTTAGCCATCCTGTTGGCTTTGGCACAGATGGTGAGTCCAGGCCATCTTCAGATGGCACCTTCTGCCCCAATATTTATCACTTCCCCTTCTCTTAAGATGCCTGAGTTTTACAAAAGCTTTGTGTGTGTGATTGATCCCTAATCCCCTTCAAACAAAACAAATGGATTAGCACAGGCGGTTTAATCCAGACCTCTTTGCCAACCATCCCCATCTTGAAAGGGGTGGGCAGGGAGCAAGCACAGTTCAAAAAACCATGAGCTGCTAAATGTTTAACCACGGGGGACAATGACCACTTCAGCCAGCTGAGAAAGACCCAGACCTGTAGCCAGCAAAATCCCCACCACTTTCCCATGCCTGAATTCTGGTCCAGGATAAAGCTTAGGAACAAAAAAGCAGCAAAGACCGACTAATTTCACTGTCAGAATGGTGCACTCAGCTTGCCACAGAAAGTCCGCAGTATCAAAACACAATTAAGTAGTTGCACATCGACAGACTCTCTTAATTGCTGCAAGGAGCAATTCAATTATGTTTTCAACGCTGAAATGAGTCATTACCAGTCTATAGGGGGAAACTCTGTTTGTGGGGTCATGTTTTTTTATAGCATATGCTATCATCTTCCCAAAAGTTAGCTCTTTCACTGCTGACAATATTAATTTTGGATGGATTCTTCCCCTTAGGAATTAAACTGAGACATTTCTAGTTATAGGAACAACGTTCTACTGTAGATCAGAAATGCCCAAAGCCATGCGCTCCTATCTGGGCTTATGAATACAAAAATTAAGGTCCCTCCTGCTTTGTGAAATTCAACTGCTTCATAATCAAATTTTAAGTAATCACAGTTCTACTCTCACTCCACTGTAATTCTAGTCTAGATAGAACCCTAAACACAACTGGGCTAATACCCTTGTTCAGACCAGTGATAGCTGATTTTCAGTAAAGGAAGAAATAACTCCTGCTAAGAAAGCAGCTGGAACAAAGGTGGCAAAGATACTTTGAAGATGTTCTGAATTACAGATGCTGAGAGATTTGAAATATACAGAACATCCTAAGAACTGAGGCAACGCAGTGAACACTTAAGAGAAAGCTTTGTCAGGTTAGGTCTACTACTTGAGTGACTGAGGATGGTTAAGAGCTACACTTGAACCTGACTAACAGATTTTTTCTTCTGTTGTTCCTTTGAAATTTGAAAGCAAGACGATTGCAGAACAGTGAGATTCAGCAGCACTGAGTAAGTCCTGTTTTGAGAGCTCTGGGTTAAACAGCACTGATTTAGACGTTCATGCCTGCACAGTAGTTCAGCAAAGATAACAGGTTGCAGTAGCCACTTGGTAATTGACCTCTGGTGATTTAAAACCTTAATTTGCTTTCATGCTTTCTGATTTAAAGTAGTGTGTGCACTTGGGCATAACTGCCTTAAGAGATCTAAGCAATATTTTAGCCTGGATTCCTCAGAAACAAGGCTTAACAGAGCATATACACTATCCTTCCTAATAACTTCTAAATGGATTGGCCATTTTCAGCCAAATTTGTTGCAGGGTTCTGAGTAGAGATGCTTGTAACATCTCCACAGGTTTTGTGAAGAGCCAGAGACAAATTAAGCTCTTGCTTATTCTGGGAGCTGGGTGTTGGTTGAGCACTTGTGACTCGGTCACAACAGGTTCCGCCTCTTCTGTGGTGGGCACATCCCATGGGACATGAAGCCAGAAGAGGACAGCTGAGCTACTGTGGGGCTGGGTCCTAAGTGCAAAAAAAAGGAAACCATAGGAATCTAGGCTATATTGGACCTGCTGCCTGTTGAATGTCCTGATTATAAATAACTGTGTATAACCATGACTTCATGATATTCCCTTTACACACAGCCACTGACACGGGGACAAAATGCCATTCCCTGGCAGAGACAAGTAAAGGGGTGGAGAGGATTTTCCTTGTGCTCACCTGGTAGTGTGAGAGGCACCACACAGTGCAGAGCCCTGAGTAGCACCTACAGGCAGGTAACAAGGCTCCCTGGGTGATTTGTGGGCTCTGAACAGCAAAGCTGTCACTGAGCCACAGTGAATCTTCCTCGCTCTGTACCTTTGCTGAGCAGATTTATTGAAGGTGTCAATAACAGAAGCGGGCTAGGGACCGACTGTAAAGTTCACAATCTGAATTTCCTGTGTGCTTGCACTCCCCTCTGCCTTCACTCTGTTTCATCTTTGGGTGAGTTCAGGTTTTGGCTGGCTTTCAGGGTAAAGCACTGCTGGTAGCAAGCCCCACTGCTTTATCTGCATGGGTTAAATCAGAGGATGCTCATTTTCACTGCACCCTTAATGGTTGGGTTAAGCTAACAGGAGTTAAAAGTCAGCTTAGTCAAGCAAGCAGGGAAGAGCTGCAGTCAGAAGGTTCAGCTTCCTGCTGCCCATTGAATAATTATATGCCCCTTTGGGCATAGCTTCCTCACTTTGAAATAAAGTTCAGTCCCTGTGTACTCTGGTAACAGGACAGTAGGCATTTCAGGAAAGGGGAGCTGCACTGTCATTATTTCTATTCCTAAGTTAAAAATCAATTGCTGACCAAAAAGCTCATTAAATTAAAAAAGAAAATTCTATAGACTTCAGCGAAATATAGTGGACCTCTCCTTATTCTAGCTGCAAGATGCCTGTCACAGCAACACAGAGGGGGATTACAAGAAACACCAAGAATGCTCCAGAACAGTGAAATTTTCAGAATCAGGCTGTGTTATCTCCAACATCAGATGCTGTGAAGCCAGTAGGGCTACAGTCCATGGTGACATGATCCCACCAAGACCTGCAGGACTTATCTTCTGGGCAGGGAGCCCAGGGCCACGAAGGAAAGTGCTAATAGTTAAAAAGATGTCTGGAGCTTGCAGAAATAGATATTTTCCCAGGAATAAAACATGACTTGGAATAAATGTTTTATTCCATTGCACATAATGAATGGCAGTGAATGTGATTTGGGGACCTGTCAAGACAGGGGAGCACAGACATAGTACATGCACTGCAGACAGTATTAAAGAGGTTGTTTAACTGAAACACAGGGAATTGAGATCACTGATAATTTTAATCCCCTTCTCTCTGGGATTTTTTTTTTGCTTTTTATGATCACCTTCCTATGTGGCTGATAAAACAGGGCCATCAAAATATTTATTAGAAACTCTTGCAGGAACCAATCCATATGCAATTGCACAGAAGGTAAAGAGGCATCCACTGCTCAGCATTTCCAGCAGATTTAGCATCAAGCTCAGCTTGCAGCCAGGCAAACAACACTATTTGCTTCCAGAAGAAGTAGTGGAAAGGAGTCACTAAGAAATAAATAAAGGGCGATGCTCAACCCAACAGCTGCTTGAACTGGTCTGATCTGTGGCAACACCACTTTGCAGAGAAGCTTTTCATCAATCTCTGCGTATGGCTTAATAGAAGCTGTCAGGGATATGGAAAACTGTCACTCTTGTGTGGATCAGAGCAGCTCTCACCCCTACACTCACTAGACAACATACTGCACAGCTTGTACCAGCATGGGGGATAACACCAGCGTCTGCTACATTATCTCCTTTCTGGCTAGAGCCATTTTAAGAGGGGATGTGCTCCAGGTTTTATTAATTGTTTTAGCAGGCAGAGTATTCTTGTTGGTAGATTGGTTTGCTCCTTCAGGGGGAACATGTTTCCCTTTGCCAGTTAAATCTTCCCTCTCCAAGGCTCAGAGAATCACTCATGAGGAACGTCATATGTGGTTTCACCTGGTTTATTAAAGCTACAAAGAGGCTTGTCCTGGCAAAGAAACACTGTGGTGCTATTAAAAGAAGAGAATGGCAACAGGGCATCATCTCCAGTTAATTGTTTCATCAACGTGGAGAGCAACAACCACTTGCTAAATAAGGCTCTTCTTTTCTGCTTTGCAATTGTGCTCTTCTTGCTGCCAAGAAAAGCTCTGACACTGAAGGCTTCTCAGGGCCTCTAGAAATGCTGCCTTTGGTTTTAGTCCAGAAAGACAAAAAGCAAAACCAAGGGCTGCAAATCAAAAGAAGAGGTGAATGCTCTAAGGAGATTTGCCCCCCTCCCACGCACTTAACCAGTAAGCACGGGATAGCAGAAAAAGAATTAATGAAAGTTGTTTACTGTGTCTGCCTCAGAAAATGTTAATGCTCAGCTAAAGAAAAGCCACTTGAGGGTTTCCTCAAATAAGTTTATGTTTTCAGCTGCTTTCAGAAAAACAATCAAGTTTGCATATTTTTACCAAAATATTGAAAGTGCTTGAATCTTTCCTATTACAAACCAGGAAACTGAAGCTATTAAGCCAGTCTCCTATAATAAGATTTGAGAAGGAATAAAGAGCTATTTAGAACTAGTTATTGCTCTTCATAATGAACTGAACTGGCAAAAATTCTTCTATTTTTTCCTGTTCCTGAGTTATCCAGGAATCAAACATGATTCAAGCAACTATTAGTTAAGTACGAGCTCATGCATGTTGATTTCCCTTGTCTCAGGTTCGGCTCATTTGCAATTTAAAGCATCAATAGCAAAATATTCCTGCATTAGAGACATATCTTTTCACCAGTAAAGCTCCTTCCTGAACACATCTCCCTTCTGTTCTGGCATGATTATTTGTGGGCTGCCTTTAAACTTTGTGTCTTAATTTCTCCTTCCTTCTTCCCAAGCAGGTGACTGGAGAGTGAGCCAGGCCAAACGTCCCTGAGTGCCAAACTTGGCATCAGCGTTACTGCTCTGTTATCAACAGCAAAGGTTCACTAGGTTATGTAGATGGCTCCAAACCTGTAATCTTAAAATTCTGGAGCAAGTCAGTCAATAAAGTTCACTTAAGGATCAAGGTCTCCTTGAAGACACAAGTGGGAATGAGTAGGCATTTCTCACTCCTGAAAAAAAAGAAGGAAAGAGATGGTGGGGAGAGAGACTCGAGCTACCTCTGAACTGACCAGCCTGATTACCAGAAGCCCAGGGGACACTGGCAAGAACAGATGTACCCAAGTGGTAGGCACATGATTAGTGCCTGTATGCCAAGTCAAACCTACCTGCCAGACCGACTGTGTGCATGGCACAAGCAAGCCCTGGCAGGGAATTCCTCTGATTCCAGTTGTGATTGACAAGAAAAGGAATAGGAAGATACGAGCTATGTGCAGTAACCTTTCCCTTTGTCAGAAATGTCAAAGCAATTCCTAACAGCTCACTTTAAAATGCATTTTCCATCCTCTTTTTGACATCTTTTCGACCTCCCCAACATTGCCAGAACATACAAATTCACTCTGACAGCCAGAAGGGGAAGGGAAAACAAGAAAGAAAATAAAAGAAAAACAAATCTCTAAACTCTTCCTGATCATCATCTAGAGAACAAGAGTTAGTATAATGTACTTAATGACAAATCAAGCATTGATCACCTTCTCCCCACAAAAAATCAGCACTAATCAGGCAGGAATGAGGTTACTTATCTTATTAGGACCCAATGATTATTGTCTTATTTCCTTGATAAACAATGATAGAACTTTAGCAATGATAATAATGCTGTAATGGGTTCTTCTTCTCTCCTTTCAGTTTTGGTTGCTCTTCTCCTCTCACAACCTTCCTCCATTCCTCTTCTCTGTCATGTTGACTTACAGAACCTGAAATCTTGGCACTGGAAAAGCTGTGCAGCTCTATTAATTGCTGCTGAATGAAGATGCATATCACAAAAAAAACCCAAAAAAACAAAAAAACAAAAAAAAAAAAACCAAACAAAAAAAACCAAAACCAAAACCAAAACCAAAACCAAAAAATAAAAAAAAAAATAAAAAAAATAAAAAAAAAAAACAAAAACAAAAACAAAAACAAAACACAATTCATAATAAAGAGGAAAAGAAGAGATTTTGCTGACAAAACTGTCACATTTCCCTTTTGTGACTTGGTGGG
>JAWWES010000030.1:11273988-11367638 GCA_035583135.1 Lophotriccus pileatus | reverse complement strand
ACACAATTCATAATAAAGAGGAAAAGAAGAGATTTTGCTGACAAAACTGTCACATTTCCCTTTTGTGACTTGGTGGGTGGACTCCCTCTTACTAAACTTATATCTCTCAATAATTAGATATCTAGTTTCATTAGCCATCCAGGCTTCTACTAACCTCAGTGAACAGAGAAAGGGGAACACAGGAGAATGATTCACCATACCTTCTTTGGAAACCTATTTTGAGATGGACTAAATCATTCTTTGGAGATTAGACAATTAGTATAGAGTAGATGTTCAACCTCTACACTGCTACAGGGTAAGATGTACTTCTGTCATGACACAAGGAAGAGTAGGTGCAAAGACTAAAAGCTGATAATAGACATCAGTGACAATTAGTTGGTTTTAAAACCCCTGGGAAGGAGCAGACCCAGGGGGAGAAAACATTTGCTCAAGGTCACAGAGAAGGTCACTAGAACCGCTCATGTCTCCTGAGTGCACTTCAATGTCCTGAATAAAACATTAATTTATCATGCAAGGAATAAGGTTTAGGAAATGAAAGTCCAATTGCCACATGCAATTAAAAAAAAGAAATCAGAAGAAAGAGCATGACCTTACACTGCACATATTTAACTACAGTTTCATGTACATGAGCAGAAGCACACCAGTTCCCTCAAGCTTCTGAGGCAATTAGTAATAGTAAAACACAATTCTGTGCATTTTCAGTAACTGTTTGCCTTAAGAAAAACCCATGGCACAGGATGGTATCAACGATCACATCACCTAACCAAACTGAACCAAAAATGAATACACTGCAGTCTAAGTAGAACTGGGGCAAAAATTGTGGGCAACAGTTTTAGGCAACAGAAGGACTTCTCACTGCACTAAATTAATGCTGCCTCTGGACTAAATGACAGCAAATACCTTGAAAAAATACTGCAGACAGCAGCTAGACACAAATCTGGAGGTGTCCAGTGATGCAGGACTTCCGTAAGTGAAGCCAGTAGTGACCAGAAGGTGGGAAATGGCCACAGAAGACATAAGGAACTTAAAGGACCTTCTGAGGACCTCTGGTTAAAGGAAGGTCATGTAATATTTGGCATGACTACAGTATGAAAAACAAATAGCCCTGACCATGGACTTGTACATGGACTTGTACAACCTCAGCATGCTCAAGACAGCAGTCAGTGTTAAGAAATGCCTCTTGTAATGTGTCAAAAATCCCGCACAGGATTGAAGGATGTTTTTTATCCTGATACCACCACACCCCCCTGGACTTTTCTTTTAGCTGTAGCCACTTTCTTAGAACAAGAACCAGTGCTTCCCCTCCTCCTCCTCCAAACACTTCATGACCACAAACCTCAGCTGCGCTTACTCGTTTCCCGTGTTTACCCAACAGATCATGGCAAAAAGGGAGAAGAGGAAGGAGTTTATAATAGGAAAATAATCAATACTGACATGCCATCGCTGTCTGCAAGGCGATCATTAGCTGCTCAAGAGAGACCTCAGTGGCTTCTGTTTGCTCGGTGTGTGATTGCCTCCTGCGGAGAGCTAAGCTGCTCTGAAAGACTTCAGCAGGTGCCTTTCCCTCCTCCAGCCCAGGGAATTCAGTGTAAGTCAGGCAGCTAAATTACACCTCCAGGTTATTATCAGCAGTATTAATTACTGTGTTCTCCCTAATTATCCTCTCTTAACACACTCAGTTGGTTTGCGGGAACAATGCAAGGTTGGCAAACAGTGGCATTTAAAATTGATTGGGCCAGAGGCTCAACTGATATAACACAGCACAGCAGGTTTATAGAAAGGTCAGTTCAGTGGTGGAGTTTATCCGCTGCTTTATGAGGGTGTGAGCTGAGTTGCAGCAGGCTGACATGCCCTGGCCAGCTGGCATGAATGGAGACGCACAGTTTTGGGTCAGTTGTTCACTGGTTTACATCGTGACCCCGTGCAAAGTGCTATTCCCTACCACAGTTCTAATGTGACTTTCTGACCTACATTAAAATAAACAACACAATATCATCATCCGGAGCCAGGACATTTTTTTTTGTCCCCTGTTTCACCCTGCATGAACTGCAGGTAGGCTTGGGAAACCCAGGGAGACTCTGCTGCATTTCAGTCACCTACCCTGTTCTTCAAATAACCAGACCTGAGTGACTCGCACTCAGATCACTGACATGGAAAGTTACTTCTGCAACATTAGACAACTCAGTTGTGCACTTCCCTACCTTTGTTGTTCAAATGCCTCCCTCTTCCTAGGCTGGCTCTCTGCTTCTTGGATGCAGCTTATGTCTGGAATACACAACTCACCCCACGAGATTCAATCCATCTCAAATGGCAAGGATAAGGCTCAGTGGCCTGACAGCCCGACGTTGGAGAACTGACAGATTTGCTGCCTTGGGGATTGACAAACCTACCCCAACAAGACATACACATGCCCCCATCAAATAGATCTGTTCCTGAAAGAGCACTAACATTCAGATAAAGTGTAGGGGGAAAAAAAAAAAAAAGAAAGAAAATTCTACAATCTGGAGTTCACCTCCTTGAACTAAGATCTTTGAGCATAATCCTTTAATGCACATCTGTCGATAACTTCAAATCAGCACCTTTAGCTTTGAATCATTTTTCTCTACGTCCCTCAAAATGTGTTTCTGCTTTGTTCTCACTTGGTACCTACAAAAATCATCTCTAACTGGTCTCCTGTCCTGCAGAAGGCATGACATAAAATAGAACAGTATTTGTAGAGATGGACTTTTTGCAACTATCACCAGACTCCTGTGCTCCTCTGCCTCCAGAGTTCAGAGTTTAAATGAAGCACTCAGAAAGTATAGGTCCAAACATGCAAGATATATTTGCCAGTGTATAGAGAAGCAACAGAAATCCCATTTTAGCAAACTGTTCTCTAGCTCAGAGAGTCAGTTCTAATTCTGTGTGTATCGTTTAAGTCCCTTCTCAGGCCTGTAGCTGTCACAGAGGCCATGCACTTTTGGAAATGTTTATCCTGACAAAAGATCCTGTGTTTTTCAAGAACAAATAGTAGCTGTTGCATTTTTAACATCAGGGCAAGATGAGTGACAGCCAGCTCTAGGCACTCCCTGAGTGGGCACCAAATAAAATAAATCTGGCCATTTCTCATCTAATTCCTGCTCCTGCAGGAATCCAGGGATCTCTGTAGAGCCACAGCAACGGAGGAGGAGGAGTGTAGAGATGTGTAGGTCGAGAGACAAACACACAGGAGGATGAGACAATGCCTCAAACATCAAACTCTCTCAGCCTTCCCCTGCATATCTGACCATTTAGTTCCATTACCATCTTCAGCATGAGCTGGTGATACCAGAGACAGAATCATGCTCCTTTCTAGAAGATATTAAGGGCTTTTCCTTCATATTGATTACATGAATATAGCTCCAGCCATGATGTGGCTGGAAGTACCCAGGAGAAAATTGAGAGCAGCCACATCCATGAGAAGGAGTGAAGGCACAATGAGAGTGGGCACATTATGGTACCAAAGAAGCCCTCTTAACATGAATTCATTCATGTAAAAAAGAACTCTGCCCAACAATGCAGCAAGAAAAGAAGCTGGGACATATATAAACCCCTTCTCTCCTAGCCAGCAAACCTCCATCCTTGTGAAACACTTCCATGGCTATGAGCTCTCAGAAACTAGCACTGTCTTGTTCCACCAGCAGTTTTGCATCCCAAAGGTGACCTTCTCCCTGATGCTGCAAAATGTTCAGGGTGTAAAATGTGATACACAGACTAGGGGCTGATTGCTACCTTCACTAGGCCATTTTAGGTAGTTCCAAAGCCCATTTCAGTCAAAGGCAATCTTTCCAGCAAGCTTTGGATCAAGCCCGGCATAAATTAGAGCTCCCAAGGCCTCCTTTCTGGAGGAGAGTGTGCAGGACAGTGTTTGTGCTGATGAATAGCTTGGCATTGTAGTAGCAAGGTGCAGGAGATCCAAAACCCTGCTGTTGTTGATACACATGAGTCACCACTGCTGCGTGTGCCAAACATGCTCCCAAACGGAGCTGCAGTTTGCCCTTGGCTGTTTCACTGGGCAAAGGCAAGTCTGAAAAACTTGGGGCTTTTTCAGTGATCCAAGATATCGACAGAGCAGAAATCTCTGTCTCGATCTGCTTACCGGCAAACATCAAACAAAGATGCCTGTTGTACGTTTGCACTTTATTAATAGTTTACAACTTGGATTTCTCTCCTCTTTTGTTCCTGCTGATCTCACAGAAAGCTATGAAAGTATATATAGATGTCTGCCAAATAGATTTCTTGGAGGAAAGCGGGAAAGTGTGAATAATGGGTTCTGAAGTATGGATAATTAGCAGATCAAATAACCCCAAGGACTGAGGAATTTTTTTCATTCTCTTCAGATATTCGCCATTCTTATTTTCTGAAATAAATTATGTGTACCCTCCAGGTACATTTTTTCTTCTAGTTTATATAATAAAAGTAGAGATGTCTACTGTGTGGGTAGGGGAGGTTATTTATTTATTTGAATGTAATGCTTCTGACAGTGAGAAAATGACAGCTCTGGCTGCATTCAGGAGTCATATGGGCAGTTGTTATACAAACTTCCTGACTGTACCACATCTACCCTAATCTTTCCACTCCTACAAAAGGCTGTTCTTCAATTTAGTTCAGCAATGCCAAGCTAAAGAAGTTTGCCAATGTCAGCAGGATGGTCAGTGGGCAGCAGGTACACAGCAAAAACTGCAGACCCATTTCTCCCTGGCTGCAACTCTCCCTTAGGTTTCCAAGTCATATTCCAGTGGTTTTTTCCTAAACACTGCCTTACTACTCACTTCCTTGCTCCACTGCTCACTAGGTCGATAAATAAGGAATTTACAAATCTCCAGTTTCACAAAATTAAAGCCATTTACTTCTCACCTGAAGCAGGATAAGGGCAGAACACAGGGAAGGGTCCTTTCCTCCCCCCCAAAGAGCAGTTCAGCTGCCACTAGAGTCACTCATCCCCAGTTGCCATATGCTCTAAAAGGTGTGTGCAGCTTTGCCCACACATTTCTGGAAATAAACGAATAGATAAAAGAATGGTTGTTCCACTGAGATGTTCAGCTGCTGGTTTGTGTAGAATGTTAGGGACTGATCTTTAAAAAACTGTTGGACTCTGTTGCAACTTGGGAGTTCACAAGAACAGATATTTCGTCACAATTCCCTTATCAAAAAATAGAGGTCCAAACTCTGTATTCTACTAAAGTCACAAGATAAATGATGCAACTGTTACCTACAAATAAACCTGTTGAAGTGTTTCAAAGCTTGAGCTCTCAAATCTTCTTCTTTCTCCCTAATGAAACACTGTCATCTGAGAGGCAAAATGAAAGTCTTCCCTTAGAGACAGTAATTTAATAGCAGGGCCATTAATTAATTTCATCTTCACATCAATGCTCTGCTTTATTTAAACTCCCATCCTGCAGCCACTGGGGTGCTTGAGCATCTGCAGAGCCTGCAAGAGGCCTGGACTGTGGCCAAGGGGAGGTTCGGTGTAGGTGGCAGATGGCAGACTAATGTAGACATGACAGAACCAGCTCTAAGCCAGTTTGCTTGGGTAGCAGAAGAGGTTTGCTAAGAGTAACATGGTGCTTAGCCCAGGATGGACTACAACTGTCCATACTTAGCCCAGGCAACAGGATGACCATGGACCTTTGGTATCAATAATGAAATAGTGCCCATTAAATAGATTTTAGGTACATAGATGCTCTAAACCCATCTATTCTTCATCTTTGTTGACGAAAGTTTGTAAGAGTCATGACCATGGAATCAGAATGGTGGTGAGGCCCTGGCACATGTTGCCCAGAGAAGCTGTGGCTGCCCCATCCCTGGAAGTGTCCAAGGCCAGGTTGGACGGGGCTTGGAGCATTCTGGTCTAGTGAAATGTGTTCCTGCACATGGGCAGGGGGGTGGAACAGGGTGATTTTTAAGGTCCCTTGCAAACCAAAGCACTCTATGATTTTAGACTTCATTGTGTGTGTGAATGATGGTGATTTCCCTCCTCAGAAATCTCCTCTCAGGACTACAAGGGTAAATTCAATAAATGCACCCAACCATACGTGGCATGTCAAAATCAAATCCCCAGAACTACAAAAGCAAGGTCTGACATGACCCAGAGATCTTTCTAAATTTTTAGCTACCGCCTGTGAGGCCTGAAAAAATACAATTCAATATAGGAAAGAGGTCATGAAGCACTGGCAGGAAGATGTCTCCATCAGCAGCCCCATTGAACATCAAATTGATCTTTTGTTACCCCATGCAATTAACCTATGTAAATACGTGCTAATGTCCACTTCACTAGTAATTCCTTCCATTTGCTCATCAAGCTACATGAAGACACAAGCAAGCACTGCTCATTGTAAAACCCACGCCTCATCTGAACTTCATATGCAGGGAGATCTGCCTCAGTTTCTGATTCCTGGACTTCTATTCCTTCTAGGACACATAAATGGTAAAGAAACAGGAAGAAAGTTCAGCTCTGCATTTTTTTTTTCTGCAGAAGAGGAATGGTACTGGATTCTGCAGAGCCCCACTGAAGCTTAATTTTTTAAAGACATAGGATTTATGTTGCTAGTTGCCTTCAAGGTCTCAAAACCCTCTTGAACTGCAGTGCCAGGTGTGGATTAGTCCCCTGCCTCTGCCTGTTACTAATCAGTATAATAGCCACGGATTAGCTCAGCTGGTTAGAGCACAGTGCTAATAATGCCAAGATCACGGGTTTGGTCCCCATCCAGGCCATTCACTTTAGAGCTGGACTCGATGATCTTTGGGGTTCCCTTCCAATTCAGAATATTCTGTGATTCTGTGCACCTCATGACTATAAGTGCTACAGTTGTTGTGGTAGATGCTCACACTTCTGATAACAGCTGGGTGCAGGCTCAGCAGGACAAATCCCTGTCTTAGAGTTCTTTGCCATTAGAAGTAAACTTCATTACTTTACTGCATAGATACAGATGGAAAACAACTTCTTGAGAATGGAAATACCCACATGATGTCTGCAGAACCCTCCAGCAGCTCTGGAGCCCTTCAATACCCCCACCCTCCCCATACACATCACAGGCACAGCCCTCTGCCTCAGCACCACGCACTGTAGTGGGTTTATGTGATGCCAAATAATTCTCTCCAGCAGCTCAGCAAGTCTGGCAAAGCCCAAGGCTATAGCCACCAGTTTTATGAGTGTAATAAGCAAGAGTTTATTTCCACACCACAGCCATAAACATTTCCAGGATCCCAGCCACGTACACAGGGCACCTGAGACATCAGCAGCTGTCTGCAGCTCCACTTGACCTCCTGAAAAAAGAGGCACAGAAAATGCTATCCCAGCAGGCATTAATGCAGGTTAATTAAACCTAAACTGCTCAGCAGGGCACAGTGAATTGAGAAGCGGTGCTTCTGCGGACTGCCCAGTGCACCAGTCCCACCGTGGCATCATCATTAATGGTTTTCACACAAGCCTCAGGGCTCATTTGCTTGACAAGAGCAAAGCAGTAATTTTACCGTTGAACACTTGCAAAAATGATGCCCTGACTGTTATCAAAAGTGACAGGCAAGTTATGTGAGCAGTTAAGTGAAGGTTACTTTTTAGGGCCAAATCTCTGAATAGATCAGACGTCAATTAGTTCATGCATGGAAGGAGGAAGGGAAAGAAAACAAAGAGGAAAAGGAGGAAGAATACAGAAGAAGAAAATAAAAATAGCAGTAAAGACATGAATTCAATTTGTTTCCCTGAGTCAGTGCTCTGAGGGACGGAAGGGGGAAAGCTTTCAGGATGGCAGCTGCCTGCATTCCCTGGGGAGCTCTGACCATGCCAGTCACTGGCAGCTGCTGCAGTTTAGGCAGTGCAGCTGGACAGCAGGAAGGGGCTGAGGTTTGGGCACACACGAGAAAATCACCCTTCAATTGGTACCTCCTATGAGGTTTTGGGGTTTTGGCTTTCCTCTACATTCCTCAAAAAAACTTCCAAGGTCCATCAATTTGCTTCATTTATGCTATGGACACTTGAAGAGGAACAAAATCATCCACAAGGTGAACGTACCTAGGCCCCGTTCCAGTTCAAGGTTTTTAGAACACTAGTCTTTGCCACTCAGGGAAGTCAAAGGAAAACTTTCAGTTTTAACAAGGTTTCCCTAATAAAATAAAGTAAAAAAAATAGTGAAGTTACATATCCAATTTGGTTGACTCTAAATAAAAAAGCTTGGGTTTTTCACCTTCAAACTACTTCCTTTTCAAAATTTGAGTTATACTGGGCTTTTACAAAAGTGAAAGCTGAAAAGAAAAAAAAAAGGCATACTAAGTTGCAGTCAAAACTCAAGTCTTTCTTTGAACATAACACTGTTTTTGTTTTCTTGTACTGAAAAGCAATACTTCTCTTACAAAACACAAAAAAGTGGATGAAGTCACCCCCAAACCAAAACATCCCATTCATCCTGCTTCACCTGATGGCAAATGTGAGGAAAAGAAAGAAAATGGAACTCACAGCCTGAAAACTGACTCATGACCAAGGGTTTGGAGGGCCAGCTGGCTCAGACAGAGACTATCACATCCCATCACCTCAGAGTGAGGAAACAGAGAAGTCCTGTCCCTGCCCTGTGTGTGATACCTAAGGGTCTAGGAGCTAATAATTGTTACTGCTACAGCTAGTTGCTGGATAGATTGCTCTGCTGGGCTTCTTTAAATGGAGCATCACAAGCCCAGTGGTTCTCTGAATTCTGTGGAGAATAAGATTGATTGAAAGAGGGTGAGGAATAGGATTCCCCAGAAGTGAGACGGGGAATATTAAGCCTGTAGACAACAAACTCAATTCAAAGGTATAACTAGAGGTTCTCTTGCAGTTTATGGTTTTAGAAACAGCTTGGGTCACACTTTGAGAAACAGGTTTCCTTCCTGACTGAGAATAAAAAACCAACTGCCCACTGCCCTGTCTCCCACCCAGAGCAGCTGCCAACAGTGCAGGACGTTTGGTCTCAGCTAAGCTCACCCAGGTGGGGTGACAGCCTGATGGCAGGTACTCCCAGGGACACCAACAGCAAGCCCCAGCTCCTGCAGCCCTGTGCCAAATCCCACCAGGCTGCATCACACTGGGATGCACTGAGACAGCTCACTGGCAGCGAGATTAAAGCACACCATTATCTATTTCCAGATAAGTTCAATTCTGGACCTGTCAGCCTTGACAGGACCATGAATACTTGTAGGGCTGGACTTCGGCTGGATGAGTCTCCTGGGTTTGGGGTGGAAATATTGCAAATGGGAGCTTATTTGTCCCAATTCCCAGCCTCCCCATCCCTCCTCTTGACACCACTTTCCACCTCCCTGACCTTTATCTCCCAAAGACAGGTCAGCATTTTGCCTACCGGTTTGCAGCTGGAGCACCCCTGTCTTGGTTGGTATAATAAGACTCGATGCAGGCAAGGTCTAAACCTTACAGAGAGTGCCTGTTGGTTTTCTGATCACATCCCGGGCTGGCTGTCAGGCTCCAAAGGCAACAGGATTTATTGCACTGAAACGCAGCAGCAGCAGCCGCCGCCCGTGAGGAGCCTACGGAGCTTCATGCACAGGAATAAAAATTTCAGGGCCGCTTGGAGATATGAAATATTTCTTAATTACTTTCTGTTCCAGCACAGCTTGAGAATTTTGCTGCTGCTGTTGTTCTCGGAGCTTGTTTGGTAGTTTTGGTGCTTTTTTTTAATTTCTTTATTTTTTTTTAAAGTGTAACTGGCAGAAAAGCAGTGTCGATGCCACTGTCTGTGCTGCAGCTCATAAAAGACCAGCCATGGCTTTGCCTGAGGACTGGCTGCTCGTGATGGAGGCTGGCACAGAGAGGGTGCCAGTCTCTGTCAGCACGGGATCATTTACCTCATGCTGAAACACATTAAAATCTCCTCCCCTGAGACATTTCTCCATAACGGCTTTGCAGAGAGGTGCATCACTGTAATGCTTAAACGAAGCCTGGACAGGCTCCTCTACTGATTGTCCTCCAGTCCTGCCAGATCCTGTATTGCACTAATGCCCCTGCTGCTCACTAACGTTTGTCCCTTGGACTGTGATTCCTAAGGCACAATTTTCCCAATCATCCTTGCAACAAGTCTCCTATTTTTCCTGCCTAATTTCTGCCCCTCAAACAAAGCAAAAAGACTCCAACTGCTCCCATTCTGCACAGCTGAAGAAGGAATGTCTTTTCACCACATCTACACATCCCTTTTTCTTCTATTTCACACATAAACTGAGAACAAGGCAGCACTGGGATCCAAGTCTTCCCCCACACCCCATGCTGCAGTCAGTGCCTCAGTTTTCAACCAGGGGATGTTGGTTCTGTATGATTATAAGACATAAACCCCTGGACAAAATCTTAGAAAATGCAGCCTCCAAAGCAGAGAATTGGCACAGGCAGGACTTGCTTCCCTGTTACCAGACTTGCTCAGATCTTTGTTCCTAAAAATGACACTTTTCTTCCAGCTTAGCAGGTTGGGGAGGACAGCAGGGGTGGCAGCTGGACGGAAAAGAGAATGACAATTTTGCCAGGACAGCCCAATGACCGTGGTAGGACATGTTTTTTAATCTTTTCTAGGTTAAACACAGGCAGTTGTGTCTTGTTATATTACATTATATAATATGATTTGCTGATATAGTTTGATAGGTTGAATCCAAGAACATCATGACTCATGTAGGAAATTGGAAGCCTCCTTGTCTCCAGAATAGTGTTTCCAGAAGCTAGAGTGAATCAAATTGATTGTATTTATTTAGTTATTTTTACTGTTTAGTAAATAACTATTTAGCTGGTTATTTTTAGAGTCTGCAATGAAAACCTTCACAGATTTTAGAGGGGGAGGAAAGGCTTGGGTGCAACAGATCCTCAAAAATCAAGTATTTTTAGAAAATGTCACAAAAATGGAAAAAGCAGAGCAGGGAATGTCACCAAAGGTGTGTCAGGACTTCAGGGTTGTCCCTGGATCCAGCACTGGCTTCAGAGAAAGGCAGCTTTTCCCTGCAAAGCAGCTTGGCTGCCAAGGAGTTCCTTGCTTTGGGAGCTGAATGCTTTTGACAAAAAAACCCTGAGCTTTTCTGAAATCCTCCTCTTTAGCATCTGGCCATCCTGGTTTGCCCAGACAAAAAGATACACTTGACAATAGCATTGTAAATCTTAATTAAGATCTGTAAACTATAGATAAAAAGGATTATATGAGTACACAAGTATCAGTATCAGGTATAGCCCCTGAGAACCACAGGCTTTCATGCAGCACCACGCACAGCGGCATTGAGAAATGTATGAATGTCACAGCATTATTGATTTGGTAGCTACTATAAAGCTCCAGGATCCCTGGCAATAAAAACATGATAATGAGAAGTAGCCAGGATAGCACTATTCCTGCAAACAGTATTTGCATTCCCTGGGACTAAAGCATAAGCTGTATTTATTGATAGAGAGGTGAGGGCTGGTTTGAATGCAAAGGATTAGCCAAGTTCATTTTGCAGAAAATGTGGTGGCTGTGGTTTACCTTTTTAGCACTGGCTGCAAGGTATCAGTATAAAAAAAAAAAGAGCAACTCATCCAAAAGCAAGTGCTGCAAAACACCACCCAAAAATATCAAAAGAGAATACATATGCTATTTGGGTTTTGGGGATTAATTTCTTTGTTAGGTGAAGCCATCGAATTCTCAACAGCTAAAATACCAAACCCTTGGTCTATTTATACTCAGGATGTGCACAACCTCATTAGAAGGTGATGGAAAAGCAGTATGTTGTATTGCCCTAATGAGTAGTTATTATTTAATGAAAAAGAAGATAAAATATTACTTTACAGAAGCCCAAAGTGTCGGAGATTTCTCTTGAGAGGGCAATATAATGTAATTAAGGCCAAGTGCAGTGATGAAAAGAGCTACCTCAGTGATGTATGTTGTCTGATGCTGCCCCCCCAGTCCTGTGTAAATGAGGACACAGCTCTAACAGCCTGCCTCCCATGATTTACCCTAGCAGGGTAATTCCAAAAGCAGAAAGAAGGACAGTTTGTAAACACCATTCAGTCTCCCACGGAGAGAAAGGGAAAAGATGCTGCTGTGCTTTAACAGGGGCTACATGAAACAAATGTCTGCTTTGCCTCTGCAGGTCATTAGCATAGGTACAGCCATAAATTTTGTTGTTCCCTCCTGCTGCCGCTGCAGAAATCCTGCTGAAACCGTCCTTTGAGCTCGTGGTATTTTGGACAAAAGGCATCCTCACCATGCACCGGGGACTCTCTGAAGCCTCACTTTACACCTCTGCACTTGGTGACACACGGCCTGGAGCTGCATCTTCCACTTCTCCTGCCTGAGGTCCCAAGCGCTCGGCCCCACTGAGCTGTTCAGTGCTCAAGCTTTGATGGAGATGGGGCAGTTTGCTCTGACATCTCAAAGCCTGAAAACTCTATTTTGTCTTTTTTTTTTTTTTTTATTTTTTTGTTCCCCTCATTAAATGAGTTTTTCTCACTTCATTTATCTCTTTTTTCAATGAATCTCTCTCCTGGCTGCCACACATGTTCCACATGGCAGGAAATAAAAGAAAACCTTCCTTTGGTAACGCTGTGCAGGCAGAGAACTTTTGTATTGGAAAGAAAAAGAAAGGCAGAAAGCAAATTCTTCCAACGTTGCTTGCTTGGAAAAGCTTATAAATCCTGCTGGCAGAAAGTTTATAGTCCTCTGCAGAGATCTCAGCTGGCTGATTTTTTCCTGTCTCTGAGGCAGAAATACCATGTAAATTCTCTTAAATTACTTGGTAACTGAGAAAGATAGGCTTGGCAAATACCCTGTCACTACACAACACAGTAATTACATATTCTGCATCCAGGTACTAATTATATTGCCTCCCGATTACTCAGTGATTACATTTCAAAGTAATTACCATGACACCTGGGTACTCTGGGTGATAAAGTAGCAATAGTCCTGCATCCATCCTAGGGGGAATTGATTTCCCTATAAACACCTTTCCCCAACACTTTGTATCAAAACAGATCTGGAGATCTCCCAAGAAGTGGGAATGGAAGAAAGGGAATGTGCCCTTCCTCCCAGAATACTGGTGGGCTGCAGATCCTCCTCTATTGATCAATGCTTGAAGACTTCTCAAGGCAAGAAACTCATTTAATGTCAAAAGGAGACAAAAGTGACCACGGCAAAACCCACGGTGAGGAGTCAGGAGGCTTTGAAGACTAAAAAGAGGAGATATGGTGGCTCCAGAGAGCAGGGGACAAGTGTTCAGCACCAAGAGACAAGCCAGCACCGATCCACATTGCAGCTCTACTACAGAAGCAGCCAAGCCTCAGGACTGCAGCTTTACCTCTCCAAAACCAGAAGAGCTTGTGCCATGTGGCTGAGCCTGACACGCTCCTCGGGGTGCTGATGGCACCAACACATGGGATATTGCCCCCAGGCATCAAACCACCACAGTGCAGCTGAATTCCCGAACACAGCAAGGCTCAAAACGCTCACACTTGCAAAGGCACAGCTTTATTGTCCTCCTGGGATTCCAGTAACCAAATCATACTGCTCCTACATGCTCCGCAAGCAATTTCTTCAAATATGCTAAATAAAGCAGAGGGGAAAAGGGAGGAAAGGATTTTCTAAAACAAAGACTACTGCCACCCACAGCCCCTGCTTGCCTTTGCCATCACCTCCTGCAGCTCACTTCTGACCATACACACCATTCCCATTCTCTCTGCATCCCAGAAAGATGACCCTTTTTAATTGCAGCAAGTGTAAGAGGTTCGCCTCTGCCAACCTTTTCAAATCAGTCCTGAAAGCTCTGAAGCAACCTGGGCAGCATTTTAAGAGCTCAGAGTTCTGGCACCGTCCCTTAACAACGCTTATGCTGATGTTAATAGGTTAACATGTTAAATATTGCCTCTTTCTTGCTGAAGCCAAATGAGAGACATTCCAATTACAGTATTCCCACGGAGTACCCCTACTCACTCACGTTTTATATGTCAGGCTGTAACCATCACATATCTGCCTGCTCTAGGCCAAGACCACAGCTCTTCAGAGTTTTTGTTTTGTGATGACACTGTGCCTGGTCCAGGACAGGGGATCCTCTGGGAGATCACAATGCAATTCATAAATAAATTCTCCAAGCTTCTCCCCACCCCGTGCTGGAACAGTGCTTGTCTGCCAGCCCACGGTACCATCTGAGCTCTTCTTCTTCCCTAATTACACACAGGTCTTACCTACGGCTTGTTGAAATAGATGGGAATTTTCCACCGATTTCAGCATATACAGGATCCAGTCCCTAGAGTAATTTCCAGCTAAATAAGGTACTCAAGGAAATCACCATGACAGTTCATTAATAAATCTTATGATGAGTTTATTGTATACAGTAGAGGAGGAGGGAAAGAAGAGAGAAACTGCATACTGACTGAAAAAACATGCACTTCCCCATTAAAAGAACCTTTCCCTCAAGTGCAAAATAATTACCAATGAAAAGTGGTCCAGTGTGTGCTTCTGAGGAGCAAAATTATTTGCTACTCTGCAGAAAAACCACAGTTACTGGGCTTGTATTTCTGCCCCTGATCACAGCTTTGGAGATCTGGCATCACCATGCCTGTAGGACATGGCTCCAGGCAGACTTGCCATAGCAAAGCTCTTTCCAGCAACAATCAGACCCATTTCTAGGGGCTTTGATTCTTCCCTCCTTTTGCACCAATGGAAGGCAATAACCTGCATGGATGATGACCTTATGTTACCACTGGAAAAATAGATTGTCCAGCTTCTACTAGAAGCTGTGAAGGTGGATAATCAGGTCAGTTCAGCCCTCCCTGACCTTCCTTGCTCAAGGGACAGCACCTTGTTTGTCTTCCCTCTCCGTATGTATCTGCTTCTGAGGTTTGAGCGAGACCATTCCTGAGTAAACAAAGGAAGTTGCCAAAGACAAAATATAATCCACTTCTGGAATTTACAGAGGAAGTTCGGCATTACAGGCTTTAAAAGGAAACAATATTCTCCCAGAAATGTTTCAGGCTGGAATTCCCCTTTAGAGAAAACAACAAAAGCAACACAGTCCTATCAGTCCAAATGCACAGAGATACTCTCACAAGCCTTAATTAAGAACATTCTCCTTTGGCTTTGCTGGCCACATCAAATGTAGCAAAAATTATGACCTTCCTCTTTGGCAAGACCTGGAGAGACTTGGCTGGCTGAACTTGAGCAGCAGCTTCTTCCTGCTCCAAACTGTGCTGTGAGGAATGGTGAATACTGACATCTCCTTCTGTACTTGGGCTGACCTCAGCCTGCTGGGAAGCCTGATCACTTCCAAAAATGATCAGAGTTGGACACAGACCATGTTTTAACCTACTTCAGATCTTCCTACACCCATGTAAGCCACTCCAGCAAAAGGAATTCCAGACTTGTCCTTAGAAAATAATTTTCTCTTTGTGTACCCATCAGCAAGCAGGCGGCATCGCTTAAGCTTCTTGCCAAAAGGAAGGTGTAATCCCTGCCTGGCTTCTGTCAAACCTCAAAGTCCCTGGTCAGCTCCTCTTTAGCAAGCAAATCTGAACTGGAAGGACCCAGCCTGTGCCACTGCTAAATGAATGGCAAGAGGCTCCGTGCCTGGAACACGCAGTTTCACCCTTCGTGTCAAACATATTCGGCCCTATTAACATTTTATCTGCGTGCCAGAGCAAGAGCAGGAGACTTGGCAACCAGTCAAGAATAATCTTTCCTGGCACACGGTACAGTGTTGCAACAACTCCGAGGGACTTAGGGACAGATGACTGGCAGGAGGGAAGGGACTGAAGATGGAGATGTGGAAGACAGGATGGGGAGGAGGGACCAGGCAGGCCCAGGACAGAGCCCATGAGATTAAAAGGTGTGCACGTGTATGACTGTAGGTCTAAACTTTTACATTGCCATGGAATCGTAGAGTTGTTTCCTTCAGACAGTGGCTCAGTAAATAGCTGTGTCTGCTGTTCCCTTTGTGACTTTGGTCTCTGAAAATAGAAGGTACTAGAACTTATCTGCACAAGACATCTGATCACTGGCCGGTATTCACACAGCACTGCAAGAGAAAAAAGCTTCTCTCAGCAAAACTTTCCCCCATCCACAAGAACCTCCTGAGCACAGGAGGAATGGAAAACAGCAAGTGTAGCTGAGACAGTGCAGATGCCATGGATCAGTGCTGATGACTCTGCCTTGGACAAACTCAGTAGTGGAAGGGAGGGATTCCTCACACTTCATCATGAGATTTGGCATGGCTTGGTCAAAGGAATCCGATGGAAAAATACCCCATCTTATTTACTGTCAACTGAATGTCCACAAAACTTACTCTTGGGAATTTGTACCAGAGTGAGAGTAACAGAATGTGCAAGTGATTGAATTTGGAAAGCACTGGATAAGCATCAAGAGTGAATACAGATTCCTCCCATCAGCTGAGGAGTAGAGATTCAACTCCTTAATGGGAGAGAAGAACAGGTTAAATGTAACATGCACCTAGACATGAAGGTTTCTCTAGGACCCATCTTCACAGACTCAATCCAGGACCTCTTACATATCCAAATGTGAAATTAAAATAGAAAACTTACAATGAATGGACTTCTGATACAGTCAAATACCCTAGCACTGGGTTGAGATTAGTTAGTATAATTTCTATACACATTAATTAATTGGAACACCTAGAGTTTCAAAAAATAGCTCCACAATTGCACTACTTAAATAACTTACAGTATAACCAGCTAAGGCAAAAGGGAGGGAGGAGGAAGCTGGTGATTAAAAGCTATGCTTTAATGAGACAGCAGCCCAAATTTTACAGAATTCATCACTACAAAGCCAAGCTGAAGCAAACCATCAGACTGCCAGCAGAACAGCTGGGTTTGTCAGGTTGGGGGGACAGTAGCAGTGTGATGACAATACATTTGACAATAAATTGTGAGGGTCAATACCTGCCACCAGCTGTGTGACTCCCTGGATTCATTAGTGTAACATCACACCAGGTAATTGAAATAGCAGCCAGAATGTAGAAGAAGAGGAAAAATGAAAGGAGTTTGGGAGAGCATCCTGATGAGGAGAAAGAGAAGAGTCTGTAGAATGAGGACAGACAGAAGTCAAAGCACACACAGCCCTCTGCAGCAGTTTCCTCCTGGAAATAAACTCCCTCATCTCACCTGGTTTCCTAAGGGAATGACAGTTCTGCAGTCATGCTCCAGGTGTGCATCTCCTCTACTCATTTCAGGCTGATACTACACAGTGGCACAGTCCCAAAGACATGGGCATCCCACATGTTTCACAAAACCAGGAGGGCAGGGATGTGCTGGGAGCTTGCAATGGGGTTACTGAGCGTGCAGCCCCTCAGATATTCCTTATTAGTCTTCAGAGAAGCCACACAAGATGTTTGACTCCCGTGTTTGGTTGCTTCTGGAAAAACAGCACTTCTTTACTATGATTTCTGTGAAGTTCTGCTGCATCCCTGTGGCCTCATGCAGGGTATAAGAGACTGAGCAAATCTGCACCTTGAGGATCCTCAACAATATGAGGAGTCATAGCAAGCTGCTGCCAGAGGACTTACTAAGCCATGGAAGTGTCATCATATGAAGAAATTACCAGGTTGTCCCAAATGAATTTTTGCTGGTGAATTAATAATGTTCCAGCATAAGGGCAACAGAAAATGTCTGTCTTTAATTTCTTTTTCTCTCTGATTTATTAACAGCATGGAAATATAAGCATGGCACAACACTATGGTCAACTCCCAAATTCCCATTGCTCTTATAATTCAGGGAAATTATATTTTTTTCAAACCCAACTAGGCATCAAAATCAGTTCCAGAATGTGAATGTGTGCCCTAGAGATGCCAACAGCTTCAGAGCAAAGCAAGTACGCATAACACCTAAATTACCTTTGATAGCATGCAAAGGAGCACAGAGACAGACTCCACCAATCTGAATCCTCCTCTCAACACAATTAATTCAATCCAAACCCTGTAAAGTCAGTTCATGAAAAAAGAAAACATAGTTCCTTACCCCATCCCTAAAAATCCTACTTGTAAAATGAATATATTTATCCTCTCAGTGAAACAGAGGAGTATCCCCTTGCCTGTTGTGCTTATCTCCTGCCTCGCAGCACAACCAGCCTCTGAGCTCTGTGCTTTAGCATGTAGGTCCCAGATCAGTGAGGCTCAGAGGGGAGGCACCTTTGAAAACACACTTCAGCCCAGTTTGCAGTGGCCTCTCCTCAGCAAGACTCTCAGCTGCTTCTCCAGCCAACTTTCCTCTCCGCTAATTTATTTGCCCTTGTCAGTTCTTCGGGATGAAACTCTGTCCCATCCAGTGATTTCCCTGTCTAGGCTGACTTGGGGAGAAGGTCTGGAATGACAGCAAAAGACAAGAAGTTCCACAAGGAGACAAAGCTTTTTTTCATACCCTACTCACGTGTAATGAATCTGCATCATCCCACTGCAACTGCAGGCTCATAAAGATACAGTTCAGTGTTTCCCTCTTATTCACACTGATGATAATACGACTAATTGTAGTCTTCCTGCCCACTGAAAATTGAATGAAGAAGGAAATCTGCATACTGACTGAACATGCTGCCAGGGAGAATAATAAATGAAAATCAAAGGCCCGGTTCCCAGATGACTGTATGCAAAAGAATTCTTTTGCATGAGCATTCACACTTTCAATCACCACTGGAAGTCTGCCGTGGATGGCATTTTTTCTGGTGAAAATGATACAAGCATTTGATCTTCCTCAGAAGAAAATCTGTGATGTTCAAGAGTTCACAAAATCTCACCCTTCTCAAAGCACCCAGGCAGCGAGGCCAAGAAGAACCCAGCTCTGGGTGCACGAATTCCACGCTCAGCATCCCTTGGTATCAGCCTGATTTATGTGACGAACTTCCTGAAAAAGAGATAATTATGTAGATTGGGATTATTTATTTACACAGCCCTGGAATGGAACTGGAGCCCCCGATCTGCTCAAATTCCCTTGCACGGCTGATGTAGAGGTTCCCTGTCAGAACACATCGAGCCCGCGCCTGTCACGCTCCCTCTCTCTGGAAGTGAAAGGACATTATTCAGGCATGAATCACCCGGATCAGAGCAGTGTCTATCCCAGAGGCCTGCTCAGCTCTGAGCCACGCTGCACTGCTGCTGTCGGTCGCGGCAGTGGCGGCGTTACGGGAGCACAGCTCCCCGCAGCAGCCGCGTGGACGTGCCGGAGGATGGATCCCGCCAGCCCACGAAGCCTGACAGCAGCCTGGCATTTGACTGGTCTTTCAAGAGGAAAGCAGATCAAAGCAATACCGCAGCTCAGATGAGGTTTCACAATGCAACTGCATGAACCATGCCAGGATCTCATTGGTGCCTCCTAAAAGCAACATGACCAAATGCTGGTGCTGGTTTTCTCTATCTAGAGTTTCCATCTAGACTCCTTTCTCTTTTTTTTTTTTTTTTCAAAAAGGTATATATATAAGCTTCCCAAAATCCCTGGGGAGCCACCTTCCTCATATTATGATCTACGTCCTTCCAAGGAATGGTTCAGAAGTGAACAGGACACTCTTCACTTTGCAACTCTATAGAATTTCCCCACTATCACCATTGCACCAGAGCTGCCAACTTCCCTACTTTTGAAGAGTAAGGGATGAAGCAGGGAGGCAACCGGAGGTGAATCTCCTGATACAATTAAATGTAATGCTTTTTTAAGGCATCTCAAATAGGAAAGGTGTTCTACAGGGATATCTGGGTCATCTTTACACCCTATCCATCCTTCTGCCCATCATTCTGGGAATGCTGGACAGAGCAGCTCTCAGACTGTTGTGATTTATGCTGCCCACAACCACCTTTTTTGTGATTTTGACATTCGATTTATTGGACTGCAGACTGGCCTGAATATTGCCTTCCAGTTTTCTGCTCATTTATATAAGACGACATCTATTTAACTCTTTAAATCAGCTCTCTCTCCTCCTTGCATCACTGGAGCATCACCCTGTACCTGCCAGAGAGGAATGGAATGAAATGATCAAGTGTCCAGAGTGCTACAGAGACAGAGGAAAATGTACATATTTGGAGGAAACTGGATATATTTGGAGGTGCTGGAGAAGCCTTCTTCCCAAAGTGTCTGACAGTTACATTTCTCATTAGCTTTACTTGCCTCCCATCAGCTCTACAACTCAGTGAAGCAGAAGGGTCAAAAGCAGGGCCAGAGCAAGGCTGAAGCACAAGACCCCCAACAGGGAGGAGGTGTTGATCTCACATACAACCTGCCTGCACTTGGAAGGGCAACTTCACCTTGGGGGCTGGGCTCCTGCATCCACAGGCTGATGCTCCCTCCCCATCCCCTCAGGTGCTCACTGCCCGTGGGCACACTTCCAGCACGTCACTAATTTGGACTTGTCTCTCCAGTTCACTTCACTCATTTGCTGTGGGGTGAGATTAAGAAGAAAAAAAAACAAAACCAAACAACAAAAAACCCAACAAAACCCAGAAAAACCAGAAGAAAAATAAATCTAGAAAGGATATAATTTTACTTCATGCTGGCCAGAGCTCAAGCAGGAGTGGGACATCCTCTGCACATACATCTTCCTGGAAGTGGAAGAATCACCTATGCTCTTCCCAGTAGTAGGGTGGGGAGAGGAGGACCACATTTTCTATCAGCTAAGGGTGTTCCTTCTGCCTTAAGCCCAGCATCAGGGCTTTAATTAGTGCCAGAAAAATGGTCAGTGTTGGTAGTCACATGTGGAGGACAAGCTCCTATCCACCTGAGAAGGCAGCACCTACCTGGTGCTCTTCCAGTCCTACTCCTTTCCCCCCTGAGGGATTACTGCCTCTGTCATAAAATTCTCATCACGACAAATTCTGAGCAGCCTGTTGTGACAAGATCACTCTGAGTGCTGCGTGCCCAGCGCCAGCTCATCCAGTGATGCTCCAGGTCAGGGCTTACCTGCCTCCCTCCATCCTCCTTGGGTCCATAAACATTTCAGCTAAACGTGGAAATGACAACACAAACTCTCCTTTCCTGAAAGCAGACAGGGCAAAAAAAGGCAACTGCTACAAAACCTGTTCCTAAAACCTGCTCCGCCGAAGAGGGAAATGCATAATTTATGATGTTTCCTGGCAAATTCAGGGAATGATTTTCAACGAATGGGGGGGGGGAGGGGGGAACTGATTTATTTCTCCACTGTTGTAATATATTATTTATCACCAAAAATATATTGTTTGGAAATGTGTAGTACATTTCAACGCAACATTAAAATATGTGTGTGTGTATAGTTATATTTATATATATATATTTGGGTTTGTTTTGGAAACAGAGGATGGGAGTGTTCATAAAAATTACATTTGGATTAAAACTCTTAAAGCACAGCCTTTCATTTTGGGTGAAATCAAAGGTTTCAGGTAGACCAAACTCAGCATTTATGAAGGAGTTTCACCGTCACCTCCAAAAAAAGTTCTGTTAACTTATTGGCACAAGACTCTCCTTGATTCTTCTCACTCAAAACCAAAACTCTGTCCCTCCTAACCACTCCTTGCTAGACAGTGTTTTACCTTCCTCCTTCCATACCATGCCTAACTGAAAGAGGCATGAATTTGTTGTTAGCACAGTAGTTTAGAGAACAAGGAAAGCTACAAAACACATATGGAGAAACCAGGAAAACTTTCTGAGGCTTTCTGATACCACCACAGGCTAGTAGAAAAACAGTGAGCGTGCAACTAAAAAAAAACATAAATAAAAATAAATAAATAAATAGCAGGGGGGAGAAACTACAGAAAAAGCCGTGCAAGGGGTTTAAAAATTCAAAACATTTCAGCTCTACAGTTGGACCCAAGGGGATGTTCTGAGTAGAAACACATCTGAATGGGACCTTCAGACTGTCCCTGTGAGAGCAATTCCACATTGTGGAATATTTTATATTCTTTTGCCAGAACGCTGATTTGTATTGGACCTGAACACTGAGCAGTAAAACTTCTACACCACCTTTCATTTTATCCCAAGACAGGAATGTCTAGCAAGCTTGAATTGTTAGCTACATGGCCAATGTTTTTAATAAAATAATTCCCGTCCTCATTACTTTTTACCATCATGGTTTCATTAGCCTAAGCCAGTTGTAATAAACCAATATGCAGAATGATTTCCAGGTACTTGCAGCTAAAGAGATAATACTAAGTTTCCCTCTCTTCTGTCCTTCCTTCCTTCATTCCTTCCTTCTTCTTTCCCACTCTAAAAGACAGATAAATAGAGAGACAGACAGACATCCACCTTGGTGACTGGGATATTCCTTCCTGATTTTTCCTTCAATATGGCAGATCAAAGAAGTTGGTAGATGGCTACTATCAGGATATAATTGTGTTTGTGCCTTGTGCAAATTCTTGAGTGATCTAGTCACGATGGAAATTAGTTTTGTTGAGTGCTTCTTCCCTCCTAGTGAACATACCGGGAACCTCATCCTAAACTCAGTGTACAGACACAAAGGAGAATCTCCGTGTAGGGTGGTCATGCAGCTCCCAGAGGTTGTTATTTCCTTGCTCTCCAGGGCTGGATGAGTAATTGGATTATTTTGTTTGTGGGTCAGCCCTGAAGTTACCATCATGAGCCTTCACAACAAGTCAGTTCTCCAGCCATGAGGGAAGGAATGATTTTTACTCTGACAAATCTGGGCTGCAGCTGCACTGAGAGTAAAGGCGTTGGGAACAGAACATGTAACCTAACAGGCAACCAGTCAGTCCCTCCACCTCTCTCCCTGGAGATGGCACAAAGTCATCTTGGCAGGCTGGAGGCTGCTGCAAGCAAAGAATGATTTGTATTACCACTGCAGAGATTACATGTCATGACCAAAATACCAGGGGGAACAACGGACTGCGACCGAAGTGCCCAGACGAGCCATGAGTGGAAGGACCAGCCCTGGGATAACAAGGGGGTGTTGCAAACCTCTTCTTCAGTGACATGACAGAGCAGCAGGGGAAAAGCACTGTGCAGCATTTCCCTGATGTCCAATTGCCTTTAACTAGCACTATCAGTCTCTAAGTATCTTGAGCCAAACGGCACTTGTCCAGCTCCTTTTGCTGCTTTGCTGTGTCCCACCCCGATGACGCAGAACGCGCCAGTCAAGAGTGGAGAAGCATCATGGTTGCCTAGGCAATGCCTTTGCCACGAACAATAAATAAAATAAGGGACAAAGGTTTGGGTTAGCAGCATTCAGGGGTCTGTATAACGCTCACCACTGCAAAACCTCCCTACGGAAACGCCTGCTCCTCGCTCGACACAGGTACACATACACGCAGACACACACCGGTGCACCCCTTCTGCCTTTCACTGCAGGGAAACTGCCTCTTCCAGCTCACTCGCCAAGCAAAACAGCAAGAGAGGGAGAAGAAAACACATCCACAACCACATTCAACGGAGCCCACTCCTTCCCACATCTTCACAAATGACTGACAAATCATGGGAGGAATCCAAGACCCTCAGACGAGGAGTTCAAGCCTCCGGTGCTGTGAACCACTGCAGCGAAACCTCTTATTTAAATGCGATGGGAAATAGTCTCATAGACACATGCCAAAACAAGAAGCAGGACACGAGCCCGCCACCCTGTTCAAAGTGGGTTTCTCTCAAAGGAAGGCGCTGCAGACCGGCGCTCGCTGCGGGCAGGCAGCCACCGCCTGGCCAAGCGCGATGGCGTGGCTCGTTTTTCACTCTGACACCACTGCAGGCTCCACAAGGCTCCTTGACTTGCAAGGTGATCAGAATATTGAGTACGATACTGCAGTAGCGAGCCTGGCACCCAGCACGGCATTGGAGCGACTGCCGCCCTCCCCTCCCCGCCCCCTTCCTCTCTGGCACGCAAGGAAAAGAAGGAAAAAGAAGGAAGAACAAAACCCCCCCAGTGACAATGAGATTCCAAGCGTCCAACGCCCCCCTCATACATCTTCGGAGAAGGGACCTTGGCTCCATTGTTTGGGGTCCTTCGACTCATTTCACAGATGACAGAGAGTGTCCGTCAGTCCCCATTCCCCAGCACCCCTCCCCCTTTTTAATATGCACACTTATTCTACGGAAATGTAACCCCAGCAGTACATTGTAACGATGGTCTTGCTGCAGGGACACTGCAGTCCTCCTCTGCCCGTTACTATGCAAATAAAATTCCTGGAAGGAGCAATAAGTCATCATCTGGCTCGCACGGCACAGCCCATGGCTTGGAACAGCTGCCGGGGTCAGCTCCTGAGGCGTGACACAGCCTTACCCTACTCACCCCATCCACCCTCAAACCCTCAGCAGCCCTTTGTGAGATGGGAACTGCACTGTCCTGATTGACAGCCTCATGTCCCACCTGAAATCTGAAGCCAGTCCTAACTGACACCGACAGAAACCCATGGAGGCTGAGTTTTAGTCAGGGAAATATTGCAGACTTGGATCTCCAAGGGCACGGGTGAATCAGTTGCCACAAAACGCACCTACTTGGCACAACAACTCTGAACTTGTTGCTTGCCGTACTCCTTCCACTGATCTTTTCTTTGCTCTGCTGCCTCTCCTCACTCTGTCCTTGGGTCTCTTGGATCACTTCTCCTGTCCCATCTCCTATCTGGAATACACTTAAGCCACAAGCTTCATTCCTGCCTGTAGCTTTCCTGCAATGAAGAGTGAGTCATCAAAAACACCTTCAGAAAACTTTACTTTCACTTGTGGGCTTCTTTACCTCATCCTCCTGGGGAGGAATGTATGCAGAACAAATTATTTTTCTTATTTCTTAGAGTTCCTAGGAACTCGTATCACAAACTCAGTTGGGGAGAGTCAGTGAAAATCAGTCCCACAAGGGTTAAAGGTCCAATGGCCTATTTTCGTTGTATTTTTGAGATGCAGAGGCTTGATCAAATATCTTCAGGATACTTAAGTAAAGTCCCCATTCATCTTAGTTCTATTTATTTAATTATTTATTTAAAATAAATAAGATGTCTCTGAAAAGCATTTAAATTTGCATAAATGTTGTGGAGAAGAAAATTTCATGCTGCTACCTGACTAATCAGTTACACGCTAGCAAAACCAGCAGTAACAGCCCAGCAGATGTGAGGTTCTCTCCCCCTCCCACTTGTATTACTTTTTCTGGATAACTCCTTATTGATCAGCTGAATGACACTGCAGAAATTTCCATTTCAAATTAAAAACAAAAAATCATTTGCTGATTCAGTTTTAGAAAATGTTTGTAATAGGTTTCAATGTCAAAAAGGCACCACTTCATTGACCAGATCTGACTCAAGGATATGAAACTAATGCCTCCTGTTGTTATTTTTTTCAGTGGCAAATGAGTGTTACAATAATTAAGACTGGGAAAATAGATTATTGCTATAAATATCTGATAGCAGATATTTGGAACTCATAAATGTCTCTCTGATGTGAGATGGGGATTGACAACATAATCAGCTCCCTTGCCTTTCTTCAGCAAAAAGTGTATTTGTGTGCAGTACAGGTCTCCTCCTTCCCCCAACCCTTCCCACTTCTGGAGTTGCTCAGGAGAGCTCATTGCTGCCTGTGGTGAATCAAAATGTGTTATCATTAGGCTCAACGTGTTGCTGAGTAAATTAAATGTCACACTTTTGATAACATTAATTAGAAGCATTTCAGACTCATCTGAACACACACCCTTCACAAAATCTGAAAAATAAGTGCTGATGTTTTCATCTTGGTAGATTTTATTGATGGAACCACTTCACCCATTCATTCATTACTAATATTCAATGCATTTTGTACAAAGTAAGGCAGCAGGTTCTTCCTCTCTTTTTCGTTACGTGCCAGGCTGTAGGAAACACTTGTGACATTCAGCTGTGTCCCATGTTTGGAAGCTCAGGTTCCCAGGACAGGGCTGGAGCCACGTTTCTAGGACATGGCTTTCAGCAAGTTGCACTCTGCAAGTCAACGACAACAACCTTGGGCTGTGCTTGTCTGTGGCCTGAGAGCTTCACAAAGTCATCATGGAGGTTAACATCCAAGTTTGCATAGTTCAAGTATCTGAACCTTTTCCTCCTTACCAAGAATTTCCTTCACCTTGAATTTGAAACGAGGGAAAGTTCTAAACCAAAGCAGATTTCAGCTCAAAAAAATCCACACCGTATTAACTTTGGGCAAGACAATTTTCCAAGCCAGGTGCTACACTACCCATAAATTCCTGTACGCACTGCAGACCTTTCTCAGACAAAATTGCATTTCCCTTTAGCCCATCAATCATCTCCTATTTCACCTCCCCCATGGCAGGTTAATGCTCACCAACACAGCCGCCGCCCCCATTTCAGAAGCAATCTCAGTAATTTCCTTCTGAGGAATACAAACCCAAAACTTATTTGCCAGGTTTCAGCTGAGGATGTCTCATGTCCTCTCGAAAACCTGACATTGTTGTTCCCCTATTACAGATGGGAAGGACATTTTGCACCTTACCAGAAGTCCATTTAGCCATTTGTTACTGAATAAGGGATGTGAAGTACCAGCTAAAGGACATCCTCCACAACACAGGACAGGTGGGCACTCTAAATGTGAACTCTTGGTCATCTGTTTGCTAATAACTGCTAGTCTGCTTCTCTGTGTATTCACTTATAAGAGGGTTTCCTTGGTTTTGAAACCTGTCTGGATGAAGAACAAACACAAATCACACCTGATTAAGTTCTTCACACTGTGAAGTAGAAATAAGGACAGTAAAATAAGACAGAAATAACTTTCATCTCTTCTCCATTCCAGCTGGCTGGAGCCTGAACTGCAATGCACACTGGCAGGGGATTTTTTCATAAGAACCCATCATCTTTTGTTTCTTTATTGCTGTGACATTGTTAGTTTGTTGTGGACCCTTTGTACTCTGCTTTATTGCTTTGTCTCAAAGCACTGTGTCATACATCTGACACTTGAGGGTGTCCCACAGCATCTTTCACTACGTTTGACCTTGGCCTTAAAAAGACGTGGGAGAAACAGGTGGTCCTGAAAGCTCTAGTTGGAGAGAGAAAAAAAAAGAAGAAGAAAACCCCAAAGAAATGCTTATGAGAACTTTTATCAGGCAACTGTGTAAAACATGCCATTTGCTATTAAAATGATAAACTGGAACAGTTTCCAGAGATAAAGACTATGACAAAATTCTGTTATTAAGTGCTACAGCATTGTTCTTGGCAGTAGCACACACTGAGAACAGAGTAGCTGTGATAAGATGAGGAGCACAAGTAAATTTTCACGTAGTTTGCTGCAAACAGGGAAAAGAAAGCAATGCAGGCAATAAGATCACAAGTTCAGCAGATTCCAACAACATTTATATGAGTCTTTGGATCACATGATGGAAGTGTCATAAATGGTAGCAAAAAGATTTTTTACTGTGTGAATGTAAAAATCAAAACTTTTGCATTAAAAGTTGACAATAATAGGACTGTTGAGAGACCATCTGAGAGATTCATTCAGCCTGAAAATGCATCCAAACATTTGAGGATGAGGATTTTGTGGTTCCTACACTTCTTCAGAGTGGCTCTAGGAAAATATGGAAAGATTTTTTTTTTTTTTTAAAGGAGAGAAAATTACCAGGGGAGGGAAGAACTCTAGAATTAAATTATTATCACAGAAAGAATTGCCAAATGAGTCAAGCCAAAACCAGCTTAGTCAAGTGCTTTGTGGTCAGCAGTTGTCATCAGGAAATACTAGGGAAAGGTACAACTACCCTAGCTTTGTATACATGGGCTTATTTAAATTAAGAGAAGGAAGAACTTGTTAGAAAAAAAAGTAGTTACAGCAAGGTTTTTTTACCTAGAAAACACTAACTTTGTTCTAAAAGCTTTTAATTAATACATTCTGTATCAAGACTTATTTACATATTCCAGATGGAATAAAAACATAAATAATAAAAAGTGTCAAACAATAACTTGAAAGGGAGTTACTGCCCATGGCTACAAGTAGTCAAAGATAGAATTAAAAGGTAAAGTAATATATACAACAAATGTCAGATTTGCTTTTTACAAGAGCAATTACCCACTAAAACAGTTTGTCTACTGCTTTGCTGAGGTCTCTTTCACTCCAAGTCTTTGAACCAAGGTAGGATGATCACACAGAGGTTGTGCAGATGTAATGGAGTGCAAGCCTGCACTCTGTAAGCTGACAAGATGAAAGAGTTGACATGAAATGACTCACCATCACCTTCTAGCCTTGAAATATGTGATTCCGAGACTCTCTGCAATATAGGTTTTGCTGCCTTCCTGTTTTCTAGGAGTAGAGTCATCTGAGCCACAAAACACCACCGAGAAGACAATGACATCTCAAAGTCACTGCACTGCAGCTTCCTCCTCACTATTGCTTTTTGGTTTGGCCTTTCTCTGCAGACACCAGCTGCTGTTTTGCTACTTTTCTCTACTTTAGAGGAAAAACAATCAGGAATCTTCAATGACCACAAACTTTCTCTCACTGAAAGGTGTTTTCTCGCATAGAATATCCCAGCATATCTGATGTTCACCAAAAACTGAGAACCAGGTCTAGCAAATCAGAGGGACAACTCGGTGGCAAAGCTGCAAAAGGAGCACTCAGAGATGATGGGCATTTCTAATGGAGGAGGGTGAGCAGAAAATTCACAAGTGTCAGGGCTAGGGACAGTTTGATTCAACGTCACTTTATTCAAGGCATTTGGTGATGAGTTTAGAAGCTCTTCCAATTCTTCCAGCAGTTCCCACAAAAAAAATTGCAGTATTTGGGGTTGGAATCTGAACACCAAGGTGTGTCCTGCAGGAAGGAGCCTTGCAATAAGCCACAGTTGGACTGTGTGTTACTTGGAAAGCCACGGGGTCTTTTTATTTTCTGCTTGTCTCCAAGTGAGCCCTCCATTCTCAGAATGCTTGCACCAGTGGCTAGGAAAAAGAGCAACTCTTCAAACATCAAGGAGTAAACAATGTTGTCAACATCAGTCTCATTTAGCTGCTGGTAGAAGACAGATTTATAGAAGTAGCAAAAATTGCCGGCATTAAGTAACTGTGACTGCAGGCTGTTTTTATTTGTATTGTTTATGATCACAGAGCAGACTCTTTCTCTGTGGGGCCTGTACCAGAAGAGATGATCACAGTCTTGCACAAAATATTGGATTCTCACTTTAGTAATACTCTGTCTCAGGAGGAGTAAATTCACAGGCCTCCACCAGCTTTGCAATGAACAACATTTGCAATAAAGGGAATCTTCAGAGGGCACTGAAAAGACAGTAGTGTTGTATGTTTGAGTGTGTTTGCAGGGAGTGCTTTTGTATAAAAGCAAGTAGGGAAGGTATTAATTAAAATGCAATGGGGAGGTGCAGGGAGGACAAGGAAGGTGTTTCCCTTCCCTCATGGAAGCAGGCACCACTGGCTGACAATTCTTGTTGACAGATCCCGCCCCACTGTCTGTCTTATCTTCCTCACAGTCATTCTTACTAGAGCCAGGCAAAAATCCCTGTTCAAAAGAAGACCATGCCAAACTGGATCCATTTTTTTCACCTCATGCCAGTCCCTCACCAACACTGCAGGGCCACAGCATTAGCAACCTTTGAAATCCTGTCAAAATTGTAAAGGCTTATTTGGTGCAGAGGACATTGGGCAGGAAGGAGAGAGAGGCAGGAATTGTGGTGTGTGAAGCCAGTGTTTTACCTGGCCAACACAGCCCAGAGTAGTTCAAAACTAGGTTTACTGGAAAGTTCACAAACCTTTCAACAAGCCTTGCACAAATAACCTGAGAAGCCTGACCTTAAGGTCAGACCACCACAGCAGAAACTGCCACTGCCCTCTCTGCTGTAGTTTATTAGAGGGTCAGCCAGCACTGGACTGGCACTGTTTAACTTAAGGCAGCATTTAACTGGCAGTTAAACTGTTTTACAAAAGAGATGATTATGAGAATCGGCAAAAGAGCAAGGTTACCCTCTGAGGTAGCACAGCTGGTCCCCTCAGTGCCAGTCAAATGGAGATGCTGGTCCAAACAATCACCTTAGTCAATCATGAGAGCCACAGCTGTTCCCAGAGCTGGGGCTTACCTGGTAGTCCAGAAATGTAAGGGATGTGTCTGAAATCAGAGACTGATGTGCTTGAGAGGTCTCATTTTGACATTGTCCTCCTGAGCCTGCCCTGCCACAGCTTTTCTTTTTTTCATTACCGTTATTCACTGCCTCTCTCAAACAAATGGTAGGAAAGACAAATATCCAGACTGATATCTGGAACCAGTGAAAAGGTTCAGAATGGCAGTAATAGAAATGAATGTTCCCACATCCTTCAGCACAGATAGCAAGTAAACCTAAGCAAGCTGCTCCCATTACCATCACCCTGTCAAGGCCAGACTCTCCACTGGGGTCAAGCTGGAAATGCATTATTTGCACTGACAAATAGTGAGCTTGTGCAATACATTTCTCTGAAATCACCAGCATGATTCACAACAGTTTCACAATCTGGCCTCAGAAGATCAGTTGAAATGGCCTGTCCTATCCTTAATGTCTTCTGCAGCCTCTGTAAAAAAAATAAGTACTGGGAAATGGGCTTTCAAGAACACTTCCCAGCTACACAAATACCTCCAATCTACTCTGACCTTCACTGAAATCTTCCTCTCAGGGAAGGAAAATTATATCTTTTAATTTTTTCTAATGTTCCGGTTTATTGTTTTTGCTTCTTCTCATGCAATATAATTAAAATTATGTCCTCAGAGTTGGAGGATACTTACAATAAACAGCTTCTGTGGAAGCTGAACAACTCAGCTATGGTGCTTAATCAACTGGAGATGATGTTTATTGCTGCATATGCTCTGCTGCTGTGAAAACTAGCCCTTAAACACTCAGTTTCTAAACAAGAGAAAATAAAAATCCAATAAGAACAAGTTTAGGTCCTTGACACACTATAGGGAAGTGAAGGCAAGAAAGAAGGATTGTCTATTGCACAATAGGAATAGACTTAGGTCATTTAATGCATTATAAAATGAATTACTAGTGATAGATGAACCACAGGACACATAAAATGCTGATTTTCTTCCAGTAAGTGTCCATGTATAGAGACCCTTAGAGCTGCAAATTTCACTCTCACTTTCTGGCTGCCTCAGAGCTCAGACAAAACCTACAGGCTGCAACATAGCTCATGTGCCTCCCTACAGGCAGTCCCACCAGAGCTATTCCAGGGGCTGAAGAACACAGTGTAAATAAACATCAAGGGCAGAAGAGCAGCTATTAGCAGCAGTGATAAATAATTGGGAAATATGCTGAGGGCCAAATGGTCAAGAGACCTCAAGTACAAAATGAACTTGTCGCTGTAATGAGTCTTTAACTTCGCCACAAGAAAAGAAGGCATGGGGACAGTTGATGCCTAGTTTTGCCTCAAGTGTAAAAAATTATTTGTCTCTGAACTTTCTGAGGTCCTTCCTATTGTGTGCAAATAATCCAATGCAATTTCCTGAGCTTCTTGGATTAGTCAGGATTATACAAAGCTCTTCGGTGCTGCCGTGACGTTCAACCTGCAGATCATGCACGGCTTCATCCACTGGGATAGAACTGGAGAAAATCACAAGGCTGCAAGAAAGGTGGCAATTAAGGGTACCTGGAGCAGAGAACTGGAGAGCTGTCACTCACCAGCACGTGCTGTGTCCCTCTCACAGGGGAGCTTCTCAGCCACTCATTTAACCGCGTCTCTGAATCAGCGGCTCAGTCCTGAGCATGCCAAGACTTCATGGAGAAATCCTGCAGGGCTCACCCCACACACCAGTTCAGCAAGGCTGGCCTTCAGTGTCTGCAATTTCATGAATCAGCTCCTGTATAATTGGCCAATTTTCACTGTATGTCTCTTTTCATGAAACAATTTTTATATCTTCTCTCTTATATATTTCTGTTGGAGCCCTTAAATTTAATAAATTACATTATTACCAGCACTAACAGCAGCAAAGTGAGGGATTGGTAGGAATTTAATTTGGCATGCTGAAAATTACAGTTAGAGATATGTTTTACATGTTGATAAATGCAAAAAGAGGACTCCTCTTTCGCTGGAGAAATATGTTGCTCCTTTCCTTCCTCCTATGACCAAGTCTGAAACACTGCAAAATGATTTTTCTCTGCAGTGTGCAGCCCGATCCATGCACCTTGTCTCTTCCTTCAGCTTTGAAATACAAGCATAAAGCTTTTCTTCGTCGATTTATCCTGCCTCTACTGAGCTACTGCACACCTGGATAAAGCGACCCACTGTAAATCCCCTGGAGTAAATTGTTCTGAATTAGAAAAGTAGAATAAAAAGGAAAGAAGAGCATTTGATTTTCTTAGGTACCAGCGAGGAATTAAATCATATACATAACACACACCAAAAAAAAGGCACTTGGTTAAGGATTGCCTGTTGTAAGGAAGCAATATAAAAGTGCCGGAAGAATCAAAGCACCAATCATTAGATTTCATTTTCCTCAGCTGTGTTAAGAAGCAAAAGCATTCTTTCAAAAAAATCACACAAAAAATAGTGGAACATTCCTAAAGACTCGGGCATTAATGACAAGTAACAGGTCTACATGAGGAACACAAAGAGAAACACTCCCTATGTTTCTTCCTTGTTTCTTTCTTTCTTCCTTTCTTTTTCCCTTTCTTCCTTTTTTTTTTTTTTTTATGATTAGTTAAGACTGTCTAAAAAAAACACATGCTGGAGATCAAAATCCAGCACTCATATAGGTGAAAAATATCTGCATAATATGAAGAGAAAGAGCAGCATCGAACTGTCTGCAGTTTCTTTACTAAACCACCTAAAACATGGCAGAAAGATGCTTTTTCTTTACTTTCTATTTTTTTAATGAATTCATTAAAATCCTCTTTGTGTCCTGTCATATTTGAGAGTACTCTAAGTCAAGAAATGTATAAGCAGGCATGTTTTTGAGACAGATACCTTTCAGACAGAGAGGAAAACAAGCTTCTGAACTTGTCAGCAGAAACATTTGCAGCGGAAATTTTATTTCAAGAGCTGTCTGCATTCAATTAGAGGAACAGAAGCAGAGCTGCGTGAGCCGAGCCACCAGGAACGCAGCCCAGTATTTTCGGTACTAAGCACACAACGAGGCAGACTCCAGTACCAAACCAGCAAATAGTTTGTGAACCACATCAAGCACAAATAATCAAGAGGGCAATGTGGCTGTTTCCTGACTGAAAGCTTGCACCAACAGGAAGGCTCCTGCGAGATAATAGCTAGAAAGTCTCACTGAAAACACAAGAAACAATTTCTTCCTCTCCCAAGCATCCTTGTCCTGCCAACTGAAACAAGTTCTCTGCTGCAATATTATGTTATTTAAACTGGGAGCACCAGAGCCTGCAAGGAACAGAGGTCTCTGACTCCTGTCCATCAGGTCATACAAGAACATGCTTATATTTAACCACTTTGAATGATCACAGGGGACTATCAACCTGAGTGTCCTTTACTGCACCAGGACCAGAGTGCCAGCCCCTTGCAGACCCCCAAGGCTGAGACCCCTCTAAGTTTTTACTTTGAGTCCCATTCCAGTCCTGGTAGATGGAATTGGAAATACCAGCACCTCTGATACTGGGTTTTCATTGGCTTATTCAGACATCAAAACTCCCTGACAAATCCGAAGTGCTGCCTTCTCAAAGAAAATCACTACCACCACATTATTGTACTGTAATCCCCTGGGATGCCAACCACGAGTGAAAATCCAATTCAAGGATTTTCAGTGGGAGATGAAAGCATTTCCTCAAACTCACCCCGTGTTCCCTCACCTCCAGGCAGGCACTGAATAACTCTGAACAGGATTTTGCATGGAATGAAAGGAGGAAAAGATGTAAAGCCCTGATAGTTCTCTCTGACGAAGGGTCACACAGGGAAAGGAAGGACAAGAAATATGAGAGAAGAGAGGGAAATTATAAGAGGAAAAGCGTTTATGATCCTAATAACAAAAATTCATAATCCACCCAATCTTTTGTTCTGGCTCAGAAGGACATTTTCCCTGAGGGACATCCATCAGAAAAAAAAATAAAAAAAAAAAAAAAAAGAAAAGAAAAGAAGATGCAGAAACAAAAAGTGAGGGGGAAATTATTGAAGAAGAATGAGGAAAACAAAACCTCCTTTTGGTATGCAGTTTTCGGGAGAATACACTTCTCAAGCTGGTTACTAATTCTCATTGTAGCAGGAAGCATTTTGGAAACATTTTTCACTGAATAGCAGACCCTCTTCTGACAAATCCACTGTAAATCCCATGGGTTCTGCAGGACTCCCGTGGCCACCAAGCTACTTGGCATTTGCTCACTAAGTCTCTATGGGGTATTTAGTATCTGCTTGCACCTCTCTAGCAAACTAATGGCAAAGCTCTCTAGGAAGGATGGGAGCAAACCTGTCCAGCTTTCCAACTTTGATGACATATTTTCTTTAGGCAAGTGGATGTCAGCTCTGTATCTGCTGGAGCCTTCAGCCAAAGATTCAGAAATTACAAGTGTGGTAACAAAAAAAAAAAGTCTTGCACAATCTGGAAGGTTTATAAATAATTCACAGCCTTTGTGCACAACTGCTCTGCTCAACCTTTTCCCTTCCCATTGTCTCTTTCAAACTGCTCTACCTGTATTCCTCAAAGCTGCACTGAATGGGTGCCTTCCTGAGGCTTTTTGTATAATAGGTGACTTCCCTAAAGATCGCACTGTCTGCAAGCATGTCACTCCACCCTGAGCATCCTGCCCAGTTCAATCTACGGTGGAGACAACCCACCTATCACACCCTGCTGCTGGCAGGAGCACTGCAAATAAATGAGTGTGTCATTCAGATGGACTTGAAAGTGAAAGTGCTGCTGGAAAAGCCAGCTACTGGCCAGTAGCCACAACCAGCTGAAGCACATTGATGTTATCCCTATCGATGAGTGAACCTCTGTTTATCCTCAGGGCCATGGGAAACTGAAGAGGCCAAGAAATTAAATGACCTAAGACAGACATGCTTGGATCTTTCTGTCAATATTGGCTTTTCCTTGTTGGCTTTTGTTCAGGTGCAGTGGATGGAAAGGGAGAGGGACACACAAAATGAAATTAATTTTTTTCAGTGAAAGCCTGGCTCTGCTGTAGTTGCTGGGAATTTTGAAATTAAATTAACTGGAACCAGGGTTTCACCTTTCAGTTTCAAACATGAGCCAGGTATGTCAGCATGTCTTCCATCTTCTCTTTGGTATAGCTAAATATGGACAAGCCACTGAAATATTTAATGCTTGGTTTAAATAGACAGACACACATCTGAGTATTCCTCCAATCCCCCCCAGCCCTCCTGGGCCAAAGCTGGCTGACACAAATGTGCAGAATTTGACTCAGTATAACCTTAGTGTAAATTGCACTAAAAGAGAAAATTCTACAATAAAGATATTAACTTGTTGTTTAAAAATGCCAGTGCAATGCTGTGCACAAGTTCTGATTGCTTATTAAATTTTAATTAAATGATGCTGCTTAAAATGCTGCCTCAAGGGGAGTGATGGGGCTGCAACTTCTCTGGAAGGGCTCCTTTCAGCTTCCCTGCCCAGGGCAGGCTCCTTGTGGGATGTGGCCATTAACCAGCAGTGGGAAATTACTGCCTTCAGCAACCACTGCTCTGATCAGCGAGAGTCCGGGCAGAAATCAGCCCCTGATGCAATTCTAATAAAGAAGACTGCAGTCCTATGAAGATGAGGACATTCTAGATTTGTGATTGCAGCTAAAACGAGAGTATTATGGGTTGTTATGCCTTGTTAATTTTCTCAGGATGCTGCAGAAAGGATAGAAGTAAGGTCAGATTTCTCAAACTGGGAAACTCTGTCTCGCAGGAAATGAGACCACAGCATCCTTTATGCTCCCTGCAACTGCAGTGTGCAAGACTGTGTTCCTGCATCATGAGTTCTAACAGTCCAGCTGCCTTGGACTGTACCAATTGACATCTTCTCCCACTGATGAGCCACTTTAATACTTTACTTCAGTGCTCACTGTGTGAATTCCCATAATGTTGATGGCCAGACTCATCTCAGACTTACTCTGAACCCTAAGAGACATGATGATCTCACTTAATATAATCACTCAATTTGAGCTCAAACCTTTCTTCTCAACCTGCCAGCCAAAGAGCCCCTGTATCTCCATCCAGAAGGATCCCATCCAGAAGGATCATGTGGGAACATACCCATGGCAGTGCTTTTCTCCCTCCCACAGTGCACTTGCTCAGATCCTCAGGTCCAAGTAAATTTTAAAAATGCTTCAGGGCATAACTGGTGCCAGCAAAAGAGGCCCATCAGCTATAAATGTTCTTGGGAATTCACACTCCTGCTTATTCACTAATTGCACGGCTGGATCCAACCCAGAGATGCTTCCACCACAACTCAGAGAGCCAGTAAAGCACGTGCCTGAAGCTTTTCCAACTAGATTTTTGGTGCCTGGTGTGTAGCTTCAAAAGACACAGTGGTGAAGGAAAGGCCTGCCTGCTTTTGGTACCAGCACTTGCTGGTTATATGAGAGAATGAATATGCTGGAGAAGAGGAGAGATGGACTGGCTGGTTGGAACCAGGGTCAGGAGCACCCACAGCTGGGCATGTTCCTCTCCCAGCTTCATTCTCTGGCAGCAGTACAATCTACCATGTGCTTTTGACATAATTCAGTCCCAAGCTAACTCTCCTTCATATGGATTCATCTTCAGCCCTCTGTTTCCTGGTCCCTTGACTGTGTCCACGGGCACTTATACCTCCAGAAACTGGGTAAATTTCCTGCCTATACAACTGCTAACGTGAGTTTCAGGTAACTGTCTACGTGAGCCAGTAACACTAAACAAATATACACCGAGTTTTTATAAAGACATCATGCTGAGGAGACCACAATATGGCCTAAACTATTTTCTTTTGGCAAAACCTCTTGAAATTGAATTTTTTTTTTCCACAGAACAAGAACATCAATAACGTTAGAAAAAGAAAAATCTAAGAAACCATTCAATGGCCTGTAGTGAAGTGAAGCTAAGTGCAATCACTGTAATTGCACAAACTTCATCTTTGCCTCCTCAGAAAGAGCACTTACAGATGAAAATATACATGAGGATATGTATTTTTATATATGGAGCAAAACACAGTTCTACACAGAGAGCACATAAAACAAACACGTCATAGAATCCCTACCTGAGCATACAACACCAATGCCCAGCTGCAAGGCCATGAGCCACCTTCTGCTGCCAAAAGTGTTTCACATGCTCTGTTTGTTGCCTTTGCAGAGGAGGAAGAAGGGAATGGTATTGCTAGAGCAGCACAGACTGCTGCTTTTGGAAAGCCTGGGCTCCCAGAGAATCCGTGCATCAGTAGATGGGTGCAGGGATGAACAGAAAACCCGTATAAGATTGTGCTCACAGGGGGCTTAGACTTGCCCCAAGAGTGTAAAAGCTGGGCCAAGCAGAGCCTGCAATGTGTGCACTGTGTATGAGGGTGGGCTTCTCACGGCAGTCAACTTCCAGCAGCTTTCCTTCAGCAAAGGGAGAGAAACTAGTGCTAAAAGATATTTTTTGAAACCAGAAATATCATAAAAACTGCAGCAAGGGAAGGCTGCAAGAGACGAACAAGAAAAGAAATTTGTACAGGCTCAGGGTACATTTTGTCTGCTTTAGACCTTTCCAAAAAGGAGAACAAGACATTAATCTAATTTGCTCAGCCAGTTATATGAGCTTTATGCCTTCTTCATATCACCAATCTGGTATAAAGAAACTAGAAGTGCACAGGTAAATCAATCCCATAATTTCCATTTTGGCTTTAACAAGTGATTTTACTGTTTCTAGGTGCTAAACATGTGTATCTGATGACTGCAATACACATTATGCAGCGATGCATCCTGAATAGATACATGAATATTAAAGGTTGCTCTGTTCTGACAGCTCACTCTGAAGTTTGCCTTATGCTAGACGAGATTTTCAGTTCTTCTTAAATGTAACTTGTGTATCACTGTAAACTCTCTCCCTCCTTTTGACAGGGTGCCCTTGTAGATGGTAATTTCCTGAGTTGGGAAGAGGAGACTCACAATTCAACTTGGACTGGGTATCCTATGGCAAGATATTTTTGCAGAACATAAATATGTATCACTAGATAAAAAGCTGAGGCCCTGTTCTTATAGCATATTGTGAAAAATATGGATGAAAATTACTGATGTCACTGTGGCTACAGTAATGTGGAACTGGCACAAAAGTAGCTAAAATGAGTCACATTCTGGAGTCCAGCACAAAGAGATACCGTTGACAGAGCAAACACAAGACAGTGGGAGAGAAGAATCTGCCATGGTGTTCTCTAAGCAATACCATAATACTCAGAGTGCACATAATAGCCAAAGCAAGTAAGTTACAGAAAAGAACTATAAAATACCATTACCTTTATCTGTACACAATTACACCAGCACTTCTGAAACACTGGACTCTCGTCTGACTCATGACTGCAAGAAGATTCCACTTGGATCCCGTCTCTGTCATTTGCTGTCTTCCAAGTTCACTCAGAAAGCACCTATTTCTCACTATTTTGCCATTCTCCTGGGGAATCACCACCCCTCCCCCGGTCCACCACAGAGCTTTATGGACAGCAGAGACTGCAAACCACAACTGTCTTGTCTTCACAGACCTCCAAGCAAGACGTTGCCCTCTGATTCAAGTTAAAAATGCTCCCAGTTTACCTCACAGTAGGATGCATATTGGGGAATAAAGTCAAGGTAACATCACACAGGGCATGGCTGCACGTGGTGAGACAAAGCTCTGCTCTTTTTCTACCACGAAGTCTGAGCATAGGTGGATGTTTGTGGTAAATTAATGAACTAGAAGAGATGAGAGAAGGGACAAAGGAGAGCTCAACCTCTGCCAACTCGTTTCCCGTCCATCACCTGCTGCTCTCCCCGTGGCTTTCACAGACAAACTGTCCTGAGTGGAGAGGATCCCAGCCAGAGTCACCCTCTCCAGCATTTCCTCCAGTCATCTTGGCAGCAAATCTGCTCTCCAAACTACAATTAAATCCTGTATCATTTTAGAGGAGAGGAGAGAAATGAAAACAGATACAAATGAACATGGGCTGCTGCTTGCCCTGTGATGTAACTATGGAGCTCTGCATTATAATGGGATGGAAAAAGACTTGTGACAAAATAACCCTGACATGCCATTAAGGCAAGATCCAGGCTCCTTGTTTTTGCTGGAAGCCAGCTTGTCCCTGCTCAAGAACTACTGTATTCCCTGCATAAGGCACAGACTGAAATATTCCTGCTTGGGAGCAGCTACTGCCCATTTAACTGTGCAGTGCTTTTCCACAGCTAACAGAGAAAATCCTAATCAACTGTACTGTGCTTTCCCTATTGGAGGCTGTGGAAGCAAATGGCTTCTCCATCCTAAGTGTTGGATTTGTCCTTGTGGCAGTGTGGTGGCTTGTGACCCCTGTCACTCCACCATCACACCAAGCACCCTCCCTCCTGCTGAATCCAGGGGAATAGGAAGCTCCTAGGCAATTCTAAGAGATATTTACTCTTGGTAATACCAGGGATTCACCTGCTTTACCCTGGGGGAATTTTCAGTCTTTTCAGGCAAAGCCAGCAATATGAAACTCCCAAGCTGAGCTCCACACTGTGCTTAAGATTTTGGCTCCCAGGAATACATAAGAAATGCAGCCTATCTTCCATGAGCTCATGGCACTGGCTCTCTAGAGATGAGCATGAATTTCCTGAGATACTACAAGTAAATCCATTAATTGTTTCAGAAGTTGAAATTAATTAAAATACAGCCCTTAAAAGAAATGTAGCATCTGCATGTCTTCCCTTTGTTCTGGATGATCTTGAGAGTGAAATAACAGACTCTACAGATTTTCCATGTAATGAACCTTAATTGGAATCTTTTACATTAGATTGCAGTTGAAGAAAACCTATAATTAAGCCAGGTTATTAATGATGTTACATTTAATTATAATAATTAGATAAGCTAGCATTAGACCCAAGCTAACTTTTCTGGGAGGGCCTGAGATACGAAAGGTAACCCAGCACATCGCAGCATCCCTGTGAGCTCTGCAATCACAGCTCCACTGCAGAGGAGAGCAGGCTGCAGTGATCCCTCCTGGGTGTCCTGGGCTACAGCTCTGGCTGTGGAGAGCATCTTGTAGTGCTGCTTCTCACCGTGGGTACCTCTGGATTCCCTCTTTTCCCTGGAGACGTGGTGCTCCCCCCTCACAATTTTGATAGCTGCGGTTCAGACCGTCCCCACTTCTCCTTAGGAAAGTATTATAGGCCGGTGCTGAAACCACTGTAATTCCCACTGACATGTGCAAGTGGGCCCATGGTGTGTCACTTGGTGTTTTCCACTTCATTTGTTTCTGTTGAGTCACCTTGTTTAACAAAGTTTTGTGATCTCTTTTTCAAGGCTGGCATCCCGCATTTGTGCGCTGCCGAGGGGAGAGGTCAGGGCAGGTCACAGGGTTCCTCCCTGGAGAAAGCCACAGGAAGCACGAAGATGGAAGTGAATTTATGAAAACTTCTCTGGAAACAGAGTCACAACGAAGCAGTTCTGCAGCAGCACTTGGCGGGGGAAGGTGAAGCCAATGCTTTCTGATGGGCAAGAGAAACAGAAAATCTATGTATGGCTCCACTGCAACTGAAGGAAGCAACCAAACCTTAAACTTAAAATTCAGAGCATGTAAACTCCTCATTAGTGGTAGAATTTTAAAACTTTTATTCCCTTCAGGGGACTTTTCTTATTTCAAACACAGGCAAACAAATTTAACTCAATCTTTTCAATTAAATCTTGGGACAGATCCCCAAACCTCAGAGCACCTTTCCGATTTTCCCTTTAACAACAGTGACAGGGAACAGAGCACCCACATGAAAAATGGGCAAAAAGCAGATAAAAGGACACATTTCTGAGCTGGTGTCCTGGGCTATGGCAGGGGTGCAGAAGAGATGCTCCAGCTGCATCCTGATCCAAGAGTCCACAGCCTACTGGAACCTCATATCACTCCAGGCTGAATTATGGCTAAGGATAGAAAACTGTTAATCTCTTCGGATGGGAGCTGCTTTTTGGTTAGCACTTCATAAAAACAGTAGCCAGGATTTTTTAAGCTGATCTTTGAAGAAGTTGGCGTCCCTAACTCAGCTTACAGAGTCCCTGTACAGTGCAGGTCAGTTCGAAGGTCCACTGTGTTACATTCATGACCAACCAGCTGGAGAGAGCCTTGATTCATTGGAATAAAGCTTTGCCTGGTTCTCAGACTGCCATTGCTCCCCCTGCCCCTCACACAGCACTCCCCAGTGCAAGCAAAGCTCCAGGAGGGGATGATCAAGAGAGTCCCTTCAAAACAAGCCCCCTAAAACTTTAATGAAGGCACACCCTGAAAGGGCTCTTTCAAGGTAAATTGGCCTCAGGACTCTTGGTCTCCGATACTGAAGACCTGGTGAAATTTCAAGTGGTATAAACAAAAAGCAAAATCATTTTTCCCCTCAGGAGAAACAAGGTAATTTATTCAGGTTTCTCTCTGTTGAAACAGCGCTACTGTGGACTTAAGCAAACATCCAGTTAGCAGCAGCAGCAGCGTACACCAAACAGTGTATTACCGTGTCTCTCTGGATCTTGTAAATCTGCCATGCATTTCCAACGGGCCTCAGCAAATACCTTTGTTAAATGGATGGGAAAAGTCCCACATCACTCGATGTGCTTTGGTCCTGGCTTGCAGGACCCCTTTTCTGCCAAAACAGAGCATCATTTTCTGCAGCAGCTCTAGTGCACAAGACAGCCCGCAGGTTTCTGTGACAGCTGCAGACACTGTTACAGGCTCAGCCGTAAAGCACACAGCCCTGGGCTGTGCAGTCAGGGTTAGCCAGGGTACAAAAATGCTTTTTTTCCCTGCTAGCAAGCAGCAGCAAAGCTCTCACTGTGGCAGCCTGTCTGCCTGGCCATGTGTGGCCATCGAGGCTACAGGGTGAGCCCCAGAATCCAAAGCAAGTGAAGTCAGTAGTTACCTTCACAGCTGGATTACATCCAGGGGGATTTTATTGAAGTCCAAATCTATGTCTGCCCAATGCAGGACATTCAGTCATGGTTTTCTCATCCTTCCTGGCCTCATTAGCTCAGAGCTCCTGCTGTGGCTGGGGTGGAGAGACAAACAGCATGAGGCAAACACAGGAGCTGCCCTTACAGACAGCAGTGTTCAGATCCCCATCAGGACCAGGATGAAATAAATTTAAAGCACTTCAGTGGCACTTGACCTCAGCCCACAATGGGTGAGGATCTGCCTCCAGGATTTGCTAAGGGGATGGTTTCAGCAAGAGCCTTGAGGTGACCGATGCACTCCGTGTTTGCCGTTGGCAGGAGCCCATCTGTAGCCAGCTTTCCTCACAACATCACATTTTCATAAGCACATCTCTGTTGCATAAACACAACCCATAAACCAGTCTCACAGATAAAGGCTTCCCTCCTCAGGTGCTTTTATCATTCCCAATCCCGTTAAGAAAAACCATGAAGGATTCATTTTACCCATCAATTTGGATTACATTCTCCTTTTATCAACATCTTTTCCTGAATGACTTTGGCCATTTACTTTGCACGTCTGCTCAGATACCAGAGAGCTGAGCTTTCCTCACTGAAATCTTCAAAACACTGTTGAGAAGAAGGAAAATTCACCAGTCAGGTGCTGGACTATTGCAAGAGAGTCATCAATTATGCAGGTTTTGGAATATGTTACGCTACCCGCAGCTGTTTGATAGCCGGGTGATATGATTTATGAGAACAGCCAAGATTCAATTACTGATTTGCCATAAATTATCTATACAGTCCTTTCATCCTATGCCAGGTTATGAAGGGCTCTGACTAGCTGAGGGGACTGAAGACGGGGTCCTCTGACCATGAAAGGAACTGGGATTTTCAAAGAGAAATCAAAAGGAGAGAAACAACAACCGAGGTAGCACCAGCGGGAGGTGTCGGACTTCGGATTCATGAAATTGGACTGTCATCCCCAGGCAGGTGCAGGAACACTTAGTACAGATGCACTGATCGAGCCAGACTTCAGACTATCTGTCTATTTGTCCTTGACTTCTTATCGTGTACTGTGGGAGAGGCAGATATGGCTCGAAGGAAATAGTACTTTTTTGCTGCATCCTATAAATCTGTAAATATTATTGAGAGGAATCGCTTCAAAAGCGCCCAGGAAATTTTAGGTGCCTGCACCGACTTTAGCGAGGGTCTTTTCAGAAGAAGAAAAAACATGACTGGCCCTCAGGAATAATAACACCAATTTAACAGAGGTTAGCATTGCAGAAGAGTTGAAATTAATGTCAATCTTGTATGAGGCAATACTGACCATGAAATACCAGAATATCTTGGGTTTAGGAAGTATTTGGGAATCTTGCCTGGAAACTGTAAATGAAATGGGAATGAACCAGGAGAAAACCTTCTTCTTGTCATCCCACTGAGCCAGTGGTACTTTCCTGCACACAGCCAGTCAAGGACACCATGATGCTGCTGTTTACATTTATTTTCTCTTTGCCTTTTCCAGTCAGCCTGAAAGGCAGTGTGAGCCCACATCTCTGACAGGCACCACCCGTGTTATCACCACTCTCATTTCAAATCTGAGATTTTTAATCTGCTCTGTGGCAGCTGAAAGCAGAAAACTATCTACTTAGAAATGAAGCACACCATCCAGAGGAGAATAAAACAATCTTTTGACCAAACTCTAAAAGATAAAAAAAAAAAAAAAAAAAGGGCAGACTAAAGAAAAGTTAAATACGAAGTTCTGGTAGGACTTCTCTGTATACTCAGGGGTTATAAGAAATAATCTTTGCTGATGGAGAAAGACACGCCTCTCAAGATCAGTACAACTACACTTGAAGCCTGGTCTCCTGACTTGGGCACCTGTCTCATTCTCTAAAGCTGGATACTTGGATTCTCCCTCCTCCCACCATTGACCTTTTTCCCACTAAAGAAAAGTCACAGTTATTCTCATCAGGAGTCCACTGTACTTAACAAGCTATGGCAAACTGAGGTGAAAATATAACTGTAAATATAATTCTATAGATCCTTAATCTATTTTCTCTCCTTTCTTGTATCCCCCTTTCCCTGACCCCTTACAGGCTGTCCCCATGAATGTAACAGAGGCACAGTCCTATGACCCTCTGGACACAAACTAAGGTGATACTTCATACAGGTGCCTCTAAAACTCCAGCCAACACTTCCTCATCTTCAGCACTAATGAAACCAACCCTAAACAGCATCAGGAAATAATATGGTTGTCATTTTCACCTACAAGTGGGTTCTGCAATTCAACAGCAAAGCACTCACTCTCCATTCAACCCCATGGATTTCTTCCATGTGAGGACAGAAAAGTCATCAAAGTTTTCTAACTCTCTTCTATATTTCCTCTGAATTCATCTTTTTTTCCCCTTTTGTTTTATTTTCCACCACTCTGTGCCACCTCCTCCCACGCTCACAAGTGAGTGGGAGAAGGAGGCTGAAGCAAGCAGTTGTTTGTCTGCTTGTTTTAAAATAAGAGAGCGAAAGTGAATGTGGTTCCTTGTTTGTGAAGCAAAAGCTCAATCTGGGGCACTGCTATAATGGAGCAGCTGAGGGAAATGAATTTTATTAGCCTGGTTACAATCCCTTTACCTAGGGCTGGTTATTACATATCTATCCCCTTAATTGTGCAACCTGCTATATAGACAAATAACAGGTGAGGCCCGTAATGACAGGTTGTTACAGTCCGGAGCACTCGACTGGCAAAGTGATTCTCACAGAAAATTGTCTCTGCTCACCTGAGTAAACCCTGTGAGGGCTCTGAGGCGCTCAGGGAGCTGCATCAGTCAGGCTGTGTGCTCGGAATGCAGCTGCCACGTCAGGGGTTGCTCTTGGCATTGCAACAGGTACAGCCCAAACGTCACCGTCAGCCCCAGTGAGGGACAGACCTGCCCCAAAAGAGGCTCTGATCTCTGGGAAAGGGGAGCAGAGTGGGAAAATGGCCCACTCCAGCTCACAGTGCCAGGTTTAAGCTGTGGAAAACTCTCATCTGTAGCATCTCATCTCCAGCAGCTTCATCACCACATGGCTCATGAGATACACGCTCAGGAGAGACTTCCAAGCAGTTTTTGCAGTCACAGCTCTGGGATCTGGCAAAGAACAGTGGCTAGGTCCTCAACAGGTGTAATTTTTTGGATGCACCTTCTCCTCAGACATTGTCCTGTGGAGCATTTCACTGACTGAGGAGACTCTGGCCAGCACACCCCAATGCTTAATTCTTAAGATCAATATCCATGGTTTGCTGATCCAGTGCTAGTTCTCAGGGGAATAGCGCACAACACTAAAGCCCTTCCTTGGGATGACCAGTCAATGGACTGCTTGAATCTCCCTCATTCGCCAGCCCTTTTGTTTTCTTCCTGTAAATGTCTGAAATAATTAATTTAAGATTTAAAGACCAAAGTTACTGTAGTGTGCCCAAAATAATAAATGTCTCAGATTTTCAATTACCCTAAATGTAGAAGTGTTGGATCCCATTTCTGTATCTAATGCGTCACACAGAACCATTACCCCACTATCCATTAATTATCACAAGGTCAGCATATTCTCTGGTGTCTCTTCACGACTGCACAATGAAGCACTGCCTCTGCTGTGGGCAGAGTCCAGTTGTAGATATACAGCCAGATTTTGGCTACCCAAAATGGTCAAGAGAACAGTGATAGGCTTTGGGGATAAACATATCTGGATAGAACAGAAGAAGAGGGCAAGAGAGACTAAACTGCCTGCATATCTTTGAGCCTAAACAAGAAACAGAAAACCACATTGATCTAGGGAGATGTGCAAAAGAGCCTTAACTACACCACAGAATGGCTCTAAAAACAGAAAATTAAAGATTGCTTTCATCCACAAAAGATTTCAAGAAACAGGGGGAGGGGAAAAGTAGGAAAGAAAATGGCAGGGGAAACTGAAACATAGTTCAGGTCAGGTCTAGTCCCCATCTGTTCGTACCTCCCACCATCACAGCCAAGATGTGCTGCCAGTTGGTGGGTTCTTGAGCATGGAAAACATACAGGCTCCCTCCTCGAAATCACCCCTCCCACAAGGAAGAATTTACTGGACAAAGGTGGGAAGGAAGAGGCACAGTTTCACTCTGAGCACCATACCTTCCCCCACACTGTTCCCAGATATGGGATGCATTAATCCAGCTAACCCTGCCACCCTCTCCATTTTTGTCAAAGCTTTGTCTGCTTCTGTCTCACCCTGTTTCTCCAAAGACTCTCCAGAGCTTTGTCTGGTCCCCAGGCCCCAGCTGCAAAATGGCCTTTCTGGCACCACAAATGTATAAACTGCCCATTCTCTCCTGCTGCCCTTTGTTTCCCCACCTTCCCTGGACTTCTCCTGCCTGGCTTTCATTTTCAAAGATTCTACAGGTAATATTTTATTGTAATGGGCTTTATTATGATGATGTACAACACCCTTAAGTGCTTTGGTGAAGGAAGAAAGAAAGGTTGTGCTATAAATAAAATTCTCATCTGCGATCAAAGGCACACAAATGATGGGTGCCTGTGGGTGACTGCACACATGTACCCACAGGAAAATCCTCCATTGGGTGGGTGCTGCACTGCAAAGAACCAGAGTCATTGTAAGGATGAGGGCATTTGGCAGTGGTTTGCTTCCACAAGCAGTAAGCCAACTAGTCTATCTGGGAGCCAACGAGTGAACAGGAAAAACCAGCTACAAACAGGCTGTTTGTGGTGCCTTTTCTGCTGGGGATCGACATAAATGTTTCTGTTTCCATGACATCTTTGAGTCTGTAGTTCACTGGGTTAATTAACTCTTGTGCCCTGTCCGGGTCTTCTGCCCATTCAAACTGGTCAATACACCTGCTAGAATCATTCCCCAAAGTTACAGCTCTTAACGTGTCACCAACTTGTTTTTTTAAAATAGGGTTAACTGGTTTAAGAGATGGAAGAAAATCCTACAGCAGGAGAGGAAGAGAGCAAAGGAAGTTTCCAACTTTTGAAATTATCCTTTGAGCTACACCATGAATGGAGGGAACCTCATGACATGGAGAGGAAACAAAACAAAGCTAAAATAGGTACTTAATAATAATAATAATAAAAAGAAACGGTACAGAGAAGAACAGAAGATGGGGAGGGTTATCTATCCTGGAGCTTTGCAGACAGTATTAGCATCTTGTTGCCTAATGAGCCATAGATGCAATAGACACACCATGAAAATAAAAGAGGGAGGGAAAAGCAAGCATCAATAACACAGAAAAACAGCCACAGAGGCTGCTGTTAAGCAAATGTCACTTCCCTCACGTGCTCTGAGTCTTCCCAGTCAGCTGCCCTCCTCCCTTCCCAGATGTTTGCTCTCTCTCCTCTAGCAGTTTATCTCTGCAACCATTTGGTTTTCATTATGTCCTGGGGCTGGCAGCAGCCAAAGGGAAAATTCAAGAGCAGCTCCTCAGGGATCCTTTGTGAGTGTTAACGTCTCCTTCTCACAGTACAGAGGGACGGTCTGGCCTCACTAAAGCTGGGAACAGGAGGAACTGGAGTGCAGGGACACAGTGATGTTCACCTCTCAGTATGTTATGGCTGGGTTTTCATGCTTAGGAAAAGCAAGAAGATCCATCCCTGTCATTTTGGGTCAGCACAATCATGTTTGGTGAGACAACCTTCTGGTTTTGCTAACTCACAGAAGCACCACCAAAGCTTCCAGAACAGTATCCACCATCCTTAGCAGTTGTTTTACTGGCACAGCTTTTAGGCAAGAAGCTGGGGCAATGACAGGAGTGCCAGTCAGACAGAGGGCTGCCACTGCCCCATCTTCTTACCTAGAAACCTTTGCCAGTAACTTGGACATAAAATGCAGCTGGTTCTCAGTTAAACTACCTTTGCTGTCTTTTTGGACACAAAAGGATATGCCTTAGCCTGTTTCTTCTCCTTCCCTATTTCTTTCTCCTTCCTTAACCCATCAGTCCCTACTCCTGTCTTTTTTTTCATCTGCAGCTCTTGCACCTGCCTTCAAGGTTTATTCCTTTCCTGTGGGATTATTTGGAAGCTTGCTTGTGCAGGGCGAACAGCATTTCTGTAATAAAGCCTCAGCCACATTCCATTAGTGTCATTTCCATCTGCAGAAGTGAAGTGTCAGCTAATAAAAGGTAGCACAGACCCCTTGGGCAAGATAAAATGAGAGAGCAAGAAAGAGGGGGAGAGAAAAAAAAAATCTACTGTCAGAGATGGAGAAATGATAAATGTCTTTTCAGAAGCAGAAGCACCTGGAATAGGAATAAGGGAGCACTGAGGGAATGGGAGGAGAAAGGAAGAAAAGGGGTATATTATCTTTGCTAAGAAAGCTTTGCTTTTGAAAGGTCTCATTAACTCAAAAATCACCTGCTACCCATCTTCTGGGTACACTAAGGTCAACATCCAGTCTGGCTGCAGGGAGACAATAGTGTTCAATTATTGTTTGCAAGCAGCAAAGGCCTGGGGGAGCCACGGGGGCAGCACGGCAGGGTCCAGCACGGCTTCCACAGAAATCCAGCCAGGACATGCCTGGGCAGCTCTGCTGAGCCTCATCCCTCCACGGGGATGAGAGCAGACAGGGGTGTCACTGGCTGTGTCTGAGCTGTGAGACCCAAAGGCATTGCTCAGCAGCCAGATCCAAGTTTGTCTGTCTAAGCCGTTCCCTGACCCCACGTCAGATGTCCAACAGGGTCCCCTGTCCAGATGATCCGAGGACAAGCCCCTCAGGGTCCATCACAGGGTGCACCTCCCCAGCAGCTCAGGGGCACATTTATGACCCATTTGGTCCCTGTCTGCTCCCATTAATCAGAAGGGAGGTGACTGCAATGCTGCTGTGGCCTCAGTGCTGTCCACCAGTCCTCACCAGCCCCCACATACTGTGCAGTGAAGCAGACACATCACCCGTCTCTCCATAGCACCCTTCCCTCTGGACAAGGACAGAGAGGCCCAAATACCACAAGAGTTAAAAAAAAAAAAAAAGAAAAAAATCAAGTTCAGTCAGAAACAAGGGCCCATTTTATTTCTGCAACTAGAACTCATCTCCCTGAGCTCAGATTATCTTTGTCTGGGCTCAGGCTCCAGTTCTTCAGGAGTCTCAGCTCTCTGCTGACCTTAGCCACAACATACAAGCTTTCCAGGACCAGATCAACTGCTGCTCAGTGCGAGTAGCTCCCAAATCTGTTAGAGGAACACAACCAGAACAGAGCATCTCTAACTGGAGTTCTCCCAGTGCAGCAGCTCTTAATCACGTTAGCACGGGCAAACACGAGCCCATGAAAGGGGTCAGGTGTGCCATACCCCAGAGCTGCCAGGTGTCCAGCTAGGCCACTGAAGCTATTGGCAGCTGCATGACAACCTTCAGGCTCTTTCCAGTACCCTGAGGAACATGATCAGTCCGGACAAAGCCCAAAGGTTGTGCTCATGAGGTTTTCCTGAGCACATCAGCCACAGGCATTTGTTCTAAAACACACAAACTATACATGTGCATGCACGTGTGTTTTCTCAAAGAACTGGCTATACCTTCTTTACTTCTGCCCTCAGAAACAAGGCTATTGCTCAATTTGTTCTTAAACCCACCAGCAGGATATTATTGTCAACATTTGGAAAGCAGTCAGCTCAGACAAAACCACCACACAGGTAAATACAGAACACTGTAGTGTTTACAGGCCTCAGGTTCTCATACTTGACCATCAAAAAAACCCACAAAACCTCATGATTAAAAATTAGAGACTTTCTGTTTTATTTTAAATGGAAATGTCATCACCTGGTAGCCACTGCTCCTCTCCTCACTGCTTTGACTACATAGGGTTTTTTTTCCTGCATCTGTACAGAAGCATCATCCCTGGGGGGCACTAGGAGGGTTTTTAAGCCTGTGACAGATAACCATGTCCCTCCAATTTCCTGGCTAAAAGCTTCCTAAATTCACATAGCTGAGCACTCCAGGGAGCCAACTGGATAGCAGTTTGCTTAATAAAAGTTGCTTTCATACAAAGACCTAAATCCTATTTTCCAAGAACTGCCAGGGGATTTTCAGGGTGTAATCCACCTACTGCTGACCCTCCACAGCAAAGAAACTTCTCTGTTGCTGGGTGGGATTTTTTTTTCATTTGAGAACAAGACAGGCTTTCCCTGGTGGTGCTGGGAGAGGGGAATGTGGGAGCACCTGAGGACTGCCACGGGCACAGGAAAAAGGTTGGGCAGTTTCTTCTGTGTCTGCAACTGAGCCAGTTATCAAAGACAACAGCATAGAGAAGGGATTGTTGAAGTGGCTGCAATTCTCTGAAATTTTGCTCAGGAAAATGATTGCTAGGTTCAGTGTGGAAGTCTGAATCAAGAGACAGGTATCTGAAGGACCTTGAGAAGCCCTTTTTGCTGTTTCAGAAGCATTCTCCTATGATCCTATCACTGTACAGAGCATCTGAACTGCTCCCAAGCAAGCCCTGGGGATTCCCACCTGTGCTGAGACGCCTCCATTCTGATGTGAAAGTGCCACTCTCTCACCCTCCTGCCATCAGAAACAGTCACCTGGGTAAAAATGAGGCTGTTATGACAGAAATTATTAAAGCTTGGAGCAAATATCCATCAATGATTCAAAATATTTGAGGAAGATTTGCTCGTCTCTGGGGCCTAGAAAACCATCTTGTACAAGGCTCCTTTTCCCAAGAAGAAATTCACACTGGGCCTTTAAGCCTTCAAAACACATGCAATGGATTATTAACAAATGTGAATGGAAGGGTAGCTCAGTTTAATGTCACCTTTGTATATACACAGGCTTCCATCCTTTCTTCACAGAAAGATTATCCTCCCCACAGATAGATGCTGGAAGTCATCCAAGAATTTAAGAACAGTCTTTCACTCACAGGTGTTTTTGGAGCTTACAGCAGCAGTGCTTATTCTGGAAGATGATGAGGGAGAGAATTGTCTTGGCCCTTCAATCAGCTTTTGCCTATTTCACATTAAATTGCTATCTGATAATACTCAGTACAAACTGGAACACTCTAATGCAAACACAAATGGCTCCAGCAGCCAGAAGAAACACTAATGACACAAATTAAATGGAAATACACTGAAGCAAGCAGTGCACATCACCATCCTGGGGGACAAGTTGAATGCGAGCCAGCAACGTGCCCCCATGGCAAGGCAGTCAGCAGCACCATGGGCTGTGCCAGGCAGGGCACTGCCAGCAGCTCGAGGCACATGTGGTCACTCGCTTCTAGTCAGCACTGGTGAGACACATCTGGAGTCCTGTGTCAGCGCTGGGCTCGCCAGAGCAAGAGAAACATGGACATACTGGACGGTGTCCAGCAAAGTGCCAGGCAAATGACAAAAGGACCAGAGCACCTGATGTACAAAGAAAGGCTGAGGGGGCTGGATTTGTTTAGCCTGGAGAAGAGAACTCTCAGGGAGACCTTATTAATGTATATCAATACCTGATGGAGGTAATAAAGACCGCAGGGCCAAACTCTCCTCAGTGGTGCCCAGAGTCAGGACAAGAGGCAAAGGACACAAATCTAAATACAGAAAAAGAGCACCTGCTGTGGCTTTTGCCTCCTCCCAAAGCAGTATCCCATGTGGCAGCATGATCATGGCATTACCACTGGAGACATCTCCATTTCTCACCAAGCCATTTCCCTGTGCTCAGAGACAGGGATGAGAAAGTCCCTGTTCTCCTTGCTCAGAGACCAGGGCATGAGGTTGAACACACCAACAAAGCTTCAGCAATGGCAGAGAGAGGGAGAATATTTGAAAATGCATTTAGCTGCTGATAGCAGCCTAACAAAGGATCACTACAAAGGTATGCAGAGACTGTGACAGGGATGCAGTGAGATAGTCTGGAACTGGGAGACCTTAGTTGCAACAGCAGGGTGGAGAAGTGGAGCTGGAATCTATAGAAGGGAAAATAAATATGACCTGACCGAGTGATATCTATTCTGGAGGGACTGAGGAAGGAAAAGAAACTACAAAGCTCCTTAAAACTGTATCAAACACACAGAATGAGGACCATGAACTTAAAAATGTGGAAAGGTCATGTCACAGAGGAGCAGAGGTGGAAATCAAGAGAAGCAAAAATAAAACAAGTGCAGTGGAGAGAGCAATAAGAGAAAGAAGGATAAAAAAACTGGACAAGAATATTGACAAGTCAAAAACATTGATTCTGTTTTTCCTTAGCCAATAAGGTTGGCACCATGGGACCTGGGGAGATGGAGGAAGTTCAGAAAGGCCATCCACTGCCCCCTCTCCTCCAGACAAAGGCGAGGGACTGCTCACACATATACAAATACTGCAGTGACTCTGCAAACCAACTCAGGTCTTTTACTGTCATGACGACTTTTTAATGGCAAAAGACGACAGTCTGTTCCACCAGGCTTTTTTTTCTTTCCTCACTTATTCAGCCCCAGCAGAGCCTCACTCAGCCCAGATACACCCTCAACACCTTTAGCAGCCCATGTTTCCCAAGTGAGTGCCTACACCAAGGAAAGAGGAGGGAGAGGAAATCCGCAGGATTTTCTTCCCTGGGACAACTATATTGTTTTAAAGCCAGTGTCGAGTAAATGACATACGCTGCCTTTTCCAGCCTGAGAGATGACCTCCTCTTTCCTCTTCATTTATTTCATTAGCTCTAAACTATTCCTGTTGCCAAGACATTTGAAAGCAAATTGCCAAAAAGCTTCAACTGCTAACCCCAACATCTGATCCCCCAACAGGACTCAGTGCCCAATCTGATTCTCATCAAGACATGACCTGTAGGCACAACATCCTAACCAAGAAACAGTGAGAGGGAGAGGCAGTTCATAAACCAGGAGATACCTCAGACAAAAATCCCAACTTAGCAGACTTGATTCTTTTCATTCAGAGGCAACTTCCGTATTTATTTGGACCCAAAAAGTAGAGGGGAAGCAGCAAATACAGGGTGTATGCAGGGGGTGAGAACATGTGTGTCTATTATCATCCCATGTCAATGTCTTTGACAGGACAAAACTTTGGAGGGGGTTTTAGCCACAGCTGGAGAAAATGCTGCCCCAGCAAATCCCAGCACTGGGAAAAATTAATTAGCTACTGTTAAGTCAGCTATAAGCACACACAGCTATGTGCACACCCAACCTTTTATCATTATTATTGAATCACAACATAATCTGCCACTATGGTCTTCCCAGACCAAGGCCAGGACTGAAATAGTAGGGCCCCTGGCTGTGGCAACTGAGCTGCCACTGTGAATGTGCACAAGGAGGCTGAGACAGCCAAGAGGAAACTCCACAGCCTGGTCAGAGGGATCACTGCTTCCAGAGAAGGGTTTTGGTAGGTGCAAAGTGAGGGCAAGAGGTATCCAGTCTGGAATAGGGAGAATGAGATGAGTTTCAGGTTGAAGAGAGTATAATTTCAGGAGAGCCAAAGTCAAAAGAGCCATACATGCAGGTCAAACCCAGAGGACAGTAACTGAGCTGCAGGCTGCCTTTGACTTGCAGATACCCCAGGCTGGAGCTGAGACATACTTTCAAACTCTATCATAAGATCAAAACACACTGAGAACTTGGCTCAAGCCCTTTTCAGCTAAGGGAAGATAAATCTCTCTTGCCTGTGACAGTACAGTACATGCTATGGTTTTGAGCCTGACTACAGAGTCGTCTCCTCTTTAGAAGAGAGAGACTGACAGTCCTTCTGATTTGGACTGCACTGGGTGGGGTCACCTGGCTGTTCCCAGCCGCTGCACAGTACCTGGATGTGTGTCCATTCACTGCTGGGTAACATGTGAATGTTGCTCTACAGAGAATCACAGAATTATTAAGCTTGTAAAAGACCTCCAAGATCACCAAGTCCAACCTTTGACCAAACGCTACCATCCAACTAAGCCACAGCACTAAGTGCCACATCCAGTAATTTCTTGGACACTTCCAGTGATGGTGACTCCACCATCTCCCTGGGAAGCCCGTTCCAGTGCTTAACCACCCTCTGAGTGAAGAAATTCTTTCTGATGTTCAACCTGAACTTCCCTTGGACATCTTGACATGCATCAGGAGTCTTCCAGACTCACAGTGCATGATTATTGGTTCCAGAGTGGGTTCCCCAAACCAAACTTCCAGCTTTTTCTGATTGTGTTACTGAGGGTGTATAGTTGAAAAGTTGGGGGTTTATTTAACGCTTCCTAGGCAGGTAAAGATGGGCTTCAGGAACAGCAGCTGCCTGTTCACCATGCCCTGCCCTGCCCCTCTTCTTCCCTTGCTATCTAACCCCGTGCACCTCCGTTGGAGGCAGCTGTCCAGCTGGGCCCTCCACCAGCGTGTAGATGTGCTGACATGCAAAGTGCACACTCCCCCCCGCTCGCAGGAAACACGCTGTGTAATGAAAGAGTCTCCCGGCAGGAGGAACAGAACTTGCCAATTACCTTGGCACGCACCGTGGGATCAAATGGGGCAGGAGCATAGCGGTAGGTACAGCGAAGCTGAGCTCTCCTGCCAGCCCCTGTGCTCTGCTTGCTGCTGCCTTGTAATGAAGTCATTTTGGCCTGCAAGACACGCAGCAGATGGGCTGTCGTTCAGGGGCCGCCGTCTGCACCATCCGTTCCTTGGGGTTCGAACTTATTAAGGTCGGTGTTTTACAAACGCAATCAAGGCAGCGAGCTTGAGAGGTATTATGACAGCAATAAAAGTGCGTCCTGCCTCATCAGCACTTTTGAAAAATTAGTTTAAAGTGTCCTCAGTGGCAAACAGCGTTTAGTTTTGCTCAGTGCAGGAGGGGGAGGCAGGAAAAAGAGACTACACAGGATTTTTAAAAATAAAACTCGGAGCAAGTTTGGCACAATGAGTAAATCACAAGCAACTGTCTTCCCACAGTGCCCCACTGCATGAAACTCCTTCCTGAGATAAATCAGTGCCATATCTAGGCAAATACAGAAGCTGTGCCAGCTCTTGCTGCAGATTGTACCTTACTCCAAGATATTAGAACCAGGAATTGCAGTATCTCACCTTACACTGCACCATGCAGACACACGGTGGGTTTGTTGCTTGCAACACAACCACAGCCACCCAACATGTCCCAAAGTGCTTCCAAATCTTTTTTTCCCTGCTCCTCTCAAGGCCTCACTGCAGTGCAAACTCCATGGTAAAACCTTAAAAATCAATTCCAATTACAGAACTTCATTTCCCTCCACCCAAAATATTCTGTTTCCAGACAGACATTCAAATTCTGCTCCCAAGTCTTTTTTTCCTCTTCCTTTTTTCTTTCAAATAAAATTGTATCGGATGATTTACCAATCTGTGTAAGGGTCTGGGAAAGAAGGAGGGAGGAACAATATCTATTCTCACAACCTTTCCTAAAATAGCAAAACAGACAAAAAAATTAATAAACTAAATAGCATCGTGCAGTGAGAAAAATGCCTCGAGGCTTCAAACTAAGCAGTGTGGCTCAAAAATACCAGTTTGATTTGGCTGGAAAAAAAAAAGAGCAGCTGAAACACAGAGCAAATAATTGTGCATCAGCTCTCCAGAGCGTCCTTCCACTGCAACTGATCCAGCTCCCTTCTTGCAGGGAGGAGAAATCACACCCCCATATTGACCTCCCTGTACACTCTCCCTGCCAGCCCTTATAAGTTCATGGTCTACTGTCCCTGGGCTGCTGCTGGGCCAATTTGCATGAGGCAAACTGTAAATGTCACACAGAAACACTCACCGTGGTATTCTCCCAAAGCAAATAAAGCACAGGAGCAGTAAGCAGAGAAAATTACGCCCACAGAGCAGTCGTAAATCAGCCACATTCCAGACCTTTTGCAAGTTTTGTTGCCTTACAAGTATTTCACAGATTCAAAGCTTTGCTTTGGACAAAATCTAGTGTTTTATTTACCTTCCCACAATGAAGTTAAAACCCTTATGGTACAAAGGATACTGTCACCCTGATAACACAGGACAAGGGACACTTCCCTCTTGGAGTGGAAAATAAAAGGATTCTCTTCCCTCTCAGTAGTAAACGGCTGGAAAGTTACATCATAATCACAGAATATTCTGAGTTGGAAGGAACCCACAAGGTTCATCAGGTCCAACTCTTAAATGAATGGCCCCTGAAGACTGAAACTCTCTCACAGTGGCTCAGGTGATGAAGAGTAAGATGAGAAAACTGCATATCAGTGCCTTGTGACCAGTCTCTCAAGGCTACACACAGTCAGTCAGAAAGAAAGAAGGTGTTTAATATGGCCCTGGCAAGGGTCAAAACTACCTCTGATAAATCCTTTATTCACCTGCTTCCTGGAAGTTGTTTTTCCAGATCAGTGATGTTCTGAGTGAGGTTTACAGTGGATGTATTTCCCCTCTCAGTGCAAAATCACCCAGCTCTGCCAGACACAACTCCAGCAGAAGACACAGAGCTAAGGTGGATGCACTACAAACCTCAGCCTGGTGGTCTCAGGAACAGGCTGAGACAGAGAAAGGACAAGCTGGAGTGTGGCAGGATGGGTCCACACCATCCCTCATACCAGAGGGAACACTAATTTCCCTCTATGAATCTGAGCAAGCCCAGACTGTCAATCAGCTTCTCTTCTCACCCATTTCTTCATTAGCCTTTTTTCCTCAAAACCTCAACTCTACCTCTTTCATACCAGCCTTCCTTACTCTGCTGTCCCAAGGCTCAGTGTGTACCTAAGCTAAAAGCCCCTGAGAGCACATAAAGGCACAGGATTAGATTTCAGCAAGCAGTAAACTGAGACTGTGATCAAGATGCTCCACTTTATGCAATATACAGTGCTGGATAAGTGATCAAACAAAGCCAGTCCAGTGCATATTATGACAGTGCCATTCAGGTAATGTTGAACCATGCTCTGCTTTTATGGCCTTTCCCTCCACAGTACTCTGATGTCCAAGCTAAAGAAACAACACAGACAATAGGAAAGTGAATTTCAGGGTAAGTGGATGGGAAAACAAAGAAGGTGGAAATATGTGTATGTGGTCTGGAAGCTACTCACCAACCCTTCAATCTTCTTTCTGGTGTGCCTGAGGTTCCCAAATATCTATTTCAGAAAAACAAACAAACAAACAAAAACCAGAGAGCAACTAACCCATTCCATTTCCCCCAGAAATTCCCAACATATAAATCTAGCACAAACCCTCTTCATGGAGCTACTGTACTGCCTCCATCAACCTCCTCGCGTCTCTGGAGACGTTCAGCTGCACCAAAAGGCTCTTCCAGCACAAGAGCCTCAGCCAAGGAAAAATAATTTCTTTGTGTCCTTCCTATCCCTCACTGTCACACTCCAAGCAAGCAAAAGCTTGGCCCAGAAGATGCTGCTGTGAGGAAGGAGTTCAGGCAACACAAGACTGATTCAGCAGCTTGGCACCTCACACAGCAGTGCCGGGCAAACATGACCTGTATTTGCTGGGGGAGAGGAGACTCGGAGGTGACCGAGATAAAACATAACTAAAGAGAATTCATGAGATGATACAAAACTATTTAGGGCTATGTCAAATGTGGGAAGCAGGTGGCATAAATGAAAAAGCTCAGGAAAGGTCAAGCCTGGGAGGAATTGAGCGAGAATCTCTTCACGTAGCGAAGAACTGATCTGAAACAGGCTCTTGCCAGGGGCAGCAGGGAAGGAAAATCAAGTAAACAGTTTTGAAGGAATTGGAAGACAGAATTCCTCTCATTTTAAGCATCAAAAAAATGAAGTATGGAACCCAGGCTTGTCATCCAGGCTCTCTCAACAGCAGAGAAAGATACTTTAGAGGGCAAACAATCCTGGCTACTAGTGAAAGTGCCTGTTAGCATGGATCCAGGAACTGGCTCAGAGATGAGGTGAGGTAAATCCCAACCTTGATCACTGCAGAGCTCATGAGAAAGTGACAAACATTTGCCAACATGAATTTAATGAGGTGTCTCCTTGGAGTGGCACCCCACCAAGCTTTAACAGAGACTATGTGGATGTGAGGCTGGCCACATGCCAGGTTCAGCTAACCAGGAAAAACTCAGCAAAAAAAACCAAAACAAAATGGTCTTTACTAGCCTTTAAATACCTGGGGTTTTGCTGAAAAACAGATGGAAAAATACAAGAAAAGATGATGAATGCTAATGCAATAAATGAAGAAAATATATTATCTTCGATTCCTCTTTGCCTGGATCTATAGTAATTTCAGAAGGAGATTAGGTTATGAGATAAATTTCATTTTATTCCTAATAAAAGAACAATGCTACATTTTTTTGACAAGTGTTCTTCAATATGCCACCTGGGTAGTTCTAGTAACAGGTAATAAAAATGAAATATGATAGGATTCCTAAGAAGATCCCAGGAGTTAACAAGGGAAACAATTTCATAGTTCTTCCTTAGGAGGTACCCAGATTTCCCAGGGATAACAAGAAAGCTTTAATCAGTCCCTTTGCGAGTTGTGTGGGGTAAGTTTTCAGGATGTGGCTTTATACCTGTCTTAGCTGTAGCTATTATTTAAGAACCAGCAAAGTAAAATCAGAGCCTACAGCTGAATGAAGGCCAACTGCCTCCAGAGCTGAGCAGCAGTGGGAAGTGATGGAGAGGGGATCACAGAGGGAAAGACAGGGTGACTTTTATTCTGAGCACCAAAGGCTCAGCAGCTGCGGTTATCCTGGGTCTAGGTCTAATTTAATCTACACAGACATAAGCGTGGTTTTAACTCTCTCTGACCCATGGAATGAGCCTGGTTGTAAACCCACACTGTTCCAAAAGCAGCCTGATCTTGCACAGCCTAAATTCCCTGTTCTCTGCTCTCCATGGATTTACAGTTGTACAAAGCCTTCTATGGAATGTTGTGAAAGCTGGTTGTGAAGAAGCAACATTCTTGTGATGCTCAACCAAACCATCCTTCTGTGTATTGACTGTACATTAAGGCATGAAGCAAATAAAATGCATCAAGTCTGCTATTTCTTCTCCTAGGTCAGCTTTTGTTGGCCTTTGCATTTTTGTATGGGTTTCCTCTCGCTTTTCAAACACATTTCCACCAACCTAACAGAGCTTCTCCACCACTAAACCCCCAGTAAAATGAGACTGCAAAGGAGCCAGGGGGAACCTCTCTTTGCTATTGTCTGCAGCCAAGAGAATAGAAATGCTGTAGAAAGTGGCAGTGACTATGCAATGCATAAATCATAGGGAAAATATTGTCTCTCCTCCCTTTGCTCAGATCCCATATATCACCATGACTCAGTGCAGTTCTCCCAGTGGGGATTAATTCCAACTTTTAATGCACTTTCCATCTGACTCCTCCGTGACAACAGATGGGTCGCTGTCCTAAGATATTGCATTTTGAAAATAACATATTAAGCACCTCTGTGTTTTAGAACAATTTTGTTTGGGGACCCACTACTAATCCCATTTCAGTGTCTTGAGTTGTGCCTTTTACCACTGATGAAAGAAAACCCCTCCAGTCCCATGGCTGTCATCTCCTCCCCACTCCTTTAGTTTTTCTGGTTGTTTCACCAATCTTCCTAGATGTGATAAATCATGTAAATTTAATTTAGAGATTATACCCCTGGCTTTGAAGGCAGACAAGGTTAGCTCTCTGCTTGTAGCCTGTAGCCTGCTAATCTTATAAAATTCCTCCTCTCCCGCTTGGCTGGAACTGCTGTTGGGGAGTGGGGGGAGAGCAATATCCAGTCTATAAAGTGTTTTGTATTTTTGCTGGACACTTGCAGATGGTATCCTGGCCACTGTCCAAACCCATACTGCTGCATAAGGATAAACCCTGAAGGTTTTCATAAGCCCACTGTATTACAAACTTTATCTCAGCAGTACAAAGCTGGTGCTACCATTTCCAAACCCTTCCCAGTCTTTCCGATCCATTACAAATTTCTCTCAGGTACGTTTTTCCAGAGACTGAACAGCTCCCCAGTCTATTGCACTACCTCCTTGTGCATGTTTGTCTGTGATCATTGCTGCCTCCTTTCTGTATGATTGGAGGCCAACACTCCTTCCCTAAAGCACAAGCAGATCTGCAGAGGAGACACAAGAAATAGGGGAATTCCTGCCATCCACAAGCAAGCACCATTCCTTACCTTCAAGGAGTTTTTGGCCCCAGGTTGAGGCTTGCAAACACTGACCAAGCACATTATCCATGCAGCCTTTCCTTTATCTGTAAATTCCCTTTCTAAGGAAACATGTAGCATCAGCAGGGGATTAAAATCTGTTGTTTCATGAGCATCCCAGGTGGTTGTCTTTCATCTCCTTTCCTAATATTTCTGTTAGGCTTGGATAGTTTTTATTGGCATTTTTCTCTTTGCTCTTTCACACGCCTGAACAGTTCTTGGCTTTGGCAGGCACAGAAACAGCAGTTTTATGACATGCATTTTTTTAATGTATCAAAACATGCTCTTTTGATTCATTTTTTAAAAAGCAAACTCTGCTCACCCAAGGTTAATAACTTTCCCACATCAGCTGGACGTAAGAGAGCTCCAGATGTTGCTGTGAATTTTTAAATAAAACTCTCATCTTTAGAAATCAGCAGGGTAAAAACAGCAGCTCTTCACATATTGCCTAAGCCACAAGAAATTGCTGGACCCTCTGAGAGCTGGCCCAGTGTCCCATAGTGCTGACAGTCTGGCATATCCAACAGAAGTTCATATGAAGTTATGACAGCTATATGAGCTCAATAGCAGCTGCCCAGGCAATTCACATTAGCAGCTTTCTTTGGCTTCCAACATCACACACACAGGGGAGGTGCTGAGACCAAACACAGACCTCAGACAATACGTAGCAACTCAGTATTTGCACATCCAACACGAGGAGGAGAAATTGTCTCCACTCAAAAGCCTGTGTTCTCTTGGCTGGGTGACTGTCTGAGGTGGCACTTATGAAAAACATAAGGGAGGGAGGGAACCACTGTTTCAGCCAGCCCTGATCCCCCAGGACTCCTCCAGGTACCACGTCAGGGCAGTGCCCACTGCAGCTTTGATATCAGAGGAACAAGGTGATTTGCAAGCAAATGGCATTTTACCTTTGGTCTTTCACACAAACTGAGTAATGTCAAGGGATTTTAATCAAGTTCTTTAGAACCTTAAATGCCTGAGTTTGACATCTCAGCATGTTTTAAGTTTTACACACAAGAAGTTAAAAAATCTTTTACTCATTATTTTTTTTCCCCTTTGATTCAAGGAAGAAAATATTGAATGAGCAAAAGTTCCCAAAGTCGACTTCCCTGGGATCTACCTATCTAATCTCACAGGTATCATGACTTACTTGAATCTGAAAGGAAGGACTTACCAGACAGGACTGGAAGGAGCATCCCACAGATGGGAGAAGGCTGTGATCAGAAGCAGAAGATAATTTTGCAGGTTTTGCAACTTGGTAGATTGCAGAGCACCCCAGGTCAACAGCATCAGTAAGAGAAGAAGGGTGAAGGGCCTAGAAAGCAAGAGGAGGGCATTTTTAACTTACATAACAACAGAGGAGACAGGAACTGGACACAAATATCAAGTTTTAAACCAAGGCCAGGACACCACTCATAGAATTGTTCATGTTGGAAAACACTTTTAATATCACCAAGTCCAACTGTTAACCCAACACTGCCAGGTCCACCACTAAACCATGTCCTAAGTGCCACATTTACATGTCTTTTATATCCTTCCAAGGATGGTGACTCCACCACTTCCCTGGGCAGCCACTGCATCAGAAAGGCAGCTCCTGACATCTTCACACTGCACAGCACTAGTGATCCAGATGCTCCCTGAACTAGGCTAATCCCAGATTTGTTTCAGAAAAGTTTTACGGATGTTGCAGTTCATTTACTAACAAGGGAATGATGATGCAGAAATCCCAAAGCCAACAGAGACTGACTGGACAGTGCATTACTAGCCAAGCATGCCGAGAACTAAACATGACAATTTTTATCAGAGCACATCACAACTTTTCGTGGTAGTGCTTAGAACTCAGCCAGTTTTAGAGCACAATTGTTCTCAGCTCCTGCTTTCTTGGCTCAAAGCGGTTGATCTCTCACAGAATCCTTTGGAAAACCACTCAACCTTGCAGCTCTCACTGCTTCTTCTGTCTTCCATCCTCCTCTCTTTTTCCAGGGAGGGAAGTAAGAGCTTTGCTATCCGGGGAGAGCTTAACCAGATCATATAACTGAGTCAAGTTGTATTCTTTTCCCTTGACTTCACATTCAGCTCACCAGCAGCTGGATATGATGTCACCCATGAGGCAAACTGAGCAATAACTGAGAAGTGGCAGCAAACTGTAAGGAGACCAACAGGGCTGGGAAAGCCACCGTGCCCTGGGCTCCAGGGAGGCTCACAGGGGACCCAGAATTCACTTACGTGCAAGGAAAATAACCTCTCTTCTCCTAACACCCTGAGACTTTTTATTGACTTCAGTGTCAATAGAGGCAGAGAAACACTTAGGATCAAACCAGCCTTGCTGCAAAACATTGCGTTTTCTAACACAGCAAATCACAAACTTCACAGAGGACTAAACGAAGGAAAGCTCTCTATAAGGAAAATGCCAGAAAATTGCAAAACCATCCTTTACAAAAATACTGACAAGAAGACAATGAATCACATTAAACAGTCAAAAATTACTTTTAGATCCCTTACAGAGAGGATACCATGACCTCAGCACTGAAGATATCCACAAAGCTGAAAGCACAGTTAATGACTGCATGTTATCCAGCCACACTGAATTCCAAAGGATGTTTGCACAGGTAGATACAGAAGGAAGGGGAACAGCATGAGCAGAAGAGAAATTCCTTGCCTAAATGACACCTCATATAGAAATATCATCCTGAAACTAACCCATGTTAATTTTTAAAGTGGATTTTTAAATAAGTCAGTCAAAAAGACTGGCATAAATCTGCCTCTTTCCAATTCAGCATTTAGAGGCTTTCACCTATGGAAAAGTTCTATTTTGAGTAGCAGCCCTGACAGCAATGAAGTTGAATAAGGATAAATTTAAATTAGTCAGAAAACCATCACGCCTAGATGAGAACAAGGTCCTTCCAGGAGGTGGTGTTTAACAGCCTCTGAGGTTTCTGAAGGAAGGACACTGCTCTGCATTGTTCTTTACAGGAAAGTCAATAGCCTGAAGAAAGACAGATTATTGTTCATTACACGTATAAGAGCTTTTATTTTAAAAGTACCATATTCACAGGGTATTTGAGGGTAAGCTGATGGTTTTAATTTCCCCTCTAACCTATTATTCCCAATTGCTGGGAAAGCGTTTAGAGACCAGAGGTGTCCACGTGAATGCATCGAAGTCTCAGAGCAAAGAAAAAGGAGTAGCACTTCCCCTGTCTGCCTTGAAATCATTCAGCCTTACAAAAAACAGCCCCATCCAAAATCCTGCATATAGCCATGACTTGTCTACTTGCTATCTGATGGGAACTGAGCCTCTTCTAGGGCAAAGTGTCCAGTGTTTCACAGAAACCAGCACGTGAAGGTACCAATCCTTCATGCTGTTCACCCTTTCCAAACAGGCCCCTTGGGGCCTTTAATTCCCCTACGAAGAGGCACCAGAGGCTTTGTTTCAGCAATGACACAAACAACTCACCCAGCACAGCAGTTTCAAGCAGAGCTTCAGAGCCTAGAGCCCTCCTGGGAACTGAGAGCAACGCTCTGGACCAGGTGGAGAATGGTACAAAGAGCCAGGTGGATGCTCAGTATGAAAGCAGCAAGCAGATGGTGGGTGAGGGAAGGCAAAAGGGCCACATAAGGAAGAGATCACCTTCATTTTGATTTTATTTTCCACCCGAACTTGCTGCATTTAATGATTTGTCCCATGGCAGAAGGATGCACTGTCCAGGTACGAGCTTCCTGGAGAAGAACTTGTACCGTTGAGAGTCAACTCTAGATAAGGTTATTTAGAAGCCAGTAAAAATTGTTACCCCAATAGCCACACAGACTTCCTAGAAACCTCTACTACATATGAATGTTTCATTAACCCAACACGTGATTCTTGTAACAGAGCAAAGTATTTATTTTGCCAAAAACAGTTTCCTCAGTTTCTACCCTTAAAACACTGGTGTAAGGAAACAGTGCTTAAAGTGCTGGTAAATGTTTTGCTGGTGGGGAAAACAAATTGCCACAGGAATGAGGTGCAAAAAAACCCTCAGATGTATTGCAAAACCCAGCTCAAAACTGTGATCATTCTTAAAGATACCACAGAACTGTACTCTCAAAAAAATGCATTTCTGTAGCAGCTTCTGCTCTTATGAACAGTCACAAATTGAACCCCAAAGTTAAATGGAGGAGATATTTTTACGTATTTTTACTGCTAGGCATGCTGAGGCACAGAGCAGTGAAATGTTCATCATCATATCTTGTATTTTCCCTTATACTCATTTCTTTCCTCTCAAGAAAGCAGGGTGAGGAGCAGAAACACTCTTCCCAGAGAGCCTGTGCCTCTGGATCAGTGCAGAATCAGTGAGGCAGAGACATGATGCAGGGAGCACAACCAGGAGTCCCACAAGACAGCACTGAAAGGGAGACAGATGCCAACAGCTGTTGGGGACAAAGCTCTGCATATGGGAACACACAAAAAAACCTGCACAGGGCAATAAATACGACATGTTCGTTACCCTGGAACACTCTCAAGACGTTGTGTTTCAGGATGAACAAGTCCTGTTTCGACTTTGCATGTTGTATAAGATGGAAACAGTTCTGAGAACATAATTATCTGGACCTGGACTCCATGGGGACATTTATCTCCTAGCCAAGGCACTCCGGAGCTCCTCTGCTCAAGTTGAGTAAGAACCAAATATTTTCATTTAAACTTCTCTGATGGCACAGGTCGGTCTTTTAGTCCTTATCTCCAAGTTCAGTGATGCACAGCCCCCCAACAGCCTCCTTAAGGGATCACACCAGCTGTGGGCAGCAACTCCACGTCTCAAGTGGAGGTAACAACTTTGCTCTGCCTAATTGCTACGGCATTAACTCATGAGACAAAATAATCCTCACCAACTTCATTTTCCTCCATTCCAGGAGGAATTGGTTTGGCCTGGCCTTTTTCTAGCAAATATTTAGCATCCTATGTGCACATATTTCGAAAGAATTCCTAACAAATCACTCAACTGAAAGCAATTTCCCCTGAGGAGGGATGAGAGAACAAACACGTGCCAGCTGCGAGTCACACTGTTCACTGCACTCCTGGAAGGCACAGAGCTGAGAACAGCGGAGGAATCGAGGTGGGACACAATTACCCATTTACATTAAATTAATTTCCATTCTGTTCTCCTATCAGGTTCACCGCTGCAAAGACAGAAGGGATGAGGTTTCATGAAGGTGGTTTACAAGGTGAGAGAGGATGGCAGAGCAAGCTAAAGAAAAGTACTAATACCAGTTTTGTTATTTATATTCATCTTTGCTCTGTTTCTAAACTTTTGGATACCGGCAGCTTTGTACCAGAATTCCTGGTTATGAGTATGAAAATGTTACTGCTACTTTTCCGTACCTAATTTGTGGGAGTTTAGCTGGTCTCAGGTAACATTGACTGCAATATTTTCAGCTCAACAGATTCACTACTGGAAAGCTATTTGCACAAAACTGATTTCTATGTCTCAGTAATATTGTATCAATTTAAATTTAAAGAATACTGGATCTTTCTGGAATTTGTGCTTTTGGATTTTTTTTTTCATTTTATTTTGGAATGCTGACAATTCATTCCTTTATATTACTTTCACTTTCCTGTTTTCACACGGACATATCATGAGATCAACTACAAATAAAACTTTTGTGGAAGATGATGATTTGGGACAAATCATGAAATTGTTTTATTGTAAATCAAAATTACAATGCAAAAAATTCACCATTGGGAAATACCATGGATTAATACAAAAATGGCAAGAAAACCTGATTGTTTAAACAAAATAAATTGAAACTCCAAAATGCCTAATTTACTGCAAAGAACAATTTTGGAAATTATTTCATAGGAATTCAGAGAAAAATAATGAAATGTCAACACTCCCCGTGGAAGAGACATACTGAAATCATCCACCTCTCCCTTGATGCATGATAACAGGGAGGAAAGATATATGTTAGGGCACTGGCCTGGAATACAGAACATTTCTATTCAAATTCCCAAATGGACAGAGATTTCTGGTAAGGCTGTGGGATTCTCTGTGTCTCAGCCACCGAAGTGGTGAAATGCAATAAGAAAACACACCGTCTATTCCCTGACACAGTTACTGTGATAATAAGGTGATGTATAAATTCCTTGGATATATGCCAGTTCCTTCTAGCCACACTCACCTGCTCCCAACAAGCAAAATGTTTACTGATGATAATTACAAGCTGAGATTATTAAAGCTGCCTGGGGGACTGGGGTGCCCAGGGGAACTGGCAGCACTGGAGATCTCCGCCTATGGATTTTGCTGATACTCCGACTGATTGATTTCTCCCATCACCCCAACGCTGCAAGTGCAAGCATGCAGAACAGCAAGAATATTTACAGAAACAGCATCTTCATGTCAGCTAGGCAAAGAATCCCTCTGTGCCAGAGACTTTACAAGCAGGCAGTAAATAAGACTGTCCAGTCCAAAAAAAAACCCCACACTCTTGCAGTTCTAGTACACACCTCTGAGGAGGGACAATTCCCCACCACCACTACGCAGAAGATTTGACATTTGAAAGCACTTAAAGAGTCGCACAAATCCAACAGCCTGCTCACAGCACCTTCTCCTGCACCTGTGGAAATAACTTCTTCCTGCTCCTTTCCAAAAATCAAGTCTCAATCAAAACTCTCTATGCAGAAATACGCCTTTCTAGATTATCCCCTTCCTAGTGCAGCATCTTCTCCTTCCCATCAACAGAATTGTTGATGTTGTTTTTGTAGCTGGTAAATAAATCAGCTGCTGTCCAGTCAGATAAGACTTTCTATCAGGTACAAGTATGGAGAGTTTTCTAGTGGAGAGCAGAAGTGTGGGAGAGGCAAGGACTCACAGCACTCTTATTTGCTATATTTCTATTTTACTTGCTAGAATAAAGGTTTTCTTTAGGAATAAGTGCCAAAGATGCCCACAGGTCAGGTGGAAAAAGTACTGCTGTGCCTTGTGTTTTTATTCCGACCCTTTAGCCCTCCTTCCCCAAACTCAATGGCTACAGAGAGAGCAGAGTCTAGAACAAAATCCCTCCTGGCAGCAGTGAAGGGAGGTGCTGAGAGAGGGGCCAGCAGCACATTCCCAGCTGAGACAGAGATTTTTCGCTTTTCACATGCATGGAACCTGGCTTAAATTTTCAGCAATACCTCAGAGACTGATTTCCCACCAGTCCTAAAAGAAATAAGGATGCCAGGGCCCCTCAGAGAATGAGAGGGCTCCAGGTTTATAAACCCATTTGTCTGCAGGCAGCTTTCACTGCTGTTCCACCACAGACCCTCCTGCTCAAGATGACCTGGATGCTACATCAGGTGTAATTAACCCTGTGCCCTGAGCACGGGCACAACCAGCCTCCCTGTTCTCAAAAGCCTTTGTCAGACGTGAGGCTGAGGGAGGTTTGTGCTGCTCTGCCTCTCACATGCTTTCACCCTCCTTTTGCACTGTGACTCTTTCAATTAGATGGAGAGGGAAAAGGCTCTCCCGCAATGGGAGATGCCTTTTTGATCCAATTTTTCTTTTTCCTACTCTTTTGGTATTGCTACGGGCTTTGGAAGTTTCTTGCTGCAGTTACAGAGTCCTTTGGTTGGTTCTGGAGGCAAGAAAACCTTCTCTAGGACAGCAAGCAAAGAAATAAATCAAGCGCTTCTTCAACCAAAGCAGGGGGGAGAGGGAGAAGACTGGAAGGAGTTGGATTGTCCACTCCAGCCTTGTCTTCTTCTCTGCTTCTCCTCCCTCCAAGCCAGATGCCAGGGAAGGCTCGTTCATCATCTCTCCTCTCCTTTCCTTGGAGAACACACAATGGCTACTAAGAAAAGGAACAAATCCCTCCCCTTCCACATAGGAGCAATTTGCTTACACTTCCCAGGCTCTCAGAAGGTCGTGCCAGAGCTAAGAAGGCTGGTGTGGAGATCAGCAAAGCTCTCCTTAGCAGGCAGAGCTCTGGGGGGGGTTAATTTTCCTCACATGTAGGCAGAAAGAGGAGCAACTGCTCTGAAATCAGTGGCATGAAGTCAGCGAGAGACACAAATCAGACCCCCTGAGTGCTGATGGAAGGAGTGGAAGTTTCTACATTACCTTTTTAAAATCTAGTAAATATTTATTCTGTATTTCATTCCACATAGGAACACTGAATAAGCTTGATTTTCAATATACAGCAGAAAAAGACTCAGTCCTGCTACAAGGAGATGAAATGGCTTTGTTACTGTATCCAGGATTCCTTTGTTCAATTAGGGAAGGAACAGAAAGCTTAATTAAATGCATTAGTAATCACAAGTTAGTAGTCCTGATGTAGTCCCTATAACTTCAGAGTGGTGGATAGAAAGAGGTTCCCAAATACTATTGACACACAGAGGGTATTTTGAGGAAAGGTAAATAAAAAAAAAAACCCACACCCAAACCCCAAAACAACCAACAACCAGAAACATGCTGGCATTTTAGGTGATTTTTAGAACAGAAAATTATATTGCCAGCCTGGAACTGACCTCTTCTACTTGTCTGCAAGCAAGCACAGCATGGGACATGCCAGTATAACACAGAGCCCCAAAATGCCCCTTTATCCACATGTCCAACTTTGTAGAGGACACTTTTCCTCATAAGAGGAGGTACTGGTCTGGTCTGGGTGTCCCCAGGTAACCTCAGAGAAAACACTCCATCCTTGTCATGGATTTGAACAAGCTGGAGTTGGAGCAATGGTTTAGTAGCACCAGTCAATGAAGAAATCCTGTTTATCCCCTTTCATTTTTGTACGTTAAATTACTTATCTTTTGCTGCTTTTTAGTGAATTTGCCATTTTTGAGGATTTATTCCTTATTTCAAGTAGAGTATAAATAACATCCTATCAGAAGGGGTTAATAAGGTAAAAGAATACTTAAAAGACCTGATAAAAGCTACACAACATGTCATGATTTTTGATTCACTATCAGCTGATCTAACCACTCATGTTCACTGCCTCTGAAATACCAAACAAACCATGAAATTAAAAATCCCCTGTGCCCTACCTTTAGTACACTGAAGAAATCAAAGGATCCCAACAGAGGCTTAATTCCTTACTGATAAAGGAAAATTGCCTTTATTCAAAAATTCTTTTTGAAGGAAAAAAAATCCTGTATTTGGCATGAGGAGGAAAAAAAAGAATAGCACTGTTGTTGTGATTTGGCTAAAAATATACTGGCTCATAAAAGGTATAAGCTTGGCATTGCTCCTCTAAAAGTTAAATATTTCTGTCCCAGGGGGAAAAAAAAAATACAATCTAAGAACATCTTGATCCCAAGGTTAGTTCTAAAGTATTCTGAAATTTAAGACTCACATAGTGGCAGTAAATTTCCAATGCTGGAAAGTGTCTAAAATGGAAACTTGAAATATGACTAAATTTCCCATCAGCCAACCCCAGGCAGTCCAGACACAGTCCTTCTTTTTTGACAGTGTGGCTTATCCACTTTCATCAGTCATGCCCGTTTCCATGTTCAGTCTGGTCCAGTAATGAAGAACAGGTTTCCACCTTCCCACAGTGTTGTTCTGTTTCCCTGCACCTGGATTCATGCAGGAGGCCCATGTGGTGATGCTGGATGCCAAACCTGTCTGTGTGGGGCTGCAGCTGCTTCTATTCTGGTTAAGTCAAACCTATGTCCTGGCCTTTACTGATGTGCACTGGATGGGCAGGATGCTCAGAGAAACAAAAAAAAATAGCCTTTTTTACACAGAGAACTCTTCTCTGGGAGCTTCTTACACGAGAGGAAATAGAGGGGGTTTTTCACACACACAAAAAAAACCAAGGTAAACAATCTGATCCTTTGTGGAAGGTGACAATAAATGCAGATCTCCAGCACCTATCTCTGGATGAACAGGTGAAATCTGAATTTGGAATTGCCTGTCACTGCTCTGCAAGTTTCCTTGCCACCACTAACCATTGACAAGCAGAATTTCATCTGAACACCCTTTGTCTAACTTCATCTCACCCTCATCTCTGAATAAGGTAGGACTCCTTAATTTCCTCAGTTCTGCTGCTATTCAGGGCTGGTTCACCACTCTGAGCCTTCAGTTCCATCAGTCTGCATTGTAGGGGCTGGACTTAACACATCTGAACGACACAGAGAAACCTGGAAAGGACAAGGCTTCAAAAATATCAGATCAAGCTGATTTAATTGGAAAGGAAAGGGGACACCACTAAGCTGAGAAAATTCAGGCACAGAAGCTCAGAGGTTGGCAGCACAGTAAGTAAGGATAAAGCAAGCAGAATGGTGGAACTGATGTTTCACAGGAGCCAAGGGAAGGGCCATTATCTTGCAGATCCTGCCCTGGGATAGCCCTTTCACAGCACTGCTTTGTGTATCTGTGGGATTTAGCCTGTACATTGAACTGTTTGAAGAGCAGCCTTGGGATCTCCCAGGAAAGTTTCATGATACCAAAAGTCATTTAAAGAACTACTCGTCTCACCACGTCTCAGAACTGCACAGCAAAACGCCCAGTTGAACTACAGGCAAGGAAAGAAGACTTACTATATAATCTTAGTACTTTTTTTTTTTTTTAATCATCATGGGGGCATAAATAGCACACAGATTTGCATGCAGACTTGAGCATTGTCTACTGCAGCTTTATTTCTTCCATCCAAGTTTAGGAGATCTATCATGCTGTCCATTTGACAAGTCTGCAGTTTGCTTGTGTTTGTGACATGCTTATGATTGAAAAGCAAAACCATAAATCCCCTTTGCTGACCAACTCAGCCAAGCACAAACCAAGCCAAACAGCAGGCTCTGCACAGAACCCCACAGAGCTAAGGACAAGAATTAATACTGAAACAAATAACAGAAGTCTGGTTTAGCTATGTAGTGTTGAAATATTAATACTGTTGGCAGAGAGAGTACATGAACCTATTATTTTGAAAAGTGTGGCTGGATATAGTGAAGGCAAACATTGAATAAGTAACTAGAAAATCCAGTTCTTTAACTGGATTTTCTCATGCCTGTAGCCAGACACACAGAGAGTTTATTCCATTCTGCTTCTATAGCTGGAACGGATTTTCTATTAAAAACTGCCTAACAGGTTTTTTAAGTGTAGAGAAAATGTATTTTAAAAACCTATATAATTTCATTTCCAACTATGAAGGTATATATACTGAGCTGAGAAGTAGGTGCCATGGTTGGTATCATCAAGGGGAGAGATTTGACTCAAGGATCCACAGAGAGTAAAATATGGCATAATTATTCTGATTAACTTCTTACAACAGTAATGTCAAGAGAGTTTGAATAGAGACCCTCAAACAAAACTAGTATCAAACAGAGTAGCTCTCACTGCTACCATGAGAGAGACTATTTTGCACGTACATCTTCCTGCCTGTACTGCTTGCATGGAAAAATCTTTCATGAAGGGATCTCTGCAGAGTATCCAAGAAATAAGGCATGTTTGTCATTCTATTCCCACGTTTTTTTGATACCTGTATTCCTTTAGAGGAGGGAAAATGTCACTTGCCTAACAAGGAAAAGTAGAAAGCCAAATCTCATTATGCAATCGGTGAAGAATGTCTCGATCAATGCAATGGAGCCCTAAAAATTGTGTAGATATTGTTCAGCATCTCAGCAACTGCAAATACTAAATTCATTGAAATTAAAAGAGATTAATGAAAGACAAGAACGGTCACAAAATTGGACGCAGCTTATCAGCTGATCAAGGATTCAAGCCATATCCTTTAGGTAGGCACTAAATGCTGTTACTGTCTGATGTATGTGGCTATCTTTTCTTCTATGCCCACAAACTGCAGGCAAAGGACTGGGATTCAGTTCCCTCTTCTACCTAATGGCATTGGAATTCACATTTCTAGAGACTTGTCAAGACACCAAACAAGCCAGAAAATTCCCCAGGGCTGTTGCCCACCAGATGTGGTACGTTGGCTGCTCAGAATATGCAGGACTGCCCCCACACGGGGTGGAGACGTGCTCTTTACCTTGCTGAATATTGAAGAACTGCACATGAAGTACAACTACTGAAGCAGGAGTTCTTGCCTTCATTCACACACACAAACCCTGCCTACAACCTCATTGCCAGAGAAATGTTCTGTGAAACAATGAAAGGAGGTTTGAACCCATCAGAGGGAAAGGACTGAACTCGAGTCTCTCAATTCACGGGCAGGGGGGCTGTAACAAAAAGCTGCTTTTTAAAGTAATCTACAACCATGAAGATAAATCCTCCAGTAATTACATAATAATCAAAGATGCATTTCCAGTTTTCCTCCTTTTCTTACAATGCCAGTGAATAAAGGAGATTTTTTGTCAAAGGTGGAATTTTGTAAATTTGCATAGCTTTGTAAGAGTACACAGCTGTTAGACCAGGAGGATTTGGCATTTGCTACTACATAACAGAAGAAAGCTCACTATGTACATATTCACTGCCATATTCCTTTTATTTTTATAGTTTGCTGCTGACCACAGACAATACCCTGCATGTATGACCATTTTGATGTTCTTACTCCAGCAGCAAACGTGACAGACTGGGAAATACCAGGAAATTCATATTCACTTCAGCTGGAAGATGGAGTTCACAGACCATGATCCTGCCACATAGTGGTAGGGTCATTTCTGCTGCTCACCCTTCATCAGTCCACAAAGCAATGTAAGCTAGTTCTGAGTCTCAGTTAGCAACACAAAATGGCCATATGCGATTTTGAGAGGTACAGAAAGGATCTGTGGCTGCTGCTGTTTGAATGCAGGCCACCTACATCCCTCATTTTCACCGTGGCAGAGAGGTAAATGGAGCTCCTCCCCCCCTCACACAGGGAAATATAAAGCAGAAGATTACAGTTATTACAACCGCCTCTTGTTTGAAACAAAGTTCAAAGGCTTGTCTTCCTTAATCAATCTTCCAGCAGAATAATAGGGCTGTAAATTTCACTTTCATGGAACTAAAGCACTGGGGCTAAATCAGTTTTTCCCTCTGTTCCCCCTTCTCAAAGCCAAGCCCAAACGAAGGAGCTCAGACGAGAAAGTTAACTGAGCTGCCGATACAAGCCACCCCGCTTTCTCTGAGGAAAGCAAAAGGCAAGAGGTAATAAAGCATCTTGGCTCCCAGACCATGTGCTGGCGAAGCACTTTGGGCAGTCAGATATAATGAATATTCAGCAGTCCCTGGGTATTGTGGTACAGCAAAGTGCCTCTGTCAGGGGAGCCATTTCTGTGGCTGAGGTGAGAAAATAATAGATGTCCACTTGGCAGAGGGAGCCACAGACACGTTAACTCAGAGCCCACAGATCTCCCTGGGCAGTGTCCGGCTGGAGATTATTAATGAGTCCATTAATGAGCCTGTTTCCACTGCAGCGGGGTAGGGAAGGAGCTTTTAGCTTTAGAGTGCAAGTAACCCTTGGAATTAAAGATTCAAGGGGGGGGGGGGGTGGGAAAGGAGGAAAGAAACGGAAGGAACATTCACCAAAAAAAAAAGCAAAAGCACAGACTCATCCAAATATATTGTGCATCCACAAACATGCTCAGAAATGCCTTTTTTTTTCCCCCCAAAGACCTAGGCACAGGCAGCAAAAAGCTCACAAATGCACAACCAAAACATAGATTCAGAAGCATTGCTAGTGTGAAGGCATCTGAAATGTCTAATTTCTTTCACCATCGTCACAATAGTACAGGCATAATTTAGTCTGGATTTCTTCCAGTCCAGATTTAGTAATGATAGCATGGGCTTAAAATGACCCTCGAAACACCAAGAATAATGGAAAGCACAAGACCTAGTCAAAAGGAACAGTTTGCAAACTGTCTGGGGATCTGTGTCAAATTTAAGGGCATATTGTAACAATTTTGGTCATTCACTGATCTTTTAAAAAAAAAAAAATCACACAAGCCAAACAAAAAAAACCAAACAAAAAAACCCCCCACAAAAACCCCAACAAAACAAACCTTACCTCTACAAATTTTATGAACCAAATTGATTCTTTAGGTAATCATGATTTAACCCTCCACACTCTTTTTGTTCCTATTTTTATTTACCTACACAAGTTCCTCCCTCCTGCAAAAAGCACTTATCTAGCTCTGAATTCCCCACAGCACACGGTGATGGTTCATCCGAGAATGGAGAGTGAAGAGAATCTGTTTATCAGTCTCTGATGGGCTGCAGTGGGAACCTGATTAGAAAATAACAACTCACACAGTGTCTGGCAGAAGTTCTAACTCAGGGTCCTGTTTCCAGCAGCCAAAGCAGACAAATATCTGATTCCACAGAAAATCAAAATGTCCAGAACTCAATCACCTTCTCCCCCTCTACAGTCACACCATCAGCCCAGATTTCCTGCCATCCCCCCTCCATCCCTCCCGATTCCTTTGCGTGGTGACTCCATGGCAGCCTTGCCTGTACCACCCTCTCTCATTTCTGGATTGCTGTTTTGAGCTACAAAACCTGTGTTTTCCAGAGGGTGTCAAGCCCGTTTGACTGTGTGACACATCCTCTCTGGCTGCTCGGCCCAGTAGGTGCAAGAGCAGAAATTACAGTTTTCCAGTAGACCCTCAGCTCTACTGAAGTTCAGCACCCGATTTCTGCCGTCCTCCACCCCACTAGTTTGTGCAACCACCTCACAGTGTGAGGGCTTTAGCCTTGCTTGGTTTGCACTGGGTTTTTTTTATTTCCTCTTCCTTTCTTTTGCTATAAATCAGCTCTTAACCCTGTTTCCCCTGAAGGAAACATAAGAAAGCACCGAGTCATGCTCTGCTTTCTTAAAGAAAGACATTTTTTGCATTACTCTCCTGTCAGTTTTCAAGCTTTGCACGAGAACTGGACCAACATAAACCATTCTTCCACCAGCTCAGGCACATCCCCAGAGGTTGGGCTATTTGCAGAGTCAAAGGTAGCTGTTATCAATAAGAAACTTGTCTCCCTTCCCCTTCGCTGTACTCTCTGAGTATGTCTGGAAAAAGTTCAGTGCTGCAGAGAGACATGACTTCGGAGAGTAAACTGATTAGAAGCAGAAGGAGTTTTGTGTTAAATCAAGGATGGAGAGGAGGGAGACCTGAGGCTGGAGGCAGCTGTAGGATTCTCCTGGGACCACACAGAGGGATGTCTGAGCTAGTGCTGCACCCAGCTCCTGCAGCTGTGCCTCTGCAGAGCACCAGGTGAGTTCCACAATGCAGCAAAATCCACCCTGCCAAGCTGCTTGCCCATCAGCTCCCTGCAGCACAGACACGCCTCCCAGCAGAAAGATGTGTCCACCACCAGCCAAACCAGCTCCCAAGTCTTCCTAACGTTAAGTGGCTGAGGGGTAGAGACAGAAAGCTTTGCCTTGCTTAGACATTTGCTGAGCTACAAGACATCCTGTCCGTGGAGGGGGGTTGGAACCAGGTGATCCCTAAGAGCCCTTCCAACCCAAACCATTCTAGGAAATTCCCAAGGAGCTAAGCAGTCAGCAGAGCAGAAAAGAGAGAGCTGAATAGGAGTATGAAGTTTATAATAATAGCAATGGAAAGAGGGAAATTGTTCACCATCTCTCCCAGCACACAAAGTGACATCAAATGGATGAGCAAGCAGCAGGTTCAAAGCTTCACACAGCACTTCCTTAAGCTGTGAAAGTGCTTGCCACAGGAGGCTCAGGATGCCAAATGCTTACCAGGACTCTGAAAGCAGCTGGAGAAGTCCAGGGGGAAAAAGTTTCATCAAGATAAAGATATTATGTGTGATTTAAGCTGCTGCTGAGCTGCAAACTGCTGGAAATCCTTGCCCTGCTCTTCCAACTCTCCCAACAAGCATCCATTTCTGATACTGTTGGAGACCAGCATTTCATAACTGGACCTTTGTCTGGCTGAGAACAACTATTATAGAATCAGCCAGGGAACAGAAAGCACCAGAGCTCTGCAGGGGGTACCAAACCAGTCTCAGAACATGCCCTGATGTTCAAACAGGCCAGGGAGAGCTGGCAGAGCTTTCAAACCACTCTACCCGTGGCTGCCACGGGGCCAAGGCTCCAAGGAGATTTAAACTTGCCAGAAGTAAACATATGGGGGATACAAATTTCCACAGGAGGACAGTGTGAGCTAGATTTGCAAGATGAAGAGTACAACTGCATAGTGATGGAGGCGTGGGATTGGAGGAATGACCCATACCACATTAAGTTTTTATTATATTTGCTTTAAATACATTTTAAATATACACTGCTAAACTCGAGAAGACTGAAACTAAGCTGATTATACTGTAATCAATAACTTATATAAAAAAAATAAAAAAGAGGTCACATTTAAAGCCAGCTGTGTATTTCCACAGAGAGGCTTACACTTTTTGATCAAGGCATTTTAAGTTTGCACTGTGTTTACGAAGTCCGGGCCACATCCTGGCACGGAGAAGCCTTAAATATCTCTGATGTTTCCTCTCTGCTCAGGGAGTTTTGAATTTCCAGCCCCTGCAAATACACTGCTCGGTCTCTCCAACTGGCCACCTGCAGCTCAAACACACAACTCCTGCCACTTGAAAGAAGCACACCAAAAAGCCTCTTTCAAAGAAACCCCTCAGGCGGCTGTGTTTGAAGAGACAGAGACAAAAGCTTTTGCAACTAGTGCAGTCTTCAGAGGCGATCCTGGGCAGGCAACTAAACGGCAGTTTTCCCTGGAGAAATCACTTTTTCTCCCTCCTGCATCAGTTTCTGCAAAGGACAGCTCTGTTGGCAGCTCGGCCAGGACTCCTCAGCATGGGCAGATAAAGAAGCCCAAACTCCTGTTCCCTGCTAGGGGAGGTTCTGCCCCTCTCCTTGCTGCTCCTCACTGGGACAGTTACCACAGGACACTAAGCACTCACTAACAGAGAAAAACCTCCCTGGAAAGCCCTGTGATATCCAACAGCAGTTGAGGCTTGGGATCACTTCCACACAAGGCTCTTTTTCACAGAGGATTTCCAGCTCTGACCTCTGCCAGCCTGTGAACGGTGCCCAGACCTAGTGTTGCTGCTGGGTCCATATGACCCCATGAAGATGGGGTGCAGGTCCAGGTGTAACCTAAGTCTCAGTGTACCCACCTCAGATCTGTCACACTCAAACCCCTTTAAACCACCTCCCTCACAGTGTTTCTGATCTACAGACAGCCTCCAAGCAAAGCACAGTCTCTTTAAGTGAGGAAATACCATTGTGATCCTATTCCCTTTTTGGTGTAAATGTCACATCTCGACTTGAGTAATTACAAATAATTGGCTTTGAACAGACCACATTTTCTCTCTCAGCCCCTGCTTGTACCACACTCCATCCTGCTTTGGCCCTAATTACAGAGAATAATAAATCCAGCTCGACAGTGCTTTTCTGAAGAGCAATTTGGTTTGACTTCTTCCAGCACTAATGAGTTTGTTAATAGAGGGATTTTCCCTCTCCCTCCCTTCTTCTAATCTGTTTCCTTAAATAGCATCACAGACATCAGTAGCAATCCCACTCCGTAGCAGGTGATTCCTCTCCCTGACCCATCTTCTCCTCTCCTCCAAGGAAAAGAGAAGCAGATTATTGCACCTCCCAACCTTTTTCTTCTTTCAAAGGAGATGGAAAGCAAGCATGATTAATAAATGTTTGTTAACTAGCACCGGGAGGGTCGCTCATCAGTTCACAAGCATGGCAGGCAGAAATGCTGGGCTAGTACCAGCATTCTGCCTGGTTAGAACAAGCACTGGGGCTTGGAAAGCAGTTAAATGCTGGAGAACCAGTTTAGCTGCTGGCCCAAATAAATAAAAATAAAAAGATTGCATGCAAATCTGAAATTTCCTAACAACAAGGACTTGGTCAGTGACTTTTTGAAAATCTCAACCCCGGTTTTTGTTCCCAGCAAATTTAATCAGCATTTGCAGGGACAGATCTTAAAATTAAGTTACTATTTACCTGAACCTTAGAAGAATCCAGGGAAATCACTACACAGGTGACTTTGCCTGCACTGCCTCTACCAAATGAGCACCAGAACACAGAATTCCAGATTCCATTTTCTATAAAAGAAAAAAAAAAACCTATTTTGTATTTTTCACCTTATCGTTGGAAGTTGTGTCAGAAACAATTCCATAAACTCAACCCAAATTCACAGACAGCTCCAGTTCCCCTCAACTCAGAATATTCATGGAATATTGTCACGCCTGTTCTGGATCTGGAGACATGCCCACTAACCTGGAGAGCACACAGGAGATCCCTCGGTATTTTCTCTCTTGGGTCATTCACAGTACGAATTTAACCTAAGACAGCAAGTCTGAGAGAAGGAGAGAAGGCCCTTGAGGTGATGTGTGAGGTACAGAGAGATAACAATAATTCTGAAGATTCCAGTTCTGTCTTCACGCTCGGCATTTTTTCCACCCTAAGCCCCTTATTTGACAAAACTATTTTCTCATATCTCTCTGCAGCCCATTTATTATCCTCTCTATTAATAAACCCTCCTTCCCTGATGAATCCCTGCAATTTATCCTTAAATTGGAAGATGAAATGGGTCCTTTTTCTTTAAACAAGGAGATTATCTACTACCAACAGGCTATTTCTCCATTATAAAATTCCATCTTCTTCATCAAATGCAGGAGTAACATCGTTTAAAGTAGCCCTAAGGTGATGCAAGGTGGGAGGGACAACCAGAAAGGTGACATACTGCCATATAAATATATGGCCCAAAGTGAACATGCCTGTGGGAGAAAACACATGGCATTATGACCACAAGTTGCTCAGGAGTTTTCCAATAGTACAACTATAAAAAAAAAAAAAAAAATGAAATTTTTACCTTGTACATGGGTGAGACTTCCAGGACCTGATATGACAAGGGACAGTCTATATAACAAACCCCATCTCTCTGTGCATACACCAGTGATGAATCACACACCAAAAGGCCAGTCAGGAAGAGCATTCAGCTAAATATGAAGCAGCTTTCTGCTGGAAACCCTTGCCCACCTCTCCTGTCCTTTTTGAACCCCACAGGTCCCAGGAGCTGTCCCTTACCAGGCTGCTGAAATTCAACACCATTACAAGCACAGAATTGCATCCTCTGCTCCACTGTGGGCAAGGTTTGATCCTTGAGACCTTCTCTGCATCATTTCACCTCCTGAACACAATCTGTCTGTGAGATTAAAACTGCATTTACCTTGATGGCTTGGGTACGAACATCTGTGTGAGGGCCGTGGCAAAGCCCCAGTGACTCCTGTCCCAGAAGTGGTGCCAGCAAGAGGTAGATCAATGCCTGAGAGAGACCCTGCACACCCTATTCTCCTCTCCAGGAAACCACTTCACTGCAAGAACTGCACTTGGCTGCTGCCTTTACTGCCAAAGTCAGCCTTGGGAGGGTGGAACAAAAGTCAGTCAGCATTAGACACCACGGAAAACAAAAAAATCCAGTATCATTCCACAACAGTCCCCAGATCCAACCCCTTCACACATCTAGTGATTTGATTTCTACCTCCAGAATTACAGGAGTTATTTTCTTTCATTCTTGGATGCTAAGAAAGAATCAGTCTTCTGCCCCCACAGGTCTGCAGTACGTGAAGAAGAAAAAAAATGAGGATTTTATGCCACTGTCACTATTTGCCTGTGATGAACCTTCTCCCATAAGAAACACAGGCAAATTAAGGCAAAGACAACCCTACCAAGCACCTTTCCTATCTCTCAGTGTACTCCTCTCTCCAGATGTGATCTCTTCTGGAAGAGCACACTCTGGCTGGGCTATTCACAGACCCATGTCGGATTTCTGCAATGAAGGAATCTATTAATTCCAAGAAAGGGCTCATTTTCTAAAGAGCTGCTGATAAAATGGAGCTGATAAAATGGAGGTAATTTAAAGGTCAGATGAAATCCAGCTCATGTTCATCCTGCTTGTAATAGGAACACCACCAAGATGCTTCATCAGCAATTTATATGTATTTTTATTTTTTAAGAGAAATTGCTTATCTGCAACAGAGACTCTAAACATCTGATAAGAAGGCTTCCCACATTAATCTGTCCAACAGCTGGCATCCTGCTGCTTGCCTGGGTGTCCCTTTCTGGAAATTAAATCTCCTATCATCTTCTTATCACAGGCTGGAGAAGAGGAATGGGAACCAAATGCTGCACTCACATGAGCAGCAGAAGCAAGAGCTGAAACTGATAGGGCAGCATCAATTCAGGCATGCAAGAGACAAGTCTCTGCTACACTCAGACACATTCCTTCCCCTTTCCTCTGTGCCCAAAATGCCTAGTTCCAAATTCCAGAGGTGGACTCCTGAGAGAGGGCAAGAGCACCTTTCCCTGGCAAGGCTGTGTGTGTTGAGATACTCTGGAGCCCAAGTTAAAACAGGGATCTTCTTCATGCCATGAAATCAAATCCACACACTTTTTCTCATCTTTTACACACCCTATTACTTGCTGACTGAACTCAGCAATCTCCAACGACTGCACCAGGGACACGCAGAGGAACTGGGTCTGTTTGCAACACATGAAGCTTCTCTGCTGGTAGCAGAATTCAGCTGGCAGGAGGTCCAGATAAACTTCCCCTGTCTGATAGAAGAGACAGGACTCATCTAGCTCTGTTTCCTACTGCTGCAAAAGCCTGTTGGATTTGGCATCTCTCCTTCCCTCCAGTCTATTCTCTGCCGCCATCCTTCACACGCTCCTCCCCCCGTCCCTATAATTAATACTAAATGTTACAGTTTTGTCCTATTAACACAAATTGCCCTTTCCAGAGGCAGATTAAAGAGTTTCCACTGGGGATTTCTTTTCTCCTTTACAATTTTCCTTCTGTGATCTGTGCTGTCTATGTCTCTCACTAGCTCCTAGGGGGAAAGGAGTGGGAGGGAAAGAGAAGACAAACACTTATTAGCAACTCCTTTGAAGAGCTGGAGATTGTGAATTAAAGTGATTATTAACTCCTGTCATACCAACATGGCAAATTCCCCTTTTCCCCCTCCTGCTTCTCTTCTGGCAATAGTAATTGGTAACCACACAAGTTGTGTACATAACATTTCACCCAAATTATTTACTGGGCAGCAAAAATCAAGGCACTCTTCATTTCTTTGAGGAAGGGGCTGCTGCTGCTAAGTGAGAAATACATGCATATAACACAGCCACGCAATTGTCAGGTGCTGGTACGCTCCCATTTGCATGAACATTCCAGTGTGGTTCTTAGAACAGCAAAGAAACACACATGTTGGCCCTGAGGCAGCTCTGGTTTCATTAGCTAGCTGGGTCCTCAGTGATATTTTAGTCTTGAATTCTTAAGGGGCATGTAGGGACAGACTTGACTCATCAGACACATGTCACTTGCATTCACCATCACCAGGGCTGGCAGTACCCACACTACCAGCTCCAGCACTCACACCACCACAGGAAAACCACACACACCACCACAGCCAAACTTCTCCCAGCCCTCCTTCTCACTCATTAACACAAGCGCCCGGAGGTACCACAAGTTCAAAAGAGCAAGAAATTCTGGTCCCCATTAAAAGCCCCCCTTCACCACCAAAATCTTTGGCCACCTATAAATTTGGTAATCTGTCAAATATTCTCCACACCCACATCACCTGTGCTTTCCCCAGAGAGAGTCTGACCAGCTGATATCATTGAGGGCTTTGGACAGAAAGTAAAACATTTTTGAGCCTGGCAAGCCAAGTGAGGAGGAGCTTGTATGTTATCTGGCTTATTAAAACATAAGTTTGTTATAAGTAAATTAATGTTATGTTATATGTTATAAGTAAATATAAGTAAATTAATATTTCTGGAGCTGTGATGGCAAATGGGTAACGGAATTTAGACCCAACAACAAGAAAATCCAGCCAAGGCCGTTTCACTGTGACAGCTCATCATACTAATTAAAAACCACTAGTATAATGAGATTTACAATCCATGAAATATGAGGCATGTTTACCATGAATAAGCTATTTATATTCAAGTTGCATTTATTTAGTGTACAGCAAGTCTCATAAAATCTGAATTAAATGCAGAACTACCTGTAGACACATGGCATTTATTTAAAATGTTTCAGGATGCAGCAGCTTTTTCAGCAAAGAGAACTTAATCAGTCCCTGGAGCTTTCCCTTCCTCTGCTAGGACAAGGCAAGTGCAGCTGTATTGATTTCCAACATACAGCACTGCCACGTGAGCCAGTTTATTGGGCCAACAAACTGTTTAACAGACAAGGTCCCAGAGGTCTGAGGTTTTATCCAGGATTGCAGGCACACCCCCCTATGGATAGCTGATGTAATGCTAACTGGAATTTACAAGACAATACATCACATCACATGACTCAGTGCCAGGAGCAGAGCCCACACTCCAGACTGCCCAAAGTCCAGCCTCATTTATTACTTTGTCCACCTTCTGTTGTTATGGCAACTTTTACACTGGATTACTCCTCAGCTTTCCACTGAAATAGTGCAGACTTTCTGAGGGAAACAGGTTGTTCTACCAATGCTAAAAAAGCATCCCTCCTTATAGTTCTTATAAGGTACTAACCTGTTCCTAAGTATGAGACCTATCCAGCTTCAGCCAAGCTGTGAGTCCTTGGAAAGCCTCAGTTCCCACAAGCTCATAGAAATTCTCACAAACTTCTGCTCAACTGCAATCAGGCAACTGCTTGGGCACATTCTTAGGACAGCAAAGACTAACCCAAGTATAGTCATTCCTGCACTGTCTTCAAGTTCTCATAGAATCTCCAAGATTTTGGGGCTTTCTCCAGGAATGCTGCTACTCACAGAACCACTCTCCTGGCTACATATCACACCACACCTACTGTTATGATATGTATGGGTTACAGACAGAAACACAGAATAACTTAGGGTGGAAAAGACCTCCAAGATCATTGAGTCCAACCTTTGATCATCACCATGCCAAGCAGACCAGAGCACGGAGTGCCAGATCCAGCCATCCCTTGAGCACCTCCAGGGACAGCAACTCCACCTGGGCAGCCCCTTCCAATGTCTAATCACCCTTCTGGAAGAAATTCCTCTGTGCTGCCCAGGCTTTGAGAGCTATGAAGTTATGCTGTGTTTCCCCTACTCGTGTCAGAAAGACAAAAGATGTTATGATTTCAGCTTATATCTTCTATCCCAAAAGTCCATGCAGGTTTTATTGGTTATTTTACACACACACATATATATATATATACACACACACATATATATACACACAAAAATATATACTATTATAATATAAATATATATATAAAAAAATTATATATTTTGGTGATTCCTTCAGAGACAATTCAGCCAGCTCCCAAATACCAAGGGAAGTATATCAGAATAGCCAATGCCTGTACAATAAAACCCCTCAAAAATTTATTTCAGTAATCAAGCTCTGGGTCTTTGACAAAGTTCTTCCACTTGAAATACTATGAGTACAATGAGTGCAATATCAGAAATAACTTCAATGTTTTTGTCCACACAGTCAGCTGATTGTCACCACAGTTCTGTTTCTTCCTAATATTGAATTAAACTGCTTCAAACCAGGGCTACTGCCTTCCTTTACTCTCCAGTCACAGCCCAGGATGCCAAACAAAATCCTCTACCGGTTGAAGGGGCTGCTTTTCTGATGGGTAAGTTATCTGGGAGGAGGAGGGAAGATTTATTTCCATGAAGACAAGTCTCTCATAGACCATGACACATCACGTGAAGAGTTAAAAAGCTGAGTTATATTTGCACTTCCATGTGCAAGCATTAATGTGCATGGAGAGGTTTTAGTGTCTGCTACATTCAGACAAGGAGCCAAAGCAGAACAGGACAACACAAGCTTCTTCAGCTCCCACTGAGAGATGTCCATTGCTTTGATTTACTGCCTTTTGTTTCCAGAGAGCAGCTTCATAGATTCAGTAATCAAGCAGCAAATGCAAAGCGAGGCCATGTCTGGTCATAGGCATGGAGATTTAATGAGATGACTGTGATTCCCCATGTCTCAGCCAAGCTGTTTCTCGCCCCCAGAGTTTCCTTGTCTTCCCTGAAACCTAACAAAGCCTATTCTCTTTGCACAGACTACATAAATCACTTTTGTCCAGTTCAATTGCCTTGGTAGAGAACTATTTTCATGGGGAGGGAAAGCTATGTAAAAGAAAATTGCCAGCATGGTGCAACGTCATCAATGGACTGCAGTTTCTTTTCTCTGATTTGTCCAAAGGAAATGCATGATAACACTTCCATTTTTTACCATAAAGAACCGTATTGATGTTTGGAAAACAAATCAGAGCTAGCATATTTTTTACCAAAAAAAAAAAAAAAAAAAAAAATCCCTGCTGTTGACATCCGGGGTTTTATAATTCCATTCCTTTCAATAAATACAGGCCACTGACACTTACAGGAATTTTCAAAGGCTTTTCAACGCTGGGCTTTGCCAGACGTGCAGCACATAAAGGCAACAACAGAACAATGCTGCAAAACTTGTAGCCAGCAGCACTTTGGTGGTTTTGTGTCAGCTGAACTGTAGAGACAGAAGGTGTCTGCCTGGAGAGTCATTAGAACCCACCGTGATTTAAATGTTTTGAAGAGGGAAGAGAATTTTGTTTCTGGTAGAAAAAGCAACCTTGCAGGAAAAGCAAAAAACACAGACCTCTGATCTAGGAGACTCAGTGTCCTTCTCCAACAAATGCACTCACTGTGCAAGACAAAGGACACAAATCACTGGTATCTTAGGAAAAAATCAAGAGATTCCATTCACTGATGGTAGCTGCCATTTAGAGAAGGAGCTCTATCAAGTGCTGTGATCAAGTACAGCAGTACCAGTTTGGGTCACAGGAGCATTCCCTCCATTCCCCTGTGGCAGGGGATAAGTCAGTGTTGACACCTGCCAAATTCCCTTTGCTCAGCCCAGTGAGCAGGCCATGCTAACACCCTCCTGCAACTGGTTGTATCAGACAAAATGTTGATAACAGGGCTCAATGGACAAACTTTGCAGTCCCCCCTGGGAGTGCTGGTGGTGGAGGGAATTTTGCCTAAGCCCTGAGCAAACACTGGGCTGAGACAGGGCACGAAAGAGGGCTCCTACCTGTCACAGGGTTTATTTAGCTCAGCAAGCTGCAAAGAAATACATAGCCCAAGGCAGTAATAAGCTACTTAGCAAACATGTTAAAATCACTGTTCTCTGTTTTCCACCTGAGGCATGAGATATGGCACCCGAGGCAAGGATTTTGGGTGAGGTAAGCACACAACCTGCACACCATCCAGCTGAGATTTTAAAATGGCACCTTCCAGGAGGACTTTCAGGAACAGTTGTCAGTAGACCAAGCGCAGAGATGTCTTCAGTAACCCAGCCCTGTATCAGCTCTCTCTGCCTGAAATGCAGGAGCAAAAGCAAGATGATTTTATGAAGGCCAAACAGGTAGTGATAAGGTCAGTGATGTTCAAGGAAATTTCTGCAAGTCCACAGGGCCAGAGTTGCAAGCAATAAAATAAAATACAGCTGGGCAATAAATCATTTGCCTAATGACCTCTCAAAATCCCTTCTTACCCCCCTAGAGAACGACTGCTTTGGATGGAGATGAAGCAGCTGGAACTGCCACTCCTCATGAGTAAAATAATCTCGAGGTGCATCAACTAACTTGGACAAATCAAGAGGACTGTGATACTAAAGGAGGAAACACATTCTACCAGAAGGAGATCCCTACTGATACATTACACCTCAGAAGTGCTATCAAACCCAGAGGCACCTCAGATGGGTGAAAAGCCCTTTCTTCTGCTAATGCAATGTGAAACCCCCCCATCATCAACACTTTGGAAACTGGCATGGTTAACAAGAGCAATTCCATACCTCCCTGCAGAGCCAAAAGGCTTCATTCATTACAATGGATGGAGGATCAAACCTTTTGTAATGTTTAAAAGAGGAGGGATCCTACAGGGCTTCTTTTTATCCCTTAGATGTCTGACCTGCTAATATTTCTATTGCCAAAAGCTAAAAACAAACAAACAACAAACAAACAAAAAAAGAAGCTGCAGATTGTTTCTTTCAGTCCAGAAGATAATTTTTGCTATTTGATCCTGTGTGTGTGAATTGGGGCATGTAAGAGGGTGCCTTGGACACTGAGGGGCCACTTCAGCATCACTGGCTGTTGTCTCCCAATTTCCTTTCCAAGTCTGCTGTTTGCAGTCAAACTTTTCCTCTAAAGGGTTCCACATCCACTCTATTAAATAACAAGATAAATAAAGCAATGAAAGTATTCAATGTATTTATTTCTATTTATTTCCCCCCCCTCCTCTTCTTATTTGGCATTTTTTGTTTGATTTGGGTTTGGGGTTTTTTTTGGATGTGTGGGGCTTTTCCTTGTTTGTTGGTTGTTTTAGTTTGTTTGTCTTTAATCCCAGACAACAGGAATGAAGAGAGTAGTGTGAATAGCTCCAGGTCTGCCCTGTATTATTCTATATCTCCGTGTAAACATCTCTCAAAACTTGGTGCCTGCTCACCTCAAAACAAATAGATGGTTTCTTTCATTTACAAGCAAAACACAGACTAGAAAAGTTCAATTTCCCACAGCACTCAAGGGTTGCTAAGGCAGGAGAAATGGGTTTCACAACACTAAAAGCTAAGGTACTATTTCCAACAGCTGCCTGATGCTCAGCACCTGACAACCCTGGCAAGACTGGCTGTAAAAGTAACTGGCTTATTCTTTAGTCATACAGTAGTGTAGCCAAAAAGTTTTATTGGTCAAGACCTTTGAAAGAAATAGTACTTCTGGCTTCCCTAGGATCACCTGGTAATTGTTCTGTACAAGTCAGAAAATAATTAGCTTATGACCTGCAAATCAAGCTTCTAGTGGAAGCAGCAGTGTAATTTTTGTAGGGCTACAAGGTCCATGCCACTTTCTTACTACAGAACACTCCATAAATTGTGACAGTGACAAGCCTATGATATGCAGCAAGACTACTCACACCTCAAGTGTCATTATATGACATATGAGACATGGAAATTTATTAATAAATCAGCACTCCTGGGGGAAAACGATCATCCATTCTTCTTTATTTCTTCTTCCTCAGGGATTACTGCCTTAACCTGATTCATGCACCTGACACAGGGGAGCAGACACACATTCAGATCAGGCAGACCAGGACGGTGTACTTGGCAAGACCTTCGCTTGGCCTCCTGCAAACTTACAGCCTGTCCTGAAGTCATCCTAGCACAGGGCTTCATTCCACTTCCAAAGAGTCCATGATCACACACTGGATGTCACCAGACCCATGGGGCCCATGTTTGCAATGATGAGAAATCAATACAGCCCCTAATCTACTTGTCAAGAAATATACTGCCCAGGAGTGGGAAGGTCATGGACAATCCATATAACTGCTCTGTTTGCAGAGGAAGATGTGGGGCTGAACCTGAAACACAGTTAGACCTGTAATTTTTAAAACACGTGGAGTAAAATACCATCAGCAGTGATATCTGATCTGAATTTCAGTCAAAAATATCGATCACCTACGCCACAAATCCCTCACCTCTGTCCTAAAAGACTTCCAACCTTAGGCTGCAAGTTGGCTGAATTTCCTATGCAAGGCACTGCAGGGGTTGTTTTCCAAAGAGCCAATGCATATCAAAACAGAATTCAAACTTTTCACCAAAGTTCAATTTTTTGAACTATGGAAGAAAGGTGGACCTTTACACTAGTTCCAGTGAATTCTCTTTCATCTGTAAATCTTTTCAGTAAAGAATCTTGACTAAACACTTTAAAAACCACTGCAGAAACACCTTATGGTGTTATTTTACTGGCAATTATTTTGTTTTAAAAAAGTATCCCAGGTTCTCAAGTTTCTAAGAAAATTGTATTTGCTTGAGCCATCTTGCAGAGAAATAGCTTACTGCACATGGAAATTAGCTGAATAGGAAATTACTTTACAGAATCCTTTGCAAAATTCCCTGAACTTAACTCTAATTTAAAATTTGCTTTTCATTTGTTCAGTGTCAAAAGGCAAGTAGTGCTGCTGTAGCAATTTGAATCTCTGCCTTAGGAAGCACAATCCAAGTTCTTGGGGCACTGTTTCCTCATTAGCCATTCTCCAAAGAACAAACTGACAATAATGGATTTAGTATTCCCAAGATAGGCTGAGTGTACTTTACTGCTATGCCAGCCACTTCTTCACCAAAAATCCTGTAATTTATTTGGTGAAGGAAGGCAGTGTGTATGAATGGTCAACTTGAAGGAGTTTGTCCCCATGATGAATTTATTATCAGAATGTGAATTTTTAAACGGTAAGCAAAAGAAATTAAAATTTACTCTACCCACTATAAAATCCAGAGACAAAAAAAGAGATCAAGGATTAAGTCAACTTGCAGCTGTGAATGAGGCTTCAGGTTAATTCTCAGCATAGGGTGCATGTTCACCTTTACACGTGAACATGTACATTACAGAGTGCTTTCCAAGGCCTTCTGTGTTCTCCATGTCTTTAAGCTGTTTTATCAACTATCAAAACCAAAATGAAGTCACAGACTACCAGGAATATTAATTTTCTCCACAGAGAAGAAATACATTGGCATTCTTCAAAGGGAAAGGATCGGGATCACCTAAAGGAAACTGGAGAAACAGATATTCCCTGGCTTTCATCACTTCTCAAGTAACACCCTTTTCTTCAGGTGTCCCTAAATTTCACTTGAGTGCTGAAAACAAATTAAAACCATTATCTCTGTGGTGTCTTATATTGAACAGAATCCATCACTCACAGCCCAGAAAGGTGATAACACAGAAGCTTTCCAGACAACTTCACCTACAAGTGAGTTTTACAAGACTCATCTACTCTGAAACTAAAAACAAGATGAACACATAGCAGGTAATTCTAATTTTAAGAGCTCATTTGACATTACGGTAAGTTATCTTCAACTCTGTCATTTGTACAAGAGCTGCCAAAGAAAGACAAATGCCTTTCAGAAGCATTTGGACTCTGCTTGAAAAATGGGAGACCTGGCAAGTGAACCCTTCTCCCCCCAAAAAAAATAAATCACAAAGCACTGCAGCTAAACCAAGCAGAAAGCTAAAACCCAATTTAAGTCAGGACAGATCCAGGGAAAGAAGTACCTGATGACAAGGGGTTTTAACAGTAAGTTAAAAGTAAGTAACAGTGATAAAATTGACTTCCAGCCATTATTAGATTTCCAGACCTATTTCCAGTTTATCTGCCCTTAGCTTCTTGGAGAACAAAAGAAAACCTAAACATTTGGCGTTGCACAGAACCAATGTGGGTAACTTCACCCTGGATATCCCTATGGATGGGTTGCAGTGAGGATTGGTTGGCTGTTTCTTGAATCACCTGGGTTAAATCACAGGACGTGAGTTCCCAGGATCTGATGCCACCCTGACCAAGGCCTGACACATTCACAGAGCACGTGAAGGGCACTGTACCAAGACAAGCAGTTGAGAGGGAGATACCAGAGCACAGACAAACAAGTAATGCAGAAGCTGTGGTTCCTTTGGGGTCATCATGATAAGACATACAAAACTCATATGCCTTAAATTTACATTTCTTTTGTTTCTACTCCCTGGTCTAAATCACCTTGATGCCTAGACCTGCTCCAGATATCTGTTGCAACCTGGCTTTGCCTCCATTTTCCCAAATGTCAAAGCAAACAATGTTCCTGAGTCTCTCCAGAAAGAAGTTCGAACATCAGCACAGGAGTCTCTGGGCCCACACAAATCACTTGGTCACCATCACCACCAAGACAGATGACAGCAAAGCAAAGAAGTTCTTTCCCTGGGAAAAGCAGTTTTCAGACCCTTCAACAGGAAGAGCTGTGAAGATTCTTTATCTTATATACACACGGATTCATCTGCTTTCTTGATCTTAAGCACAGCTATCCTTCTTCCCTAACCCAAGGTAGTGCCAGGAGAGCAAGTGGGAACAAAAGCAGACAAGTCCAGATACCTTTGGTATAACTAAGATCAATCTTACAGGCAAAGGAAATACCACATGAGAGAGTTATATCTCTTACAGATCCCATTTCCATTTCTAAGGGAACCAGAAGGCTGACAGCCTCTAGACTTAACCCACAGATGCCAAGAGATGATTCTGCCTCCTGCTCTTTGTCCTGTTTCCAGTGGAAAAAAATCAAGGAAACACCATTGCTTTCCTGCTATGTGGGTCCTGTTAACACTCCCAGTCTGGAGCTCCTCCTCTGGTCTGTCAGCACACTGGGGGCTGGAAAAGCACAGTGACAGAGGCTCAGCCATGTGGGGATAAATGTCAAGAGGGAAAGTAAATTGTGGAGCCAGCAAGCAGCAGGCAGGAAACACTTCATGGAGTCATGTCCCCAGGAACCTCCATGAGTTGAAATCAGAGCCTGTTATTAATCTAGCTAGACACTGAGACCCAGGAGCTGGAGTAAATCTGATTAAATTCCCACTGTACCAATGGCTAGAAGCCAAGCAGGTCTTTCTTTTCTTTGGAATGGTAACCCAAAGGATATTTCTGTCTGCTTCACCAAGTAAACATACTGCTTTAAAACAAATAAAACCAGGAGATCTGAAACATCAGGTAAATTTCAGTATGGCAGTAAGGTCCTTTGAGATGCAACCCAAACTAAGAAGAAAAACTTCGTTATTTCCTAGCCTGGTGGGGCTTCAGCAGTGGTGGAGACATCAGTTCATTTCACCTCCAGCCTTCCAACATGGGATTGGAAGAGTCCTTGAACAGATTAAAAGCAGCTTAAAAGGGGTTAAAAGTGACTCTTTGCCATGGGGAGTTTTGCAAAGCACAGGACAGGTAAACAAAACAGAACCTGAGGAAGAAAAATCCCATTACACCAGGACAATAAGAGAAAAAAACCCCCAATATGCTACATCATTTCGGAGAACTAAGTTCTCATGTCAATTCTCAGAAACTGATGAGGAGCTGAGCAGAGTGACACAGTGACCAAGTGACTGAGACCATTCCTGCCCACCCCAACCACCCTGCTCAGCACCCTGTGAGCACACCTGGAGCTGCAATAAGTAACTACTAAATGCTCCTTACCTGCCCTGGCCTTGATGGCTCTGGTGTTTGCCAAACCTCCTTGCAAAACCAAATGTAAAAAAATTAAACAAAAAAAATAAAATAAAACTAAGATTAAAAGGAAAAAATAATAAATCAGAGCCAAACAAACAAACAAAAACCCCAAACAACACAGAGATGTTCCTTAAAAGCCAACAGCAACAAATATCATCTGCCAGCCAAGCAGATCTTCCACGAGATGGAGATTTAAGGCACGTTACGCTTGCCCTGTCAAGGGAGACGATTTCAGAGACTTCTTAAAAAGGCAGCAATTCGGGTTAAAAATATTGAAATAAACCAAAACGTATCAGCGCTTTAAAGGTTAACAGCCTCTGCTGAACAACATGCGTTTATCCAACCACGTCCTAGAGTAGTTTTTTCAGCCCCGAGACCAATGAGCACAGCTAAGAGGAGGGCCTTGGGATGGTGGAGAGGCTGAGTTACCCCCTCCCCTCTGCCTTCCCTCATCGCCACCTCCCTCTCTTTTTTTTTTCCTTTTTTTTTTTCCTTTTTTTTTTTTTAGTTTAGTAAATTAATGCAGCAAGAAACTCCCAAGATCTGGCGAGTCCTAGCAGGGGAGAGAGGGCAGAGGGGAAATGAGATGCATTAGGAGGACAGTGAGCCACTTTCTTTCCGAGCACAATGGAAGTGCTTCCCAAGAAACTTCCCCTTCGTTCCCCTCCGCTCTAGCCCCGAGCAATGGGACACCTTCCCTACAGCAGCAATAACTTATTCGGGAGAAAAAAAAGCCCAGGAAGCGGGAATCAACAGCAGCCAAACGGCGGGCAGGAAAGCGGCACAACCGGGACTGCAGCACGGCTCCACACTGACAAATTCCTGTGGATGTAATTAGGAAGACACCTCGGCCAGCAGCGGAGATTAAACCCTGGGGTTGTCGAGGGTCGTCGCGCCCCCCACCCCCCACCCCCACCTCCCATCTCTCCCCCACCACCCTGATGGCAAACCTACGCCCGCTGCGCCTCCCGCTCTCGCCAGCCTGATGTCCGGAGCGACATCCCGCTGAAGGGAGGTCTCGGCGCGGGCAGCCCGGAGCTCCGGCCCCAGCAGCACTGCAGTGGCGGTGGCGGGGGCCCCGGCGGAGGAGGGACGAGCCGAGGCGGCGGCGGAGCGGGGCCGCTCTCCGCGGTGCTGGGCGGGCGCGCTCCGGGCGCTGTCCGGGTGCTGAGCGGGGCCCGCCGCTCTCCGCGGTGCTGAGCGGACCCTCCCGGCCCCGGCAGGGCTGCTTCGCTGCCCCCCACCGCTTCTTCCCTAAGTGCCGGGTTACTTTATTGGCCAACCCCACCGGCCCACCCCTCACGGAGTACAAAAAAAAAAAACAAAAAACAGAACAACAACAACAACAAAACCAGCAACAACAACAAACAGCGAGAGCTGGAAAAATGTGCAACGTCAACGCGCTCGGAGTCTACGTGTGGGAGACGATCGTTTTCTTCAGGTAAGGCTCGGCTTTACGCGAGGAGTGTGTGCGGGCTGGAGCGCCGTGCCCAGCCCGAGCCCGGGGCACAGCCCCTGGGCACAGCCTGGGCTCCGGACAGCCGCGTTCCGCCTCCCCCGAGCTGTCTTTCGGCCTCCCCTCGGTTCCCCCGAGCCTGGCTCTCGCACAGCCCCAGGGCTCGGGACTTTCCGCGGCTTTGGGAGTTACTCCGTTTAATTAGCACCGCAATCTCGCCAACCGCAGTGCTGAAAACACCGACCCCGGCTGCTTGCAAAGTGACAGCTAGTGGCGGCTGGCAATGCTGCACTTGAATTTGCCCGGGTAAATATTCCCACCTCGCCCCCTCCCCATTCTTCATATTGCAGGTGAGTTCTGTGGGATGCTTTCACTGCTCATCTGTGAGGGCTCACCCTCTGTCCTCAGCTTGCTCTGTTCTGAAGTCACAGAAAGCAAAGAAATAATCTCCTCCGTTCTCAACTTTTTTCTTTCACATTGTTTTGAATATTCTTCCCTTGAAAAATATAATTGAAAGCCAAAGGGGACGTGGGGAGATTTTTGCAGTTACATTCATTATTGCCCAGCTATATTTTGACTGTGGTTTAGATATGTTCAGTTTCTCCTTAAGGCTAAGATAGAAGGAACAGCCTCAATCTTAAAGAACTGTTTCATGTCCATCTATCTTTGCAGTATTTTTATTAAATTGACAAAAAAATATTGTAAAATAGAAGCTCCTGTATTTGCATGCAAGATGCAGCCTGCTTTAGCAAGTGAGAGATGCCAAATGCAATTGGAGAAAAAAAACTCTTTCATGACCTGAACTTGCTCATCAGTCTTTAGACTTCATTTTAGTTGTGTGGCTCTTACTTTTGCATTTTACCAGAGTGTCATGCTGTAGTTTAATGGGAAAACACAGACATTATTTGCATATACATCACTGGTATAATACTTATGATTCACAGTAGCAGACCTGCTGATACTGGCCAGACTTTTCTAGCTAGCATTCTCTTTCCTTTTGAACACTCAAGTCTTACCAGGCATAAAAATTGAGACATCCCCACTTTTTTTTTTGTAATTCCACGGGAAATCAGAGACAGCAAGATTGCAACATGAACTCAAAGCATTTAAATGTTTAGGTAAGCCAAAAAATAAATCCTAGACATAACTAACATCACCAGTCTCTGAAAAGCAATGCCCAACACCCGATATTTCAGAGCCATCCCTTCTGATCCTGTGCATCTCAAGTGTATCACAGCACTACACAATATAGTGGGGTGGCTTGAAAGGGAGAACACGTATGTGGCAATAAACTCTTAGTTAAAAGCAGTGTTGAAGCACTGGGTAAAAAAAAACAAAAAACAAAAAACAAAAAGGCCCCAAACAAACAAAATTAAACACTAGAAAGCACAAGGAAAATAAAATAAAATATAAAATAAAATAAAATAAAATAAAATAAAATAAAATAAAATA
>JAWWES010000030.1:11252743-11273888 GCA_035583135.1 Lophotriccus pileatus | reverse complement strand
ATAAAATAAAATAAAATAAAATAAAATAAAATAAAATAAAATAGTCTTTCTTTTTAGGCTTGCATTTCCTATGGCCCTGGTATCGAATCATCTGTCCAGGTCTCCCCTGAATAGACTGAGCAAGTGAAACTGATACACACTTGTGCAACACTCAACACATGTGAGCACTTACAGGTTCTCAGCAGATCAAGTACAGTCCTGAGCATTCAAAACCTTGGTAAACAAGTCACTTCAGATTCTAATGAAAAGGTTCGTAATATCATAAATTATATACATACAGATGTGGTATATTTGATTAGGTCATATTGGATACAAAAAGTATTTCTGGAAGTTTAGTTTTCCCAAAATTACTGTATAAGAACATTTGAAAATGCTCTAATTCAGTTGCTCGGGGAGGATGAAATCAAATTTCTTTATATATTGCACTCATTTTCCAAGCAAGAGAAAAATAATTAAAAAAAAAAATCAGTAATTCCTGCTTAGAACTGACTCTACACAATGTTTTTCCTTTTCTTTTTCCCCTCTCCCGCTTTGTGTTACATGTTCCATTTATTACAGGCCAAAAATCTACCAGCCTTTCTGGTCCAGGAATAGCTTTGCTATTTCAGTTTCAGTAAAAGAAGTTTATTCATTAACAGTCATTCATAAATTTAGCATGCCAATTACTCAGTCATACACAATGTTCAACAAACCCAAAGCTTATAATCCAATAATCCATAAGAGAAGTATGCATGGCTTTAAATTACAGAGTGCACCACGCTTTATTGTCAGCCTGTCAAAAATATTCTGGAAAGAGAATCCATTATGTGTTAATACATGCACTACACAAATATAAAAAAATAAAGATCCAACGTTCCAAGGAAAATTATATTCAGCCAATATAGGAAATAAGGCTAGATTTGTTGCTTAACAAAAACTTCCTCCACCAGCCTTTTAAAAAAACAAGTCCCCATGGGAAAGAGTAACAGCTGGTGTGTGAATGCAAACATGATGGTATTGCCAATATGATATTTGTTTCTGTTACAGTTGGGGGGTTTTCGAAGGAGTTTGTGATACGTGGTTTATTCCGACATGCTTTCCTTTATGGAAGAGCACTTCCCATTCTGCTACCTGCCTCCTCAGACTGCAGTCACTTGGCTGTGACTAAGGTATTTACTGAGAACCTGGATAGAGGCATAGGGATGGAAGCTGGGTTGGGCTGGGAGATGAAGACAGCGAGGCTGCGTGACCAAGCTTTCCTTACAGATATCTCAGTGAGGCAAAATGCTATTTCTTTAAAATAAAGTGGACAACATTCACACAGGGATTTCCAGATGTTCTGATTGTATCTGTGGAGACATGTACAATCATTCTCCCAAAGTCTAACCACGTACACTGAATGTTCAGTTGTGAATTCCTTCATGCAGAACAAAATGCTCCCCTATCCCGTGATGATCTTGCCTGGACTTTCTGTTGTACCATCCCATTTTAATAGCTGCAGTGGTCCAGAAGCACCACTGCATAAGCTGGGGGTAGGAATGCACCTTGTACAAGTTAGGACATAAAAGATATCCCAGAACTGACGCCTTACCCAACCGGCCACTGTCCTGTGAGGCTTTGAAATTCTTTGGGCCTGACTTTTATCCTAATTGCACTTCTGTACACCAGGAATACGCAGCACGACCTTCACTGAATCAAGATCAGAGTTGGCCCCTTCTGAACAGCAATCTCTCAGCAAGCAGGAGTGATTCAAGGCTACTGCTCCAAGTGAGTCACAGGCTAAAACTTGCTGCCAGCCTCAGTCCCTACTGGATTTCTCCAACTGGCATGTTTACATTCCCTGCTGTCAGTAATGGAGCTCTTAATTTCCAGTTTTTTTAAAAAATAAGAAGGTGCCATTGTAAATATGATACCTCTTAACTTTCTGTGGGGGGGAAAGAAGAAAGAGACACTGTTTCCTAAGACAGTTAAGGTGACTGAAGAGCTGCTGGTTTCAGCCCCTCAAAAATACCACAAGAGGAAAGGCAGGTGAAGAAAGAGGAGAGTAACGTGCACCATATCTCTAAGGCTCCTGCTATAGCTCTGCAGTGCCAGGTAACATCTCAGAGCTGCCTGAGTGAAGCACTAACCAGAGACTTCCAGAGCCACAAGCGAAACAGCATAGCAGATATACTCAATACTTAAGGGAATATTTTCCTCATGCTAACTAAAATCTATTAGAAGTTGTGCCTTATGACCTATTGTGCCTCTGCCGAGTCTGTCATCTCCTCCACGAAATAAAAATGATTTAGCAAAGTCTTGGACTAGATGGTTCTAAGGATACTCTTTAGTTACTTTGGTCTGCAACCTTTAATAGCCCCATTAGAGACCCCACTAAAAGGGTTAGACATCCAAGGTTTGAAAGTGTGTCAACGCAGACAATTCTAGAAGCCCTTATAAATCATTCTGTAAAGAAAAATTAATTTGGTGTCATTGCAGTAAAAGCACAAAATGTCTGGGACCCTGCCTTCTGCAGGGACTTTAATACATCCAGCCAGCCAGCCAGCCTGATTCTCTTGCATTTTAGGCAATTAAGACAAATCAACAGAAAATGTTTTGCATACTTTATGACAGTCTGATCTTAACCTTCTTCTCCAAACAGCGCCTTAAACAACTTCAGACATGCTCTTTGGATAGTTCAGAATAAAAAGGCTCCAAAAATGTCTGGGCAAAAAACCAGCCTCCTTCCTTCACCCCTTATGTTGGGTACAAAGGGCAGGAAAACACTAAATAATCAACTTGCTTCCCAAAAACATTACAAAACAATGTTGCAGTTTCTCCCATGCACTAATAAAATACCCTTTGTCTCCGAGGCACTGGTGCTGCGCAGATTTGAGGTAATACAGACCGGCTGTCCACCTTGGCTCGCTCTGAACATTACCCTACACTGCAGCAAGTCCCACTGGCAGAACACAAATTTACTGTGCAAATATCTCAGGGGAGCTGCTTCTGGAAAGAGATGGATATGTGAAGGGAACAGTGGGATCCTGCCCTTACATGTAAGGGCACTACAGAGACTTCCTTCAGGAACAAGAATTGAGATGTGGGAATTTAAGTCCCCCTTATTTCTCTTCTCTCATGAAAGAGGTTTTGGAGACACTTAGGCGTGAAGCAAGTCAGAAGCCAAGGGCCCTGTGACTCCAAATGTCCCAGATTTAACAGCACAGCCTAAAGGCTACCAAGTTCACTCTGCTACTGACCAAGTGATTCCAGGCAGAGAGGAAAGCACTTGTAAGCAACAGCTCAGGGCAGTTCCCCTGGTCTTGGGCAAACACGTTTCTTATTTGCTTACGAAATTCATCTCACCAAATCCTCATGAGCTGACCTGGGTAGAAAAGGATCCCAACATCTGAATTAAGAAGTTAATCAATGTACAAAATTAAATTACTTTATTATCCTAGCCCTGACCAGCAATCATTCATCTGTAATAGAAAACCAGCAGACAGGCCTGTTCTCATTTCATCCCAGCATGCAGGTTAAAAGGACTCTACCAATTTCAGTGTCAAGAACAAGATGTCAGACCACCTAATGAATATAATTGCTATTTAGGTACTGATGAAAGATAAGGGTCTTAAAATGTAACTCATGCTTTAAAAATCATACCATCCAAATCAAACCCGCAACAAGTAATTATGTTAAATCACATCACCTATTTTCACTTGCTCATTTTCTATAACCTGGAGCTTTTCTGAGAATCCCAAAGTGGCCAGTATTAAGACAGCCAGATAAACTGTTCATGAATTTTTACTTCCATCTGGTTTATTTGCCTGTATCAGCTCTCACTGTTGTGGCACATTAAATCAGGGTCTCGCTATTCCCAGTAAATTACCCCTTTGCTCTCCTTACCTGGCATACTTTCTGCTGACCTTTATCTATCAGCAAAAGCACAAATTATTTCTATTCTTATGAATTATGGTTTTACTTGTGCAGCTCACACCATTCAAGAAAAAGGGCTCATCATAACCTCTCACCTGCTAAAAATGCCCTTCCAGCATACCCACCCCAACAGGGTTTGATTCAATTTTTTGACTGACAAAAGATGCCATTCCAAGAACTTTTGATAATTTCAGTTTAAAAAACACAAACAAACAACAAAAACAAACAAGCAAAAAACCCCAAACAAAACCAATCACCACAATAAAACCCAACACCAGCTTGGGATAAATGAAGCAAAAAGGAAGAAGGGAGAAAAGCAGGAATTTCTCCTGCTGCTCCACTTCAAGGCACTGGAAGGATCTCATTATCAGCCATGACCAGACAACTCAACGCCAGACTGGCTGCTGACTCCCAGACTTACTTGCACAGCCCAGAAAAGAGCAACTTTTGCATTGAACTCAGCATAATAAAATATTGCTAATCCAGCAGGTCAGCTCCCCTTAAAGCGACAAAAATAAAACTGACTTATTTGTTTCCCTCACCCTTCCCCCAAAGTATCCAAACAATTTACATTTGCATTTACAAAGCCAGACAAAAGAAACCATTTCCCTGCAGCTGAGGTGGTTTGCATCAGTATTTCTTAGTCAAGATGGTTGGTTGGTGCAAAATGTTCCCTTCACCTCTTGGGAAACTACTGATGTGGTTTAGCTGATCTAATCCTGGAGGTCTGCATGGCTTGATCCCACTGGTGCAATAGATCACATACACACCTGCAAGCTGCTCTTGAAACCCTCTGATACCTCAGAAGACTGAGGCACAGAAACTGAAAAAAACAAATATAGCTTTTGCCCCCTCAATAAGACCAAAGCCCAGAGAGGGCCTGCAGAGAACAGAGACAGATGCACCCATGGTTACACGTGCTGAGTGCTCCCCATTATGCAGACAATTATGCCATCCATGTATTGCACCGTGGTAAGCTGCTGATTTGGGGACTGCACCACATCTGGCTGGTACATACACAAAACTGGCATCCTGTAAATACATCCCTGCCAGATCTAAGTGCCAGTGAGAAAAGCAGGGGAAATCTTAATTTACCAAACCCCATGAAATCTGGATTTTGAAAGGGAGGGGAAAACAAAAGAACACCCTTTTGCACACCCCTGCTTTCCTCTTGATTTGTCCATCTTCACTCTTTCACGAAGGCTCACGGCCCACTAGGAAAAAAAAAATTGGGAAAAGAAAACAACCCCAAAAAAAAATCCTAAATCCTGAGCAGGCAGCCGGGGAACTCTCTTGTTTTTATCAGTGCCTCATTGCGGGGCGGGCGAAGAGGGAACACACCACCACGAGGCTGCCAAGACAAGGAGTGTCGCATGCCTGGAACAGCAGGGCTTGCAGTGCAATCAATCATCGCTCGGGCTGCCTTCGGAGCGGAGCCGCCGACAGCAGCTCCCCCCGGAGCCTGCCCGGCCAGCAACGCCTGCGACCACTCGCCCGGAATGCAAATCCCGCCCCCCGCCCCCGCCAGGGCTGGAGCGAACACACAAATCAATTAAACAGCCACAGAAGTGGGATCGGCGGCGGGTCGGACCGCTATCGCACGCCTGTGGTTCAGCAGCAAAATGCAGCTGAGCCAGGAATCGTGCAGAAAATCCGGCCAAAATCACGGGTTTCTCATCTTTATTTCCCTTGATTTCTTTTTGTATTCTCTTATTTCAGCTGATGCCAGTAAAAAACGACGCATCGTACAAAGCCCCAAGCACAGACCCCTCCTCCCTCTGTCTTTTATGGGGGAGTTAAAAAACCTGAAAGCGCACAAGGGTCAGCTTTTATCAGCACCCTTTAAAAAAATCATTAACTCCAAACATCCTTACTGGTGCCAAGAGTCCCCGTGCAAGATGGATTCAGTCCCCTATTACAGCAGGATCTGTTCACCACAGGTATTACCCCAGTGGGGAGTAGAGAAGCTCTGGATTCCTGGTGAGGGACCCTTTTCTTATCTTGTAAGAACTGGGAACACAGGCTGTGGACAAAAAAAGTGACTTTCTGTGGGGTATATCCTATCTTTTGTTTGCTCCCAGTGCTTTCACCCTCAGAGCAAGGCATTAGTTCCTGGCATACCCACACACAACACAGACCTTTTTGCTGCACCAGGTCTCCCAAGATCTCATTTACAAACCCAAATGTGTGTATCCCACCTCTCTTGACACCCCATGTGCCTGAGAATTGCAAACACTGTCCAGCTTCCAGCCCCATCCATCACACCCTGACAGAGAGCTCTGGGCTTTGGAATCACCTCCCAGCAGTGTGGCTGACAAAGTACCGGCCTCATCAAACACAACGTGCTCTCCTGCACCAGGGTTGGAAAGATGGAGTTTGTTTTGTCAGGGAGTTGAAGAAACCAAAAAGGGCAGCTGGAGCTGCCCCTCCTGGGCAGGGGACCCAGGGCTCGGTCATTAATTCCAGAAGTTACATTTCATTATAGTTCACGAATAAACTGATAAATTAAACAGGAATCACAGACAGTACAGAGGGAATATTCAGCTCTACAGAGGTATTTGCGTTGCAATGCCAACAACTAATTCCATCCGAAAATATCAAAATGAGCTCTCGTGTCACACAGCTCATTTCACACAGCACAAAGTATTCACATCAGAGAACTCCAGTCTTACTACGAGACCCAAAATTTTGTAGGTAGGTTACCAGGGTTAGCTCAGGTGGCCTTTTCAAAGGATCTGCAGCAAAAAGTTTCATTTCAGAAGATAAAACCCACCATCACTCTGCACTGCATGTCATGTCTCTTTTCTTAAAAGACTTCTATTCATACTGCTCCTGATTTAGGAAAAAGAAAAAGTTAAAATATCCTTACCCAATCTTAACGAGCAGCATAAATCCTTAAACTAAAACTAATTTTTAAAGAGCTGCCGTAGCGAGCTATTTGAACTGATGGGAATGCAACTGATAGTGTGACTGCAGAGCTATAGATAGAAGAGCATCCACGATTTCTCGTAATTCTCTGACACTTGTCTGGTCCGTGATCTAAAACCTTCTGACGTCAATTGAGGTTCCCACCATCCAAACACTAAATCAGGAGCACATCAGTAAAGAGAATATTGTTATCTAGATTAGGAAGCCTCACCTCATAAAGACACTTTCCCCCTTTATCTACTGCATTCAGGAGGGCTGTCTGTGCATAACTTTAAGTATCTGACTAGCCCCCCTGACTATAAAAGGAATATTCAGTGCATGTGAAGCAAGACACGCTTTTGTCTTTGCAGGGATGTTTTTTCCCTTTGTTTTTCAACCAAAAAAAAAGAAAAAAAAAAGGCAATTATAACTTTCTTTCTTTCTGTAAACCCTTCAGTACATGCACAGGTGAGAGTCAATGCTGGTGTTTGCTGGATTTATTTCTCAAGTGATTAAAACCCAAGCTTTGACTTGTGCCTCTCCGTTGTTTGAATTCTGTTTTCAGACCTGTCTCAGTGGCTTAGGATCACACATATCCAGAAAGTCACGATGTGTGCTCCAAGAGCTGTAGATGCTTCTGGAAGAGGGAATTGAGTTGAGAACGTCACTAGAGAGAATGCCTGTGGCTTGAAAATTAATTTAACAAACAACTTTATTTTTTTTTTAAATGTGCAGTAAGCAAGAGCGATCATGCAACAACAACCCTTGTAAGAACAGATCTGCCATGCAACTGAGCACTATTTCCACACAATTCATTGGTCTCCCTGTGCTCTTCCCATCTCAGCTATATACACTGGGCAGATTTCTCCCCCCTCAGCCAATTGTCTAGTCATTTATTATTTTCTTGTTGCTCTGTCCAGGCAACGTCAGCAAATGTTGCAAGTGCTGGTGTCTTTCCATAGAGTTAATCAGTGTAATTGGGATGGTTTATAGTTCTGGACAGGGTGTTTTGCCATATGGCATAGGAGCCATGGGCTGCAGGAATGTGGCAGTGGAACACAGAGACATCAGATTGCTGCAGTCTGAAGAGATTTTTCTCACTTCAGTAAAGTTGTTGCAGCTTTCCCTGGACAGGAATGATCACAGAGGGTTAATTCCCCGAGATCCATGGAAAAGTGCCTCCCAGCTCTTCTCCTCCTGTACAGCCACAGGGACCAGTGGCAACATGGGCTGTGCAGGACATTTGAGAGTGTTCTGGGATCCTTTGAGTTAAAACTTTAACTGATTACATCCTGTGACTACTGCAATGCAGTTACTTCTGGTGCAAAAGCTAGAATGGGTTTAAAGAGCTCACAGCAACAGAGCCCAAGCATCCAGGGCAGAGACTGCAACATTTAACAAGCCTACTCTTTTTTTCCTGTCACCCCCTCCTGCCATGAATAGGGACAAGTTCATTTGCCCATTCCTTTCTCAGAGTGAAATGTCCTCACAGGTTCTCGAATTCTGTAGTTCCCCAGTCTCTAACTGCACATGGGCTGCAATCACTGCTGTGCAATCAGCACATCTGTAACACTCACAGCTCCTTCTACTCAGCACCATGATGGGCCAAAAATACAGTACTGGGGCTCTCTTCTCCCACACACCCTCCACTGTTCTTTGTCCTGCCCACCTCTAATGTTGTAGGCCAGGAATTCAGACAAGGTGATGGAGAAAAACACGCCGGCAATGAGTTTCATCCTTTTTAATTGAATTGCATATCAATATTGATTGTGCTATTAATTTTGATAGTAAATCTAATCATTAAAATAAAAAGTCTGCCTGCAGTCTCTGCCAAGCCTTCCCAGCCAGGGTCTGGCAGCACTTCCCTCCAGATAACATGTTGGTGTGCAGTCATAAATAACAGTCTGGGTGCAGAGTTTAGGGCTGTCCCTTTTTTGTTTAACCAAGACAATCTTCTGTCTGTCCTTCCTGCCTCTCTCCAGCTGCTCAGGACAATATGGAGAGAGGCAGCTCCAGCATTGGCAGAGGCTGAATCCAGGCTGGGCTCTGCTGAGCTGCAGTATCTGCTCAGGGACCAGGGAGAATAAGGAGAGAGTTATCATGGGCAGCACGATGCCTTTCTGTGCCCAACTATCTTTGCAACTGCACTTCTCACAGAGCCTGCTGAAGTCAATAAAGCTGAGCTGATGATTCCTTCTGTGTCCCCAAGCCCCCACACTGCTCTAGGCTGGCTTTAAAGGTAACAGGGGAAACAGTTATTCTGGTCACCTCAGCCTGCCTTAGACCTGATGGATATTTCCCTCCCCTGGGATATCTACTTACAGAATATATGGCATTTGAAGGACAAATGTGAGGCAGCTCACCTGAACACTATTCCCAACACATCCCTGCCAAGCTTTCTGGCTTGCTGCGTTTCAAAAATAAAATAAACTCCCAACAAACTGCATCAGAAAGCTTTGCTGAGCAGCACTGAACCAAGGTAAGGGGTTAGGTATCTCTATTTCCTCAGCTTGTTGAGAGCCCAGCCAGAGAAATAAACCCAGTGCTGTCCTCTGGAGCCACTGACGTGGCACCTCTTTACTTTCACAGGGACCTGAGCCTTTCACACTTTGCAGAGAGATATTTCCTCTGCAAACACTTGTTTTGCAACAGTTTGTTTCTGCTTCCAGACATGATTTTTTTTTTCCCTACATCCAGAATTAATGATTAACAATTAAATTATTTGACCAGGGAATAGAGGCCCTGTGCTAATTAAATTCCTTCATCACTCCTCCTTGCAAACTTTGAAAAAAAAACCAAACAAAAAAGAAATCTATTTCTTAGTATCAGCATTCAACCAGAACAGGGTAGTTTGCGATGTTGGACTTAATTAGATGGACAACCGTGGGCACACCCCAAAAAAAAAAAAAAAATAAAAAAAAGGCATTAAAATAATGCACAAGGACCATGCAAATGAGAGGAGAAGGAGGAAACAGCCAACTGGGGAGCCAGGAACTGAACAAACAGACATGTCCAGACTGCAGAAGAGCCACTTTCTAAACCAAATAATTGTTTATCAGAATATATCATCAGTTAAGATGAAACAAAATGCAGAGTAAACAGTGCCTGTATGGGCTGGGAGAAACCAGAGATAGGTGTCCTGCAAAGCCTGACTGCTCTGTTTTAAGGAATGCAATCCTGAGCAGCCGGGCTGCTCATCTCCATCAGCTTTCACCTTCCTATCCTGCTCCTGGGCTGGACCTCCTGGGGGCTTGCTGGTGTCTGCTTACACGCCAGCATTAGTATCACAAAAGATTATGCTAGTTCATCGACCCTTTGAAGAGATCCTTCCCATTGTAGTGGCTGTGATGATTGCTTGATGGCACTTTCTCAGCCAGATCCACTAGGGATTACACCAGCATAAATAAGATAAGCCGCTGTCTGACTGCTATTAAAATGCGCCGAGACGCCCAGCTCAGACAACACTCTTACACCAATGCAAACTGCAGCCTAGGAGCTTTTGTTACGTGCTTTGCCTCCTTTTGTTTATTCACAGAATCAATCTCCCCTCTGAACACCACCACAGCCCACTCCAAATTTCCAATTCCCTTCTACTGTCAATAATTTTCAAGTCACTTGGCAATTTCCCTCTCCCTGCCTCTGCTGGGCCAGCAGATGAACAGTCCTGTGGGACTTTCAAGGGTGCTTCTGCAAGAAGTAAAAGCATGGAGAAAATCCCAGAAAGCTCCCAAGGCAGCCCACAGCACCTGGAAGAGAACAGAAGCTAGTAGCTTTTTTGGGTGCTGTCTGAGCTAAGCTGCCATTGCAAAGCTCAGTTGTCACAACCAGAGTGAAGATTTTTGTGGTTCTGTTAGAGAGAAAGCATCCACCTAAAGCACTTCAGGCTGGACCAGCCTCTCTCTGGTTCCCAGTGGTGTTTTCTACTATTTCTTCTAAGCTAGAGAGTTGACTCATATGCCTGCTCTGGAAAGGCTTTGCTACTCCCTCATCCTCTGCCTTTCTTGCCTTTTCTTGTTAAATCTAGGGGGAAGCTGTTACAAGGTAGTTATAAGAAAACATGCAGTAACCAAAGAGAAACTAGACAAAACTCAGAACTCATCCTTCCCAGGTCACCTGGGTAACAACAGACAGCAGACAAACAGATTTAAAAACGCATATTAGGAGGCATGAAACCATGTTTGACAGTTCCAGCACCTCCCCAAAGGTGTTCCCAGGAACTGCTCATAGAGATGGGCACGAAGCTGCAGAAAGCAGTGGGGCTGTGAGAGTCTGAGTCTCTCCCAGATGCTTCTGGGATTCAGTTATCCAAAAAAAAATACTTCCATGTAGGAACTGAGCTCATCAAATTCATTTACTTGCAGCTTTGATTCCGAAAGAATCAGAAAGTAATACCCAAAAAATACCAGCAGACTCACTCATTGTGAGTGAATGTATTCAGTACAGGCTTTCACACTGAATTTACAGGAAAGCTCAGCACCGATTTCTTTGCCTTTTCACCTCATTTTTTAAAACAAATGCCAGGGGAATTGCAGTTTCTAATTATCTTTTTCCACTTAAAGCTTATTAGATTTGTATTGCCTCTTCCCTCCCTCCCCCCCCCCAACTTTTCCATTCCCATATACTTCCTCCAGTCTACAGTTAATGAGACAAAATCAGTGTATTGCACTATCTGGCATCTTGTTGCTGAAGTGGCAGGAGTCTTTGGTTACCAAGTCATTTGCTGCTTAATTGAAATCTTTTCTCTGGATTCATTGCCATGCAGACACTCCATTGGAATGCAGTAGTCGAGCCCAGTATTGATTGTCCTCCCATCCCCAGCTTTCTTCTGAGTTTGCAAATCAACTGCACCCCTTTAGTTTCCTCCTAAAAATAATTAAATTAAAACCATCACCCATTCCACAACCCCATTTACCCCTGAAGCACCTCGGTTTGTGCTTTGCATAGTCCTTAGAGCAGAGATAGGGACAAGATAAGAAAGGGCACAGTGGCTGTAGTAAAACTGAGATCCACAACTTGTCAGGTCAACATCAAGCAGGGGTGTGCATCAGCCTGCTCAGACATGGCCAGTGTGGCAGTGGATTGTGAATATATGAATGAAATCCTGGTTTAGGCTCTCAGTGGAAGCGGCCTGGAATGTATCTTTACTCTTCACTGTGGAAATTAATCCATTTTTAACGGTTAAAAACCCAGTAATCAGAGAACCCTGTTGCAGCTCACAAACTAAGCCAGACTGCAGTTGTGAGTTTGCAGGATTGAAAACCAATGCTTGGCAAGCCATCACTGCTGACACCAGAAAAGAAAGCCAATGCAATGCAGGGTACTAGATTCCTGATTTTGAAATTATGGCACTCAGGCACTGTTGAATCCCATCAGTTTTAAAATTACTGAGGACCTCAATGGCTCAAAATGTTCTTACCAGGACATTTGTGTCTCTGGGGCCTCAGCTCAAACTTGCATTGGATGAACAGGTCTTTGAGGGCAGGATCACATTAACACAAGCACAGTCACTGTCCCAAATTCTTCCCAAAAGACTTTGTGTCAGTACTTAGCACTACTCCTCAAAAAACATCAGGTTTGACTACTGCAAAAATTTCCCAAGGTCAGGGAATGCCTCCTGCTGGAAGAGGACTCCACGGTGTCACTTGTGAGGGCACATGTAGCTAAATATCTTGTACCTGTTGCAAACATTCTCAGGCCTCCCAGCTGCTCTGCCAGTGGCCTCTCACTGTTCCCACACAGCCCTTGCACTTTAAAAAATTCAGGAGTTTTGCAAAGTGCGAAACAACGAGCCCCACTTCCTCCTGAGCAGCTTCCTTTGGCTCATGATGCATCTGCCCTGCAATCCTGCCTGCAGGCTCTAACCAGCATCAGGCACCTGAGCCCACAGGCAGAGACAGCTCTTGCCCTAAGCACAATGCACAGGTTGTTTTTTCTTTGACTAATCTAGGCAATTTTACACCACACTTTCAGAGTGGGAACAGACTGGTGTTCAAGTAAAAGCCACATAACCAAAGGGAGGGAACTGAATAGTGTCTATTCCTGTCTTGGAAGCCAAACCATCCTCAAAGTTGAGAATGAGCACCAAGTACCTTCTTCCTGTGTAGATGGCACCAACAGGCTTCATCAGCCCAAATCATCACCCTGCAGACTCCCATTGAGCCAGAAAGAACATTGCCAGCCATAGGTTTTCATCTTCTACAGATAAATCACTCTTTCTGCCCCAGAGGCCATGCAGGTCCCAAAACTGCTCCATTTCCTTTCATCCTCAACCCAAAATGAGTGTGGTTTCAGGATCACCGTCCAGACACCTCCCAGTCTGAACTCAGACCCTGCATTGCAGGTACCAATAGCAAATGCTGGACTGATCAGCAAGTGGGAAGCACAACCCCCTCTCTCCCCTACAGCCCCAAAGGCTCTGCACGAGCTGTACCATCACGTGATGCTCATTTAAACCTCAAATTCCAGGTTGCTCTGATCCTACCTGCCTTTTGGAAAATTAGGCTGTCAGAGGACCGAATATGCTCCTTGCTATTTGCCATGTAATTAAGCAGTAATTGCAGCCCAAGGCTAATCTCAGAGTGTATTTTACCTGTGGAGCTCAGCGCCAGAGTTCACATTTGTAATTTAGTGGCACGCCAAGGAGCTATACCTAAACTCACAAAAGGATTTTCACTACTCATCATCTCTCTTCTACTTTGGTGGCAGCTGGGATTCTGTATTTGGAGATGTTTGGGCTGGGCAAACAAATTAGCTGAGACCAGCCTCATTAGGAATTCACATGGGTGCCCATCCTGCCTCAGCAGGAATAAGATGCTGACTGCTCTGTTTCTGGACCCCAAACCCTCCTCAGTATAGGATGCACACTAAAACTTCCTCTTTCTTTCTACTCACAGCCTGGCAGCCTCCAAAGAAGCTGAAGCAGCAGCACGGTCTGCCCCCAAACCCATGTCTCCTTCTGATTTCTTGGATAAGTTGATGGGGCGAACTTCAGGATACGATGCCAGGATCAGACCAAATTTTAAAGGTATGAAAAAAACCCAGCTTTGTTTCATTTTGGGACTGAAAACTGCATGCAATTTTCCTGAATACCTCCCTAATTGTATATGGAATATGGACAGTCTTTGTGTTTGTAATTATATTTGGCCCATGGATCCCATGTAGATATCTGGAAAGACACAGAGAGATGTCCACTCAGAGTAGAAACAACCTTGTAAGAACTTTACACACAGGAAATGTACACTGAAGTAGGGATGAGGGACCTTCCAAACCAAGCAGTGATGGGCAGGGAGCTGAACATCTTACAGGTTAAGAGAAAAACTTTCCCCTGAAGTCACTGCCCACAGCACCTGCTAATACCTGGCAATGTTCCCCCCTTACACCCACTGCAGCCAAGAGGAGTCTCTCCCATCAGCTCCAAAGAAATTCAGTAAAATCCAAGGGCAGCTCAGACCCATCCCTGTCCCCCAGAGTAAAAGAATTGTTAAGCCCAAAAGAGCTCCATTGTTTCACACCCAATTTTTCCAGTCTACCCCGTATTTATGGGTAGCCAGACAACACTCAATCCGGCTCTGGCAGAGGCAACAGATCCTCTCTCCTCTTTGCTCCTCAAAACACCTCTTCTAACAGGGGTGGGGGTTTGGTTTTGGGATTTTTTCGGGGGGTTGGTTGGTTTTTGTGGTTGGTTTGGTTTTGGAGGTTTTTTGTTGGGTTTTTCAACCTGGTCTAGTGGAAGGTGTCCCCACACACAGAGAAGTTGGCACTAGAGGGTCTTTAAGGACCCTTCCAACTCAAACCAGTCTATGATTTTTTTTTGTTTGTTTTCTTTTTAACTGAGCTCACTTTCCCGGAGCTACTTGGCCTTGAATCACACACAGAGATAAAGCAGGATCTCTCTCCCCTCCCCCAGCCACTGCCCAGCCCTTTTCAGTGCTCATTTCGTTCAGCTCTTTTGTTTCCTACTACCAGTTCCCCCTCTCCCTGGAGTCTAACACAGGACTCCCAGAACCCATTAATCACAGTGACAGCACCTGCCACCCAGCTTCAAACAATTAGCTCTGTACTGGGCTTTAAACCCAAAGAAAGGTGGGAACCTTATGTCCCACTAATCAACCAGGCAACACAGAGCACTGCTGTTCTTATCTGAATCACAAGGAGTTAAACCACCACCCTGTAAACCTGCCTACCACTAAATTATGCACACACACAAATTAAACTTTAATATTTAATGAAATGTATACATTAACTTCCTGCTGAAGGCAGCTGTATTGCATTTTTATTTGAGATAATTTAATTTCGGTTTTATTTCAATGAACTACACCTTCCCCCCAGGGCAGTTTTGCTGGCTTAGCCTCCCACACATAAATCAGGCTCCAATTTATATGGGAGGGATAGGAGGTGTTTTACAGAGCTTGGGGTTGTAGCTCTCAAAGCACATCATTTAAATTAACTGCAGTAACTCATAAAGACATTTTAATTGCTTAGATCTAGATGAAAACAATACCAAAGATCCATATCAGATTGATTTTTGGGGAGGGGAAGATTAACAAAAAGAAGATTGCAGCTTTTCCATAAATACTGTGAAGTCTGGACTTAGCTGTGGATTCACGTTCTGAGAACAAGGAAGAAGCATCTGGGGTTTGGCTTAAGTTGGAGAACAAAGTCAGCAACTCAGGCAGGGACAGAGCAGAGCATGGCACTGGGACAAGGGACCCTCACCCAGGCTGCACCCTCAACCCTGCTGCTGGAGGGCTATATTCCTCCACAGCTGCATCCCCTGGCAGAGCTGGCACGTTTCAGTGGCAGTCAGGGAATTTTCTAGAGCCTTTCACAAGCTAAACGGAAAACCCCACCCAAATCCTGCAGGGAGCTCATGGTGGGGGAGCCCTGGGCATGGTGGGGAGAGCTCAGTGCCCCCACAAGAGCTGCCCCAAGGAGAGTCTTCACATGCACTGGGCCAAACTCACTCCACACTCAGCTTCACGTCAGCACTGCATCAGGAACAGGAGAAGCAAAACACTCCATGCCTGTCAGAGTCATGAACACACTCAGTCATCCAGAAGATCAGCTGAGTATTGTCCTTATCATATGCCCTTTGGGAGGGGAATCACATGCACATGGACCTTCCATGTGGTTCATGAGATGGATCCAAAATAGAAAACCAACTCTCCTGAGCTCAACAGGAGCACTACAGAAGGGATAAAACAAGTGCTAAAGCCTGATAAACTGTGTGCTTTCAGCTGCTGGATAAGCTTTCAGATAAAAGGGGTTGGTGAAGGGGAAAAACTCTCTCTATATATATAATTTTCTGTCCAATAGTTTAACCCATGCCAATGTTTAATAGTCTGGAGAAAGAGCTGCACAGATTGAACAGTGTGAGATGCTGCTGAGCTGGCAGTGGTTTTCTGGGAGCTGGTTAGACAGCAGCCTGCTTGGATTGCCTGGGACTTGTACCAAGAAAATCCCACCCACAGAGCATTACTGAGATGTGGCTGCAATCCTAATCCCACAGGGGACAGGCACAAAGTTTCAGAAGAGGCCAAAAGTAGGAGAGGAGGAAAGGGAAATGCAGATGAGAAAACCAAGCTCCAAATGTTACTTAGTAAATCAGGAAAATCCATTAATTTCCAACAGGAGGACATTTGCACTGATTAGAGGCACAAGCCTCTCGTTAAAGCCATTCCTCCCCCTCCAGTATTTCATCTTGCAGTGAGTGCCAGACTGCAGATGTGACCTTAACAGGATCATCACTCCTCCAGCAGGCTGAGCCACCAGGCAATGTTTGAAATGCAGACACCATCCCTGACTCCATAAAGAATGGGGGAATAATCTAAAAATCCACACTCTCCACTTTCACAGATCTTATCTTTCCAGAAGCATCTGTCACAGGGATGATATGAAATTAATTCCTCCAGTGTTAGATGGGGATCTTGGTCCCTGGGGCAGTGTCTGTTCTCTGCCTGAGCTGCCTTTCCCCACTGCACACCAGGCAGCACCTGCAGCAGGTCCTTTGGGAGCTCCCTGAGCAGAGGCCCCTTTTCCTTCTCCCCTCCCCTTATTAAGGCTCTACAAAAATCCTTTCATTATATGTGGGCAAGCCAGTGGTTTGCCAGGCACCAGATATGCTCTGGTTCCAAAATATCCTCCAGCTTTTCGCTTTGTCCCAAACTGCAGCTCTTGGCATCTTCCTCGGTGTAAATGCAACATTTCCACTTCAGATTTGCCAGACAATATCATGAAAGCCTTCCAAGTCATACTGATACCTTTGAGCACCAGTACCATGCAAACAGAGTGACCCCCAGGACCTCTAACCTTTCATTTTTTCATCCCTTTAACCCTCACTGGCCCCTTACCTTTTCCAATATGGGCAGCTAAGCAAAGCTTCAGCTCCATCATCTCATGGGGTTCCTTCAGCCAGCCTGACCCTTATAGCACACTGTGCTGCACTGCCTTTATAGAGAGCACACCATCCTAGCTCAGGAACATTTAGGTGCTGATGAATGTTTCATCAGGAAGCTCTAAATGAAAGTGAGTAGTCTCTCAGCTCTTTTCTGGGGTACTTTTGCTAACACATCCAAGGTGAGCTTGCCACCCATACAGCCAGGTCAAGATATCTGGAAAGCTGTCCTGCCTGGCTCTGATCCACTCCTTTTCCTCTGAACAGTTCACAGCAGAGATAAATAAACATTCTTCCAAACAGGGGAACGGAGGTGAAGCAAAAGCACTGTGTGGTTCAAACTGGGATCAGAACCAAGACCAGACTAAGCCGGGTCATCCAGACCTTACTCCCCTACTTACCCCTCAGTCACCCAGTTCCCACTATAGGTTTTAACTCCACAGAGTGGAAATACCTTGCCTTGCAGCACACACTGAACTGCTGTTCCAATCTGTACTTGTCATGCAGGCCCGCCAGTGAACGTCAGCTGCAACATTTTCATCAACAGCTTTGGCTCGATCGCAGAAACAACTATGGTAAGTAAAAATCACAGCACAGCTGCTCAGCCTCACTGCACGCCCAGAAAACGCAGCATCACCCTCCTCCTCGGTGTGACCAGGGAAAAATATTGTCTCAGTGCCCCCAGGCTTGCCTAAGGTTTGAGTAAATTGATGGTCAGCACACAGGACTCACACTGCACGTAGCTGGAGATCACACAGCCTCTGTCTGCATCTCACAGGAACACTGCACAGGCAAAGGACAACGCTCAGAAAGGGAAACAAACTGTCTTTTTCTGAAGCCTGAGGCTCCAAGCTCAGAGGTAGTTGCAGATACTTTGTGTTTAAGTGGGCATAAATCCAGAACGAATCTGGGTTCAAAAAGAAGAAAAAAAAAAAATCAGCTGAACTCAGATTTTGTTTCCACCCTATTTCAGATTCCCAAAGTTCATGAGAATTATCAGACTAAAGATTAAGGCGATTATTTTCTTGGACACATATTTCTGGTAGAAAATGATTTTTAATAGAAAATCAAAACCAATATTTGTGAGTTAAGGCTCACTTCATACAAAATTAGTGAGCATGGCTAAAGGCTGTATGTAATTGGCAAGGCACTAGGAGCAGAGGATCACTAGAACAGGAGATAATTGCTCCATCTGAAAACTATTAAAGATTGGTTGTGACATAATCAGTGAACAGCAAAGGAAAACTCTGGAGGTACAATGCCTTACTGCTGTGCTAATTAAAGATAATCCAGAAATATGGTGTTTAATTACCCTTCGGTAATTCTTTTTCTAGAAAAATGCTGAATGAAGAATGCAAGGCTCCAGCTTCAGGCATTTTGTGCACTGGGGCAGGAGTTTATAGGCTTTACATATAGATCACACCCCTTGACTTGAACAAATTACTTGGCATGCACAGCACTGTCAGAGGAGATCCACAGCCATTCACCTGGGGTTATAAGTCTCTTCTGACACTATACCATTCTGCTGGAAATGTTTGCATTGGGGGGACTTCTGTTCTGGTGGTAGGAAAAAAAAAAAAAAAAGCTGTTATTCTGTCCAAGCACAAGGAAACATTTCCTACTTGGATTGCAGAATTTATCAGAGTTCATAGGCAAGAAGTGCATTGTGGATTCATTTGTATATAAAGCAAAAAAAGGAAGAACTAGAACTGAAATACACATCTGCTGCTAATTTACTGCTTTATTGGATACCTCCTCTGCCTTACAGGCAAGGAACATTGTTCCTGCACAAGCAGCAGAGACACTCCAGAGTGCAAGAGAGCAGGGCAGGCCCACAAAGGGTCCTTGTGGGATGTGCAGAGCACATTCCATTGACGTGTTCTTCAGTGCATATGTCCTACATTGTGAGATGCACTGGAGCAGTCATACAAAGATGCCACATGATCCCTGTAAGCAGGATGCTCCATAAAATTAGCACAGACTAGCATGAGAGAGCCAGAGATGCAGTTCACCTCCAAGACAGGCTGCAGGGACTTGCTATCCTCTCCAGATGCCACTCATTTCATAGTCTGTCTTCCACAGAAAAAAAAATAAATTCCCATGGGAACCCAAGAACACCCTCTGGGCACATTGCTTTGTCTAGAAATATCCAAGGCAGCTCTGACAAGCTAGTCCAGATGTCAGGCTGACACAGCATTGCACACAGCCTGATATGATGCACTTCTTAGGGAACAGCAGTTCTGCTTGTAAACACCAACCAAAACACAAGCAACACAGGTACTGAAACATCTAAAAGGAGATCTCAGCAAGCTAGGGAGGTCCTTGGGATTCGTAACCTGGGATTTACTCTGCAGAGAAGCCAGCCCCTCCCTGCTGTTTGAGGATGCAGCAGGTCAAACAGGCAGTGTCAGCTCCCCAGTGCCGTCTCTGGGAACAACAGACAGTCCTGTTGGGAAGGGATTTTGGGACAGACTTGGCTACTTTGAATTCAAACAAGTGGAACTTGTGGTCAAGCATCAGAGGGAGGAGAGGAAGGGTGGAAGTTTGCAGAAGAGAGAGGAGGGCAAATCAATGTTTTACCATAAGGAAAGCTGTAGTCTATCATTGACCCCTGTAACTGATGATGACAAAACTCCCCCAGCTGCTTCACTGGCCAAAAGGAGAAAGAACATTATGTTTTAAACCCCCATCATTAGGCCTGGTCAGGTTCAGGTCTGAGTTTTGTGTCAGCTTATACTTAACTATTGCACTACTACCTGCAAAAGAAGTCACAGGTTTTTATGGATATCACCTGTGCACTTGGAGAAGGCTTTAAAACATCTCCTTAGTGGGCTGTTACATCCTGTAGAAAATACCACTACTACCATTTTAGTTTAATAATGCCTGAATATCACCAAGCATTGCAAACCATGAGGTCACCATGCAGAGGATTAGAGAAACTGGAGGTCAATGCTCACTTGCAGCTTGAGGCATGATTGGAAGGTAGAGGAGAAAATACTGAAAAATAGAACAAACCAGGTATTTGACATAGCCACTTGAGACTACAAACCTCAGAAGGAAGGAAAATGAGCTGGGGCCAAGAGAAGGCACAGACTCCACTGAGTGGGCAGAAAGCCCCAGAAAGGTTCAAGAAGAACAAAGCAAGAAATGGAGGTCTGAGAACTGCTGTAAGGCTAGGGGAAATTAAAAAAAAAAAAAAAGTCATCTAGCAAACACAGCTCCTAAAGCAGACCTGACCTAGAGAAGGGAAGTAACTCCTTTAAGGATCCTGGAGAACTGGAGACTCAACATAAAAGCCTCTAGTGGTGCTCATAATTGATTGGACATTTATGTTAGATTGCAGCTCATAGCTTATATCCATCAGCCTCACTTGCCATGAGCTCTAAGGACAAGGGAACCTGTGACTGGGAACACATCACTGTGAACCCAACCAGTGTTTCCAGGGGAAAGATGTGACCAACCACAACACTCAGATAAGTGCAGACTCCTGTCCTGAAGCATTACTGCAATAGTGCATCCAACAGCAAGGGATTCCCGAGGACAAGTGCAAGATGCATCCACTCTTTCCAATTATTTTCATTAAAAACACCAAACAACCCTCAACCACAAGATGTTACATCCCTTTTTGCTCTTCAGAAGTATAAACAAATCCCCCACAAGTCATACCAGACCACGAAATCTATAGCAGACATACAAATTCCTCATTTAAAACAAACAGAACTTGAGCATCTCAGGAACAAGCCTTGGTTTTAAGTGAATAAACTGCACCAGCTCTGGCTTTTCCTTGTAGCATGAGACAACTGGTAGGATTATCTGAGCATTTCATTAACAAATTCCCTGCTATAACAGCAAATTTGAAATTAAGTGATGCCCTTGGCTCTCTCTTCCAATGGAAGCTCCAACTTTATGTCCCTCTCACTGACTCAGGCAGTTGGGAGCATTTTATACACA
>JAWWES010000030.1:11224716-11251185 GCA_035583135.1 Lophotriccus pileatus | reverse complement strand
CCTTTGTGCCAAATCGCAAAGCTCCTGAATGCCTTCACTGCACAGAGCTGCTGCTCCCCACTGCCGAGGCAGCCAGAGGAGCAGGCTGCACAAGATAATCAATGCCTGGATGTGATTGGCACACAAATGAGGAACTCCAGTCACAAGAAGCATATGAAGAAAGAGATTTTTTATTTTTTTTTTGGCTGAGTTTGCAGCCCCAGTCAAACCTTCTTTTTTTCTTTGCTTGAAAGTTCACAACATAAATTGGTCCATTGTGTCCATCATTTAGGAATAACTGTGGGCGTCTTGGTGATGCTAATTAAGATCTCATACAGCAGCATCCAGGAGAAATGCTGCATATCTCAAGGTAGCCAGCGAATGAGTGTTGTTTGGCTCATCACCTCTCAGCTTCACTGCAGTGCCCAGGACAAAGCTTTCAGCACACGGGGTCCTTTAGCTGGTGCAGAGTACTGTAACTCTTCTCTTAGCAGTGTCACAGCCACAGACATACCCCAGTTGCTCTCCATGCCTCTTGCTGGCTCCTCAGGCACTGTCATGTCCAGTTTGCAGTCACAGTGCTTGGTGTTACTTTTATGTTCAAATAAGGCTGGACACCACAAACCCAAAAGGCTGCTCAGAACCTTCCATACCCCAGTGTGATGCAGCTGTCTGACACAAGGGAAAAGGCATCTGTGAGAAAACAACATTCTCAGTGGCCAGGCCAGGACTGTGGAGTAAACTCACTGAGTAGGAAGACCTTCATAAAATCACGCACAGAGGTGAAATATTAATGCCATAAAATGGCAAAGCCAGAGAATTGCACTCAGTACATGTATTATATTTCTTTGTCCCTGCCTTTTTTTGAATCATAACATAAATGCTTGGTTATCTGTCTTCCAAAACAAAAAATGTCCACTGCAAACACTTGTCTCCAAAGGAGGAGCACAGAGTAGCACAGACCCAGGTTACCACAGTGCTGCTCATCCCCTGGAGGGAGGTGGTGCAGCCTCTCACACCACACGTTCACTACATGGCCCTGCACTCTTTCCACGTAGGACATGAGTATAGGACCCCTTGACCCTGGAGGTGAGTTAGGAGGGACCTTCTCACAGCCACCTACTGTGAGAAGTTAATTTTCATTTGGCCCATGGCACTTAATTAAGATACCTCATTGTGGTGACGAAGACTATTGGCTGCCATTCTGCCTGTGGTCTCTCATGCCTGCTGTGGTGGCAACACAAACCACACTACACCTCTTGTCTCACCCTTTCATTACCTTTTGGCAAGTTTTGAAGCTGATTCAGTGAATTTGCTCCAGCAACAAAGCTTATCCACAGTAACACAGACTCTTGCAGGGAGATTGGCTCCATTCCTCCCCCCTCCTCTTCCACCACTCCATCACGCTGAGCACACTTCTGGGCAGCTACCGCTGAAGTTTCTTCCAAACATGAGTTTAATTTGTGTTGTACATGACATAAGTCCCAAACTGGAGCTGACCTGCTCGCATCTACCTTATTTGTAGCTGAATAAGCAAAACAACCTTTTGCTTTCTACCTATTAGGTCAGTGACATTGATTTCCCCTGACTGCAGTGGCTGCAGATCTTTACACATAGAAAAGGAAGAATTGAAAATATACATGTTATTCTGGGAGCTGCTGTGTGGAAAATGGAAATCCAGGCTTACTTTCCTCTTCCAGGCCTGCGTCACTGGCTGGTCCTGCACTGAGACCCCGGCGCTCAGCTGTCCTCAGCTATTCACATTTTCTCAAGACACATTATCCAGGGTCGACAGAGATGAATAATTAAGTCAGAGGGATGCACTAGGACTTGTGAAGGTGACATTTGGGATATCAGCAGAAAGAAAGAGTGTTGCAACCCTTTTTCATGTTCAGAGGTCTGCTCCTTTTAGCGTCAAGTGCTTGGTTCATTTGCTGTTGTCACAATCATTAATGTCATTAGCAGCTTCTGTGCTCTGAGGACGCAGATGGCACTAAGTGGCCTGAAACAGATTCTAGACCATGTGCTTGGCTATGAACTGCCTCATCCAAAACACAAGGCATCCAACACAATCCTCTCCCAGCCCTCCAGAGTGACTGGACACACGGGAGTTGTGTCCTCCTGGGCAAGAGGCTGTGGGTTCATAGTCAAGCAAGCACTTGAGGCAGCGACTTTAGAAAGACTCTCCTACACAAGCCCCCTTCAACTCCAGAGCTTTGTGTTCTACAGATGGAAAGAACAGGCCTGGTGACAGAGTCAGGGAGATCCTCTCTCCGAGTGCCTGCAGCAGCAACATCAGACACAACCCCCATTAACTGCCTCTTAATAAAAGTCTTCAAAGTACATTAGTACTAGAAAAGCACCCAACAAACCCTTAATCATGAGAGCAACTATTCGTTTGGGCCAGGGCAGTGAAATGGGTTTATTACAGACTGTTCTTCAGACTCAGTCTGCCTCTATACTTAGAAAATGTCAATTAATTTATGGACATGGAGCTTTTTATCCCTCTCTTGATAGCTGGCACATCCTCTCCCCATTTCAATTTGTTGGCTCACTTTCTCATGTGAAAGTCAGAAGAAAAGGGGCACGCAGATCACCCTGGGAAGCTATTGGTCAGACAGGGAGAACAGAAACTGCCTTTAATCGTCCAGGAGAGGGTCTGAGCTCAGCCTCAGCAACCAACCTTGTCCTGGGGAACTTAGGGGAGCTGTGAGGCTCGTGGTTATGAAGCAGGTATAATTTTGCATAGTGCTGAGGGACTAGTTACAATTAAAGAAGATGACCATCCTATAAAATCTGTGGAATTTATGGCATTTTGAAATTAGAGAGGGGAACCCAGAACACTCACTGAGCATTAGGAGAGCAGACTTCAGGCACATCTTTCTCGTGTTCACATACTCTCACCAAAGGCAGCTGCTCCTGTCAGTTCCTCTGAGTTACCCTCACATCACTAGACACACAGGAATTTCCCTTCCATGGACTGCCTGTCTCACAGTGCCTTTTCCTTTCCCAAGTTCGGGGAAACCACGGATAGTCACATTATGGGAAGGTTCAGCACTGAAAGGAAGCTGGCTTCAGTCTCCTCTCCCTCTTAATCCTCTGCAACATCATCCTGCTGACAGGGGCCGTTGTGACCTCCGCAACTGCACATCGCCTCTCCAGCCCCAGGGTCCAGACGAGAGGTCCTGACACTTCACACACAGCTGACAATTGCTGTAACAGAGGGTTGCAAGGACAGGCAGCTGCTCATGCTATGAAATAGCTCTAAGCTACAAAGCTAAAAACTGATAACAGTTCCTTGGGAAATAATGCCAAAAATGCTTGGCATAGCTAGGCCTGGACGTGGTTCAGGTTTTGAGAATGATTTTAATAGGTGCTCCCCAGTTCTCAGCACTTTCAGCCTGCCCTGAGCGCTGACTGTGTTCCTCTGTTCCCGCCGTGCAGGATTACAGGGTGAATATCTTCCTGCGACAGCAGTGGAACGACCCGCGGCTGGCGTACAACGAGTACCCCGACGACTCCCTGGACCTGGACCCCTCCATGCTGGACTCCATCTGGAAGCCTGACTTGTTCTTTGCTAATGAGAAAGGGGCCCACTTCCACGAGATTACCACAGACAACAAGCTGCTGAGGATCTCCCGAAACGGCAATGTCCTCTACAGCATCAGGTGAGGAAGAGTCCCATGGGACGGGACAGAGCTGAACTCCCACTGTTCCAGCCTAGAGCATGATGATGGATAAAAGAAATTTAGGGTCTTTTAAGGTGGGAGATCACACAATTACCAATGTGGTGGGAAGGGACCTCTGCCAGAACATACTGAGACAGAAGGTTGGTCTGGGAAGGAATCTTGCTGATCTTTACACTTCCGAGTCCAAGAACTTGGGCTCCTCTCTAGTAGATTCCATAACATCCCTAATGTAAAATGACTTGAGGTATTTTATACTAGCACAAGCCTAAAACTAGCTGTACTCTGTGAAAATTAGTAGAAGCTCATGAAAACTCTGCTTTCAAAGCTGAAGCATTTCCTGACAAACAACAAGAAAATAAAAAAATAGAGAAAATGCTAAGTAGGGCTCCATGGCTTTGCCTCAGCTTAACTCTTCACACTTATCCCTTTATCACTACACCCAAGAATCCATCAGTGGAGCTGAACTAATTGCACTGGTTTTCCCGCAGGAAATCAATCTGATCCCCCACCTTCGCTTTATTTGAAACCAGTGAAACTAAGATCAAACTTCATGAGCATAAACAGAGAAAGTTTAACTCTATATTGAAGACTTTTTCACCTCATGTGTAATGTAAATTTGCCTACGGTTTGCACACCCCACCTCACACTGCATCTCCCAGTGGCTGCCACGGGGAAGAAAAAGCACCGTGGAGCTGTAAAATGGAAAATAAACACCTTCATGCTGCAATTTAGACAACCTCCATCAAACATCAAGGTGGTTCCAGCCCAAAGACCAGCTCCCCGATGGCCAAAACAATAAGAGAATTGCCACGTGCGTTGGCTGAATGTGGAAACCTCACGTTTCTTAATTTCTAAAACCAGGCAGGCAGCAAAACTGCCACCAGCAACTTGGCAGTGAGCACGGCACAGGGTCCTGTTCCAGGTGGGTCTGCAGGAGCACAGAGAGGAAATACTGGGTCACCCCAGCCCTAGGGTTTGCTCTGCAAAACAGAGCAATGACTCAGCAGGAGATGTGGCTGAATTGATCACTGTTTCCAAGGCAAAAACTTGAAAACAGCTTCAGTTCTTGTTTAAAAAACAAACAAACAAACAAACAAAACAAACAAAAAAAAACCAACTTTGCTATCTTGCTCATCTCCAAAAGAAAATATAGGTTTCTTTATATGTAAATTTTCCTGTGAAAATGAAAAACAAAGAGCACAATGTAAGTGAAAATTTTCCAAAAGGAGAAATAGTCATTCCCCTTAAAAAAAAATAAAAATAAAGCTCTCTTAAGTGCTCTGGCATTCTTTAACTGGCTCTTGGCTACTGCTATGTGAGATAATCAAACTCTAGGCAAGGCATTTACAAAAAGATGGACTTCATCACATGTTCTGTCCCAACATGCCTCTAAACTCAAGCAGAGAATTTCTTCCACCATAAGGTTTGAAATTAAAGTATCTTTCCCTTCTGATAAGTTTCTTGTAGGTCTGATGATAGAAAAATTCAATTTCTGTCCCTTGGGTAGTTCTGCTATTTCTACATCAAGGCAAAAAGCTGAAAACCCTAAACACTTCAGGGAACAGCATTTTCAACATTATCAAACCAAATAACACACATCTAACTATCTGAAGCAAATCATTCAGTATCAGCTTGTTGAACCAAAGAAACATTTTAAGCCTAGATCATGGTGCAGGGCAGCACAGCAATATACCACAGAAAATGCAGACAGAAGTAGAGGTCTCAAGGGGCTCAGCAGGAATTCAGGAAGATACAGAAGTTCATACTGACTTACCACAGGGCATTTTCCCTGCAGAAAATCCCACTGAAGTCTCCCTTTTCCCCCACAGAAGCATATGATCTTGAACAAATTTCTTTTTGGTGGGGTTTTTGGGGGTTTTTTTGGGACACAAATGTTCTATTCAGATATTTTACAAACAGTCCCAGTCTCTACAAATGTATCTGGGAGCCCATATATTGGGCTTGGGCTTGCTGCTGATCTGGACTGCTGTGAATCTGAGGCAAGAACTGAAAACCGAAGCAGCAGAACTGTCTGGTGTGGGAACTCCTTGTTCTGCACAGTCTGAAACAACATGGCAATGAAACACCATCTGCAGCAGGCAACTCTGCTGGGAATTGTATCACAGACCCAAATGCTCAGCATTTCTGATGCCTTCCAACACCACGTGTGAGGACACAGGCAGGGAAATGGCGAATGATCAGTGTGTGGCTCGGTGTGGCTCGGGCAAGGTCTCAGCCTGTCTGCAGCACTGGGCACCTGAGGGGGTTCACTCCTCATCAGCAGTACCACAGACTGTTTGGCATTCCCTTGTGCTCTCTTCTCTCCTCAGGATCACACTGACTCTGGCCTGCCCCATGGACCTGAAGAACTTCCCCATGGACGTGCAGACGTGCATCATGCAGTTAGAAAGCTGTGAGTCCTGTGCACATCCCCATTTTGGAAAGGAGACAACCTGTTTTCCCTCTCCCTCTCCCCTGCCATCCCCTTTCCCAGGTGCAACCCATTCCCAGCCCAGCCTTCACTGGAGTCTTGTTCAAGAACCTCTTGCTCAGGATTTTCCATTCATTCAGCACATGTGATATTTTCTAGAGAAACCAAACCTTAGAAGACCCCATGCAAGGAGCCTTGGCTTGCTTGTATTTACGTTGGCCTTTAATTTTGGAGGAGAGGTGAAAGTGCTTTCAACTGCATTTTGTGTCTCTGGATGAACGTTTTCCCCTTATACCAAAGGAGGGAAAGATGAGGAGCTTCTTCCAGAGAAAGAGGTTGAGTTGGAAAAAGTAAAAAACAAATTGAACAAAGCCCCATTCAAGAAAAAATGTGATTTATTACAGACAATTCATTGCAAACCATTGCAGCTCCACTGCAGGTCATCACCTTCGTTCTAATCACATGCACAAGCAGTTTTGCCTCAACCCAAATCCCATTCATGACAGCATTGCCAAGGAAGGCCAGGACACACCCCTGCCTCCAAACACAGATCTCTTCTGCAACACTGTCCCTTTCCAGATCAGTATTTAATGTGTTTCACGTGGTATTTGTCCCCTCCTCTCAACAGTTGGCTACACAATGAATGATCTGATATTTGAGTGGCAAGAAAAAGGAGCGGTGCAAGTTGCCGACGGGCTGACATTGCCTCAGTTTATCCTCAAAGAAGAAAAAGACTTGAGATACTGCACAAAGCACTACAACACAGGTCAGTGGTGTTTATCCTTATCTGCTGGTTCAGTAGAGAGGAAGTCAAGGTTGTGCATTTGCCAGAGTCTCTTGCTGTGTCTGATGTCACTCAGCTGATACAAACCTTGTCCTACACATCTAGGGACAACAGACACGAATACACATAGGTGTGTTGCCAGTAAATATACACATACATAGCCAATGAAAAGCTAATGGACACAAATATGTGAAATCCTCTTGTCTCCAGTAACATCTGTATCAGTTCAAAGGTGTTTGGTCTGGACTTTCTCTCCCAGAATCTTCTTTTGTCTTTGAAATTTAAGTGACAAAGGACATAGTGTCAGGAGCTTTCCTTGCTACCTTGATGTTCATAGAATCACAGAATGTTTGGAGTTGGAAAGGACCTTAAAGATCATCCAGTTCCAACTCCCCTGCAGAGACACCTTCCACTATCGCAGGTAGCTCCAAGCCTTATCCAACCTGGCCTTGAACAATTCCAGCAGTGGGGCAATCCAACAGCTTCTCTGGGCAACCTGTGCCAGGGCCTCACCACCCTCACAGAGAAGAATTTCTTCCTAATATCTAATCTAAACCTTCTCTCTTTCAGTTTGAAGCCATTTTCTTTTGTCCTGTCACTACATGCCCTTTCAGAACTGGGCAACAGCTGCTCATTTCCTCTTCTAACAAGACTCTGGTACTAGGCTGTGCAAGGAAAGTCCTCAGACACTGGCTGAAAACAGGAGGCTCACTGTGCCTTACCAGTAATCTCCCGTGTATCTCCTGTCCTCCTCAGGCAAGTTCACCTGTATAGAAGCTCGTTTCCACCTGGAGAGGCAGATGGGCTATTACTTGATCCAGATGTACATCCCCAGCCTCCTTATTGTCATTCTGTCCTGGATCTCTTTCTGGATCAACATGGATGCTGCACCAGCTCGTGTTGGCCTGGGGATCACCACAGTGCTCACTATGACCACACAGAGCTCTGGTTCCCGAGCATCACTGCCCAAGGTAGGGAACAAACTTACCTTCACCAGGGGCAAAACATGCACCTTCTGGGGATAGCATATAAGCAAATCACCACGCAGATCCTCCTGCTCAACACAAGAGGCATTCTGCTACCATTGCCCTATTCCATTATAAGGGCAAACAGAAAAAAATCCAATCCCATCCTGAAAAGTTCTAGGTTCTCTATGACTAGCAGTAAAACTTCCCCTTAAGATCCAGCACTCACCACAGCTCCCAGCAGCCAGGAGCACTGCACCATACACACCCCTGCAACAAGCCACATGGGTATGCCCTGTACATTTTAGCCTTTTAGACAGTTGACCATCATACTTTTATAATAGTACTGAATTCTGAATATGAAGGGCCTCCAGTATGATCAGATTGGATTACTACTTTCCTTGCACATAAAAAAGCACAATCAAAACATGGACAAATAAAAAACTGTAGAATTATTGCTGCTTAAGAGACCAGGAGCAGTTTCAGTGAATTGATAATACATTCATGTTAAATGAACTAGGTTCTGGTATCCAAGACCAGATGTCAACCTTATCATGGCTTGGTCAACTGCTTCCAAAGACCTTGGGAGTAACACGTAAAATGGCAACAAAAAGGCATTTGGGTGAAGAAGCCAGCCCATCTCAGCCTCTTTTTCTGACTCCTAGGTGTCCTATGTGAAGGCCATAGACATCTGGATGGCTGTGTGCTTGCTGTTTGTGTTCTCTGCACTTCTAGAATACGCTGCCGTCAACTTCGTGTCTCGGCAGCACAAAGAGCTGCTCAGGTTCAGAAGGAAGAGGAGGCATCATAAGGTAATACATAAAGCATGAAGGACACAGCTGAAATCTCTCCCAGCAGAACATCATGGTCAACTGAACCGATCCACGAGCTCCCAGGGAAGTTCTCAGTATATGATCAGATGTTAGGGAGGCTCACACATCAAAACCCAGGGTTACCTCAGTGCACTGTGTCTGTTCAAACAGCCTGCTGACTCCAGGGGTCCAGCAGGCTGGTTTTTGTTAGCCAGCCAAGGGGTCTAAGCCAAAAGAGTTGTTCACAACAGAACAATTCACACAGCAATGTTCTGGTCTGAGTTCTCCTCTTCAGAAGCTGCAGCCAGGGCTGGGGGGAGGCAGGCAGGGAGGTGTGAGGGATGCCTATCAGAGAACTGCATTCCCCCAACAAGACAGCCTGCTTTAGCCCGGAGGTAAGTGACACCTCTTTTGTCTCTGTCATCTCCGTGTTCAAAAGCATCTGCTTCTCAGACTGACTGCAAATTCCTCTTGGAAGGAAATGGCTTTATTCTCAGCCTTAGCCTCGCTCCATGCTTACCTGCCATGTCTGATGCCAATCCGAGCTCGCCTTGCATTGACATGCATCTCCTGCAGCCTAGGCTCTACTGGCTTTTAGGCTGAGGTGCCACAGCAAAGACTTCACCCCACAGAATACACTAGAAAGAAACACAAAGGTGGCTGTGCTCACAAGGGCGAAAACTTAAAAATTGTCCTTAATTAACTGGTAGAATCAGGAACGTGTTAGCAAATTTTCAGCCTGAGAGGCTGTCCTCAGGTTATCATTAAAAACCAGTACGTTTGCTAGGAAAGAAAAAACAAAGAAAATTTTGCTGATGAAAGACTCAAGTGAGCCCCAAGGTGACCACCAAGGTCTGCCTTAAATATTCCTGGTAGGTATTTGTCTACCATCTATTTTAAAGAGTTCCCCATGATGCATCTCACATCCAGAGACCTCCCCCCATTTCATTGCTTCACTATCCCAGCCTTTAAAAGTCTTTCCCAAGGTCTAACCTGTCCTGTAGTAGTTCACAGTGTATGCTTGGAGAATCGCCACCATTCCAGGAGGAATTGGGGGCTGAGGAGCAGGAATCCTTGTATTTTTGTAGTTTTTCCTCTCTCTGCCTCAGTTGTCCAATACAGGACAACTGTAAACTGTAAACCAGGAGATAATTGTTCACTTGTGCCCAACAGAGCCAGGTCCAGGGAGGAAAAATGTGGGACAAATGCAAGGGAAAAGAAGTAAGAGATGAGACCATCAGCACCCATTGACTTTGTCTGACCAGAACAAGGCCCTGCCATGCCAAAATCAGTGAAGATAGTTTTGATTCAGAAGGTGTAGCCCGTTGAATTGAGCCAAAGCTAAACCCACCCCCATGGGTGCCTCATAGTGCTTTTATCTCTTCATCTGGATTCAGGCATCCTGCCTCTGGATCTGTGCTGTTGTATGCAGATCAGTCTGTTGATAAAACAATAACGAGAAAAAAAGCCACTAATACACAGACGAGTTAAAGAGATATTTGCCAGAGCTGTTCCACTGAACACAAGGCTGCTAGTACACTCCCTGCCCAATCTCACAGCCATTTAATTGGAACAAAGCATAAACAAAAACACTCGCAAAATCGAAATGAACAAGGTTTGCAGGCTCATCAGAAAACTAAAAGCCGACTGCTAATATGCAAATGGGTTAGTGCAGCTGCCAAAGAGCCTAATTGCTCCGTCCTGATGTCCTGACTTGTCTGGGTAGCTGTGCCTGGTTTAGGCATGACATGCCAGGCTAAAAACAGATGAGATGTTGCAGTGGTCCATGATTGTGGAGGCAGCTGGGGAGAGGACAAGCCCCATGCCCATATTTATTAGGTCTGCATCAAAACCCACTGGCTGTTCTTCACAGCTCAGTGTGCCAGACACAGTACCATGGTCTGGCATTAATACCAGAGAATCCAGAAAACTCTGTTTCTGACTTTTGCCAGTTAGATGCAAAGTGCTAGCTTATCCTCATCATTAGGAGTCTTTCTTCCTCTCTAAAAAAAAACCCAACAAAACAAATCAACCTGTTGCCAGGTTTCACTTGGTCCTTTCCATTTTTGAGCCACCTCTTACCTTCTTCCCTCTGGATTAGATTAGAGAGATCAGCTAGACAGCTCTCTCCAAACCCTTTATGCTGTCTGTATTTACTGGGGCACACGGGGAGATGTAGGTCCTGGCACATAGGGACTGTAATGGTTACATCCCTGTGTTCAGTAAAACAGGGCTAAATCATTCTGAGACACCAGCAAGACTTTCACCAAAAAAAAAAAACCAAAACAGCAATAACATTTGCCTTTAAATTGGAAAATGAATTCATTTTTTTCTCATTAATTGGCATTACCACAAGCAGCCACGTCTCACAATCGACCCACAGAAGGGCACTCCTGTTCCTCACCTAAAAGTTGGTTTGTGGGAAGGGCTGTGGGGCTGGAGGGATCCCGTGGGCAGGCAAGCAGAGGGCTGGTTGCACGCTGGCTGCAGAGCTCTTTTCCTGGTCAGATCTTGGCTCCTGCACATCCATGTAACTCTGTAGGAAGTCTCACACTGTGGCTTCAACTATGTGAGTTACATGGAGCCCACTCCTTCTGGGCAAGCTGCAACTGCACAGGCAAAGCAAAGAAGGTGCTGATAGGAGGGGGGAGGGAGAGGCAGAAGCAAAACAGGGGATGCAATTGGAAAAATTAAAGCAGTACCATAAACCCTTCAATATGTCAAAGAGCTCAACGGGGTGGAAGTCAGTCCTGTTCTCCACGGGGTGCCTGGATCCCCTGATTTGCATCTGTGCATCACACAGCTGGCACCCCTCTATAAGGCTGAACTCCCAAGAGCAGGGGGTTTGCCCAAGGGTGCTGAGGTCAGGGCATGGTGGGAGCATCTTTCCCATGCAGAGCAGGAACCTGTCAGCGGAGAGCCTTATAGCGAGGGTGCACTGTCTATATCTCATTTTAAGTAGAGTCCCATGCTGAATCTGTTCCAGGAGGACGAAGCTGGTGAGGGCAGGTTCAACTTCACTGCCTATGGGATGGGACCAGCTTGCCTACAAGCCAAGGATGGCATCTCTGTCAAGGGTGCCAACAACAACAACACGGCCAACCCGGTGCCGCCGCCGTCCCGCTCGCCCGAGGAGATGCGGAAGCTCTTCATCCAGCGAGCCAAGAAGATCGACAAGATCTCCCGCATCGGCTTCCCCATGGCCTTCCTCATCTTCAACATTTTCTACTGGATCATCTACAAGATCGTCCGCAGAGAGGACGTGCACAACCAGTGAGGGAAGGGGGAGCGGCCGGGAGGGAGCGAGCGATCCTTTATATATGTGCAATAGCAATGCAGCAATGCATGAATTTAAGAATGCGGCAATATCTACTAAAAAAAAAAAAAAAAAGAAAAAAAAAAGATGGGGAGGGGGGCTGGGAGGGACTTTTAATCATGTGAACTGAGGGTAACTGGCACAGGGAGGAGAAAAGAAGCTCTTGATCCGGGGAGTGCAAGGGTGGGGGTTAGTTTTACAGCATAGGAAGGTTTGGATTGCTCCAGCAATCCAAGCAGTGTAATATAGTAATATATATTCATGCTTAATTATAATGCAAAAAGAAAACAATCAAAAAAAAGAAAAAGAAGATGAACAACAAAAAAAAAATCCTTTTTTTAGCCTATTAACAGCTTAGATTCTCAAGTCACTGGAATGATTCATAATTCCATGTGCAGAAACGACTGCAATTATGCTTTATCTGACTTTTGCTATAGAAAGGCCATACCAGTCAAGCACGTGGGGGAAAAAAGCCCTAATAGAAGGGGAAAAACACCTCAAGAAAATAATTCTATGTTTCTCTAGGTTTTGCACTTTGAAAACTGGATAGATGGGGAAACTTAAGAAAGAGGCTGTGGGTTGTTGTTTATTTTATATATTTACTTTTTTTAGTCATGGGTTTGCCGATCAAACACTTTGTGACTTTTGCATAGAGGAAAGCAAATACATTATCTCTCTCATCCCCATCAGAGAGCCTCCAAAGGAAACACAGGAAGGACATCAGGGCCTTCATCAGAAATCACAGGTACCTACTGTCCTTTCAAACAGCCTGGCAGGATTCGAGTCCCAGGAGGCAGAAATGCTATTTCAGAATGCTAGAAATTAGGAAGGATTTTTAAAATAGGGTTTCTTTCATTTGTTTTGGTTGGGTTTATGTGGGTTTTTTTTCCAAACCCCTTTCTGCCATGTTTGTTTACAATGGGGGGATGGAAGTGATTGTATTTAAAATGTAGAGAAAACAGGCATCTTGTTGCCTTGTTGTGACAGGATTGGGCGTATGGCAATACTGTCAGTAAGGGGGGGGGGGGGCAGATGTGTATACAGAGAGCAGCTCTTATTTTCAGACATTTCATAGCAGTAATATTAATAGTTAAGCTGGGCCAATGGACCCAAAACTCTATTTTTGTATCTATTTTGGTGCTGCATTTACCTTTAATGTGGATGGGAAGATGGAGCAGGTTGCTTTGCCCTCCCTGCTACCCAGGGGAGGCTGGCACAGCGTGGTGGGGATGGGGAAAGGGGAAGGGAGGTGGGAATGGGTTAGCAAAGGGGTTTCCCTTTGGCCAAGTGGTAGCACACGGTGGTGTTGGTGTTTTGGGGGTAGGGGAGGATGTGCCAAACACCTTTAGGGGGTGACTTGAAAGCCTGGCTTGGGGCCAGTGAGCAAGTTAAGGGTTTGGTGTCCCACTTGCCTCTCTGGGACCCTGGGTGTGAGCTGACTGCAGCACCCGGGGTGACTCAGCTGTGTTTGTTTGCACTTTAGTAAGGCAGATAAAAGAGAGCACGAAGGAAGAGACAATCAGTCTGCACTGAAGCACTTGGGGTCAGGTCTGGGTTAGGCACTAAATGAAGGCAAGGAGACAAGTGGCACCCAAGGGAGGTTGAAGTCATGTTCAGCCACGGGTGTCTCAACCAGCACAGCAAGAGGCAGGCATGGGAGAGGGCAGGGGAGCCCAGGACCTGTGAGCTGTCCTACACAGGGGTGGTGCCACGTGGACAAGGCCCAGAGAAAGCCCCAGGGCTCTCTTGGGCTGGGGAGGGGGACACCCTTCTCCTAGGCTGCCAATTCAGCACCTTTCACCAGCACTAAATACACTTTATTTAAAGAGAGGGAAAAAAAGAAAGAAATTAAAAAAGAAGGAAACAAAGAAACAAAGGATAAGAATAGCAAGGGGAAAAAATGGAGAAAAAAGATAAAAACCATGGTGGTTACTGCATGGACTAGGGAAAAGGGCAGCATTTCCTAATATTTTGGCAAAAGCCAGCCAGCTTTCTGAGTCCCTCTGCGCTGCTGAGATAGGGAAAGGTCACACCACACGAGTGCGAATAAGTACAGGAGCCCCTTCCCTCCACTGGAGCAGCAGGAAACCTGTGGGCGGAGGATTTCTCCTTCCCCTGGCAGACAGTGCTTTCCCAAGCAGAGAGATCTCAAGCTGTCGGGCAGAGGTGTTTTTTGATGCTAGGACAACGTCCCGAGCCTTGGCTGGAGCCCAAGTCTGCTGCTGGCTCTGGGTTTGCTTGCTGAATTATTGAACTCCCGCGGCGTGCGCGCCGGCCGGCCCTGCCAGCTGCGGTTCGCGCGATCGCTTCAAACGGCGTGTCCTTGTCTGAGATGAAAGGCAAATCCAGGGAATTTCCTCTCCTGCCCGGCAGCAGGGCAGAGTCTTGGCAGCCCGTGCACCGCGGCTCCTTCCTCACGCAGGTGAATGACTACAAAGCGCTGTCATTTGGGAAAAAAGAAGGTCCTGCCTGGACACCCAGACCTTGCTCTTTGGAGTCGGGCAATCTGGCCATGGCTCACACACCTTCAGTCCCCCAGGATGCCTGGGGTGGCTCACAAGTCCCATGCATCATCCTCCCACCCAGCTTTGATCCTACATCCCTAGGGCAAGAGCAGAGCAAGGAGAAGGAAGACATTTCCACCTCACTTCACTCTGCTCCAGCTCAAGACTGAAGAATCCCATCTTCATCCTACACCTACTGTTGCAGATGCAGTTATGCTCACAGTTGCTGCTTCACTAGAGCTCTAGTGCCACTTCTTGGCACAGAGTAAGGCCAGAGGAAGGCAATTAGGGACTAAAAATCACCAGAAAGATGCTTATGTTTCCCACCCATACAGAAGCCCTTCAGCTGCTAGTAGAGTCCATGGGAGTTTAGAAACTAAACTAAGAATGACAGGCTTACCAGCCTGCCTTTGCTTCCAGTTCAGCTCTGCCAAGCACTGGGCACATTTGATGCCCACCACAAGCAGCATTATTTTCTCTTCCTTAAGCAGCCAGTTTCCATTTGAGCCACCTTCCAGCTCCAGGGCTGCCTGCACAGTGACAGCGAGCAGCATCCCAACAGCAAACACAGAGGGATCTTGGAAAAGGTATGACTGTGGTGAGATAACTGTCCCAGGGATGTCCTGCCAGAGAGTTTCACCACACAGGCAAGACTTTAGACTGTCCTAGGAGCCCCTGGCAAGTCTGTGCAGTTTTCAAAATCAAACATTTTCCCCCATTTGTACTAGGTTGTGTTTAGTCTCTGTATTGCAAAAGAACTCGCTTTGATAACCTATCTCATCTTCAAAGTAGGCTGCTTGAATAGTGCCAGTGATTATATTTATTAGTTAGAATGCACAGGGTTTGATATTGCAGGGTAGCTTCCAGGAATATTGATGGAATTTAACTTCACAATTATTATCTCTTCTTAAGAATGAGGCTCAGAAGAAAAACCTCTGAATAAAGCAGTTGATCTGGCAGTAAAGAGACAAAATCGGGTTCTAATTCAGTTGGATTCTTTGGAAAAAGAGAGCTTTATCCCAAATAATATTATTTCCAGATGCTGCTGGAAATTTATCACTTCATGAGCAGGAATTCTTTTTCCTTATACATAAATATAACTATTGAGAATAAAAAAAAAAGAAAAAAGAAAAAAAAAAGCTGGATAAACCTACTTACTATTTTTTTGATGAGGTAGAAGAGTTTTTCCCCACTTTAATTCTTGATTAAAGTGGCTTTCCATCTGGGACCACGGTACCATGGAAATCAGAGAGGTGCTGAACAGGGTCCAGGGCAGAGCAGGGAGCACACGAGCTGCCACAGATTGCAGGGCTTGGCCTTGACCCTGGCCAAGCACCAGCTGCCTCTGAACAGCTGCTCCGTGGCTCTGGTAATGCCCTAATTCTCCTGTCCTAGAGGCCTTTCCTGGTCAGGGCTGGGGGACTTTGCTCCTAAAAACATCAAACAGTTTCATATGCTGAATATTCTCACAGCCTCTAAACAGGAATATTTTTTGTTTTGTTTTCCTCAGACTTTTCTGGAATTCTTTTCTTATTCTTCTGCCTCTTCTAAGATCTTTAATTTTAAAGAAAATCAAAGACAATTCAAATTAGAGTGTTGGTTGCTCTTTATCTTAACTGTGGATTTAAAGACCTTGGTTTCCTAATACTGGTAAAAAAAGGTTAGAAGCAGTGTCTATTTTTAAAAAGAAAGGAATATATGAAAGGAGAAAAGGCTATTTTCAAAGGTGCCATATTTTTCACAGATTGTATAGAATCATATTTTTGTACTGTACTGCCATTACTTAATAAAACATAGTTCTTGTCCCTGTGCCAAAGACAGACAATCTCTTTCATTAAGTACCCCATTCTTTACTCCAAAACCTTGGAGCAGTGGGTAACACAACTTGGACCTCTGCTACCAAAAGCCCCAGTCCTACCAGTGCAGCTGCAGGTCTGGGTCACTGCCTCCCACAAGGACTTTGTGCATCTCTTGGCTGGGTGACTACAGGCAGCACATCCTGCCCTGCTGCAGCATCCCACAGAGCTCAGCAAGGGAAGTATCTAATCCATTCCCTTCTTGGAAGCACTCACACACTCCTATCTTCTTCTCATAGGAGATGGATGGAAGGGGCATCTTGTGCTGCTCCTACTTCAATAGATTTCCATCATTTGTATGGTGACAGGTCACTAGTTAAATAGAAAATTGAGATACAGGATTGTTCTTCGGGGTGCTAGGATGAGCACCAAAGCAGAAACTCATTAATTTTAGCATCTTAAATTATTTCAGGTTCTTTAAGTCTTCCCATTCCCTTCTCTCTTTCTCCTTAACAATTATTTCTTAAGGGCAGTTACACATCTCTTGCTCAAATGAACCCACACAAGTCTTTTACTTTGTTCAATTCTATTGCATTTTTCTGTATTCATCTCCTCTCCTTTGCCACCTGAACATTCACTTCTCTGGGGCTCAGTTCCTCAGCGCTGCAGCCTTTGAAGGGCCTGGCACAGATGGGTGTCTTGGGAAATACAGAGCAAAAAATGTGACTAAAACCATTCCCCCTAAGCAGGCAGGGTAACAGCTACCAGGGAAGTGCTTTCAGAGCCAAGCAGGAGGAGGACTCCCAGGGAATGTGAGGGTGGCCAGTAAGGGCTTTTTTGACTGTGCTCTGCAAAAGCAAAGCAGCATAAGTCAGAGAGAACGCAGTCTCTTGGGCTGTTATCCCTGTAGGACTCCATGTTTCACAGTGATCCAGCCACACAGCTGCTGTTTATTGGAAATCAGGTTCTTGTATTCCCAGTCTCCTTCTATTGTGGTGTGTAGCAAAGGGCCCCACAGGAAATAAGCTGCAGTGAAGCAGGCGAGGTGTAAGGAGCTGTTGCACACTTTGCACAGAGCATCCACTCGGCTCTGCCTGCAGGTGTTTGCACTGGGTCAGACATTCTCCTCTGAGAACTGCTGGGATGAGCAGCCCTTGGGTGATCCCACCCTGCAGGAACATTGAAGTGCACAGCCCAGGCTAGAGGTACTGGAGGTAGCTTAATGGTGGAAAGCACAGGCTGAATCAGCTGAGGACTCCCAGCCTGTGAGCTCCCTTGCAGCAGGCATCCCACACACTGGAATGATGACCTTTTTGTTTGCAGGTTCTACAGCTTCCCTTGTTCATCTCTTCCCTCACTCACTCTACCACGTTGTCCCAACATCATGCTGCCTGCTGCTCTGACATGGGAAAGGACACAAACCACGTGGCAGGCTACAAGGAGAAGGATGATTTCAGTCCCTAGCAGAGGAAATTACTGGTTAAATTGCCAAATGAGGATCCTGGCAAAGACCAGCAGAGAAGGGAAAGGGAAAGGAAAAGCAATAGGAGAGGTTTGTTTGCATGCCACATCTCTCCTGGCATCCAAGGCAGACAGTGCTAACAGGTATGGTGCAAGGCAGCAGGAATTACAAGTCTGTATTAAGTAATAAAACCATCCAGTTTAGCAAACCCAAGTTGCAGACCTCATGCACTTTACAGCCAGGTTTCTGAGTAGAAACTGTAAGGGAGTTCTTATGTTTGTGATATTCCTGCTCCTGGGTCTATTACAGACAGAGTGCTGAAGCCCATCCTGGGATAGGGCCAGAGCCCAGCAGTGCTGGAGGTGGGTCAGCCATGGTTTGAGCACAGAGAGAGTGAACAGATGGAACAGATTCAGCACAAGGGGATGTTGCCACTTTGGGCAAAGGCAGGGATTGCTTCATGCTGGCTTAACAATCCCTGCAGCACTCAAAGCATTGCTGCTGGGGCTCACAGGCTCTGCTTTGTGCTGCCACAACAAGCACGCGGGAGAGGGACCTCAGCAGTCTCCTGAGAGCAGCAGTTCCAGCAAGAGGATACAAACACTGATCCCAGCCTGAGAGTCAGACATGTCAGCACTTCCAGTATAAACTCATCCAAGTTTTTCTGGGAAGGGGACGATACCAACATAAATATTCCATCAGTCTGATCTGAAATTAGCTTTTATTTATAGATTTGCCACTTGAATTGCGTAAGTAGCTTAAGCCAAACAAGGACACCCTCCTCACCTACCCAGGGAACTGGGGCATGAGGTACAGTCATCAACTACGTGCTCAGGCTGTGAGTGTGTCTCTGCTGTGGCAGGTGAGTCAGGCTTGGCAGGGACAGGTAGGGCTGCCTGGAGCTGCCAAGTCTGAGGGGCACAGAGTGCACAGGTAGTTTTTGCTGTTAAGGCTTTTGGGAAGCTGGTCCTAGGACTGTTAGCACCGTAGCAAATCCCCTTCCCCAGAGGATCTGAGGGAAGACATGTCTGCCTTATCCAGGCACTTGGTGACACTGAGGCACTCCTGGGTTACCTGTATGACAAAACCATGAATCAGGCTCGAGGCTGCAGGCCTGCTGAGCCAGTTGGTCTGGGTTAAATGCACCACAGAATTTGGGAACTAAAATACAGCTCCAGGTTCAAGCCTGAATCAACCTTGCAGTGACGACACCCTCATGGTCACAATTACAGTGGATGCCTGATAATTGCTTAAGTCAGCATCGCCCTGTCATAACCCTGCAGAGATCAACAGGGCATGACTTCCAATGATATTAGAACTGGGGTTGGGGCTCCAGTGTTTCTTGCTTGACACCTAGTCCCCAAACACTGGCTTTTACTGAACTCAAACTATGCAACACTGAAGAGATTGTGCCACGGGCGGTGCCTTAGCCACCTCTCCTGGATATGCACGTACACATGTTCAGAAGTATCCTCATCACAGATACTTGTGATGGGCTAAAGAACCAACACGAGTTCCTGAAGAGCAGGACCACCTCTGGAGCTTGTGATGTACCACAGGAGGACACAACTGTGTTGTGACCACAGCTTCTCAGCCAGGTCTGCTCTGCTGAGGCTGCAATGTTAGAGAGCAGAGGATCAACCCCCTAGCCAAGGGTAAAGTGAAGGCAGGGATCTGAAATGAGAAAGGAAGAGCAGATCATGGCTTCTGTAAGGCAGAGGAGTCTGTAGTACTTACTTCTTGCTGTAGTTAAGTGCAGTCACAATTGCAACCTGTCCATATGGTCTTCCTGGGAGTAAAGGCTTTAAATACTGCTACTTATTCCTTCAGGGGTTGGAAAGAATTCATGAGGCTTGACTTGTCCCATGGAGGAAGAGATAAGGTGCATGGGCAGTGTCACCTCTAAAAACAGAGCTTGAGACACCAGCAAATAAAGACAGGGAGTGGAGAAGGGGCAGCCTCTGTAACATAAAACTGGTGCTGGAAATGCATCTCACTGAACAACTGCACACCAGGGTACATCCCTCACAGGCAGGAGTACAATGAACAATCCTGGCAAGTGCTTGATCAGATGCATCCTCCACTTGCCATCAATCCCACTTTTGATCAGGAAAAATAGAATAAATATAAAACCCCAAACAAATAAAAAAAATCACTAATGAATTATCTATTGATACATCCTCTCCATTTTGTTTAAGTGACCATGGCCAGTCCTACTGGTCACAGCAGTAGAGCTCAGCTGTACAAGAGACACTCAGCTAGAGGCTGACCCAACAAAGTCTTAGCAGAAGGGAGCAGAAGTTCCTTTGCCTTGTGCTTGTGTAGTCCAGGAAACAACTGAACCAGGGCTTTGAAAAACTCTGCCCTGCCTACAGTGAATTAATGTCTTTCCTTTCTGTCTCACCCTTCCCAAATCTGCTTATGTTTCTGTTCAAAACATTTGCATTCTTCCAATTCCAGGGTTAGATCAGAGGAGAAAATAAGCTCAGAAACAGCATGGACCAAGCTGACAAATCCCCAACTTAACCTACTCAAAAATGCTGTAAAAACAGCATCTCCACCCCCAGGCTGATGTTCCACACTCCTTCACCCCCTTCACAGTCCTCCAGCCCTAAGCAGGGTAACTAAACTTGACAGGGCCATTGGAAACACACAGTTCAGTACCCTAATTGATACATCCCTCCTTAACTCAGCTCATGGCAGCAGGTTAATCTGGGAATCTGTCAGCTTTGGGAGTGCCCAAATTGTAATTTCTGGGAAACAAACAGCGATGTTGTGTGAGAATTTGAGAAACAGGTAAGCAATCCCTTCCCCTCGCTGGGAAGAGTGACCTGAGTGACCTGTTGTGCTTGAACTCTGCCTCTGAGCTCCATCTCGCTGCTCGGTGCAAGGTCAGAGCATCTCGCTGTACAACCAGCACGGCGCTCCCTGGGGTGGGGGCGGGAGGTCAGGGGACACCAGCAGCTCCAGAGGCACAGGAGATGGCATTAAGGCACAAAGGCCAAGGGACTTACTTCACCACATGCATGTGGAATTAATTATCCTGAAAAATGCACTGCTTGGGGCATCTCAAGCTTACTGTGAAATGGAATTTGTACACAAAAAGATGAGTCCGTGTGGTTCCCAAGTCTGGTCACGACACGCTGACAGCACTGACCATGGCCAGAGCTCACCTCTTCCTTATGGACTTACCAAGCTGCAGCAAAGAGATGACTGTTTCAAAAGAACTGAAACTGAAGGCAACTGTGCTAAAAGCCATTCACATGCCTGTGTGTGAGATACAGCGAAACTTCAGCGAATTAAGAGACTAACAGAGAGATGTAAAGGCGAAGCAACGCACTACGGACTTCAGCCGAAAATGGCCTGACACGCAAAGGTCACTGCATTTCATCGCAGTTTACCATCCCTGCAGCATTGGTGACACCATCCTGGAAGCAGCCTTTGAATCCTGATGATGCACAAGCCTGTCCGAAGCAGCTGTTTGCGACCACCCACCCGAGATCAAACCACAGCCACGGGCAGGCCAAACATCATCAAGGACAGGGACATTTTATGGACTGTTCTCTCTCACATTCTACCACAGTGTACAGCATATCATGCTTATTATATTACAAGTGAGGAGGAAAGAAAAACTTACACTTTAGTGATATAAAAAAAGAGGGGAGGACCCAGGAATTTCTCCCGTCCAACTATAAACGCACACCCATTTACATTGTTTTGTAAATGAATTTAGAAGAAAAATAAAAATGCTAAGGTATTTCTCTTCAGGACAACCATTGCACATTTGGTTTTACTTTGGAGGGGAGATACAAACACACACAGCAGGAATACTTTCCAATTGAAAACATGCAAAATAAATAGAAGTGGGAACAGTTCAGCACCTAGAGAGTGTTTTCCTTGCGTCCTTGATAAACATTTTCTCTGTTTCCCTCAGCATTCACCTCACTAGTCAGACCCTCAAAATCTGGTATCTAGGAAGAACCTCTCCCAAAAATACCTTTGGAAAAAAAAAAGCCTATTAAGCAGTGGCATTGTTCTGCCTGGTTTTCTGTATCACTCCCATCTGCAAGCCATTTGTATGAAGAAAATCTTTGTTTCCGAAGCTTGGCTTACTGAAGCTCGTTTGTTTCAAAACACAACAGCGCCTTGACGCTGTTTATACCAGGGACGGCCAAGGGCTGGGCTGGCTCAGTGTGAGATGTTACTGGGTGCCCCATCCCTCTGCCAGCAGTCACTGTCCCCTCCCCGGGGCAGCAATGCCAGTCACCCTCCACTCAGGGTAAGAACGTGGGGTTTGCCAGCACAGACCCAGACGTGGACTGTGGGACAGGCCCTCCTGCAGAAAGGGGCAGGACAGACCCCCGAGGATTAGACCCTCTTGACATGTCCATCACGGCCCATTTATCAGCGCTCTTTTGTAAATACCAGATACACATCCGAACTATTTATTGTGAGGGTTTTGTGTGCTTGCTAAAAAAAAAGACAAATCAGGGCACAGATATTTTCTCAAGCTTGGTCACAATCAGGAAAGGATGGCAACAAGGTCAGAGTGTTTTCTCTTCCTTCTTCAGTCTTATCAAGATCTCAGAAGGAAGCAGTGGCATTAAACTGGCCTAGTTTGATCAACTTTTCAGCATGAAAAAAAGGAGCAGCTGCTGTTAATAGAACAAAACTCACCTCCCCTCAACTTCACATAAGCATCTTTAAAACAGATAATGAAATAGTTCATATTCAGCTGTTTTCATCTTCTGCCTTGCAAAGTGGGTGCTAAAACATCCTCATTTCACAGGAGATAATCAGAAAAGTATTCACAGAGTAAGAATTAATCCTTGGAGCAGGGTAAGAAGGGAGAGAGAAGTGGGCAATGCAAGTGCTCTCTGAGTGCCTCTATTGGTTCATTAACACGGGTTTGAAAAAAGAATGGAAAAGTCAGTGCTTATTAATTTTCATACTAATCACCCTTCAAGAATAGAGACTAGAGAAATACAAAATATAAAGTGCAGCCATGCTTAAAACTTAGGACGTGAAATTCTTCAAAAGGAACAAACTAGATTAATCATGAAGTACTTACATGTCTTCTCCCTGTCCACCTTCAAAAGGGACCTCCCTGTCTTTTCTATATGGATTTATTATATATAGCTACATATAAATATATACATACACAAAATTGGTATGGCCTTACACTCCATTTAAGAATATTTTGCTACACTGGTCAGAGTGCAGAGCAATTGCTTCCTTCAAATCAGTATTTTTACATCATGATGAAATAAACCTGTAACTTAGACCATTTGCATGACCACACAGACACTGTGGCAGATTATTTTTCTGGCTTGTAAAAAAAAAAATTTTAAAACAGAAGTTCTATTTCAGCAGTTTGAAGATGGAATGTAAAGTTTCTGCCGTTAAATGTATATAAAATATATTTATTGAATCATACATTCATGCTGATTCCAATAAAAAAAAAATTAAAGATTTTTCTGAAATTCTCTCCATGTATTTTTAATGCTGGAGGTTCCACGCAGCAGCCCACACTGCCACTACATTTGTGCTAACACATTTCATGAAAATAAGGCAAAAGACCATTTTTACCATTGATTCTTTTATTCTGAAGAATAATCTCTCCAATCTGTGACCTCCTGAGCTCCACCCCACAGAGGAATTCTTCCAGCAGTCAGGCTCCTGCACTGCTCCTTGCTGTTTCAGACTTGCAGGGCTAACCCAGTTACCGATACACAGCTATTCTTCCTTTCTCAGGATTCCAGATCAACTCCAGGCAGCAGAAGCAAGTTTTCCACAAGAGGGACATATCACAGCTCTGCTCTTTCACACAGCAAAGACAGTTACCCAACAGAAAGTTCACAGAACCACAGAACAGTTAGGGTTGGAAGGGACTGGACTAGACGATCTCCAGAGGTCCATGTTTGTCTTGTCTTCACAATATCCTGGATTTTAAAGTCAGGCCCAAAGGAACAGTATTTTCAATAGAGACAAAATATGCCTTAAATACCCTGCAAGTTGAAACAGCTTCTGGCCTGGAGTTTAACTGTGGCTAAGGTCCATATAAGTTAGAAAACCAAATTTCTTGTAGCATTTTGCAAGCTAGGACATGCCATTATTTTTACATAGCCGTAAAATTCTTTGGTGGATGAACTGACCTTGGTGCAGACACACAAAATGGCATTTCAGAATGCTAAAGGGACCGCCTCTCACACTGAATCTTAAAAATGGACACGATAAAAGTATTTTTCCTTCCACAGTCAGGTGCTTTGTCAAGTTTGAAATATCATCAGTGGAACAGCAGATCCCTCTTGGCGTGGCAGGTGGCATTTTGTGACAGAAAATAGAAGGGCAACATCATGCCCTTCAAATCTATTCTGAGAACATGCCATTACTCTAAAATCTACTGTCTTTAAGGAATGATAGAGTTTGAAAGAATTTTACCCAGTTGTTTCATGTCTCAGAACCAGATAAGCCATTAACAACCCCCTTGCCCTATTCTTCCATATAACATGTAAATGATGATAAAGATCTTAGAGCAGTTTTTCAAGTTACCAGCCAAGGTAATAATGGCATTGCTGAGAAATGAAATCATCACCAAGATAATGCCTTCCTGCCAGAGCACACACAGCTTAAAACTGGTTGTGTGCTGTGTGCTCCCAGCCCCAGGCAGCACTTTTGTAAGGGACCAGAGAAACAATTAAAATACAATTTGCTCAAAAATACGTCCTTTCATGACGTGCAGAATAAGCACCCGCAGAGATCAGCTCCAGTTCTTCATACCCGCCCCCAGAACCATCCTTCTCATCAAGGAGAACGAACTCCCAGGTCTGAAGGGCATTCCTGCCATGTGGCACCACGAAGGAAGCACTGGCAGACCCGCGTGGGGCTGTCACGTAAAGCTGAACTGAAATTTCGGTGTGTTCGGGACTGTGGGTGTTGGTTTTGCAGCGGAGGATTCAGACCAGGATCACCTGCTCTGCACGGCCCCGGGGTCTGGGTTTGTTGGTGTGTTTGTTTGTTTTGTGGTTTGTTGGGTTTTGTTTTATTTTTTAATTCTACCATATTAGTAAACATCACAAATTACTCATTTCAACGCCCACGTTCACGCAAAGAAACTGACACGCCACAGAAACCCTGAGCGCTGCAATCAACTCCATTTCTCCGACCGTACAAGCGCGAAGTTCGCCGCTCTGCCTGCTTCTTTTTCCCCAGAAGCACACGGGGGTAACAACACAAAATTGCCGCTTAATTCTGTTTAAAGTCAACTGGAAGCACTGGGGCCAGAAGGGCTGTTTTCGCTGCGGGCTGGGCGGGCAGAGGTCAGGTGGACCCGCCGCCTTCCCCCACCGCCCTCCCTCAGCCCCGCGGCAGCACCGGGCGGAGCTCCCCTCACAGCCCGCCCTGCCCGCGCCGTGCCGGGGGTTGGCGGTGTCTGTCCCGCGGTACCCCCAGCGCTGTCCATCCTCCCAGCCGAACAGCTCGGCGGAGCTCGGGGAGCCGCCGTTCCCGGCGGTGCCCGCCCGCCTCAGGCAGGAACCGGCCGCCGTGGCCGCCATGTCCGCGCGCAGGAGGCGGCGCCGCCGCCATGTTTCCGCCGCGCTGTGTTTTTGCCACAGAACATCGCGCCCCGTTTCTGTCTCGCCGCTCACACTCTTTTGTGTTCGCGCACCCTCGTGGCCCGAGCAGCCTCTCACCCCCAGACACGCTTTAAAAGGTGCTAGGAGTGGGGCAGCTCGCTGGAAGGATGGAAGGAAAGCCTGAACGCTGCAGGGACAGCGCTCCTCAACACAGCAGGCAGCTGGCCTGCCCAAGTTGCCAGACCAAATATAGGGCTTTGGAAGGAGGAATTGCTCACCTGGGCACAGGGATGGAGCACTTCTCTTAGGAGGACTCCTCAAGGGCTTCAGTGGGCTGGAAATTGGAGAGCAAAGCAAAATAGCTTCATCATCAGTCAGGCAGTGTATCTGACAGTGTATTGGTTCTGAAGCAAGTTCTCTTACACAGGATTCACAGTTTCAATACAACCTTCCCAGTGATTCTTCTTGAGGCTGTTAATGTATGTTCATATAACAAGCTAGAAAGAGAAGGCGTTTATCTATAATGAACACAAGCATCATAGGAGAGTTTTAAATTTCAGAATCTTTCATGTTATCAACACTGGATACGCTGTATTACAGAAAAGGCCTTGGGATGAATTGTTCTGTAATTTTAATAAAAAGAGTCATTTTATTAAAAAGGTAGATCATTAACAACAGAAACACTGTTACTCGCATTGATGAATCCCAGATTTTTTAAAAGAATACATAAAATAGCAGGGATTTCCATCTCCCTAGGGTCCAAAAACGCCACCTCCTTTTCTTCATAGTGTATGTCAGTCAACTCCAAATTTTCTTATACATTCATAATTTAGTTGAACATTAATCCAGAGGTTTGTTGGGTTCTCCTGAGAACATACATGTGAAATCTAAGTGCAAGACTTTAAGCAAGTTGCTACAATTAATATGAAACTTTTTTCACAAAGGCTCTGATCCATGCAAAGATATTGCCTATCAAAATGAATTCTTTCTGTGAATCCACTGACTCAACAAAACTATCGTAAAGGATTATTTTAACCAAATATGTTGTTTCAAAGACAACAGATGCCACTAATGTAACTCCAAGTTATCGATATAAAGATTTATTATAATACATTATTAGGATATCAATATAGTACATTAAAAGTTGATTTCTA
>JAWWES010000030.1:11212163-11224616 GCA_035583135.1 Lophotriccus pileatus | reverse complement strand
TTCTAAAACATCTTCATAGATCAGCTTGATTCTACAGACATTCTACAGATCTACTTTGGCTTCCCCAAACCCAGACTTCAGCTGCAACTACACATAAGCCGTCTTTTGAAATGTATGTTTGAAATAATTGATTCTTCAGTAGAAAATTAATGAATTATATTTGGGCCCTTGAACAATTTTCTATTCTTACACTTTGTGTGACTGGTAGAGTGCTGTCGCATTTGCGTTGCAAATTCAAGATGAGCAATTCGCTTTTGGTTGATGAAACAAAAAGGCTCAAGAGAGGATCCAAACGAGACTGGGGCCCATTGTACAGTGCAGTGCTCCAACACATAGTAAGAAATATTCCCTGTTCCACAGACTTTGCAATGCAGTGCAAAATGTAAAACGCTGAGCTGGGTGGGAGGCAAAGTACCAGAAGGGTCAATAGTCGGTGAAAGATTGAATCCCTCGCTGAGGAAATCCTGTTGTATCCAGCCTCATACAGACACAAGAAAGCACAGTAGTACAACAAAACCCCATGCAGCATATAATTCACTTTTAAAAAGTGTTGTGCACTGTAGAAGGATTTCAACAATTCCTGTCACATTCCTACAGTGGCTTGTATTTGTATGGAAACAACCACTGCACATAGATAAGTAGAGTTTAATCTGGTTTCATTTTTCAGTTTCATCACAAAAACCCCTGTTACTGGAGCTAGACACATCACTTGGAAGTGGTAGGAATGACAGGGAATGCTCCTGCTCTTCCTGTGCACCAGTCTCACAGCACACCCCCTGCAGCTGTGCACGAGACAGAAGGGGGGATGCTGCCAGGACTCCGAGTTCCTATTATCCCAACTTCTGGTTGCAGGGAACAGAGTGGCAGTGTCAGGCACCACAACCAAGTGTCATGTCATTGGGGGGCACCTGGAGAAACTGCACCTGGGAGCAGGGAGTGTAAAGGTGTAACTGCATCCTTCTGCAGGAGGGCAGAATTGCAGGGGTGAGAGCACCAGGCAGCACAATCCTCTTGGGACTGGAGGGTGACACGGAGCCAGTGCCAGCACCGCTTATGGTTCGTGGAGGTGGGCACAGACCCCCTGCAGACCTGCCCTCCATCTGCAGAGATGTCTCGGTTCTTGACTCCTGTGGATTTCCAGAGGAAGAATTGCCTAAGTTGTGCAGTAACTGGATCCTGTATTTCCAGCTCTTACTGTAACAATTGCCCATAAACTGTCTTACCAAGTGAATGACTTTTGACCTGTGCTGGAGCAGTGTTGTGGGAAGAGCAGGATGAGCTAAACCCAGTGCTTCAGGCTACGGGACAGGTGTGAGGAACTCTTACCTGTCTCAGCTGTAGCAACACCACAGTGTGCGTTACTCAAGAGGATTTGCAGCAGTATTCCCCTCTCATTCAAAATGATATGGCATCCAATCACAATTATTTTCTTAGGAAAACATGAGCAGATTCTACAGTAAGCCAATTTTCAAACAGGCTAACATCTAGAAGCCAGAAGCAGCATCATGCAACCAGCAGGTTCTCTCTCCTATGCCACTCTAAGAATTAACATACCCATTATTTATTTGGAAATTAAACTTGCAACACAGGCAGTATCACCTCTCATGTCCCCAACCTCACCTGTCAGCTGACTCACAAAACACAGCTTCAGAAAAAGGGGAAATACAGGGGAATATTGTTAAAAAACTACCCTCTGTCATTAATGGCTGTAGAATTTCTCCTCCCCGTGAGTCCAAATGTCAGGATGCAAATACAGGTTTAACAAACACAAGTTATGCAACTGGCTTTTGGGTTTCTTTTTGGTTTGTTGGTTAAGGGTTGTTGCTGATTATTTTTAAAGGTTTATTTGGATGGGGGAATAGAAGTTATATCAAGAAAAGTGGTTGGGTTTTTTTTGCTCCCCCCAAACAAAACTTCAGAAGACATAATTATGTTTTTACTTAGGATCACACTCGTTTGTACAACATTGTCATCAATAAAAGTAAGCACATATGGGCATGAAAGTAATAGTCAATTTAGTGATATCTTATAATGGAGCAGTTTGGTCAGTGAATTAAATCATGGAGCTAACTGATAAAATGCCACATCAATTTAAACCATTTGTCAAACCCTAGAACTATTTTTATTTTTTCCACATTTTCACCCAGTTCATATTCTTCTAGTATTTATTAGGTATTTAGGAGAGGTTGAAATTACAGAGAAAAGATGATGACTTACAGCATTATTTCTGGTTTGGTAACATCTTTACTGCCACTATCAGATCACTGCATAATTTGGTTTTGAACACATTCTCTGTCATCTCTTATCTGTTTTAAGATTGTCTCTCATTCAGTCTGACTTTGCATGAAGTGACCAAAAAAAAGTAAAAAAAAAAAAAAAAAAAAAAAAAAAAAAAAAAAAAAAAAAAAAAAAAAAAGCTAGTGTAACCAAGGGGAATAGACAAGGAAGAAAATAAGTAAGCAAAACTCTTCCCCCCCCCTTCCTTTAAAACAGATGTTGCCCCATGATTTACAGAATCCATAAATGATCCTCCTGTAATTATTTACACCTCTCACCCCTGACCATTTAAGTGATCTGTAACCAAGGTCACTTTCAACATGTAGCAAAACCATCTAAGGCTTTTAGTTATCAGCAGTTTATTTGTCCCTTAAAAGGAATTTATGTTGCACACAGGAAAAACAGTTTGTGTTGGTTTTCTTCTATTTCAAGCTGCTCCTTGTTTTACTTAATAAAGCAGCACTTTGGAAGGCTGGAAAGAAAAGTGAAACTGGAACTTTGGTCTCATCCTAATTGCACATTGCATGTTACACAGGAAGAAAACCACTTAGAAAGTGAGATATCAGATAAAGAGACCTGGGCATCTGCCCTCCAGAAAAAGAGGTCTCTTGGGTGAGCAGCCTCCCCCCATGGCCGGTGCATCAGCCTGGGGCTGAAGTGAACAAGTAAAACAGCAACTTACTCACTGAGAAAACACTGCACTGCCAGTTCCAGGAACTCTTGTTGTCTCCAAGTGGGTGGCACGGAGGCATTTCCCACCCTGAGAACAGGAGGGTGAGCAATGGCTCCACGGTAGGAGGCAACAGCAAAAGCACATTGTGAGTGTATCTACTGGGCAGCTGTCAACACCAGCCAGGCATCAGTCAGTAAACTAGAGTGATTCGGGTTTTGGGGGGTTTACAGCGGTTTTCTGAAAGGCACATGGGTGCTTTATAATCAGTATCAGTGCATAAACCTTTCAGACATTGTACATATTTGAAATATATGAAATGTACAGTTCTTTTTTGAGACAAAGAATGCAAGTACCATTACAGAAAGCAAACTCTTTCCTGTTTGGAATTTAAAAAAAAAAAAAACAAACCCAAACCTAACTCCATAACTATTTTTAAAATGTACTGAATCATTTTTAGAAAGGGGGAGTAAATTACTGTGATTGAGCTGCAGAATTTCCAGAATGCTGGCTGTGAGAGTACACCACACTCACACTGCACTCTCCCCCAGTTCATCAAGGTATTTCAATCTTCAGGTACGTATTGTAAGCAGGCTAATCTAAGACACAATTGTAAGGAGGGAAGGGACAAACAGTGTAACAACTCTGAAGAGAACGATAAAACAGAAACCAACACTCTACCAACATTTAGTACAACCAGGTTCAACCAGTAAGTTTGGCAAGTAAAGGCAAATGATGACTGTTCAGAACAGGTAATAGCGAGGGCAGCTCTGCTCCAGCCTTACAGCAAGCACAGGTCAAGAGATGACACACTGCAAGTCATAGTCATAAACCAAGAAAACATGGATACAGTGAAACCTGACACAGGTAAGTCAACAGCTCTTTTGTACCACCAAGAGATCTGAAGGTCTGATGTAGACATAAAGCTGCTGTTTTCATCCAGATGTTCAACACCACGCACTGCATAAACAGTGCTTTGTGCAGCACAATCTCATGAAATCACTTGGATTGGAATTACCCAGTTCTGTGTTTTACTTTCATTTCATCTTCTTTCAGAGGCAGTGGAGACCATTCAACATCTTCACACCCGGACAGACAAGCACCTTCTGTACTTCTGACAAAAATGCCATCTTATCCACTTCAGGTCTGGCAGAAGCAAGGAATGAAGTACTGCAAAAATAACGACTGCACACAACAGCTGGAACTGTAAAGGATGTGACAGAGGTACTTCCTCTTCAGTTGTATTTTAGCAACATTTGTAACAGGACCTGCCCAGCCTCAAGTCCAAGTTATTAAATTCTGCATCCAAAAAAAAGGCTTGTTTTCAATTATTTAACTGCAGCTAAGATGATGCACAGAAGGCTTTAAAACCTTTAGCTATAACCACCTCTACCTAGTAAACCTGGTGACTGAAGGAAGAACTTCTTCCCCTTGGAAAAACTCCAGCATACTCTTTGACTTGATAAAGCAAATCTAGACCTTTTTTATTTTTATTTTTTAAAACAATTTGCCAAAACTGGAATGAGAGATAAATAGAAGGCACAACAATTTTGCTTTTTTTTTTTTTATACAAATACAAACTAAACATGAAAAAAACTCCCTATTTCAATAAAAAATTTCACAAGTTCAGGAAAAGTGTTTGAAGAGTCAAGTTCTAGACATTTAAAAGCTATCCCACAATCCAAAATTTCAAAGTGGTAAAACAGTAGTTCGAATTCCTTTCTGTGATCATGTATCAAAAGAAAGAGAGATTCTACAGATACCCATTATTCCACTCTTACAGCGCCACAAAGAGAAAGGTGAAAGTCAATTTTTCAAGTGGCAATATCTCCACACCAGAGGATGTTCATATGACCCTCAAAGAAACATCAATAGTTTTGTTTTTCTGCCCTTGAAATACTTGCCAAGTACTATGTTTTCCTACAGGCTCTTGAACGCATGCACGTGAAATATCATTCCACTGACTGAAATGCACCCAAATTCAGTAGAAAGGGGAGAGAAAAAAAAAAAGAAAAAAAAGTAGAGACATTCCTTTAGGAAAAACCACTGGTACCAAAAAAATTCAGTCCGTAAGTTTGAGGTGAACAAAAAAAATTCAGTTCTTCTTCTCTTTTTAAAATCCACTTTTCCTAAAACGTTGTTCCACAAAGCTGGAATCTGGGACAAGGACTAGAAAAAAAATAAATCACAGAACCATAACACAAACAAAAAGGGGCCAAAATAGTATCAAACGTAGCAGTCTATAACAGGCTAGGGCCACATTCCAAGATACCCAAGGCTGAAATTCACAAATCTGCAGGAAAAAGGGTTTGCGCCTCCGCGTCAACATCCGCGATGCCTTCACTGGCGTTGCCCGATCCCTCTTCCAGCTCCAAATCCTGGCTTCTGGGACATTCCTCCACGTGGAGGCCCTCGAATCCCACCTCCCAGCCCCCCACGAGTGCCTCCAGGTCCACGAGGTCTGTTATCTCTGCGGTCACCCTCCCTGGCAGCTCGTGTCTTCTTCTCCTCCACGTTCAGGCGCACCTCTCCCCTGAACATGATGGGCTGCAATGAAAGCAGAGAAGGGACTTTCAGTAATGACCCACCAGTAGCTCTTCAAGGTCAAGCAGGTTCCTGCAATCCTGTCTCATATCCTCCTCTCCATGAAAGACTGAAGTGTTTTAGGATTGCTTACGAAACAATGGCAAGTCAAACTATGCATCCAGTCTTGCCGCTTTACTGGAGAAGGTAAAAAGATGCAAAGGAGTGACACTGGAAAAGCAATCTCAGGCTCAACACTGAGCATTCTGACATGTTTTAGAAGAGGAATTGCACTATTAACAGCAACCTCCTTTCATTACTATGTGGTAACTCAGTCTACCACTAAGTCCCAGATGATTTTTCCTATGGCATGAAGAATGTCAGAACCTCTCTGCCACCTTGCTGCACAGGCCAGTCAAGTCTTTCACTTAGGTCAAGCTCATTTTTTTTAGAACTGCAGTGACAAGTGGCTGCTTGATTAAGAAACCTCAGTGAAGCAAAACCAGAAGAGGAACAGGACTGCAACATCCCGTGAATCCCACTTACAACCATACAAAAAGTTGAAGTCCACAAGAATCCACCAACTACAGGACTAATTGTTCCACACAAGAACATGAAAAATATGACCCAGCCTTGGTACAGGCACAATGCTTTCTCATCCAATGGAAAGGCAAGCCATTCACATCTGCTGAACTGACTGTGGAAGAACAGACTGAAGGATGGAGCACGCTGTGCAGCACAGCTGATGGCTTGAGGAGGGCAAAGACCAGCACACCACGTTAACAGCATAAACACCCACATTTCACATCAGGCAGCAGACATCAAGTTTAGCTTTACTGGCTGTCCACCAAAGCCTTATCCTGAAAAGAAGCCCTACAGTTTCAGGTTTGCTCAAAGCACTGAGCCTGTCTGCAAGGCGATTCCCACAGTGGATACTACAAAGAGAATTCAGCGCTGTTCCAAGCAGGGCAGGAGGTGTGTTAAACTGCAGTGTACTTGCACAGCCCAGATCTTCACCAAGGACATCCTTTCTTCTCTACTTCCTCACTGCACAGAAGCATAGCCAGTAAATTTCTGTGCTTAAAGTGAAAGGCAACTTGGGTGCAGATTTTTAAGCCTTGAGATTTGATCTGAGTTTGGGATGTTTCATATGCGCAGACACCTTTCGATGTGGGATGCCAGCAGCGTTTGTGGCAGTGCTGATGAGTCAGGGTACCCAAAGCTCAGCAGCCCTAGGACTCTTGCAGGGGTAGATCAAGATCAGGATGCTCACAGAGGTGCTTCCTTAAGTGCGTCCAGGCTCACTGCCTACCATGCAGTCATGGGTGCACACTCTGCATTAGCAATCACTGCTGACAGGCTGAGCAGGTACCTCCTGCCTTTGTTAGCACAACTCTTTTCAGCCTGCACACCAGTACAGCTTCTTCCTTTCAACCTCTTCAACAAACAAGATTCTACTTGTCCATAGAATCAGACTCTCTTCTCTACCTTTCTGAAAGCTATTTAGCTGCTTCCTGTGTTCAGCAACTTCCCCTTAGAAAAAAGTTCTGTAATGAATAAATTCATGTCCACCTAAGTTGTTACCAGCTACTTCAATGACAAAAGACTCCATCTGTACAAGTTCTGCACAAGCCTTCCTAACAGGAGAGAAAGACATCAACACCTACTTTAACATGCTCAAGAAAGGCAAACAGGACCAAGTACAATCTTTTCCTGTTAATCTGAAAAACAGTCTGTTGTCAACAGACCAAAAAGCACTGACTAGAAGTTTATTTACCCTGTTACTAAGGATCTTCTGAACTGGTTCAGGATCATCAAACACCACAAACCCAAAATTGGGGAGCTTTCCACCACTGTTGATGCGGAGTTCAACAACATTGCCGTAGCCTGCAAGAGAAAAGCCAAGTTCTTGGGTCATACATTAGAATGCTCTGTTGACCACGCCTGTGGCTGCAACCCCCAACCCCTCAGGGCAACAAAGCAACCAGCTTACTTTGGAAAAAGTCTTTAAGTTCAGATTTATCCACATCATGGGGAAGGTTCCCAACAAAAAGCTGGTGACTGTCTGGGTATCGCACAATCCGTCTGGTTTCCACATCGCCTTGTTCACCCTCACGAACTTGAACAAAAAAGTGAAACTTATTTAAGAAAAGCCACTTCCCAGAACAAAAAGAAAAGCCAGCCATGGTCAGAATTAGCATCGTATACAAGAATCAGAATTCACGCTCCTCATCCATTCACATATATAAAAAGATAAGCATTCTACTCTGGCAAGGTTTTAACTGTTTGCTTTCTATCATCTGAATGAGGCCAAACACTCAAATAGAAATCATTTGCCTAATGACAAAAATAATGAGGTTTTAAAAGCTTTAATCATCACATTGCTTCCCCAAAACCCTTTAAACAGCAGAAAACAGCTTATTCTTTGCAGCTGCTCTTACTTGGCCTAGGACCCCTCTGTGGTGGGATGCTTGTTCGCTGCTCCCTCACTCGCTGATCCCGCTGAGGTCTCTGAGGTGGGGTCTGAGACTCGGGCTTTGCCTCAGGGCGGGGCTGGATCAATTCAAAAAGCAGTGAATGGTTAAGTGTCAGACAGACATACCAGTAGAGTTCAGCTGTTAAGAGCTCGCTGTCAAGTTGTTGATAAAATACAGGAAAAAATGATAGTTCTTTACACCTGTGATTAAAATGCATGTTAGCTCACACTGGCTTATATGCTAAAAGCAGGCAGCACTCACATGAACATTCCCTGGTTTTCTTCCACGAGAAGCAATTACTTCTCAATCCAAAAGCCAGAGAATAACATCTTTATCAAAAAAAAGTCTATCAGGAACCACAGAATTTTAAGTCTCTGGAGTCTGAGAAGTCAGATCCATAATCAAGTAGATTTCACTGTATTTTCCCCCACCTCAGTTTACTGCCAGCCAGTTCAGCACAAACTTCTCCAGGTGCTGGATTCTTACCTGAGAGACCGGTACTTTCACAACATGAGGTGGTATTCCTGACACTGGAACAGCCCCGCTGGGAGGAAGGTTCTTGCTCGTTACTGATGCCCAGGAAAACGTCTTAAAAGAAGAAGATAATACAACTGTATCTCCTTTTGAAATATAGTCCTGATAGTACAGCTAACAGACACAGGATAACTATAACAAATTTTAACCTATCCTTGAAATTCAGGATCCAGCCACTAGTTTCCCTGCAACTTCCTTCAAATCATTTAAATTCAAAAGACTCTGTGCAATGACAACACAGTCCCACTTCCACCCTATTTCTAAATTCTACATAGAATTGAAATAGGACACAGCAGTGACCCAAGACCAAGCAGAACATCGAGGTTAACCAAAGTACTGGTTTCAGGAGTCCACTTCTGCCTCCCTTAACACTGGGGAGCAACAAAAATCCCCAGGTAGAAATAAAGTCACATTTCACCCATTTTCCTGACTCAGCATGTTGGTTGCAATCTGTTAAGAATTTCAGCAGCTCTGTTTACAAACAGATCTGATCCTCTCCCTGCTGCCACACAGTTCCCATACCTACCATATACACAAAGCCTAACCTTAGCTCCTGGTATTTTAACCAGCTGTTACTAACTAGAATTTCAACCTGTTATCATAAACAAAACAAATAGGAAGTAGGCAATTGGTTACAAGCAGAGTAATGGGGGAGGAGGAATTAGAGCATTCAAACACTTATTTCCAGATACTTCTCTTGACAGAGAGAGAATGCTCTGAAAAAAGACAGGAGAGCCAAACATACTGATGAAGCCACCACATTATAAAAATGACTCATCCATTGTCATTACCCTTGAGTCCTCTTGTACTGCAGGAGCTGGATCAGCAGGAGCTGGAGAAGGACTCTTCTCCACAGTCTCTTCTGGAGCTGACTCCTCTAACACTGGCTCAGACTTCTCTTCCTGCGCCTCTGGTTCAGGTTCCTGTTCAGGTTCTGCCTCCGGCTCAGGCTCTGCCTCTGCAGTCGTCTCTTCCAGGTGTTCCTCAATGTCATTGCTATTATACAGCAGCACAAAAAGGAAGAAAAGAGAGGTGGCATTGTATTTATTCTATAACTGGTGATAAGGAATCCTACTTGACCAACAGAGAAGTCAGGCACACGACATCTGAGAGGAAGAACAAGGCTAATCTGAGTAAGGCCACATTGCACAGGGATGCAAATTTGCATTGTTACACTGTAAAGAGTAAAAAAAACCCAGTCTCCACGTTCAGCCTAACAGCATATTGGTTTCAACTGATCAATAAACAAAAATCTTTTTTGATTGTAAAAGGAAAACCATGAATAGCAATAAATTCATTTGACTTGTTCTGCAAGCAGTCTGTCTTACACAACATCTGACTTCACCTATAAATAAACTGTTACCTGACGGCCTGCTCGTAGTAAGCACCAGTATCATCGGGAACAGCCTCAGGTGTCTGCTGTCTTTCCTCAGGTTCCTCACCTTCCTCCTCTGATTCTAAATAAGGTCAGAAAAGCAAAAAAATACATCACATACATCTTCAGTATGAGGTTCAAAGACAAGGCACTTACCACAACATGCAGGTGAAGTGGCTGCCAAAGAGTACTATCAAGATGTGACATGGAACAAACATTTCCTTATATTTCCACAATCACTTTGGTTACTCAGTTTTGACCAAGTTTAAACAACATGTTCCAAATACTTCAGAGAACCAGATTTATAACCTACAAATCTGACTGCAACTGCCAAAACAAGTCTTACAATTCTTTTAATAGAAACAGAATATGCCAGAAAAATAATCATCTGCATGTCACAACTCCCTGCTGGAGTGTAAAGAAACTACAGGGAAGGAAAAAAAAAAACCCAACCCTACAAGCACATAGAAGTTAACACTGATCTGCCTTCTCCAGCAAGAGGATTTCCTTTGGTCAGGACACAGAATGTTGATATAGATCCAGAAACAAACTAACCAATAGAACCATCCAAAAATGTCTGCTACTTACCCTCTGGAGGCTCGGTGTCAGAGTCCCCAAAAACCTCATCCTGGTAGCGGAAGATGTCATTGTGGACATAGAACTTGTTTGCAACAGAACCCTAGAAGCAAAATTGAAGGGAGAAACTGATTCAATTACATCTATTCAGTAACATAAGAACTGAAATTATATGAAAACAAGAAACAAATCATCCTTCCCATGTATGGTTAACCCAAATTTGCCTCTTAACAAAATATCTTATGCAGGACAGGAAAACAAGACAGACATATCACACTAACAAGTATGCATGAAACAGGAAAAAAATGTATTAGTGCTTTTAATTCCAACAGCTCACAACACTGACAAAGAGTGAATGACAACTTCCTAGTGTCAAAAGTATCAATTCTTATCTCCAAGTCATACTGGAAAATAGAGTAACATTCTTTCTTCTAGTTCTTTTCAGTGAGAGGACCAGTTGCTGGGAGAGCAAAGCAAAGATAACAACTTCGATATGCTCAAGAAAAAAATATGCATTGCACTAGGAGTCAAAAGTCAGGATATTTACAACTCTAATTTTGATATGCAAGGTTAATGTACAATCATGCAGTAGTAGCCTAATTCCCGAAGGAATTTTCAGAATGCTACTGCTGACTTTAGTGGCAAGCTACCTCCCCAGTGTAACCCTGCAGATTCCAACACAACCAGACAGAGCTCACGGATCCTGACAGGGTTCCAGAAGCACTGGAACGCCCCAGGCCCTCAGGACATCGTACCTCGGGTGCGAGCACAAAGGTTTGCATGAACCTGCGCACGGGCTGCATGTTGTTGGAGAGCTCCCCCATCACCTGCACCACAACACCATCGTTGAGGGTGGCGTGGGCATCCACGTGACGAATCTTTGTGTGGCAATCCTTGAAGTTTAATGACAGCACCTTCTTGTGGATGTCCTAGGAAAGGATGGTACAGATGGGTTACACTGCAGAAGCCATTTCTGCTCGTTAACAGTTTTCAAAGAAAGCAAAACCATGAAACACTAGTTTAGAATATATTCCGTAAGTCTGGAGAGAAAATTTGGCAACATCCTTTTTAAGTTTGCTTTGCAAGCAATTTTACATTATGAGCTTTCCAATAAAGGAAGTACATCTTGCCTAACTATTGCTGTTTACAGTTAAGACAGTTTATTTTTTTCCAGAAAGCACTTGGACAGAGAGGGGATGAATCACAGCTGGATATATTTCTCTTGCAACCACAAAGGTGACAAAACAGAAGGAAAGAACAGCCTTTTTTTCAGTACTTACAGATTGCCCATAGACTGCATCAGCTGGTTTTCCATTGGAATCCAAGCCACCATGGACATAAGAAGAGTTCTTTCCATAAAACCTGTTGTAAAAAAATATTTAAATGCTAAGCTTTGCTATGCAAGAACCTTAAGCCTCTACATTACAGTACACTACGAATAATACACTGTCAAGCAAGTTTTCTGTCTGAATCACTGGAAGAGAGCCATACAATCCTATAATCCTGCTAGCAATTTGGGGGTGGTGGGAAAATGCAAAGTTCTCTGGTGTAAGCTGAGAGACCCACGTACTAACAGCCTAAACCAAAGTCTCACAGGAGCTAATGATCCAATCCCATCATTCCCTGTCTGTACAAGGTCTCCAAAGTAACATAATACCCTCAACATCCAGAATGCTGAAAGGCTTCCCCTCAAGTTCTGCTTCAGGCTTGAGCAAGGAGCAGTGGTACTGTTCTGCTCATGTACAGTAAAGTACTTTCAGGTCAATCTTCCTTTCTGTAACTGAGGGATTATGAGCTAAAATGCCATAAGCATCACAGGGCTGCACTCTGCCAGCAGATAAAAGACTAGAACTGAATTCCATGGCATGTGAACTTTCCTCTGACCTAAAAGGACAAGGTCAGCTGTCCACCTAAGTGGAACACACTCTGAGTAAGTGCTCCTGAAATTGGAAGGAAGAAGGTTTTAGAAGTTGTTTGTCTGGCTACTCAAAGCACAGCAAAACAAAGCACATCTTCATAAA
>JAWWES010000030.1:11177383-11209704 GCA_035583135.1 Lophotriccus pileatus | reverse complement strand
CAAGGCGATGTTTGACCACACATACAGACAATACATCCAAGGATGTCAGAGCATACAGACAATACATCCAAGGATGTGATTGCACCCCAGCTCCCAGCAATGGTCAGCACACACTGCATCCAGCTCTGCTGGAATACACAAATTCCTACACTGGGAGGTATGCAGTAAGGGTTCAAACCAGAAGATGTAACAGGAAAGCTACTAATACAACAAGAAAGAGAGCTATAATTTCACATACATTGATGTGTTTTGCTCTGCTTTCAATACAACCACACACAGGTACTTTTTTCTCTTTGTAAGCTTAAAAATAAAAAAAAAGAGTCTTCCCATCCTACTTTTAAAATGCACATTATTAGGTTTAAACACAGGCTGAAAGATCTGATGGGCTCCAGAGGATGCACACACGAATGCCCTCTCTTCCAGTAGGACATGTGTCTCACCACCATACAAAGAGATATTATTTACATGATAATGCCCAGAAAGAGTACGACCAAATGTGATGATTCTGTGACCTAGAACTGAAAAGAGCTTCTCTAAACATCCAGAAGCTTTCAGCTGTTTGAAGATATTTTCAAGAGCTAACCACGAAGAAAGAAAGCGATAGTCCATGGTTGGGTCTGGCCCGCAGGAAATGCTCAGATTCTGCAAACCACTTTCATTTCAGGAAGGTTCCACTATCTGTGGTTATGAAGCAGATTTTGGATTCCAAGTGTAATGTATTACAGATGTCCAGCACCCAGCACAGTCTGAAATGACAAACACCTCCAAGATATAAACTCATGTGCCTTCCAGTGCACGTTAAATTAGATCCCCATAAAATATTATCAGACAATAAGAAAAAAAAACCACAGTAAAGTAAGGCTAAATGGTGGATACCACTGCTGATTTCCTCATCCCACTTTGCTTCCTCTCAAGCACTTGTGAAGCTCTATCAGTACTAGGAGCAGGCCAAGCCTAAAGCAGTGGGAGTGGGAATGGCAAACAGAGAAGACTTGCACATTTTAGAACCAGTCAACTTAACTGACACTGCAAGATCCCATTTGCTCCACAACAGTTAAAGAACTTGCTTCTGTGCTGTCAGTTCAAAGATGGAAAGTCAGTTCTACCATATACCCTCAAGATCCCCATTTGGAAAATGACTGGAGGTGTACTTAATTTCTTTGTAAAAACTCATTTCCCTGGAATTCAAGCTTATTTCTATAGATGTCAACAAGCAGGTTTTCTGCCCAGTTCTGATAAGAAATCAGGCTCTGAGAATTATTTTCAATTGCTTCTAGAATATGAACACACAAAGCTTGACATCCTCACATAATGGCAAGCTGTAGCACTCAAATCTCAACAGCTCATTCACCAACAGCTCCTCCAGACTCCTGCTCTTCAGTGAGAGTCCTCACCTGTATTAACCCCCAGGCACATCATCCTCCACGCTGGTCTGAAGAAACACTGAAAGTAAAGTGGCTTGTGTTGATGATGTCTGTCATACATGCTTAAAAAATACATAAAGGAACTTCCCTACTGCTAAGGGTGAAGAATCCACCAGAACTAACCCCTAACATGCAAAGAGGAATTGCAGAGTGCCCAGTTGTCATCAAGCAGATCTTGGTAAAAACCTTTACACGACCTAATCAGAGGACAACAATCTGTTTTTACTGCTGCTGCACCTGCTGCTACACTGCCAGTTGCCATCTGTTCTTGTTCTCCAGCCAGCACAACCTGAATGACAGAAGCCAAGCATCTCCTGAGAGAGTATTTGCTCCCTACCATTCAGGAGCAATTTACTACTCCACTATTCCCCAATCCAAGAAAAATTGCAAATACTTTATACTACATTTCTATTGCACAGCACATAATGGTACCAAATGTTTGAACTGTCACTACCTTACTCCTGATAGAAGCTTATCCACACATTTTCCTGTCAATTGACATAATGATGAAAGGGTGAAAATTGACAGGAAGAGCCGAAAATCAGATTATTTAAGATTCATTCATAATCAAGCATTCATATTACTCCATATGACAACAAATTGGATAAGCTGAATTGTAAAAAAATACTCTAGGACAATTCTGCAGCATATCCAAACCTCTTCCTTAAACCAAGGACTTACAGGAAGACAAATACCTCCTTTACAGTGGTTATCACCTGGCTGGTGGAAAATTCCACCATCTGTTACAATGCTCCCACTTGGCAGAAAATCAATGTCAGGCACTGAATTTCTAAAATACTGTTATGTAAATTAGAGCCATTTATGTAAATTCCATAATAGCAAATTCAGATTTAGGTCCACAAAACCTATTAGTATATTAGTATTCAGAAAAATGGACTCAACAGTCAACAGCTAGCATTGGTCAGTATTTTCTTAAACTGCAACACAGTGAAAGCAAACTAATTATTGCTGTCCCAAATCCATTTTTAGTTGTTGGGGTTTTTTTTTTGTTTTGTTTTAATTTCTAAATCAGACAAAGAGTTTAGTCTGAATCTGTTTCTACTAGACTTCCTACACAACAGGAGCCTGTCCTATGCACATCACAGGATGTTCAAGCTCTCAGAACAACTTGTCCCGAGACTCAGGCAAAACCCCTTGGCCTGATACAACAAGTCAAAGGACCACAAGCCACTGAAATAAAACATGCAAGTTAGAAAAGCCCAAATTTCACTTTCCAAAGTGCGTGGCAATTTTAAACAACTTCTGTCAAGAAAAACATCAGAACTAACAAAAGGACAACTTAAAATTGAATCATAATCTCAGCAGGTTCTGGTGTGTTTTTAACATTATCCTTCTGTCTTTGTTCTCTGCCACCTTCAATTCTGTTGTTTTGACTTGCATTTCGATGTAAGAAACAGTCTCAAAAAAGCCAAAGTTACTACAACGCATCCTAGTTCTGCCTGACTGGAATATTACACAGCAGTTCACTCTGTCCTTTGGCTGTTCAGTGCTATAAGGTGACATTTGATACTCCATTCCTTCCCATCCCTATAAACTGGAGGAATTTACCAAAACAATCATGTTGCTCCCTCACTCTTTTAATTACAGGTTTAACCAACTAAGATATTCTCATAGAGCTGTTACACTATTTCCAACAACTTCATCAATTTCTATCAAATATAATTCACACTGATCATTTCTACAACTTTACCTCTGACTATTCGAAAGCAATTCTGACAGTATGATTGATGTATTACACATATGATGAAGTTATTTTTTCCCTCTAAACCAAAATGTCAAACTTCTCACATAACTCTATACCCTCATTCTGGTATCATTGAGTTCTTTAACTTAAAAATGTTTTCTGAAAATGAAGGGACACCCAGAGAAGCTCACACAGAAAAGAGTTGTCTGTATCCAAACACAACACACTACAAGTCAGGCAAACAGAAATTTTGCTTGAAATTAAAGGTCTGGTCAACAGTTAATAGGATTGCCTAATTAAGTGTCATTTGGGATTTCTCCAAGTTGCTTAGCAACAGGTGAGCAAGTTCAAAGCCACAAACCATTTATCTAGACAGAATAACCAGCACTGGAAGCAGTTACTACTCCTGTTTTGGACAAAAAAAATTGCCAGTACAAATAAAGTCATGAAGAAAATGCCTAATATGCCTGTAAGAAGCAGGATGTAGATTGAAAGTTCAACAACAAAAGCAAAACAATTCCAGCTAATTCCAACTCTCCATATATTTGACATGACTATCATCTGCTCTTGCTGCTGACTAAGCAACAAAAGAGAGGCTGGTACCTGTGTGAACCACGATATAAAACATCAGAGTGTGAACAATGAAACACAAACAGGCTAAACTTGCACCCTTAGGCAAATTCCAGGGCCCATCTCAACTGGGGATTTATATCATCACACCACCTTGCTCTCAAGTAGGAAAAGTGATCTTAACCTTCCCAAGGAAATGGGTACTTAAAAGCAGTACAAGATTACAGATACACCAAGATATCCTTATTTTAATACAGCCTAAATTATCCAAGGGGAACGAGAAACCCAAAACAATCCAGTTGTTGACCCAAGACTAGTGAGCAGCTGAAGTCCCAAAACACTAATCTGCTTTAAAAAAATAGGTCTCATTCCTTGCCTCCCTCTGGATGCAGAGGTAGACAATGTCCCAGGGAACAGTGTCACAGCAACACAGCCCGTATTTTGGACAGAAGCCATTACAGCTGCCTACCTGTACCCAGCTCGTCTTTTTTCCATTTTGACTGATCCAGAGGGAAAGTATTGTCTGCCTGGAAGAAATTATCTTAAAGGCAGCACTATTTCACAGGAGGCAAAATGCTTGAAAGCCACAGTCAGTGATGGCTAACTTATCCAGAGGATCAAATTGGAGCAAGTTGTGAGGTTACCAGCATCCAACTCTAACTATTATCTCTGGAAAACATTAAGATAGTCCATAACATAAACATATTCACTAGGAACTTCCAGAAGCAGGCACTTCAGAGCAGTGTGAGGTACCAGACATGTCATTCAGACAGGGAAGCCTTTAATAATCTTCAAAACCAACACCTAATAGAACATGGAACGGGACCATCAAACTCAGCACAGCCCTTTCTCCATTCTCAGGTGACTCATGACCACGGTATGACCCACACCACCTACACAGGCAGGCAGTGCCTAGGTTCATAAGATACTTGAGCTGTTCCAGGGAGCTGGATCCTGAAAAAATAATCACACAGCAACCAGAATCATCAGGCAAACAGCTTTCTCTGTGCTTAATTATCCAGATGCAGCACAAAGGCAGAGCCCCTTCTGAAGCTCTCTGAGACACAACACTGAGGGACACTCTAGAAAAGCTACATATTACACCAACATATGGACAAGAAAAACTAAATTATAGAAGCTTCACTATTTTCTAATGAAAGCATCCAAGCAATCAAATCAAATTTAAGCACAAGAAAAGCGTTTTCATCAGAAGATTAAAAAATAATTCAGAACTGCATTCAGCACTGTCCATGCCAGTACTGAAAAACCCCTCTGCTTGCCAGTGGCAGATGGGAAACCTTACTCAGCAGCAATGCACAGCCCTTCAAACACTGTGAGAATACAAATAAACAAACCAGCAACTGCTGAAGAGCTGTCACTGTAGAACTCTGCCTGTGTTTTTGCTAACAAACCCGAGTGTGATCCACAAGTTGATGGATACGATGGAATCCTCCATTTTTTAGACAAAATTCAGTGCTCCTTGGATTTTTCAGCTCTCCCAGGCAAGAGAGAGACAAACTGAAGATTTCTAATGCTAATACTCAGAGTCTAAAATAACAGAGACCATTCTGGAGAAATGCATCCTCTAGAGCATTAAGCTGAAAAGCAGAGGAAAAAAAATACTAAGACTACCTCAAGTGTAATTTAGGGTAGTTGAGATCAGCATCTACAACTGTACAGTAAGGAATGGACATTCATCTGGGCAAGGAAAATGATACCAGATACTATTCCTGTAGTTAAAAGCATAAAGGTCCAAAGACAAACAGCAAAATAGGCCCTGTTTACAAGGGGAGAAGAAAAAAAAAAGAATCCAATCTAAAATAACCTTGAAAACTTCCTATTAGAAGTGATATAATAAGAATTTCTCACCAGTCTGGTGTGGGTTTTTTTATTCCTCCCTCAAATCACTTTGCCTTCCCTGAGTGCTGAGCCTGATTTGGTGCAGATTTATTTTTTCTTTTTTCCTATTTAAAGCTATTTCACCTGGCTTCCAAATTCCTACTTGTTATCAAATCAGATTCTCCTAAATATGCTCTCTCAAACCTGGGTGAAGGACTTCCCTTTCTAACTGGACCTATTCCAACCTATTTACCCTACAATAAGAAATAATGTTTTTTTGCAAAATTACATTTTAAACATGCAAATCTCCTTCTAAAGGGTGGGAGGATAGTGCTAGCCTGAATGGTTTGTTTACTCTTTTTAAATGAAAAACAACAGCCAGCTTTCTGCCTGTACTGCTCTCCAGCCTGCTTCATGATAAAGCAGCTACTTAGACCCTGTGATTTTGCCATTAGAACAGGTTTTGTTTTGACATCCAAGAGCTGCTCCAACATCTCCATGAAGTTGGCAGCAGGTCCAGTCGTCTTCTCTTAGGTCTGCAAATTTTCCATTTGGCTCCACTGCAGCTTCTTAAAGTAAAAAAGCAAAAGTTACTCATCAGCAGTCGGAAGAGGCAGATCACAACACCGAGCTACAGACATTGCAGTGACATTCAAGCTCACTCCCTCTTGCATTAAAACCCCCAGGATTAAGATTTAACAAAATATTTTCTGCATGCCAAGCAACAGATAACTGTAAAGAGAGTCAACTCTTTCACCTCTACCCACTTAAGTCACGGAGGAGCTTAAACTTCATAGATGAACTGTAACTGAGCACTCAGGACTGATCCATCACGGCAGTGTTACGTTAAAAACAAAACAAAGTCAGTCCTGTAGCAGTCCTGAAACAAGAAACAACAGTACAGGGCAGAGCACAGGAAAATAGAAGATGGCCACCAGCATTTCAGAAGGCAGCACTGCACGTTTGCCTCAGCAAGGAGTCAGGTTCATCACAGATTATCCGTCCATGACTGACAGCTCCCAGGCTCCTGCTCTGAAAGCAGCACTCCACCAGCCATGCCTTCCTGGAAGAGGCCCAGACCTCACAGAGCAAAACTAGGACCTCAGGCCACTGTAACATTAATTCACTGCCTGCAAAGTTTTAATGTCTTTCTAACTTAGGAGTATCAAGTCTACCAGCAGTTACACCAAGAAGTTAATAATTACTTCAACAGCAGATTTTATACAAGCACCTGTAAAGAAGCATCCAGTCTCCTAGACCAAGCTATCACTTTTACTTTTGGTTTGTTCCAAGCAGAGCAGACTACAGCCAGCACAGCAACGAGCACCACCCTGCTAAAGTCCTGCTCTACTTTGATTTCCTCTTTGATTCTTTATTCATCACCTTCCTCAGTCAGACAAAAAGGAAGGCCCAGGTGCTAATATTAAAAAATAGAATAATCAACTCAAACGTCTTCTAACTCAAACAGGCCATTTATGCTCATCATATGAGTGCTCTCTCATCAGCTACTGTTGTTATGAACAGAAATATCAAGAATTTAGAAACATCATCTTCACTTTATTTTATTTTCATTTAAAGTCTTGCTCTGTATATCTGCCTTACAATTGCAAGGTGAAAAATAAAGCATTAATGTTCTGAACTACAGTTTGCTGTTTCATGGGGTACATAAAGATTCTGTTTATAACTAAGATGTTCAAACCTCATCAGTTGTTTTGAACTCCATCAGTGCTGCTGTGCCAGTAGCAAAGTGAGCAGCAGAGCAGGGGCCTTGCAATCACAGTATGAACAAGTATTCTTGTACATTTTGTTGTTTCTTAGGCTGCAAATGCAAAAGATCACTACAGAAGATCCTGATGTGTGCACTTGACCCACACAGACAAAGTCTTGTCCACCAGGTCTACAACTTTGATTTTAATTATGCTTTCCAGTCTTCAACTTAAGGAGTCCACGCTTTAAAGAACACAACCTAGCAAAAAAGGCAGTTGCCAAATTACCACCAGTCAAGAACTGGAGGCCACTAATGGATACAAGATTCTTTTTAAGATTTTAAAAAATTATATGTATGTATAAAAATGTATAAAAATAAGATGCACATTTGCAAAGGTTCCAAAGTTGATTTAATTATTTTTCTAATAGACTTAGTCCAGTTACACTTTTTAGTAGGCTTTAACACTGCCTTTCAGGCGAACTAGTCCCTGGAACACGTGATGCTTATCAAAGAGGTGGTGAGATCTCCATCATAAAGACAAGGATTTAAGATCCTAAGCATGAGAATATGTACAGCCAGCCTTTAATTTAGCTATATATGCCATCCACTAACCTTTTTTTTTTTTTTTAAAAACTAGACTCACAGCTTTGCAACATTACATATATTGACCGAAACACCCCAAGAAAGGTGAGTTCAGTTCACGGGCTGAGAACATGCTACCAACCAGCATCACTGAAGTACCCCAGAGCTCCAGCAAAATCATTTGGCTTATTCTTTACAGAGAGTGAATAAGGAAAGTGAAAATTTGGTCAAAGGGAAAACTTCAGAAAAGGACTGAGATGCAGGTTTTGTCTGTCAACTTCTGCACTTCCCTTTATGACATCAATCTGAAAAGTCTTCTAGGCTAAAAGTGACCCAACACACAGGCTCTCCCCACGTTTGATTTATGGCACCTGGAAGCATCAGCTTCCAAAGCCTGGTAGTAGTGTCCACATTTCCTAAAGCTGTCACTCCTGGCTGTGAGAGCACGGGCTCGCCAAAAATAGCACACACTGGAAACATGGCGGCTCGCTGCAAATGCTGCTTTCACCCGGTTGTGGGGAAAAAAAACCTTTTCTTTGTAAAGAATACTTATTATGTGCGTGCGAGCGTTAATGGAAAAGGTCGCCAGGTAAGCACGTGGAGAAAGAGGAATTCATCGGATCACCCAAATCAACACTAAGAGGTACTGGAAGGTGTAACGAAGCCTTTTCTCTGCTTTTTCTCCAGCATGTGTATCTGGGGCCTTACAAGAGGCTGGAAGAGTCTTCATACAAGAACTACTTCGTATTTAAATCTTGGCTTAATCTCGGATTCAGCCAAGGTCATGCGGTAATTCAGGATAAAACACACGCTCTCCTGGGTCGACTTATGACTCCCCTTCACCTACGAAGTTCCTACAAAGGGACACCCCTCGAGCTGACACGCAGAGCCCGGGCCGTGCCAGCGCCCAGCGCTGCCCATCGATCCCCACGGGGAACGCGAACCCCTCGGCCGCTCGCCGGGCCCCTCCCCGACCCCACCTCCGCGGAGGAAAACCCCCAAAAAAAACCCCAAAGGCGGAGGGCGAGGCGCCCCCGAGCCCGCACAGCCGCGAACAAAGCTGGCCCCGCACACCCCGCCGCGCACAATGCGGACCCGTCAGAGCCGACCCCCCTCCGCCCCCCCAGCCCCGCACCATCGCACCGCTCCCGCCGGCAGTCCCGCGGCACCGGGAGGGCTCCGGAGCCCCGCGGCCCGGGACGGGGAGGGCGCTCGGCACGAAGCGCGGCGGGGACCGGGCGGGAGGGCGCTGTGTGTGTGTGGGGGGGGGGGTGGTGTTGGCGCGCCAGCAGCGCCGGCCCGCGGCCTACGGGGGCCGGGAGCGCCTCGGGCCGGGGCGTGCGGCTCGCGGCCCCCGCGGGAAGGCGCGGCCGCGCCGGTGACCCCCACATCGACCTCCCGCCCCCCTCACCTGCGGGCGGAGCGGGACGGGAGCGGGAGGCGCCGCTTCACCACAGGCCGGCCCGGCGGACGAGGAGCGCCTCACGCAGCAGCGTGCTCTGCCGCCGGCTACATATATCCGGCGCGCAGCCTACCCTGGCGGGAGCTCCGCGGCCAATCGCGGAGCGGCGGCCTCCATCGCTCGGATGCCGGTTGGCCCGCGGCGGGAAAGAGGCGGGCGGAGCGCTGAGGGGCAACGCAGCCAGCCAACCACGCGGCGGGGCTGGGCAGGGCGGGAGGAGTGACTGACAGCCAGCCGAGCCAATGGGCGGCGGCGGAGCGGTGATTGATCTCCGCTTCAGCCAATAGGACGACGCTCCGGGCGCCCCCAGGCGCCGCAGTGTGGTTGAGCCGCAGTGCAGCGCCCTTGAGAAGCCGCTGGTAAACCCCGTTATGGGCGGGGGCGGGTCCCGCGGGGCGCGCCGACCAATGGGAGGGCGCGGCGGGAGCTGATTGACAGGTCCCCGCCGGCCGCCTTAAAGGGGCAGCGGCCGCCACGCGGGGCTTGGCACCGCCCCCTGCTGGAGGGAGGGGGAGGGCGCCCAGCATGGCGGCGGGAGGGGGTGCCCTGTGTGTGAGGGTCGGGGTCACCCAGAGCTGGGAGGGCTGCGGGACCCTCACAGTGAACAGCCAGCGGCTGCTCACCTGGCCCCACACACCTGAGGGAACCCCCCAGTGGGGGTGGGTGAAGGACGCTTTTCACACCAAGGCACCTCTGCCAGACGCGGCCGCTCAGCAGGGTATTCTCTAACACACCTTGCGAGGACCAAGTCCTGCAAAGGAGGAGAAAGGCCTGGAAGTTCTCAGATCCTTCCTCACTGGCAGGTGCTGGTGCAGGGAGCCCCGGGAGAGCCAGGAGGGAGCGGGACCAGCCATCCTGAGCCAGGCAGCCATGGCTTTCCACTTGTTTGTGTCACGTCCGTCCCACATGTATCTATGAAGCGGAGCAGTCAGAGATGGATTTCACCCTGTAAAAATGACTTCCTCCCCACCACCACATCCCTGAGCGCTGCCTAACCCCTTCCCTGCTATGCCTTGCAGCTAAAGATACAGACAGTGGATTGGCGTGGGGCCACGCTCGGCGTTAATATCCTTCCCCCCACACCCCACGGCTATTTATAGCCCGAGCCACGCTGCAATCTGCCAGTTCATAAATCAGTACTGCACACTTCTATAAAGTTTAACGTAAGCCCAGTGACCCAGCACCAAAGCCCACCCAAAATAAAACTGCTGGGGGATCCTGGACATCTCTCCACAAAGCAATAGCGGGGCAGGTAATTCCTCTTTTATAAAAACATCACTACAGCAGCATCATCCTGTGCACCTCACCCTCAGCCGGTGTGGTAGCAACCAGAAACACCCTGGTTATTTTTCCTGCCGCAGGTTGGGCTTCTGAGCAGGAAGATGCTGAAGCCCAGCACGTGGTCGGGAAGTATCTCACACACAGCTCTTCCCAGCCCTGCCTGCACTGCAGTGTCCCCTCTCCAGGTCCCCTGCCAGAGCACCTGAGCTGCTCACAGCCTCCTCCACCTGGCACTCAAGTTTTTCAGAGAGGGGCTTATTTTCCTTCAAGGGATCATACAACCAGGGAATTAAAAAAAAAACCAACCCAAAAGCCCCCAGCCAAACAAAAAAAAACCCCAAAGCACCCAAGCCAAAACAAACAAAACTAAAACCAACCACAAAACAAAGAAAAGCAAAAATCCCAGACAAAAAAAAAAAATCAAAACAAAACAAAACAAAGCAGCAAGCACCCCAAAGCAGGCACATCTTCGGGGACCAGCATCCTGCCTCTCAACCTACACCGAAACAGAGACTCCCCTCAAACCTCCCTCGCTCAATATCCAGTCTAGCAGAACTTCCCTAAGCCAGTTCAGTCTCCAAACCCCCAAAGAGAGGAAGGAGCTTTCAGAAGCAGCCCGGCCCCCACCTCATGGCTCTTCCCACCTCCCTCCGTTCCCTCCCGCTGATGCTCCCCCTGGGAACGGGCAGGGCACCAAGGCGCGGGGTCCACATGGAGACGGGCCATGACCCAAACTTTCTCACGGCTCTTTCCTTAACCCTTTCCCGGCACCTCCCGCCTCCCAGCCACGGAGCGGGCACGGACCGCCCCTTCCTCCGCGTCGCGGCCGCCGGGATCCGGGATCTGCGCCATGCCGGTGGGTGCGGGCCGGGCCTGGGGGGTCCGGGGGGATGTGTGGGGATCGGGGACGTGGCGGGGCGGGGGGACAAGGAGGGCACTGCCCGGTACCCGCGGGGGTCCCGCATCCCCCGAAGCTCCCGCATCCCCCAGAGGGGGAGAGCAGCGGTGGGACCCTCCTGCCCCCACTGCATCACCCCAGAGTGGGCAGGGCCTTTTTGGGAAATAAAGATGAAGAAAATGGCAATGACACCGGATCTGCGGGATCTGCTGTCCCGAGCTGGCTCCGCGGTGGATGATCCTAAGAGGGTTTTAGCCTTACAGGGGCGGGATGGATTCGGGGGGTGCGGGGGGGCACAGGGTGGTTATGAGTAGGGTTGTAGGCAACAAATGAAATATGGGTTGCAGATAACAAATTATATATGGTTTGTAGGTAATAAATGAAACACTGGTGGCAGGTAATAAATGGAATATGGGTGGCAGGTAACAAATTAAAAACGGCATTGCTTTTCTTTTTTAAGGAAAGCAAAAAGCGCTTGTGAGAGAAGGAAATTGGGACCCGTCTGGTGCCAGAGGTTGAAGGCAATGATTAGTTACAGGCAAGCATGTTTGCGTTGACCCAGTGTCTCTCACAGGTAGTGAAGTTATCACTGGGGCCCCAGTGGAGTGGAAGGATGAAAAACCTTCACTAATGCTCCTAAAATTTCTATTTTGCTTATATTTTTATTATGCTGGGGACCAGAGGCTTTGTAGACACAAGAAGAATGAGGGTGAGGGAGCACCAAAAACCTCGCAGAGTAAGACAGGACAGTGAGTAGCTGGAGGCAGATTTGCATCTCCTGGACTCCCCTGGGCAAGTGGAGTGAGTCCAGCAGAGGCCACAGAGATGGCAACCTGTGCTGACCCTGGAGGTAGCCAGACAGTCTCCAAAGTTCCCTCAGGATTATGCTGTGAGGGACAGCTCAAGGACAACCTAGGGAGGAGTACCTAGAGCTCTCCCTTCCGTGTGGATCCCTTAGTGGCATGTGTGGACCTTTTGGCTGGGGAAGCTTTGAACCCACCTCTCCAGGGGAAAAGGCAAGTGTGGAGGACGGGAGCGTTCCTGGTGTGTTGGCAGCTGTGCCCTCCCTGACCCCCCGTCTGCCTCTTTTCAGAAGCACGAGTTCTTTGTGGACATGACCTGCGAAGGCTGCTCCAACGCGGTCACCCGAGTGCTGCACAGGCTGGGAGGTGAGTCAGTGCTGGGTGTGGTGTGGGGCAGCCAGCTCTCTGCAGCGACACCAGCTCCAGGGCAGGCTGGCAGGGCCCCCGGGATCCTCCGTCTCGAAGAGGAACGCCGTGGGTAAAAGATCGTAGTTGGAAACTTCTCCCTGCTCTGCTCTGAGCTTGCTCCTTAGTCAGTAACAAGTCACTGGTTGTTTGCAGGTCTGTGTGACCCTTGGTGAAAGGTCTCAAGGGAGGGAGGAGCTGCCATGGCTGCAGGTGGCTCTGAATCACCAGGGCCTCACCCTGAACCCTCTGGGAAGGACACTGATAGACCCCTGCTCAGGCTGCCAAAAGGAAGGGAGGTGGATGTCCTGCCTGGCATTGTTTCCAAGGAGGCCTGGGGTATCTGTGATGCTTCCCTAGATGTTTCATCAGCAGTCATAGCAAAGAGCTGCTGAGCAGAGTGTTTGGTGGTTGTCTTTATAGCCTATTTTTAATACCACCTGGAAAATTGTAACTCATGTCTCCTGTATGCTGGTAATTCTAAGAGAGAAAGATTTAGCCTGCACTCACCAGTTGTGAGGACTTGCTCCCCAGCAAGGGAGAACAGCTTTCAGTCACCAAGGCAAAGGCCTTGCAAATTTTTCCAGACCCCATTACTAGGCCGTGGCAATCCCACTTTGTCCATGGGTGTCACCACCTCCATCACTCTTCAACATGCTGGGCAATGTCAGAGGTGGCAGAGCTCTCAAAGCTGACCCATACCTACAGATTTTGTGAAAATAAATGACTGAGTATAGACTTCATGTTCACTTGTTTTCACTGGGCTGAGAAAGCTAACCCTTATTAGCCACTGGGAAATCCACATGGGAAAATGTCTGTTAGGAACCCCCACCACTGAGGAAACCTGTCCTGACCCTATCCAAACCCTGTCCCTGCTAAACCACAGCACAGGCTGAGCTGGGTGGAGACTGTAGTGGTTGGTTTAAACTCAGTTTTATTCTGGTTACTGCATGAGTGATTGTGTTGTTCCAAGGTGGGGTGAGCAGATTAAAGCAGTTGAGAAACTGCGGTGCCTGATGCAGAGCTATAGCAGATCTGGCTCCCTTCATACCATTGCTGGCAGGACACCAGTTTGATTTTGCTGGCTGGTGGTGGTATCAGGAGATAAATGTCCATTTGACTGATGGCCTGGGGGTCACAGATGCGTGAAGTTGAGCGTTCCGTGTGTTCACACCATTTGGCTGCTTCTAGCTGTGCAAAACCTTTTTCCTCATAGGTGTCCAGTTTGATATTGACCTGCCCAACAAGAAGGTGTTCATCGACTCGGAGCACAACGTTGACACCCTGTTGGAAACCCTGAAGAAGACTGGAAAGAACGCTTCCTACCTCGGGGAGAAATCTGGGCAGTAGCCTTGCCTGGTGTGAGGAGGTTAGGTATATACCAGGTGTATCTAGTGTGGAAGAGGGAAATCTGAGCTTTTTTCAGCTCTCCCAGTTAAACAGGCTTCTTCCTTGGGAAGCACAAATGAAAAAAGGCCTGCAGATCCAGCTTCAGCAAACCCCTCATGTCAGAGAAGCCAGACCACACACTGCCAGCACCATTTCTGTTTGCCAGAGCGTATCATGCACGAAAACAAATCCCAAAGACGTTCACCAGCTGACCAGAGAGAGTGGTGGGCCCCAACAATAGCAGGGGGAGTGATGGGTCACAAAGAGCCCTGTGGTTACGTGGTGTGGTGGGTTGGTGCTTAGCACAAGGACCTCCAACAGCTGATTGTCCTGGTAATGCTGTTAATCCTCCACTAAACTCAAGGATGGAAAAACAGCAGCACCCTGGCACCCTGATGGATGTAAAATGTTGGGGTTTGAATAGCTCCCAGTGCACAAAGCCCCTGGCCAACTGGACATCTGTCCCAGTGACAACCTGATTGTTGCAGCCTGTCAGTTTTCCCAGAGTTCCAGCTCCATGAGGACATGTACAAAATTCTCCTGACTCTAAAATATTTTTGAAGACAAGATTCAATTTCAGTGGAAAAGAATAAAGTGTGAGGAGAGGGGCTGCCCACTCACTGCATGTGCTGTTTTTTAGCGTGCAAGTTTATTAAATTGCATCTCTTAAGAGCTTGTTTCTGTCAGTGGAGCTTTCTGATCCAATGACATTTTTTAAATAGTCTGGTTGGATCATCACAAATACCCAGCCCAGATGCGATGAAACCAGTTCATGCTGATTTAATTCCCAGTCAGTAAATTAAATCAGGGATTTACACCAGCAGGAATTAAACTGATAAAAGAAAGAGTTGAGCTGATAGTGATGTGTGTGCAATAGATCTGCATTGTTTTAATAGACTGACTTAACAGATGTAAAATCTGCAGTTTGTTCCATTTGAGTAGGCTCTCAGTGCTTCATAGAAATTGTTTAAAATCACAGGTCTAATCAAATAACATCTCCACTTAGAGAGAAACATGCTCTGAATTGATTAGTGCCTCAAATAGTTTTCAGCTTGTGGTATTGACTGCAAGGGATTTTTTAACTTGCAGGGACTTGTGGATAATGTCTCAAGTGCCTGAAGAATTTAACTATTACAGGAAAGCCAGTCTCAAATAATGTGGATGTGTCCCTTTTCCTGGCCCAGTTTTCTCACCATTTTCCTTACATTACATCAACGCAGCTGGGGAGTCATTTTGGCTGACCGACCTGGCAGAACTTTTGTTTTCCTGTTGCATTTTAACTGACTTTGAAGCTCTTTGACTTACCCAAGGATTGTAAGATCCAAAACAAAACAGAGGGGTGGCTGAACAGCCCTTGTAAGTCGTTTGCTGCTAAATCACTTTAGCAGTCAGAGGGTAAAAAACAGTACTTTAAATTTTACACACCACATTTCCCTCCATAGAGAATATTTTTAGGGGCTAATCTATAAAAGGAGGGAGGGAATTTGCAAATCCTTGGTGCAGAGCTCTGGTGGATGAATTTCTCTTGGCTTGTGACCGGCAGAGGGCATCTCTGTACAACGTTGTCTCCTCTGGGCCTTGGTATTTTTCCCATTTATTTATTTATTTATGTATTTATTTGTTTTGCAGGAACTCAAACATGGCTTCAGCAAAAAGATGGCTTAACTGCTTGCATGTCTCCCAGCTTGTCATTTGACCTGTGCCAGATATCAGAAAGCAGAAGGCTGGCAGGAGGACACAGCTGCATCTTGGGCTTTAGAAATCTAGAGGAGGAGGTTGTTTTGTTTCTAGTCCCACAGTAAATCGAGGCGCTGCTTTTAACTTTCAGTGCATGTCTGTGTGTCTTGTGTGTCTCTAATGCTTTGAATGGTGTTCTGTAACAGAGGTGGCTTTTAGGGATGGGAAACTACCCATTACATGCAAGACAGGTCTCCCAGGAAATTGCACCTATCCTTAGAAGCTGACTGCAACCTCTGCCAGAGGGACATGTCACAGGACAACTGTGTTTGAATGTCACTTAGATTCAGGGGATCTAGTCTTGGCAGTTTTTTCCTCATAGAACAGACAAGCTTTCCATTTGGGATGCAAGTTCTGGGAAGAAGGGATTCTTGTAGCCCCTATAAGTCAAGGATAACCAAGTGTCCTTTTGAGCTCGACAGAGCCATGAGGCACAAAGTGTGCAGAAGAGAGTGCCTGAGCTGATGGGAAATACAGAAGGGGTGGAGGAAGGAGAAGGGTGTGGGAATCTCCAAGGTCCCTTATTTCCTGGCCCAGTGACCAGTGTTCTGTGCTGTACTGTTGCTTCCTTTGAATTCAGGTTTTCAGCCCAGTGAAAGGATTACATGCCTGTCCCAGTCTGCCGTTTCTTCTCTCTCTGATGTCTCCTATGCCTGCCTGTCATGTGGGACTTGTTCTACAGAAAGGAAAACCAACTAAAGTTTGGAGGAAAAGTTTATTCTATGTTTAGAGATTTTTTACACTTGTACATTAAGGTTACTTTTGACATAGTTGCAATTTATTCTTTCCTAGACTGATGCACTGCTTCAGAGTACCCTTTCATCTTTGATCTAGAGCATGATTAATTGGTGCAGATGCACTTGCAGGGGGCTGGAGAGAGACACTTCAAGGAATGTGTTGCAGACACTTTTTATTACTTTTTAATTTAAGGGCAACTAAAGGCTACAGTGTAACCTCACTGCATTATTTTCTTGCATTAAAATCTCCCAGTGACAAGAAATTTCCATAGACCAGGCCCAGAACCACAACCTATTTCTGCTTTGTGCCTGTGCACTCAGATGCCCAGCAGGACCCGTCCAGGGTCCCAGGGAGTGAGTGAACCCCTTTCCTCAGCCCACCCTTGCTGCTCTGAGCTGATGTTTGCCAATCTTCATTAACATTTATTGCTTTCAGCTTCCTCCCAGGCATGGCTGTTGCTTTGGCATGGAGCTGGCACAGCTGGTCTTGGAGCCAGCAGTCCTTGTGGCTCTTGCTGTCTGCCAGACTGGCAGGTGGGACTGTGTGTTGTGCCCACAGAGGGTAACTCCAGTCTGTCTTTGTAAACCACGCTGCTCTTCCTTGATGTCTGGGCTGCAGCCTGTGCTGCCCACACTCCCCCTGCTGCTCTGCTCCCCTCTCCCTGCTCTTTTTTGGTTGAAGCCTGCTTATCTCTGAGCCAGAAAAGGAAAGGTTCCTACCCACAGCCATCCAGGAGGTTCATGCAGATACCTGAAGTGTGTGTGCAGGGTTTGCAGGCTTTCATACCTGATGGCTCGTGGCATTTGATGTCCTTCTCCTCACTCCCTGTTCCAGAGCAGAGGGATCAGGAGGAGTGACAAGTCTGCATAGACCACCTCTCTGTTGTGCCATAACCTGAGGATGCTGATGGAAACAAGCATCTGGGAAAGCACCAAGGGCTCCCCTGAGCCCTGCCTCATCCTTCCTTCAGTGGCCCCAGGCTCATCGCATCCCCCTTCCTTTCCCCTGGCCCTGTGGAGAAGAAAAGGGAGCTGCTGGGGGTTCTTCTCCAGCCTCCAGAGGAGAGAAGCACTGTGATGGTCACTAACCCCAGCACTCTGGGCATGTTCAGTGAGAGGACCAAAGAACCAGGACAACTGTTAGAACAGGGCTGGAGGATGGCTCCCAAGCTGCTCCTTGTCTTCTTTACCAAGACCCAGCAGGACAGCACTGTTTGTGCTCCCCCATCAACCTTGCAGGCTTATCAGGGGACCAGGGCATTGCAACCAGTACAGGCAATCTGCAGAACACTTTTTCTGCTTGTTTCCCTTTCCTCTGCATAAGATAAGGTGTTTGGGGAAGGTGACCTGCTGGTCCTGCCTCCAGGAGAGTGAGTGCAGGAGGCTCTGCAGCAGCACTCCTGGAGCAGTGGCTCTGCAGGAGCACAGGATGCAGCCAGATCTGAGCAATGACACCCTGGGACAGTCCTTGCTTCGGTGTGTGGGGTGTGCTTGGGCTGACTACAGCTGGGATAGGGGAGTTAGGGAAGGATGGTTGAGTCTGAATGGAGCAGCCGACCTGCAGGGTGGCTGGCTGAGAGGCTTATGGAGAAGCTCTGGGAGAAAAAAACTACTTCATAGACTAAAAGGGTAAGAGAAGTCAATACCTAAGCAGAGTCTCTTTGTTCTATCACTGCCCAACTTCAAAATCTTCAAAATCTTCATTGATTGGGTTGGCCTGAAGTTGGCTGCATGTCCTGGAGAGAGACCCCAACAAGCCCCCAAAAGTAACGTCACAATATTTTCCACAGGAAACAATATGCCAGACACTGAGGCTGTGAGGCTGTTTTCAGACAAGGAAATGCTCAGTTTGCAATGCAAACAGGAAAGGGTGGCACTTGGAAAAGGAGCTTTCCTGTACCACAGACACCTTGGCTCTGCAGGACAACCCAGTGACCTGCTGGAAGAGGGATGGGTCAGCGGGATGAGCAGCTGGTGAGGTCCATGGTGCATTGCCATGCATGAATATGTCCTCTCAGCAGCAGGGAGACCTCTGGTATCTTTTTTTTTTTTTTCCTTCACTTCTGGTTTCTTCTCAAGGTGTCAGACCAGCTTCAGCTCAACTGTGAGAATCCATGAACTGCCTGTAGCTGCAGCACCCATAAGATCTGGGCAAACCCGGAGGGATGGGCTTTAAAAGTTCTTTTGTTTCCTCTGCCTCAAAATTTTCTTCGCATTCCCATCCCCCACCTCTCCCCCTCTGCCCGGAACACCACCAGAAGGTGTTTGCTTTTCTCACCCACCTCGTTGTGTTTGCAGCATTGCCCTTCTTGTGCTTCTGGGTGTCATTTTTTTTCACCCAGTGTTACCTTCCCCCCACTTTTCAACCCAAAATCTGATTGCAGTGGAAAAGTCTACAGCCTCCAGAGCCCAGTCCTTTATCCACAAAAGAAAAAGCTGCCGTGGTTATCCCAGGGCCGCCTTAAGCACCACTGGCTTTTTGGCACTTTCTAATTACCTGATGACAGGCGGGGGATGATTTTAGCCAAAGGAGCAGTTGTAACTCAGTCGAACCACCCAGTAAATGAGAGAATTTCCAAAATAGCACCACAGGCTGCAGAAAGCAGAGAAGGGACTGGAGATCCCCCTCAGTGCCTGCAAATGGTGATCCCTGTTGGCTTGGAAGAGGTTGTGAAATTTGAGGGTGGGAAAGAAGGGTTCAGTTTGCAACAATCTCAGGAATTCCACAGGCATGTTGTGTCTGGGTGTTAAAACTCTTACACAGGGGATTCATTACCAAAGGATGGGGATTTTCTAGTCTTACTGGGCTTTTAAATGTTTGCTGCAAGAAACAATCTGTCTCAGGCTTCCACCTTCTCTCGCCTGCCTGTTCCCAGCCCAGGCACAGCAGTGGCAGAGCTGGGAGCTGGATGAGCACCATGACTGATGTTTGACTTACAGGCAGGATTATACCTCCATGTTTTTGGGGTCAACATTACCAATGCTGGCCTGACCAGCTGCTCTTTGAGCTAAAGCTGTGCAGCTGAACCTGGAGGTTGCACTGGACTGGGCGTTTGTAGCCATGAGCTGAAGTGAATGTGCTCTGAACTAAACGTGCTGGTCTTGAATCTTTTCAGTAAGGTCTGCAAGGCCAGTCTGCCTTGTCCTGAGGCCACAGCTGAGCTGAGTGTGCTGGGTGATGTGCAGAGCTGTCCTGATGCTGTACTGTGACAAACAGAGCAGTGCCAAAGGCCCTGGCTGGTTCCCACTCCCCTGTGAATACATGCAGATTTCCTGTGTGACCATCACAGGCAGCTTTCCACATTGCAGGTTCCAAAACAGCAAAACACACAAGAACTTGACACACTCCCCCTCCAAGACTGTGGCAGTATTAATAGAAAAAAAGAAACAACAAACCAACCAAACAAAAAACCAGGCTTAATTAAGGACTTCAAGAGCAGGAAATGTGCACACGTGTGCTTGCCAGAGCACAAATATTTTCTTTTGGAGCTGCTTTCTCCAAGGGTTCAGTAAGGTGACCAAGGCTGGGTTACAGAGCGCGGGTAGCAAACAGTTCCCAGCCCCTCCGGAAGGCAGCGGCCACAGGGCACTGCTGTTCTGCATCCTTCCCTGTGCTCCAGCCTTTGGCTTTAGCCTCCCACAGTATATACTGAAGCTATTCACCCATTTGGCTAAAAGCAGATGGGGAGGGAGAGAAAACAAAGTCAGACGAGAGGGAGAAAGGCAGCTTTTGTGCTGCCTCTGTTTGCAAAAGACAGCCCAAGCCCCTTTTGGACTAAGGTTTAATTTATTGGACTCTGGAGTGCTGAGGTTCACAGCCCCACAGCTGCTCCAGGCGCTGGCACGTTGGGGCTGTGATAGGGAGCGGGTGGGGAGCCAGCTCTGAGGGGTGAGGAGCTCCCTCAGAGGGGCTGTGGGACACACAGGACACGATGCAGGGTCCGTGACTGCTCTGGAGAGAGCAGGTCTGCTCTGTGACTCTTCTGCTACATGGACCTGTCCCAGGTCACCTGGAAGGGACAAGGGAAACTGATCTGTGTAGACAGGAGCCTTCAGCCTGGCCCTTCCTGCTATTGTCCCTCTGCTCATCATGTCTGTTCCCGAGCACCTCCTGAAAGACTGCTGGGTGCTACACAGCTGGGTTCATGTTTCCTGCTCCCCAGTCCAGACCAGTGGGTTGCTGTGCTGTCACTGGAGCAGAGAGATGCTGCAGGCATTTCAGACTTCCCCACAGTTCCCAGATGGTATGAAATTCCCAGGGCAGGAGCATCTCTCTCAGCCCATCTGAGACCTGCTCACCCGTTTTCAACAGACGGATGAGAAAATGTTAAAACAACAACCACAGCTCATTCCCTTGCAAATGAAAGCAGACACTTGAATGGAGCAGGAATCCACTGTGCCCAGGTACCCTCCTACCCCATTTCAGATGGACCAAGTCCCCCCACCCCGGAGCTCCTGCTGGGCTGTGGGCAGAGCTTGGCCCGCAGAAGTCGGTGTCAGCAGGGTGCACAATGCCCAGCAATCACAACAGGGGCCGCAGGCTTAATCTGTTTTGCACAGCTTCAAAAAACCCAGCCCACACAGCTATTGTCAGGGTGATCCCCCCGATTGCATCAGAAGTCTGCATGGGACACGGGGCTGTCTCCAGGGCTCAGTGGGGAGTGCCTGGGGCATTGTGGGCAGCAGCTCTGCTGTCCCGGGGCTGTCCCGGGCTCTGCAGACAAACCACAGCACGGGTTTGTGCTGTGCTGCTCCACAAACAGAGCCTAAGGTCCTTTGGCTTTTGCCTTGCCTCTGGGTCTGCACTGAGCTGATGAGGGTTGATTATTATTATTATTATTATTATTATTATTATTGTTATATATTATCCCCACAAAGGCATGGGACAAAGGCAAAGGGTCTTTCTTTGGTGGAGAAAATCCTCATGCCAGTATTTGCATATATATTTCCCTTTATTTTTTCCTTCCCCTCCATCTGTCCAGTGTTACATGCTTGTGCCTTCCCAGGAGCAGCCAGCAAAGCAGGCAGCTCGGTGGGAATGATCCAATTTCCAGGGCAACTGGGATGGGACCAAGTCCAGAGTGTCCTCGACTCACAGTGCTGCTCTTATTTCTCCACGGTTTCCTCTCCATTTGCTTTCTTAATTCAGCCTGTCTTTGGCCAGGGAAGAGGCCAAAAAAGCAGACATGTGGCACATCCAGAGTCCTCCCCGCTGCCTTTACAACTGCTGGGGGATTTCTAGCTTTCCAGTTTCAGGAGCAGACCTCCAAGCTTGCCTTGCCCTGAGGTCAAAATATGTCAAAGTCTGGTCAAAGCAAGAGCACAGGAAGGCAGGAGGCCAGTTCTGACTCCAAAGGCTCTGCTGTGCTGAGCTGTTGTCTCACCAAGAGTCCATCTGCTGAGCACAGGGACATGTATCATCATCCTTTGCCACTAGTCCTGGTCACCTCCACTTTGAACCTGCTGGAGCTACAAGTGCTGGTGTGTCCAGAGAAAAAACAGAAAGGTGGGATCTCATTTCAGCTCAAGTGTCTCCAGAAATCCTCTCAGCTAAGTGTCTGCAACCCCCTCCCGTCATCCACTTGCTTTCCTTCTCCCTGGCAGAGCCAGTCTCCCCACAGCTCTTCTGAACAGGGTCTCAGCATGCCAGTGGAATGGTGGGGCTCAGCTGCACCCCAGGCATTAGCAAGAAGCCAACAAACCTTCCCTGTGAGCTGCCCAGAGATCCAATGATCAGCAGGAGCTGCGCTTGGGATCGATGCTGAAGAGTCACTTAGAGGCAAAGGGAGCTGGCCATGAACTGCTTTTTTTGCCATGGAAAACAAGAGACCCAACCCAACACAAGAGGCTTTAAAATTCATCCCTAGAGCAGGATAACAACTGAAAACCTCCAGCTGTTATTTCCAGATTTGCAAACCCAACAGAGAAGCTGCCAATTCCTGCCAGAGAAGCAAACTTGTTTGTGTGTCTGCATAAAACTGAAAGCCAGGGGTTGCTCCCCAGGCCCGGCATTGTCCCTCTGCCCGCAGCTGTCTCAGCCCCCCAGCTCATCAAGAAAGCTGGTATTTCCCTCATTTCCCGGTTCCCCCCTTTTTCCTCTAGGAGAACAACAGAATATTTTGAACATTCATGCCATTAAAAATCCACTCTATTAATCCTGATAATAAATCCTGAGCGATCTTGCTCCCTGGGGTAGCATGGGCAGGCTATCACAGGAGAGAGGATGTGATGGGTACCTTTGTGCACATGTGCAATTAAGGGATGGGGGGGGTGACATCACCTCCCTAATTTTCTGTTTAGTCTTCGTAGATCCCTGATACAATTAATGCTCATCAACAGTCTTAGCATCACACAGCAAAAAGTCCAGGGGTCCCTCCCTCTGAGCTCCCATTTCAGAGAAGAATTTTTTCTCTCTGCTTTTCCCATGAAAGAGAAGCTTAAAAGAGAGTTCTCCAAATCTGATTTTTTTAAAAAAAGTGATTCTGGCCCCTCCATCTCCTGAAACAGCTGCTGATAACATATGCAGGGCATACGGCACGGGCAAACACTGCTAATTTTAGTAGCAGGTCCCGAGGGAGGGACCCAGCTCTGGGCCAGGCACAGGATGGAAAGTCACAGCGTTCACTCGGGGCCCCACATGACCTTGCTATTTTGGGGCTGCCCACGTCCCACCTTGCCCCAAGCCCACAGACATGGTGCAGCATCAGCCCTGAGCCTCCCCACAGCCCAGCTATTCCTGCCCACGGCATCTCTCCTGCCCACAGCGACAGCTCCTGCCAAACCCCGGCCAAACGGGATGGGTTTTGAAGGGAAGTAAACAGGCTTCAGGGCTAAATTGAGATCCCCAGAACTCATCACACCGAAGCAGTGATGGACGAGGTATTTTCTGCCCACATATGCCCGCTGTATTTTCAACCAGCTAAAGGGGGTTGCTCTCTGATCAGTGAAATTCCATCAAGCTCCACACAGGTGATGCAAGTGATTCCTCCACTGATTGGCCCTTGCAAGGAACAGAATATTTATGTGTGGCCATAAACATCTGAATTGCTCAAGGTAGGAAGATTTTAAGGAACTTGAACTCCACAGAGTCCAGGCTGGGCAGGGAAGTTTAGAAGGTCTCAGAAGTGCACTCAGAGATGATTTGGAGGGAGCCAGGAAGCAGAGATGGTGGGGAGGTCAGTGCTTGCACTTGGTGTCAGCCTGGAGTTGCTGTGTTTGTAAATCACAGAATCACGAGATGCTAAAATCCCAGAGCACTGTCAGCACTGCCCCTACCAGCCCAACCCACCCTGTCCCAGCAGCTCTTCACATGGCTGCTGCATGGCAGGGACAGGTTCCCAAGACATCCTGCCCAAAGTCTTGCCATCAAAAATATTTCCTACTGTCTCCCCTATATCTTCTTGTCCAGTTTCTAAGGCTGCCTGTGACTGGCTGTCGTGGTGTAACCCCAGCTGGTGATTAAGCACCACACAGCCTCTCACTTTTTCCTCTGTACAGGATCCTTCCAAAAGCATCTCTCTAAAATCAGTCCCATTTTGTCTCCTTTAAGGGACACCCTGTTTATGGAGCCTCCTGCATCCAGCAGCCTGGCTCGTTCATCTGGTACATCTCAAGCCAGGGCTTGTTCTGAGGTGAGCTCAGCTCAAGCAGAAAGTGTCAGAGATAGAAAAATGTGGATTCTCAGGGTGGATACGTGCAGGCTCAGCCAGAGGTGAGGCACCCTGGTATCCCCCAGGCACCCCAGGCATCCCAGCCAGCCCTGCCTGCTGAGCTGGATGTGGCCACAGCTCCAGCACGGCCCAGTTCCTATCCAGGGATGCTGTAACAGTTCATCCATGAGCAGTGCTGGAGGGAACGTGGCCTCTTGGGATCCCTCCGTCCTGTGTGAAGCTGCCTTTGCTGGTTTATGTCACAGCAGGACACAGGGCTGTGCAGCTGGCAGGGGGTGGGGATGGAGCTGGGAACATCCAGCCCTTCACAGATGGAATTACTGCGGGGCAGGGCTGGCCAGGAGGGGGGATATTTTGATAGGGTTTTGCCAGCAGTGAGGGTTAATAGGAGGACAGTAAGGTCCTGTTCTTCAGCCTCCACAGGGAACTGCTAAACTTTACAGACATAAACACACAGCCCAGCCTCCTTGTCACCAGTGAGCCTTGCCCTCCCCAGGTCCATCATTCCCTCCTCCTCTTTGCCTCCATCAGTGCACCAGCCTGGAGCAAAAGCAGCCCTCACTCAAAGTTCTCACTGCTGGGCTCCTGGGGACAGCGAGTTATGCTGAGGTCACCAAACCCTGCTGCCTGCTTTGCCTCAGCTGCAATCCCAATCCATGACAGCTCTGCCTCATCACTTCTTGGCCCCCCTGAGCACTCACCAGCCTGCCCACTGCGTCACATTCCCAAGGGGGAACCCTCTAATGGGCTCCCAGCAAACCGCCAAGGGGCTCACAGCATAGACATGGCTCAGGAAAAACACTGCTTTCAAACCCAAGATATAAGGTTTGGGGGCTGATTAAATTAAGAAGGGTCTGATTATCAGTGGTTGTGGAGTAAGCAGCCAGCTCATCTGCGAATCAAGCTTTTCTTAGAGGACCTCACACTCATGACCCAAAAAATTGATTGCAGCTGGTTCCAGAGAGCCTTGGGGAACCCTGGGATTTGCCTTTCTGATCTTTTCCTCTCTCATGGTTATTGCCACTGCTTTCCAGACAGCATTTGGATGTTCTGGAGCTGGCACAGCTTCACCTGGGTTCTCCCATCAAGGCTGCCTTTTAGGCCGTGTTTCTCTGTGAAAAAAGAGCTGCCACTGCAGCCCAGGAGCTTCTCTCTCCTCGCATGTCCCATGGGCTCAAAAGTGGATTCCTGTTTATTTCCTCAAGCAGTTTTATTCATACCCTTCAAAAGCTGCCAAACCGCATCTGTCAGGCCCAAGAGGACTCAAAAGTGCATCGTACGTAAACACCAGGAGCAAGGTGGGACTGCCTGGAGTTCACAGCATTTGCTGTGCTTCTCCCTTGGGAGTTTTATTGCACCTTCTGCAAGTCACAGGCACATCTCTGGCACAAGTTCTCAAGCAAAAGCAGAGTCAGGCACACAACATCCCTGGGTTCAGGACTGAGAGGGAACAGCCCCCAGCAGCGAGGGAGAATCCTTTTGGGACAGGTTTTTTGGATACTGTAGGTGTTGGACTGGGACCAAGCTCAGCCAGGCTGGATGTGCCCAGACTGTGTGTGGGAGCTTTAAATGGGCTGAGGACCTGTCCTGTCTGCTGGTGCCTGGTGTGGTGACTCCAGGCAGGGCTATGGGGACTCTGCCACAGGGACATGGTGGGGGCTCCAGCCAGAGGGGTTCTACCTACCACCCATGCTGGGTGTAGCTGGGCACAGGCACAGCCGTGATGTTCAGACCTGATGGCCACGAGCAGCACAGAGGACAGTGCAGGGCCAGCTTCAGTACACAGAGCTCCTGACTTGCACCACAGCTGAGTAAGGTGATGGATTCTTCACCCCCTGTTTCTTTGGGCTCAGTTTGGTTTCAGGGAGGACAGACAGGCCTTCAGCCCCACACATTTCCAAGCAAGTGAGATGATAATTGCAAGGGCAGTTTGAAAGAGGTAGAAGCATGGAAGCACTTTCCACCAGAGACCCCTGAGGCAGTTGTGAGAGCCCACACTCACCATGGAAAGAACAAGACATGCTACAGTGTGTCCTGCTTTCTGGCTCCACAGCCTGCTCCCAGGCTGTGACTCACTGCAGAGCCATGCACAACTGCCTTCCCACCCCCTGCCCCGCTGGCCTCTGGTTTACAGAGGATCTGCAATGATGTCCACTGCTCCTTCTCCATCTGCTTCTGACAGAGCCAGCACCCACTTGCCTGCATCACCCCTGAGCCAGCTCAGCCCCAGTCCATCAGCAGCACACTGAGGCTCAGGTCCAGGAACTGGGAGAGAACTTGTCTGGGTGTCAGGCTGCTCCATCTGAACCAGGCATCAGTCCCACTGCTGAGCCCAGGGGGAGAGTCCCATCCCACTGAGAAGAATGGCTTACCCCACACAGGACAAAGACAGCCACTCCTGGGCACATTCCCAGGACAGTTTGGGTTTGTCCTGCCCTGTGCAGATAGTTCTTCCAGTGGCCATGGATCTGCTTAGTGTGAGCCTGGAGAGCACAGCCCTTCAGATTCTGATCTGCTTCTGAAATGGAAAAAACCCAGAAATGGAAAAAACCCAGAAACCCTCCAGCAGAACCTGCTGACACACTCCCAGAGAGCAGGAGAGCTGGGACATTCCTGGGATAAGCAGATTCCTGTCTGCTCTGCTTGTACTGATGTTTCTTGACTTTTCCTGAGCTGGGTGCTGGGCTCCCACACCATTGCCTTTCCACACATTGTCCTGCACATGTGAGGAGCTCAGCCTCCAGCCACACACTCAGGAATGAAGACTTAGTAAATTACATTCCTGCAGTGGTTCCAGGGCATCCTGTTTATTTATGTGCACTTCAGGCTCATTGTTTTGCAGCAATTAATGCAGAAACATTTTCCAGAGAAAAACTCATTAGAGAATCCCTCCCAGGGCAGAGAGAAGGAAAGGCTCCTCGGATGGACAGATTTGTGAGCAGGACACAGCAGGATTATTAATCCATACTTGTATCTCTCCAACCAATGGTCACTCACATTTTTCTTAATTTCTTACAGCAGACTTGTTCCCCTCTTGGAGAGCACTGGGGTTTTCTCCACTGCAGCAGCCCAGATCTGCCCAACCTGGCTCACAATGGGATGAAGAAATTTGGATTTTGAACTAGGGGTTAGCTGGAGTTCAAACCTCATCCCTGCAGACCTCTTGGCTTTGTTGTAAAATGAGCTCAAGCCACAAAGGGTCTTGCCCTGTTTGCTGTTTCCATCGGAGTTTGTGCAGCCACCTGAGCTGGGAGCGAGTGCTGGGAGTCCTGGGGTGCATCCAGGGGGTGCCCTGCTGGCACCTGGACCTGTGAGGCTGCAGCTCTGTGAGGGCTCCCAGGGATGATGAGGCCCCTTGGGCTATTTCCCGCCCATCCAGTGCCCCAGGTGGCAAGGACGACCTTCTAAACGTGTGTGAGCTCCAGTTCTCCTCCTGGCAGCCTGACACCAAAATGTCCCCTTTGATGACCCCACTAAGCTGTATAAGAGTAGAAAGGACTTTCCAGGACTTTCTCTGCAAGCTCTCATTTATGGAGCTTTTTAAAGCTGCCGGGTCAGGGAGTTGCTCCAGGCTCTTGTTTCCCCCTCTGTGGGATCCCCCCCATCCCACTGCTGATGCCTGGCAGCGTGTCCCTCACAAGATGTAGGACCTGACTGTCCCCACCATGTGTGCACAGGACTCTGAGTTCCCCTCACTCTCACCCACCCCAGGCTCACAAGAATGACCCTGGGCTATGTTTCCAGATGTGACTGCTTCTGCTTTCACTCAAAACCAGTGGGTCTAACCCACCACATATATAAAGAAATCCCTGTTATAATTATCTCCCTGACACTATCATTTGCCTAGGCCTTAGTAGAGGCCTTAGCTTCAGGCCTACAGCGCAGAGCACTAAGCAATTGCCACGTTGTCAGTTAGAAAAGTCGTGGTTTCTTTTTTCTCTTCCTTTTTTTTTTCCTCCCTAAAATTTTTTCCAGATGTCTTTTTTTTTTTTTTTTTTCCTCAGGAGAAGAACCAGCAGCTGTACAATTTCAATGCGAGCCGTGACTAATCCAGCGCAGAGAGCATTCAACGGCAGCATTCGGCTCCTTGGGATATGAATCCAACAGATGACGCTTTGGCTTAGGGGATGTGTGGCCTCTGGAGCCAAAATGGGCCCACAGGTGGCACTGGGCTGCACGTGGGAGCTACAGACACTTGTGGTGGGAGGAGATGCTCCAGATTCCAGAGGCGGTTGATTGTATTAGAAGGACCCAGGGGGTCTCAGACACCATCCTAAATTTTGCCTCCACATGGACCCAAGAGGATTGCGTGAACAATTTATGGATGTCCCTGTGAGTGATATCAACATCCACATATCAGCACCCAGGGATGGCTTTTGAGAGGTGGTTAGCCAAGTAAAGAAATGGGTGAAGAAGGTTTTCTTCTCTTGTTCTTTGGCAGCAGCCTCCGGAGCTGCCTGATCACAGAGACCGACCGGCTCACTGGGAAGTGATGATGGGTTCTCATGGCCCCCCTCCCCTACACTTCCCTCCCCTTTCCCTTTCTGTTCTGTTTACTTTTTTGTTTCTTGTTGGCCATGGGATGTTTAGTCTTACGCCTGATCTTTCACAAGCAGCAGAAGTGCCGCGAGGCCGGATGGGGAGGGAGCTGATACAGAATCACAGACCACAAAGGCATCCTACAGAGCAAGGAGCCGGCACAGCCCAGTGGGTCCACACAGGCCAGTTCCTGTGTTGACATCTAAATCCTCAGCAACACCAGTGGGAAGAGTTAAGGACCCAGACCCACGTCTCAGCCCCTCTCAAAGATAGTAAGTAATCACAAGGAATGAGCCCAAACCCCAGGCAGCCAAGACAAAACACGATGTTGCATTTTGCTGTGGTCTTGGGTGTCCTTCACCCAGCATCCATAATCAGGCTGCTGGTGCCCAGATGGCTTGTCCTCAGTCCTGCTGGCTACACAACCTTTCCAGCAGCCCCTGGAGAGCAGCTCTGGGGTGAAGGTTGATGCCACAGAAGGATCACAAGCTGAAAAGAGCTGAATTATCCACAGGGCTCAGGACAGCCCTGTGTGGCATGGAGATACTCCTCAGGGATGCCCAAATTCCAGCAGTTTTTGGCTGCTGGTTTTCCCTCGCAGCCATGGCCGTGCTGGTGTGGAAAGGCATGTGCTCTGCTCCTGCCAGGGGAGCAGATGAACCTTAAATCCTCACAGTCATGGAGAGAGGAGCTGGGTTTTCACCCTGAGCATAGAGAGGAACAGATGGGAAAAGTCAGCTCCAATCAGCTTTGCTGCTCCAGCTGAGTTATGATCTGTAAGGTCAAAATACTTAGTGATGTCTGAAGAGACCAACAGATTCAGCTGACCAGCAATTCTGACTGTGGGTTTTGTTCAATCAGTCCAGATCTACTGGATGATAAACTCAGCAGAGAGACCAGTTTGCTGAGCGTCACATCTACCAGCGCAGCATTTCTCTGCCTACTTAGAGCATATTTCAGACATGCCATAATTCCCCACATTCTCTAGATCATTCGTTCCTCTCCCTCTCCACAAGGCAGTCCCTGATGGCAGCAGTGTTAGGACATAGGATGGAGGAGCAAGGACTCTCCTGCCTTCCACTTCATCCCCCTGAGGATGGGAAAATGCCAGCTCAGGGACTGAGCTACTCTGCTGAGAAATGACAGCATTTCACTTTTTAATTGCAGCAGGTCCAGGTGTTAGGAGGTGCATAAATCAAGCAGAGAGGTGGCATTCCCCCCCGCCCCCCCCACCCTACTGTCAGTCTGAGAGACACAAAGAACTGACAAGCTCATCGCAGCAGTGCAGGCAGCTGTGACAGTGACTCTGCTGGGAAGGCTGCGCTGGGGGCTGACCTGACCCTGCAAGAGACCCCCTTGATCTCCAGCCCCTGCTTGATTTCTCTGGTCTATCCTTTGGACCCAGGCTGTGCCTCAGCCGGGTGGGACTGCCCACTGGGGCGAGGGGGGGAGGAAGAGACCGATTTGGAAAGATAGCAAGGAGGAGGAGGAGAGGCAGCGGGAAACCCAGCCCACCCTTTGGCTTCCTCCTGCCTCCTTCTAAAACCTGCAGATTTCTCCAGCCTGTCCAAGCGCCTGAAGTTTCCTCAGCCGTGCTGCCCGGACTGCGAGGTATGGCCCGAGCTTCGCGTTTGCCTTTGCTGTGCCTCTTTCTCCTGATATGGGGGTCCCCATAGCCCCACTCGTGGCGGTCCCTGGCTCGGTCCCCACTCTCCCAGCCCGTGGAGTGTGTCCAGGGCTCGGCAATGCCCACATTGGATGCTCCCCACCCTAAGTGGTGCATTTAGAGACCCCTCCTGACTTCTTCTCTTTCTCCTCTTTGCAGCATCTCCGCTCCTAAACTGTCTCTTACTCTATTTCACTGCCAGATGAGGAGCTTAACACTTTGGTGGCATCTGACTGTAAAGGTTTAACCTGCCCTCATTTTTCTCTCTCCTTCCTTTTTCCCCTCTGGGTTTTCAGCTGGGGGTTAGTTCCTTAGCGAGATGTGAGATCAAGGTCTGAGCACATCAAACCAACCTGCAGAGAAAATCAGGTCTAGTTACAAACCAGTGCCCACTACTCCCAGCCTGAGGTGTGTTGGCAGGTGATGTTTTACTCACCAGAGTATCTAGAGGAAGAACAAAAGCGCTGTCGACTTCATCTCAGCGGTTTTTATTTTTTTCAGTACAGCTGCTCTTATTTCTCCTAAAAAAAAAAAAAAAAAAAAAAGACACTCGGCTTTTTGTTCCCAGCAAACTTTGAAACTCTTTCAAGTCCTGCTGCCCTGGCTGAACTCCGGCTGATCGACTGTTAGAGAGATGGAGGTTGCAGGAGAGGAGGAACAAAGCTCTTTTGGAGTGTTTTTTTTAAAGTTTTAAGAACTTGGGCTCAGTCAGGCACAATTTTAAGTCCACGCAGAAGAGCCGAGACTTGTTTCCTTTAAAGGCAGCTGCTGTCCTTCCCATCCCTGTGACGTGACCTGTGTGGCAGTGCAGTCTAACTCTGCTCTAAGAAAGCTCCATTCTGTTGCATCCAGCCAAACAAACAAACAAACAAAAATTAACAGAGTAGGGGTTGAACTCCCACCCAAACCGAAAGGCAGGAGTTTCAAGTTGGAGTGGAACTGGGGACACCGGGAAAGTCGCCAGTACCCCGAGTCCTCAGAGACCACCAACTCGAAACAGCCCGAAAACTCAGCAACCCTCCAAAACGACAAAAGTTAATCGCAGCCCTTTGTTAGGGTGGATCAGGCGAGTTTTAAGTGGAAATGAAAGGCTGTTGCGTCCTGCGCAGTAACTAAAGCCAAGCCATTGTTTGCCACATAGGCAGGAGCAGGGATGCGGGCGGTGTTGGGAGGGGGAAGAGCAGAAATAAACTTTTCAAACTTTTTTTTCAAGCCCCTCCTTCCACAACCCTCTGCTCTTCCATGACTCAGCCCCAGAGGAATGTCGGCTCCCATGGAAACCTTTTCTGGGTCCTCTGGTCGGAGGGATGTCGGGGCTGTTATCGCTGGAGCGGCTGTGGCAGGGCGAGTCCAGGGAATGCTTTGGAGATGGTTTGCATTTTTGAGAGTATTTATCGGACACTTTATTCTCGTCCTTCTTTGTGGAGCCGTGCGGGATCAGTTGGCTGCATCCCCCGGGAGCCGGAGGGACCGCTTTGCCTCTGGCACAGCAGTGTCGGGGCTGCTTTTGGACGTCCAGTCCACACAAAAGAAAAAGCTCAGGCAGGACAGCAAAATTCGGTGTCCCGTGTCTGCACAGGGCTCATCAGTGAGCCGCTGCCTGCAGCCCAGGGCTCATCCATGCACCGTTCTTGTTATTAATTTAATTGTTTCCCATTACGGATGCGATCTGTAACCTGGACAAGCGATGACAGCTTCAGCACGCAGCCGTGATGGGGTTGGGATCTTGCCTTTGTATCAATAAGCCCTGTAAGATCTGGGGCATTTCTCAGTGCAATCAGAGCTGCTCAGCTCCCTGCACGGAGCTCCCTGGGTTCGTGCAGTATTGTGTAGACGTGTCTTTAGTGACTCTGCATGGGCAGAAAGGGCCGATCGATTGGGGGGGGGGGGGGGGGGGGGGGGGGGG
>JAWWES010000030.1:11166500-11177373 GCA_035583135.1 Lophotriccus pileatus | reverse complement strand
GCATAAAGGGCATTTAGATCCCCCCCCCCCCCCCGTGTTTTACTTGGAGTGTGTGTGCGTGAGCTAAATGGAATTTCACTTCCATCTGAACCTTGCTTGGCTTTCTGAGCCCACACACTGTGTGCCAGGGGGCTGGGCAGGTGGCAGGAGCCAGAGTGGCTTCTGCCCAGTCCTTTGTTCTGCTCCCCAGGGCAGCTGCAGCACATCTGGGTGAGCTGGTACGGACACGCAGGGACCTGTTCAGCCGGGAGCTGTGTGGGGACTTGAGCAAACAACTCTGACTTCAAATGGAATTTTAGCCTGGGAGTGGCTGCTGGGTGAAGCTCAGAGGGTCTTGCTTGCACAGGGAGGTCAGGGCCAGTCCTCACGTTGTGTCTCTTGTGAGGGTCACACTTGGTCACCCATCAGCACCTTGAAAACCGTGGCCCCAGTGGGGTTTAGCAAGACCTTTTTCTGGGCCAGTTTTGCCTTTACGCTCAGGGTGAGGTGGGGGCATGCCAGACCTGCAGAGCCTTGAAAAGCAGCGAGCAGAGGGAAGGTGGGTGCAGGAGATGCCGGTGCTCGGGTGGTGCCTCCTGCGTGGCCGGGCTGGGGTGCTGGAGGGGAACTGAGGCACGGCAGGGTTTTGCCCACTCCTGCTCTCCGTGGCTGCAGTGGGAGGTGGCAGCGGAGCCCCTCGACAGGGTTAGCAGGGGTGGCAGCTGGGGTTAGCCCGGTGGCCTCGGGGAGGAGCTGTCAAAGTGGCCAGGCAGAGACTCCTCCCCACGCTAACGTGGCATCCCAAAGGGCTTATGCAACCCTGGACAGGACCAGCGCCACATGGACCGTGCTCCTCCATCCACCGAGCCTCTTCTGGAGGCTGCACCCGCCCGGTCCGTGTCCTCCCCCAACACACAGAGGTCCCCGGGCTGGGTGGGAGGAGACACGAGAGACCTGCAGACCCCAGTGGCACAGACTCTCCCCTGTGTATCACTGTGGGGTATTTTCCCCATCAAGAGAAGCTTGTGATGGGACAGGCTGGGGGGGAGGATGGTAAACAGTTTCCCAGAGCAGCCTGCTTTGAGTTTATGGAGGTGCTGAGGGTCAGCCTCAGACCCCCCTACACCCCATGGCTCCCTTGTTACTGGCATGGCTGCAAAATGTAAGGGGCAGCTGGCACTGAGGAGTAGCCTGGGCCATGCTGGAAAGGTGAACCATTGAGAGAGGTTCATGGGAGCCCTCAGGTTCTGTTTATAGAGCAACTGGGAGCTGAAGTTCCTGTGTAGGATGCAAATGGGGTCAATCCTTAGAAAGGCAGTGTCACCCATGGGTTCTGCAGCCCATGGGTGCTTTGTTATCTTCTCCATCCTCAGCAGTCAGGAGGTGAGGCCTGAGGAGGGACTGGTGACCATAGAGCTTCTCTTATTTTATATTCAGCAGCCCTGTCTGTGCCCAGGATGTGCTGGTTCCCAGCATCTTGCTAAGTGCTGGCATCTATGGATTCTTTTAGGATCTCTTTCCCAGTCATCTTTTCCTCTGTCCAAAATGACCCCCTGGCTGCACCTCCCCCTGCTGGCCCCTGGCAAAACAGTGTCAGGCATTCCCAGTGCAGGGCCCCTCACAGGGATCCTCCCACAGTCCCTCCAGCTGTGGGATGGATGCTGAGCTCATGGTGTGGCCCAGCTGCCAGCTCCAAAGATCATCCTCTTGGACAGCAGGACCACGGTCGCTCCACAAGGAGGGAGACTTGCACCACGCATCATGCTCTTCTGATGGAGCAGCTCTGTGTGCAGGGCTCCAGAGCTGTTATTTCAGGACTTTTGACCACCAGGCATTCAGGAATAACCATGCCTTTGCAACCCAGCCAGGGGCTCACAGGCACTGCAATGTCCTCCCTGCTCTGCCTGCAGAAGGATGTTGTTTTTCAAATAAACTTGCTTTCCCATCTATGACACAAGACAGCCCTGCAGAGCTTGTTTGCTCAGACTTTTTCGTGCTCCTTCTTCCTCCAAACACAACACTGGCAGCTCTGACTGTCTGCTGGCTTCTAGCAAGCATGTAATTCCCTGACTCCAGCTTACTTGCATGCCCAGACTTTGAAATTCAGGGCTTTTTTGAGGCTTGGGGAAATGATCTAAGATGGCCTTTGTCTGGGGTTGGGTTTTTCTTAATGCCATCTTCCACATGTAGATGCACTGCCCTCTCCTCCAGGCTGGGCACTGCCATGTTTCTGCTCAATGAGCACCACTGAATCTCAGAGCACCTTCCAAAGCAAACAAGCCCCTTGGGAGAAGCCCAGGAGAAGCTTTACAAGCCAGGGAATGGCAGCAAGGGAGGAGATGGCCAGAATCACCAGTAGTTTTCCACCTCCCCTCCCCACACAACCCTTCCAGGAGTGAAGATCAGAACCACTGATCTCTCCTGGCAGATGCTGGCAGAACTCTCAGTAGCATCCAGAGCAAATAAAGGCAAGGGGAAGGGACAGATTGTACCAAGCAGGAGAGGAGGGATCTTTTCAGCTGCAGCCTTGACAGTGCAAACAGGCTCAGCACCCCCTGCCCACAACTCCTCTGCCACAGATCCTTTCTCCCACCACAGCAGCCATCCCCACCACCCTGTGCTCCCAGCCCTCTGACATCCCAGGGAAGCTGCCCTCCATGCCATGGCCTCTATTTTGCACAAACACCCCACTGGAGGCTGGGCGAGGCACTGAGATTAGAAAGGGGAATTTCCCTCCATGGCCAAACCTGTGCTAAATTAGGAAGCAGAGCCCAGCCTGGCAGCACAGCCTTGGTGTGGTTTTACACCCAGAGAGCTGCTGTGCACGGGGAGGAAGGGGAAGGATGCGCTGGCAAATTAGATATCCTGGGAGATACGAAGAAACCTTTTCCAACGCTTTCTGCGCCAGCAAATCCATCCCTTTGCCTGGCCCCAGGGAGCTGGTGGGCTCTGATGGCCCAGCCACACAGGTGGAGAGGATGAGGGCAAGCGGAAGGGAGGCAGTGGAAGACTTGGCAGGGGGACAAGTCCCCTCACTGGCAGGAGACAAACCGGGGGTGTTTCACTCTCCCGGCGGGCGGAAGGGAGCGGGCAGCCCTCGCCATCAGGAGTGGGATGCCACCGGCATACTAAGCGGCCAGCTGAGCTCCTCTCTGCCCTCACACAGAGGGGCTCATCCCTGCCAAACAGGAACCGGGGAGGGGGGACAAGGACAGGGTGATTTCACCAGCTGTGCTCTCCTCCTGGCTCACATCACAGCCAGAGTCAGCTGGGCTCCCTCGTCCCACAGAATCCCTGCAGCAGCCCAGACCGGGAGGGTGCAAAAGGCTCCTCCTTCTGGAGCTCGTCTCCTGGCAGGACACAACCCCAAAGTGTCTGGGATCCCTCAAACCCAGTATGGGGACCCTCAGGTCTGAGCAGGAAAGGAAAAAACTATAGTAGACATCCCAACATTTGGGGATGTTGAGGATGGAGGACTTGCCCCTCATACCCCTGGGGATGACTGTGTCCATGGGGGAAGGGGCTTTCTAAGGGATTTAATTCTTAAGTGCACCATCTCACTGTCTCTCCTTCACCTCCACTTTCATTTTTCCTGCTTGTACCTGGGATTCATATCAGGAGATTTTTAACATGAAAAATCTAGGGGTTTGGTAAACAAAATCTCCTGAGAAAGAAAGAGGAACTGCCATTTTGACTGTGATTTTTTTAAAGGCATCCAGGAGAGTAAGAAACATCTAAACCCCACTGTCTCACGTTCAAAATCAAAAGAAAATGAAAAAGAAAATGAATTCAAAAGAATTTATCTTGGAAACACGATTTGGCTTAAAGTTTTGGCTAGAAAAGACAGCATGTGGGTCTATAATATTGAACTGACAAGGCAGGAAATGAAGAGAACGCCCTTCTCTAAGTGTCTGACTGCTCAGCCTGGAGATGAGTGGCACACAGTGGCCTTCTTCCTCATCCCTCCTTTTCCTCTTCTTTATTCAGGGTCTGCTGAAAGATGAGGGCCTGGATTTTTTTCCTTATTTGCCTGGCAGGCAAAGCCCTGTCAGCTCCGGTAAGTGCGTGAGACAGCAGAGCCTCTGCTGTTGGGGTTATCCATCTGAAGTAGCTGATGGGACTGAGGGATGGGGGGCAACCTGAGAATGGCCTTATTCCCCCTTGGGACCATCCTCCCCATGGTCCCCCACTCATGGTCCTTTTCCCCTGCAGCAGGAGGCTCTACCTGATGAGACAGAAGTCATTGAAGATCCCACCACAGAGGTAGGTGACTCTGCTCCTCCTCCTCCTCCTCCCCTGCAGCACAACTGCTCTGGGAGGAGCATCTCCAAAGCAGTGGGGAGGTTGCTCTCCCCCACCAGGAGCTGTGATCTATATACACCAACACCAGAAGCACCAACCTTTTTTTGCAGGAGCCCGTGGGGGCTAATCCTGTCCAGGTGGAGGTGGGAGAGTTCGAGGAACCCACAGAGGATGTAGAGGAGATTGTTGCAGAGAGTAAGTCACCCTTCCCCTGCCCTCTGGCTGGCAGACACATCATGCCCTCCCTGCATGGGGGAGCTTTAGCCATCCCAAACAGTGAGGGGTTCCTTTGGGAAGGGCTGTAGCACAAGGACGATGCCAGACTAGATGCACACTTTAAAGCAAAAGAGGAAAATGGCCTCTTCCAGCACTGGGCTCTCTGTAAGCCTGTTTTTGCAACAGAAAAGCCATTGTGTTGTGTGGCTACAGGAAGGAGTCCAGGATTAGCCTGAGGACTAACACAGATTTCTGGAAATGCTCACCTCTCCCCAGTACAAGAATAGATGCTTGGGGCTGTCCCTGCTGAAGTCTCTGTGATGAGATGCCCTGGGCAGCTCGTGGGAGTGGAGGATGGGGCTGGCTCTGACTTTGCTCCCCTCCTGCTCCCAGACCCCTGCCAGAACCACCACTGCAAGCACGGCAAGGTGTGCGAGGTGGATGACAACAACCAACCCATGTGTGTGTGCCAGGACCCCTCCAGCTGCCCAGCCACCGCCGGTGTCTTCGAGAAGGTGAGGGCAGGAGCTGCTTGGTGGCCCAGAGAGGGGAGGGACCCCACAAGGGCATTGCCAGGGATGGTGGGGAGACACAGTCAGGGTGGCAGGTCCCCATCTGGCCTTGGCTGGTGGTGATCCAGCAGCTATTGCCCACCCCAGGGAACAAGTTAAACATCTTGTTTGGAGGCTCTCCCTGCAGACTCCCCAGCAAATCTGGGCTTGGCTGCCTCTCACATCTCCCCACCCTGTGCAGGTCTGCGGCACCGACAACAAGACCTACGACTCCTCCTGCCATTTCTTTGCCACCAAGTGCACCTTGGAGGGAACCAAGAAGGGACACAAGCTGCACCTGGACTACATTGGGCCTTGCAAATGTGAGTGGAGCCACTCCCTCAAACAGGAGGACTCCTAACCTGAGCACAGCCCCTGTGCCCACGACCTGAGGGAGAGTAAAGGTCCAGGCAGGCTCAGGGCTGAGGCTGGAGGGCACTGGGGCTGTGTGTCTGGGGCTGCACTTCCAGACACTGCACTGACCACTGTGTATGACTTCCAGTCATCCCTGCCTGCCTGGACACAGAGCTGACTGAGTTCCCCCTGCGCATGCGGGACTGGCTCAAGAACGTGCTGATCACCCTGTATGAGCGTGATGAGGACAACAACCTGCTGACTGAGAAGCAGAAGCTCAAGGTGAGGGACTGGGGACAGAGCCTGGGAGCTTACCATGCCAACAGAGCCCAGGACACGTGGGGAGCCTGTCCAGAATGACCTGTGGGCACCCGATTTAAAGCCCCTCCTGTGGTGTCCCGTTCCACCCCATTCCCCTGCTGACAAGGGCTCCCTGGCCTCTCTCCCCTATGGCAGGTGAAGAAGATCCATGAGAACGAGAAGCGCCTGGAGGCCGGTGACCACACCGTGGAGCTGCTGGCCCGTGACTTTGAGAAGAACTACAACATGTACATCTTCCCTGTGCACTGGCAGTTCGGGCAGCTGGACCAGCACCCCATCGATGGGTGAGTGTCAGCAGGATGGAGACCCCACCAGGACCCTTTCCCACCCAAGGACCAGGATGATTTGGCCGCAGAAGGTGCCAAAGCAGGCTGGAGATGTGACACAAGGGGGTGGCTGGTGGCACAAGCACATCTGGCAGGGGTTGTGGCAAACCAGCGTGGGATAGAAGTTGGTTTGCCTCCTGCAAACAGCTCTTCTGCAGGAAGAGAGGCCTCCCCAGCTGCTCCCATCTCCCTTGGGTGTGGAGTTTCTATCTTCTCAGATTTACTGTCGTATGATAGTTCCCTAAAATATCTTAGTCCAAAGGCCCTGGGATAACTTCAGCAGCTGAGATAGCAGCTGCTGGCTTAGCTGTGAGGTGGAGAAGGGCATGAGAGTGATCACAGACCCGTGGGGTGAGGGCAGCTGGCAAGGACCACCAGCTACTATTTTGTGACCAGCACAGCCAGTTGCAAAGGCAGACACCAGTCCTTGACCTTCACGACACTCAGTGGCTGATACTGGGAGGGCACTGGGACAGCAGTCAAACCACAGAGCTGGGGCCAGCATCTCCCCTCCTGTGACCACGTGGCCACCCTGGCAGGTACCTGTCCCACACCGAGCTGGCCCCGCTCCGTGCCCCCCTCATCCCCATGGAGCACTGCACCACCCGCTTCTTCGAGGCTTGTGACCTGGACAACGACAAGTACATCGCCCTGGAGGAGTGGGCCAGCTGCTTCGGCATTAAGGAGCGTAAGTACTCGGTAGGGCAGGAATGGGGGTGCAGGGGACAATGAAAAGCACCCCCAGAGCCCTCACTCTGGATGGAGCAGTGAATTTCAGCTGGTGCTGGGTGAGGCAAAGCAGGGGAGAGTGGGGAGGGCAGATCACAGGAGCAGAGGGACCCTGGCAGCATCCGCCTCCTAACCTTGTCTCTCTCTTTTCCTTCCACAGAGGACATAGACAAGGATCTTGTGATCTAAACGCCCGGCTTCCTGCTCTGCTGCCAACTTTGTCTTGTTTTAACCTTCCCACTTCCTTTGGGTTTTAAACTGCTTTTGTTTTGTTTTGTTTTTCCCTGGGAACAAGGTGCTAATATAGATCTAAACATATGTAGTAACGGTGCTAAGAGAAATAACAGTCCTCGTTCATAGCCTTATCTATTACCACTAGATTACTCACTCAGCTGTTTCCACGTGCTCTTACCAGCCTTTTCTCTCTCCGACGTGTCTGCACCATTGACCGACTGTTCCTGTCCCAAACATCTGCTCTGTCTCGGTATCCACTCTCGGATCGGCTTCTCTTTAACTTCTCACTAACAGCACATTCCTGGACACGTCGGCGCAGATGCAAAGCCCTCTCAGCTGATTCACCGCCCCAGTTACAGGTGCCCGTGAGGGAAGGCAGAGCCAGAGGATGTAGGAGGATTGGGTTCTCAAGCAGAGCAGCTGCAGGTGACATTGTGGCCACCCAGCTCGTGGTAGGGAGGATGGAGAAGGGTGAGAAGGAAAAAGAGTGGCAGGATTTTGTTTTCTTTCTGTCTTTTTTTTTTATTTTTTTAATTTTTGGACATTCCCAGGGCTTGAATTTAGTAATTATTGGGCACACAGAAAAAAAAAAAAGGGCTAATTGAATTAACGAATAGGGAAACATGCAAAATTTAAAACAAGGAAGATGAAATGCATCCCATCTTGTAAAATCCCCTCGAAAAATAAAGGTTTGAAAGTGCTACATGCTTTACCATCACTCAGTGACCACACTGCTGTCGTGTTTTCTGTGCAAGATGGAGCGTGACTGCCTGTTTCCCGGGTTGCCCGTGTCTGACCTTGATGTGATTCTGCTGTAGCTGAAATAAAGCTCTTGGCTCTCCCCAGATCACAGTGCCCTCAAGCACTTCCCGCCTCTCTGCCTTGGTTGTGCTTAAATTCCAGCCCTGCTCTCCCAGGGAAGCTGTGCCAGTGTCGGAAGGGATGTTTCTGCCCAGAAAGAGGCGTGTTTGCCACACGCTCAAGGGAAAGGCTGTAGTATTTTTTTCCTGTTGTGGATTTAAGGGATGAGTGAGATAGAAGGGATAAGGTATTTGGATTTTGCTTTAGAGAAAGGGTCCTGACAGGACCAAAGGGATGGTTAAATCTCACAGGCTGAAAACCCTTTTTTTACCTCTGAATGTTCCCCATGCCTTATATTATTAAATTCCTGCCACAGTGTGAGCAACCTGATGAGTCTCCATAATAAAAAAAACTGATTTAAAACACTGACAAGTAAACGAGCCTGCCATGTTCCTCTGTTTCATCCCATCCCAGCGAGGGAGATTGCATGTGTTCAAACTGTATCACAGATATCCCTGCCCCAGGGAAGAGTCTGGCCCAAGGGAAGCTGAGGTGCTTATCACAGTCCATCACTGTAAACAGGCTCCTGGGGGGATGTTGGATGGGTAACGTGGGCAGATGGAGCTGGAGCAGTGGAGGCAGATGGGGTCACTGCAGCAGCCAGCACAGACACTCACGTGGCTCTCAGGCCCTTGCTCTCATCAGCAATAAAATCCCTGGGAAAAGGCTAAAAGGCACAACAGTAGGAAAACAAACACCACCATTGGCATGGACTAAAAATATCCCAAGCTGCAAGAGCTCTGGCTCAGCTGTGAGGTCCCTGTCGACAGCCCCTGGCTGGATGTGCTGTGCTCCCAGCAGAGCTGTCAGGTCATATCCTCCACAGGGCCTCTCCCAGCTGCAGAGCCCTGGGCAGGTCCCATCGGGGACAGTCATTTTGCAGGCATGTTTCCAAGGTGTTTGACCCCAGTGGGAAAGCTGGTGCCTAGAAGGGCCAGGTGAAGGTTTTGCTATTGGCCAAAGTGAGGGTTCTCAATGGAGACTCAGCAAATGCCTCCCTGCTGTGGGGGCAGCCTCTGTGAACTGGCAGACCTGACACAGAGAGGGGCACTGCTGCCCATGACCCCGGCAAGGTCCAGCTGGATGTGACCCACCTCCGTGCTAGGAGAGCTGACAAGAGAGGGCAGGAAGGCAGGCAGGGGTGTAGGAGATCAGCCATCCTGCACAAACCTGCTTTCCAGTCGCTCCCTCTCAGCCAGAAACTCCTGCTCCACTCCCACACCAAGACACAGCTGCAATCTTTCCAGCTCCAGCCTTCCTGCCAGTGCTGCTGGACACACACTTCAATCCCATGCAAGGGAAGGCTTTCCAGCCCTCCTTCCCTCTGCCTTCCCCTCTTGTACAGGAATCAGCTCTAAATCCCAGCAATCTCAGGAAAATCAGGCTCCACGTGGAGAGTTAGTTACCATGCCTCTGGAAGGTGAAGGGACCCATCACTAAGTCCCATCCCATGGGACAATACTCATGTCCCAGTGATCTGGCAGAGCCTGAAGGACTCAACTCAGTGCTACCCCAAGTGCAGCCTCCCTGGCTTTCACTGAGCATCAGAGTGAGCTCTGGAGGTTGCAGCTGGGGCTCCCTTAACCCCTCAAAGGTCACAGCCTGAAGTATCAAGTTGCTGGAATTTCACTGAGCTGGGGCAAATGCCATACATGGGGTTATATCAGGACTTGAGGAATAAGTTGGCCTCTTTGAGCTTTCAGACCGAGACGGTCAGCAAGGGTGGAACAGAACAGCCCTTTCCCTGTTACAGCTGAAACTGAGCCTTCCCCTGCCTGCACAGCAGCAAAGAAACTCACCTGTATTTCCGAGTGGAAATTCTCCCTGTGGTTATTAGTGTTGACTGAGGACACAGTTTGCAAACCTGAAAAAACCCCCAAATAAATAGAAAAATAACAGAGAGATCTGGGCCCAAAACCAGCACAGTCTGACCCGAGTGCTACAGTGCATCTGCAGGCAGAGGTGGTTCATTTTGCTGTAGTTACTCACTGAGTTGTGTCCTGCATTGAAGAATGGAAAGATGGGGAAGACAAGATTCCTGTAGGGATTAGTGCTTTCCTGTCTGTTTTCCTCACCCTTACTTTCATAAAAGAAATAGACTGTGGCATAAACACTGCATTAAGGTTTGTGGCTCAAATATTCAAAATACAGGTGATGCAGAAAGGTGACAAGCCGGGATCACCACGACTACTCCAGTAACTGAGTAACCGAGGCTTTAACTCATTTTCAGGTACCAGGATGGTGGGGTTGATCGAGTGGTGGGGTTATCATTCCCAGCAGGTAAATCTCTTTCACAGCAGTTCATGCACACCCAGAATTGCTGCTGAGGGGGAATCTCATCATGAGTCTGGCACAAGGGTTTGCCACGACCACCTCCACCCCTCTGCCCTGCTCCGGCTTGTGGAGCAGCTTCCAAATTGGCCAGATCCGCTGCGGAGCATTCTTTTGTCTTGAAATCTTTTATATATTTCAAAGACTGACTAAGCCAATAAAACCACGCCCAACCTCCAGTGAAGAGACAACGCCGGGACAAACTGTTCGAGCAACGCATCTCCCCGCAGCCGTCCTGGAATGAGGGGAGGAGGGACGCAGGCATCCCTCTGCCCCCCGAGGTTGTGAGAGGCGTTTACTCCTCGTTCTGTTCCTCCTTCTGCTGCTCCTCCCCCGGCCGATCCCCATCCCCGGCTGGCGGCAGCTGCGCGGAGCGGCCTGCGGGGGGAGCGATGGCTCCGGGGATGGAGCCTGGAGCTGCGGGGAGGCTCTGCCGGAGCGGGGCGGAGCGGGCACGTCGTCCCGGGGATGCCCGGGCACCGGGCGGGAGGAGGAACCCGCTCCCGCATCCCCCAGTCCAGAGCGCTGCCCTTCGCAGCGGAGCAGCTCAGAGCCCTGGTCCCTTCGGGGCGTATGTCCCCTCCATGCTTGGCTACCCCATCCCATCCCATCCCATCCCATCCCATCCCATCCCATCCCATCCCATCCCATCCCATCCCATCCCATCCC
>JAWWES010000030.1:11098691-11166039 GCA_035583135.1 Lophotriccus pileatus | reverse complement strand
CCCATCCCATCCCATCCCATCCCATCCAATCCCGTCCCATCCCTGCTGCTAAATCCTTTAGACATAAAACTATTGATCAAATCTGAGGCTAAGTTTGGCAAGAGTTGTCCACTCGGAACCTTGTGACTCAATGGGAGGGTCTTCCTTACCATTTTCACTCTTATCCTTTCTTATCCTTGGTCTCCATGCAAATAATATTAAGATGATTCTGATCAGTTTTCCTTTCTGTGCTTTATCCATGTAGGAATAGAGTGGACCTTGCCATCAAATGCTGTTAGGCCACACTGTCACAAATTTATATTAAAACCTGATTTTGCTGATACCTTTGCCAGTGATTCTTTAAGTGACCTGAGCCACTCACTCACGACACCATCCCATCTGACTCACAGGTGCCTGAGTCCTCCTCCAATCCTTCTGGAGCACAGACCCTATTTTAGTCTAAAGGACACATGGCTTATGTGAGCCCAGATTTTGTGTTTTGCAGCTCGGTCTGTCTGTCTCAGTACCATTCTCTCTAATTTTGAATCTACTGGCTAGTTTTAACTTAGAGTTGATGGGGCAGAGAACCACAGGCATGGATGGCATTCCTCTGGGTGGCATTAAGACAGACAGAGAGAGGATGCAGACAGACAGACAAGTACTTCACTGCACAGCGATGCTGAAGTCTAACAGGAGCTGGGATCAGTCTGATGCACTGGTGCCAAGGTAATTGCACAGCAGGTAATTATTTGTGTCAGGGACTGAGTATCCAGTTTCTGCGTTGGCCATGAAGAAGTTACATTACTTTCTATTTCATGTCCTACCACATAAACCATGGCCATTTCCCAATTAAGCCCATTTTTTGTCAGCCTCATTATGCTCCTAATCAAAGAAACTCTGATCCTCTGATTCTTGGGAAATGACTCGCCCCAGGACACATTTTTATGTGCATTCCCTACATTTTTCTTAATTTCATATTTCCTTTTGATCGCTGCTTCATTTGGACTCCAGAGACTATACAAGGCTCTTGTTATTTCTTGTCCAAACACCTCTCTGATCACCTTTACTGCCTGGGTTTTGGAGACTTTGCTGCTGTCAGCTATGGGGCCGAAATTCTCCATGAGCAAGGCCAGGCCTGACTGTAGTGTGATGGTGACTTTCTGCGGCTGCCCAGGGCACCACAACCATGCCTGGCAGGACAATCCTTGGTGTACAGTCCTTGTACCTGACACTTACAGGGTTTCTCACTGTCAGGAGGAGTGTAAAAACACCACAGGACTCCTAGACTGAGCATCCAGTGCTGACCGGCCACATGGTTCATTTCCCTCCCATGAAATGAGGATCCTCCTGGAAACTGGAGGCTCTTTTTCCCCCAGCACTGATGTCCCCAGAAGAGCTGCTTTGGCTCAGAAGTGCCTGAGCTGGATGCAGACTGAAAGCTGGGTTAATATCCAGGGCAAGTATCACCACTTTTTTGCTCTGCTCCCTCTCCCTGAAGAATCTGCTGTTGAGAGCAGAGATGAGTCAACGCAGACCTTTGGTCTGACCCAGTCCTGCTGCTCTCCTGCACTAACCACACTGCAATCATGCCCTGTCTGCTTGGGCTTGAGCAGCAGGATTCATCCTGTAGAATTCCTATTGTTTCCTCCTGGTCATGGTGTCTTTAATGAAATCCTTACCTTATCTACCATCAGATGATTCCCCCCTCACTTGTGAGCCAGCTCCAGGTTTTCACTCTGGTGCAGATTTTCATGCCCTTCAAAGAGCTGTTCCCTACTCTGGGCGCTGCCCACATGCCATCCCTTTGGTGAGCCTTTATCCTTGTTCCACAGGAATAATTTCCTTTTCCTTTACAGCTTGCTCATCCAAGTGGGATGCTGGAGTGTTCTACTTAACATGTCTTGTTTGCATCCTTCTCCTTAGGCTGGCAGCTGGCATTGGATGAACTACCTGTGGCAGGAAGAAACATGCTGGAATAATCAGAGGGGAAATCTGGAGGGCTCCAGAGGTTTGCTTCTCTTCAGAGGCAGATGCCCATATCCCTTGCACATTAACCATAACACAGGGCCTGTCCATACAGATGTTTTCCAGCCAGTGCCGGCAAACTTCAACCCTCAGCCATGGAAACTCACTTCCCCTGGAGATCTTGGCATGCAGGACAGACAGGAAGGAGCAAGAAGATAATTCCCCTCCATATGCAATGAGCAAAAGAGGAAGGGAGGAGACGACCATCCTCCTCTCCTTGGCTGCCTCTACCTAAAAACTGGCAAGGGTGAAGGTGCTCCCCACTCAGCTCACACCTGCAAACCCCTGCCCCTGCTGTTGCCCACACGGGCAAGCCCTCCGGGGAGGAGCACACCGGAGAGTGCCAAGCAGCCCCCACAGTCTCAGCACTGCTCCCACCCTGCCGTGCTCATCCCTTCTCCCACTGCCTCCAGAACCCCACCACCACCACCACGCAGCGGCAGTGCCGTGGCAGTGACCCCCTGGCAGATCCTCCCACTCGGGTTCGTCTCCCCCGCAGATGCTCAATTCCAGCTTGAAAAGCCAGATGTCAGGAGAGGAAGAACGCCTTTGGAAAGGAGCTGTGGTGGGCTGTCAGGGTACATACACATTGCTGCTCCAGCAGCCAGCCCCTCTTCCACAGCCCCAAGCTCAGGGCTCTGCTGAGGGCTCCCCTTTTCCTCCATGCTGGAGCTGTGGCTGGCTTTCTTGCTTTTCGCCTCCAGCTGTACCTTTAACATGTGTGGGCAAACCCAGGTTCCTGAACGCAACTCAGTTCAAGGCAAAGGTGTTGGGGCACGTTCCATTTGGGAGAGAAGGAATGGCTGAATTGCTGGGGAAAGGCCAGCCTTGGCTTCCTGATCCGGTCCTGTCTGGGGAGGCTTGTGAATGGACCCAGGGAGGAGCCAGTAAGGGATTGGATCAGCTCTGCTTGGCAGGCTGAGGAACAGAGGAAACGAGACGGGGTTGAGACATGCCCCCTGCTGCAAAAAGTTCCTTCTATGAGGGTGCCAAAGGATCTGCAAAGAGAGTGAATGAACCTGCCTTGGCATCCCTGCAGTTGCTCTCTTGCCTATCCCAGGGCTCAGCTTATCCTTGCACAGCTCCTTCCGTCCCAGTCAGTTCCACCAGAGGAAAGCTGAGTCCGGCGGGTTGTGGCTCTTCCCAGCCCCACTCCAGCCCCACGGGCATCTCCACCAGTCCCACAGAGAACAGGAGCTGGGCTTGTTAACCCGAGGGACAACCCTGTGGGTGCCTCTGTCTGGGAATCATCCACTCAAACCCTGTTGCCAACCTAAACCCCATGCACTTCTCTGCACACCCTCTCCCGGCCTCCCTCACACCCCGCTGAGCCAGCTGCCCCCAGGCTGCTCTCCACAGAGGGCTGGAGAGCTTCTCTGAGTGCCCCAGGCTCTTTGGGGTTGGACACCCATCTCTCCTGCCCATTTTGCAGCCTGTCTTCTCCAGAGCCTGCAAGACTTCCCAGGAAATGCTGGAAGGGATTTTCTGCCTCTCACTGTCGGGGTTTCCGGGAGCCAGAGAAACCTCCCCCCATATTAAATCACTGGGACGTGCCACAGCCATCAGCCACCCCAGCACTACCCCCACCTCTCTGGAGGGAAGTCAACCTTACCCCAGAGCTAAACAGGAGGCTCTGCTCCCCATCTCCCTGGCAAGCCCCTTGCTCACCCACAGGGGAATATCAGCCTTTGTTTTCCTGACCCCTCAGTCTTTCCTTCCCCTTCTCACTCCCAGGTGCTGGGAAACAGCAGGCACTGATCTGTCAGGACGTTTTCACACCAAACCCCTGACTATGACCTCTTCCTAGAGACCTGCAGAGAATCAAGGCTGAAAAACATGGGCACAAATTCAAGGGTCTCAGCTTCCCAGCTGAGTCCAGCAGGCACCCCAGCAATGGGATTAGCTGCGGGGTTCAGCTCTTTTCTAAGTTTGACCCTGAGATTCCGAAGGACAGATGGGTGGATTTCTTGTAGATTATTTAGGGCAGGCTGGCAACAAATTTTTCTTCCTTGCAGAACTCAGAATTAAGCCATGTGCTGCTTTGGAAGTAGTGAAATGATGATCACACAGGTGATCATTGAAAAAAAAAAAAATTCAAAACCTCCCACTGACTTTTACTCATTTCCAGTTTTGCTCTCATGTTGCTCATTTCCAGGGCCTCACGTTTCTCCTGACTCTGATGAAGACAAGAGCGATTCTAGCACAGGGAGGCATTGATTGACCAAGTTCTTCATCCTTTTTATTTACTTTCTCATCCACCCACACGTGGCCAGGCTTCGATTCTCTGAAGAATCAGCCCCTCGGCGTTCTTGGAGACTCATCTACGGCAATAATCAGCACAGATGCCCTCAGCAGGGTTGAACTGTTTGCGGGAGGGAGTGCTGATTTCTTGGTGGGAAGCCAATGAATGATCTCATCCTAGAAAGGAAGCCAGAAATCACCATCTCCACCGGGCAAATCGGGGTGTTTGCTGTCACCTGCACAGACCACCCCACGCTCTCTGCAGATGGTCTGTTGTGCCTTTCCACCCCTCAGTCCCACCAACACCTCCCCATCCACATTCTCCAGCTTTGATTTCTTGGCAGAAGTAGTCAGGACAGCTGTCACCACTGTGACTGCTATCAGAGCCAGTCTACCATCAAATACCAACTGGACATCAGACAAGCTGTCTAAAGAGTAGAAAAAAACCAGTTCAGTGTCAGAGTACCAAAACAAACCTCAAAGAAGGTGGCATAAGCAAGTGGTCTGTCTGACAAGGGCTGGGTTGGCACATCTGATGTGGTGGATGTTGCTGGGCAAGAGGCAGATCATAAATCCCTGCAACAGACCCATCCCGGCACTGTCCTGTCCCCATCTCCCTGCCCTTGTGGTGGCAGTGCAGCCTGGCCATCCTCCACAGAGCTGAGTGCTGTTCTGTATCCAAGGTATTGTCCCACTCACCTCTTCTTTCTTGCTGAGGGACTTCCTTTGCAGGCTCAGGCAGCAGCAACACGTTGGGGCACCACACTGGGGTGCCTCTTATACATGTTCATCCTCTTAGAGAGAGATCTTGTCTTTCTTCTCCATATCTGGGACATATTTTTTTCCCCTCCTCTCTGTGCCTCCATCCAGTCCTCAAGCCTCTGGCTCTTCCTTTCTTCCAGATTTTGTACCACATTTGCCATTTTAATTCTACATTCTGGTGCCACAGTCACCTATTTCACACATCTCATCTAATTATTTTTGCTCCATTTCTGTCACTTATGGGCATAGCCTTCACTGGCTCCATTTCCCTCTCCAGTTCTGCCCCAAAAAACACCCCCACTCCTCTTCTGTCTACTCTCTGCCCACCGCCACCCACAGCTTCTGACAGCTCATGTGGCTTTCCCAGCCCACCTTCATCCCTCCCATCTTCAAGCACTTGAGGAGGGTATGGAGCCACTGCAAAAGGTCTGACCCTTTGGAGAGAGGTTAGTCTGACCCAGATTCCCTTCCATGAGTGTAACAGCCAGTCAGACAGGCAAGGTACTTTGATGGGAGGAATTGGGGTCCACTGGCAACTGCTTTTGGTCTCCTGGTCTGGAAAGCCCTGTGGGACCTCCTACTCTCCCTGCCCATCAGCCACTCTTTCCGGACAGCCCAGGGTACCCTGTGCTGAATGTGGTGCAGCTCCTTCTCTTTGTTTCTTTTCCAAACCTTTGCACTACCTTTGTTCCCTGCAGATTTCAAATTGCTGAAAGATTTATAACACCGCAGTAAATCACAAGATGCAACACCCAAACGGGGCTTTAATTATCATCACAAAGGTATTAAACGTACATCCAAAAAGAGAGGGGGACTGCTCATCTCTCCGTGGGTATAATTCCCTGTTGATGTGTTTGGGTACATCTCTTCCCCCCACCCTGCATATTTGTATACCAGTGCATGAATTCATCTTTGAAGGCTGTACAAGAATGTGTAATCTCTGTCTTTTATGTGCTTCCATATCTCTTCTCATCTCGATTAGCAGCCCTCCCCTTCAGCCATGTTCATGTTATGCCATGAAAGGCATCCGTGCACATACATGGAGAAGAGCGTAAACTGGTGTTTACCACCTCGAGATGTATTTCCACACAAATACATTCTGCATCAACGGCTGCTTTAGCACCTTAGGAAGATGTTTTGACACCTGTGTGCGCTCATGCATTTCTCCCCTGTACCTAAAACCACTCATTTCTGTACATGCACAACCTTGTCACGGTTTTCTCCATTGCTGGTGCCATGTGCTTGGACCAGCACCGTTCCCCACCGACCTTCCCCAGTCACTGCATCCCAGCTGCCCAGCAGAAGAGAAAGCAGAGGTGTGAAGACCTGGTGTATTTTCCAGGTCACTTGTTTTATTTACACCACCTACCTTAGGTAAGCCTAAGATGCCCAACCAGCTTTGAAGACAATCCCTTGATCCTAAAAACACCCAAATGTCTATGTTCTTTCCCTTGGAATTAACCCTGCCTTCAGGATTGGCTCTCATCCAAGACCCTGGCAGAGAACAGACTTTCCTCCACCTTCAGTTTACTGTCTCCTGAGCCTCACACAGGTCCACATGTCTCCTTAAGAATAAAAGCACACTCAGAAAGGTTGACTCTTCTGTGTAACACCACAACTTGTGGCCGCTTTACCTTTACACTCTGTTTACGCAGTCTGTACATGCATAACAGAAATCCACATCAGAAATCCACATCAGAAAAAGGCTTTGTCCAGGTACATCCACGTTCACAGAATATTTGTCCATCTGGTGCTCACATGCCTGCTGAAAACCTGTGCTCCCATTGCCTTTTTTCTGTCCATTCCTGCATAGGCAAGAGCAAGCTGTGTCCGAGCTGTTGTTGTTTCCGTGTTCCCTACAACCATTCTGTCCTCTGGCAATTTTGGACAGAAGCACTTTGGAAATTATAAACCACAAGGTAATATAGAGGGCCCTTTCAGTGCTGCTGGCACTCAGGCTTTCTTTTCTCTGTCCTTAATGATTTCAGGCATGTAGAGGGAGGAGATAAATCAGAGATATCAGATATGTGAGGATCCACATATTCTCCTGTTCTGCCAGAAAACAAAGAGCAGAAGAATTTCAAATCTTGTAGCCAGGAAGCAAATGTCCCCACTGTGCACTGTGGAGCTCATATCCATGCATGCACACCATGCTGGATATGCTGGGCCACATTTGGCCAAGGCTTTGGAGCCGAGCCTGGCCAGCAGGAACACCTGCTGCCACAAGGAGACTTCTGGCATGCCCTCCTCTCCTGTAGCACTGCAAGCTTTGGCTCCAGGCACATGCTTTTGGGAGCTAGGACCTGTCCTTCACTTTACACCACCTTTGACACTGATGCTGATGGACGTCCTGCTTCCCAGGATTCACAGCCAGGTCCACAGTGCATGCCCAGCACTGTCACCAAGCACCTGCTCCATCCCTGAAACTCCATCTATGCACCCAGAGGGCTGTTTCTGTTCACCTCAAACCCCGTGGATTTAGTGGTTTAAAGTCACCCTGAATCAGGCCCCTCAGGGGTTCAGTCAAAACACGTGGAGAGCTGATGGCTCTTCCCCTCACCTGATGGTTTTGTCACAGTGAGCAATGCCTGACAGGTCCCTGCTCTCCTCGGTGCAGGAGTTGCAAAGGCTGATCCACCCTGGGATGGACTCCTGAGGGCACAGAGAAAACTGTAAATAGCCAGGGGTCTTGGCTCTCCCCCTCCCAGCTCTGGACAGCGAGGGCTTGCCTGAACCCCAGCCCAGGGAGCTTCCACAGGTGCCCAGAGAGTCCAGCTCCAGGGCTCTGCTGCCCTTTCTGCCACAGAGGTGCGTTCCCTACTAATCCCTTTATAATTTCTCCAATTAACACAACGTTCTGCTTTTGCAGAGGGAAATCCTGCCCATGTGCCTAACAAAGCCATGCACCATAATTTTCTATTCATTTGGGAATCCTGCATGCTGCTGCAGCTGGTGCTACAATGAGCTGTGCTAAGGACTGGCAGGGAGCACACGGTAGCGTCTAAAGTAGAATTTCCTCTATAACCAGCTTAGGGAGTATTAAGAGCACATTAAATAGCAATCTGGGCCTGGCTAAGGATCAGCCAGTGCTGATCCACATCTGAACACTTCACAGTGCCAGACTCCCCAGCAGCAGAGAGCTGCAGAGCCAAAGTGCATCGACCTGAAGGGGTGTGTTCCCAGCTGCAGCCAGCCTGGGCTCCTTGCACCCTGGGGCTGTAAGCACGAAGTTCTCTAGACTTAAAACTTCAGGAAAAACTTGGCCCCAAGCTTATCTTGAGAGCAGAACTATGCCTGGTGATGGTGTCTCTGTGCAACAGCCACGGCTTCTGTGTCCTTGCCCAGCTCTGACCAACATTGAATGGAGGGACAAGGGCTGGCAGACGGACAGAGAGAGAAGCACCTCAACCAGCTGTGTGTTATTTAGTGACAATAATGCAAAGGAGAGAGGGAGCAGGATGGGTCCCTTGCACCCAGAACAAGACATGGCACTAAAGAAGCACCATATCCCCCATGCTGTGCCCCCACAGCATTGTTCAAGCAGGACTCAGCTGAGCAGAGCCACAGCTGAGGCACTGGGACACCTGAAGAATTGCCCCTCCCTGGTTGTGCAACATCCGTGTGATTTGCATAACAGCAAACTATTGCCCAACAATCATATCAAGGCTGCTCACAGTCATTCTTTATACACATACACCAAACCATGTCAGTATTGGCCAATATTTATTAGATCTCAACCATCCATCTGTCTGCCTACATCTCTGCAACACTTGTGCTCAAGCTAACCAGAAGGCTGGGTTTCACATGACAAGTCAAGAAACTGGTTATTTCTCAATTCCTTCTTTCCTGGTGCTTCAAATTCCTCATTTCAAGGACTTCACCCCTCTGATTTGATACCCAGGATGTCCAAGCTGTTCACAGCACAAAGCCAATAAAGATGCCATTACCTCCTTACCAAAAATAAAACAAGTTCAGACATTGGTGATGAGGAATAACCTCATGCTCCAAGGACACACGTGACTCCAGCAAGGTACCTGATTTATCATGAGAGCAAACCCCAGACTTTGCCCTCTTTTTATTTCCAGGTCAGGATGTCCACAGGATTACTTATTTTGCATTAAGAAACAAACCTAACAGCAAGAAAATGCAACTGAAACAAGATGTTGTCCAGATCCCAGGGAAAGCCTCTCAAGAAGGCAGAATTACCCCAGGGGTCAGCTCAGGCACCTGAAGCACAGACACCCCCTTCAGAGCCCTGGTCTGTAAGCCCTTAGGTTAATTCCCTGTGAGAAGCCACAAGATGACCTCTCCTAAACTTCAGTGGCCAATCTCCACCCTCAGCCCAAGTGAGGCACTAATGGCACATGATATTCATATTTTAGTGCAGCACTGGGCCTCATGGAGCTAGAACCTCCCTACAGAACCACAGACAGAAAAGGCACACCAGAGTCTGGAGAGGTGGGGATGCTGAATGGGAAGATGATTTATGCCAACACACCAACCTAGGCTTTAAAACTCAGTCTGGGGTGCTCTGGTGCCCTGGCAGAAGGTCCCTTTCCCTCTGCAGAGCCAGTTTGCCGGCACCCATCTGAGTACAAGTCATCGAGGCACAACCCTCACTGTGAGAGGAGGGACACAGGCTTTACAGCAGAGCTTTCTTCAGGCAGGTTGATAGATGTCCGGGAAATAAAACCCAGTAAAAGCTTCGCTCTGGGTGGCACCCACCAGAGATAATTGCTGCTGGATACTTGCCTGGGGCTAGGGAGAAGTTCCTACATCAGCACAGCAGAGCTTCTCCCCAGGTACCCCCTGCTCCTTCACATCCACATCTTCCCCTTCCAAACTGTACCAGGGGAAATTCAGACACGTGGTGTGATTGTTTGCAAGAGTGTCCAGCGGCACGGCCGGGTGAGGTGGGTTAAATCACAGTGCCAGCAGCAGGAGCCCACTGCCCGAAGGAGCAGTCCCAAGCACAACCCTACTCCCCCTCCCTGTGGCTGCTGCCTTTGCCCGCTCCCCCCAGACGAGTTCTGGTTTGTCCTGAGGTTTGCTTGCTCGCCCTGTTTACACGAACGATAATTTTGGATGTGGTAATGGCAGAACTGTAGGAACATGCCTCCCTCCCACCCCCCATTCTCCACCAGCGGTGTGGGGCACAGAGCTGCTGCAGCCCAGCCATTTTGGGTGCTGGGAAGCACCAAGCTCCTCACCGCCCACCTCCCAGCCTCCTGCTCGCTTCCTTTCCTAATCCCAGCTTCCACCAGCAGATTGCAGACCCCATCCTGGCCACCACCGTGGCATGTCCTTGGAAAGCCTACCCACAGACTGCCCATGCTCCCATGGCCCTTGCTGCGGTAACAGGGCTTGAACCAGCTCTGGGTTTCACCTGATGTATTCCATACGGCCCTGTCCCACACAGATCTTCCCAGAATAACACGAATGGCCATGTTTACAGTCAGCAGATTGCAGGAAATTCCCTCCCCACACCTATCAGCGTCGGGTTTATCGTTTAACTTTCAGGGGCTGCAATTTTATTCTCGATTGCCGCGCCAGAAATGCACGAGCTGCAGGTCTCTCGCCTTGCCCCAGAGATGTGTATCTGAGATTCATCCCCTGCAGTTACTGATCGTGTGAATTACCACAGCACCTCACAGCCCTTGTCCCGGGATGTCTCAGCGCCGGCTGCGCGCACGTGCGTGTGTCTGCCAGTGGGAATGGCACGGAGAAGGGGCCTGAAGGATGGTGACACCACCAGGGTGAGGGTGGGAGACCTCTTCCCAAGCCCAGGAGGGAACAACCCATTGCTTGGTATCAAAAAAGGGTTGCTTGGCTGGGTGGGATAAGCCATGAGGCACCTTGAGAATGAAGGCAAGGTGGGGACATACAGGCAAAGTGTATCAGTTCTGTCCTTCGTGACCTGTTTCCAGATCAGACACAGCTTTGCTGTTGCCCAGATCACTCCTTAGGCAGACTGGACAGAGCCAGCAGCAAGGCCCAACAATCCTGGCCAATATTCTCACTAGAAAACTCAAGTCAGACTCACAGCCTGGCATGGAGTAGCTGCACACGGGGAAACCCACGGCTGGGCTGACTTTGGTCCCTGACACCTGGGTCCATGCATTGATCTTGCCCTATCTCTGAGTGCAGGAGTCTGTTTAGTGACTGGCCGTAAGGCTGCTCTGACTTGAAGGGACATATTTTTGCCAATCCCATCTAAACAGATGCTCACCAGACTTACCCATCACATCAGCTTTTTGGGGAGCCTAAAGAAGACTTACCCTCAGCTCCCAACTCCCGCCTGCCCAGACCTGGTACCCCAAAAAGGATTTTGCTCCAAGTGAGTAATGCTCAGCCTGCTACAGATTACACTGAAAACAGACAGGTCAAAGAGGGAGACTCACCAAGTAGCTTTCCTTTACAACTGGTGTCACTGCCACGACTTGTATTTATTCTTAAATTAGATGCTCTTAACTGCTCTGGGCCAGTGCACAGCAAATGCAGACCACAGCAAACGAAACAGCACAACAGAAAGAGCACAATGAGAGCTTGCTCCATCCACTCAAAATGCCACCCACTGCCTGTGGGAGATGACAGCTGGGCAGGCAGGATGGCCCTGTACCAGCTTCCCCACTTGGAAAATCCCCAGGCTCCAGCTCCAGCGAGCGGCTGTGGGAATTGGCAGAGAGGTCGGCCCAGCATCAGCTCAGCCCATGACAAAGAGGATATCCCCTGCGTGGTGGCCGTGTCCCAGCTTGCCTGAAGCATCAGCAGAGAACAAGCCACCGGGCTGGAGACAAGCTGCAGCCCATGCAGACAGCACAGGGCAGGCTCAGCTGCTCTCTGCTCCAGCAGGGACACTGCTGGAGTGCCCTGCGAGCCTGTTCAAGAGCAGCCAAGTGCTCCATCTCCATCTCAAGTCAAGAACTCTGCAACCCAAAACCTGAACATTGCGTCCCAAGTGCAGGAGGAAGGTTCACCTGCCAGTGAATCTCCAGCCACATTCCCCTTCTCCTCTCCTCCCATTCCCCTTCCTGCTCGCAGCAGGCAGGGCTGGGTAAGCCACTCCTGGGTGATTCACTCCCCAGCAGGCAGAAATGCTTTCTTGGATACACACAGCTGGGCACAGGGCAGAGGCGCAAGCCCTCTGATCCGAGCTGAATCACTGCGCCCCGAATGAGCTCCTGCATGCAGGGACAGCGCTCCCACCGAGGTCGCGGCAAGGTGAGTGTTGCAACAGCACAGCGTGTGACTCACCGGCAGAGAAAAATGCCATTTGGGGCAGGAATTGGGAACGGAGGTGGAGAGCAACCCGGCGGGGCAAAAACCGGGGGTGTGAGGCACAGAAACACCCAGGGTTGTCTTGGGGCGACGAGGAGAGAAAAGTGGTGCAGAGCAGTGAGAAGGCTCAGGGAATGGTGTCGGGTGTCAGTTGGGCCCTGGGCTCCTCATCATGCTGATGGGGCTGCTACATCCCAGCCCTGTCCGAGCTCAAGTGGAAAAGACCCTCATCCAGCCACAGTGCTGGGAGTTTTTCCTTTATTTTCAGGAGAGGATCTACCCACAGATGCCTCCATGTGAATGGGATGGTCACCCAGGGTTTGGGCTGGATAATGCCAGGTGCATCTTGCCGAAATCCACTGCAGAGTCAGGCTCCCATGCCAGACAGTGGCACTGCCAGGCTCTGGGAAAACCATCCCATGGCACATTGTTCCTATCCTATGTTCCTCAGTCCCAGGGGCAGCACTCATGCCCCAGCAGTGAGACAATGTCCCCAGCACCCAGACAGCTCCAGGGGCACTGCTGTGGGTAATTCCAGTGGCATGCCTTGCACTTGCCCTACAGGGTAACACACTTTTTCCCACACCCATGTTTTCTCTCTTGTCCCTGAAGGCAAGGCAGCCTTGATCAAGCGTTTCCATGTTGTGTTGCAACAAGACACAAACTCCCTCGAGTCAACTGTCCCAACAGTTTTGCCGGGGGCAGCAGGAAAATGGGCAGAGATTCCCAGTAAGGTAACAAGGCTTTCCTAATTCCTGCTAGGAAATGTGTGTCCTTAGTCCAGGGCTCAGCCTGGTCCCTGCTTCCGAGGGGAAGGTGTTGGCTGGGAGCGCCAATGCTGAGATGACAAGCCATGATGGAAAGCTGGCAGGGCGTCCTCCCGCACCCCTCTGAGCCAGCTGGATTCTCCCCCGGGGGCTGCAGAGGAAGGGGAACAGAGTGCCATGAATCACCCACACCCAGGATAGCAGAGGGGGTTCCCCTGTCTCCCTCTAGTGACTGCAGTCCTCAAAAGATTTCAGGTTAATTATGCTGGATCATTAGCTCAAGCTGCAGCTCCTGTGGTTCATGAAGCCCTGGGACTTATTGTTCCACAGGGCAGAGCCCACAGCATTCCCAGAGCAGTGTCCCCAGGGTGGTGGGCAGTGCTTATGTATGTGAAAACAGCATTGTCAGAGCAGGGGTACAGAGCCAGAGCCCTGTTGTGCAAGATGCTGTTCAAACAGAGAACAACAAAAAAGTAATATCTACATAAATAAACCAGGCACATCTCCATTGGGAATTTCTTTAAAAAAAAAAAAAAATCATCACCCTTTGGGATGCAAAGCAGCTAGGCCTGGAGAGCAGCTAAGAATCGTTATTAAATAAATTAATTAGTTCAGCAGAGCCCGCCAGGTACTGAACGCTTTCCACTTCCAAGCAGGTAAATGAGTCCGTGGGAACAGAGGCTGCTCCACGCCTGCCAGGCAGCACAACCTGCATTTTAATGGCAATGCAATTTCTGCAGCTCTGCCCCTGGAAGCAGCACACTGGGGTGCTGTGTGTCCCCCCAGGAGGGATCAAAGATGCCAGGTCCCCGATGCAAGGGACCACGGCTACCTCTCTGTGGGCCCCCACGCAGGAGAAGGGGTTTGTGGCAAAGGGATGTCTGTGCTCAGCACAGCCTGGAGCTTTCCCTGCTGGGAAGCAGCAGGTCTGGAGCCAGGGCTGCGGTTGGGTGGCACTGAGCAAGGCTGGCGGGGTGAGCTGTGCCCCACGTGCAGGGCTGAGCATCGCCTTGGAGAGCACAGCCCCACGCTTTGCATCACCAGCTGCTGCTGTAGGCAGGCAGGATGCCTTTGATCCCCTCCCCAGCCCTATCTTGCTGCCTTTAAACTCCAGCTTTCCTCACCCTGGGGTCTGGCAGGAGCAGGCTGAGCAAAGACTCCTCTCCCATCCTAATTGCGGCCGACACTGGCAGGCACGAGCCGGGCAGGGCAGGTGACAGGAGCAGTGCTGCCCTCCCTGCCACCTGTAGGTGTGAGCTTGGCTTTGATCCAGATCAGCAGAAAGTGACCCAGGGCCAGGCTGTGGGTCAGAGCATGCTGAGAAGAGGCAAAGGAAGAGGAAAACACGAGCTGGGGAGGGAAGGTGGAGGTGGCAAGATGGGACTCTCCTTCCCTCCATCCTACCTCCAGGGCAGGTCCAGCTGCAGTGACCCTTCCTGCCTCTCCCACTCCAGATGTTATGCATCAAAAGGCATCCAAATCCCTGACCTACACCAGCTTTGCTAAAACTCTGGGAATTTCAAGGGTAGGGTAGAAAACCCACCGAAACACACCAGCAGTGCTCCAGCCTCTCTTTCCAAAGCAAGCGCTCATCAGGGAAGTGGGGAGGTGGATCTCTGTTGTAAGAGGAAGTTCACAATTACAGCACAAGTTGTTACTGGAAAATAAAATTCCCTGGCATGTTGCAAATAAAATCTGAATTCCCCAGTCTGGGGTACAAGACAGCCCACAGCCTTCATTCCAGGGCCCATTTGTGAAAGATAAAATGAGACGATATTTGTGATGGCGGAGACAGATAAAAGTTGGTAGGGGGAAAACTCCAGGAGGGCATTTCAAACAATGAATATTACATCCAAAACAGCACAAGATTCCCTTGCAAAAAGAAGTCCCCAGTGAACTTGCATTGCTGAAACCCCCTGAAATTATATCTCTGTGCACACACCCACCTGAAATCTGAGCAGCACTATTGCAAACAGCTCCAGAGAGCAGGATCATGCTGTCTCTTCCTCTCCTTGGGGGAAACAGAATTATTCAGTCCCTGAGAACCTTTGAACAGCCTTATTTTTCACCGTGGGCGAGGGCAGCCATTCTGCAGACAAACAGACGTGGCCAGGGCATACCAGGGCATCCTTCTGCTGCAGCACACCAGGGTCAGGGTCTCTGCCTTGGTTCCAGCTCTGAGACCCACAAACAAGCAATCAGTGCTCTTCCCACCCAGCAGTGGATGGTCACTGAGTTTGATTCCTTATTGGACCCTGATCCCTACCCCAGATCAACCATCAGCATTCCCCATGGGGGCTTGTCCTAAGAGCAGAGCACAACCCAACCCTCCAGGAGCTCCTGCCTGCCCGTACAGATGGGCCTGTACAGATGTGCCTGCCCATGCAAACACACCGCCTGCCTATTTCTCCCAGCCTTCTCCAGAGCTGCAACAAGCCCCAGGAGCTCCCCAAGAGGCTGCAGAAGCATCTCTTGTCACCCCACAGCTGAGCAATCCACAGATTTGCCATGATTTCGGTAGGATTAGGCAGACCTGCTTCCAGGCTGAGTGGCCCAGGGAGGACAGATTATTCCTGCCAGGAGCCAAGACTCTGAAAAGGGACATTGTTTCATGGATGATTTCCCGTTTCCCCCTCACACACACACAAATATGTAGCTCCAATCTGGCTTTTTTGCGAGGCACCTGCCAGCACCTGCGGTCAGCGACAGGATCGGAGAGGGATAACCGTGGGAAGAAAGGAGAGAAAGCCGGGCTGATCAGCTGAACCTGGGATGCTCTGCAGAGGGGCTGAGCCCTGCCCAGGTGCTCAGCCTTGCCCGAGCCCAGCCAGCTGCTCCGGGTGTTGCACACTGATCTGAGGGCACCCCAGAGTGGAAGACGCTCTGCTCCCCTTTCAGGCCAAACCCTGGCTTCCATCCCAATAGCTCCTGCTGTGCCCAGGAGCCATGTGTTCCCAGTCCTTGCTGCAGGGAACAGGTTGCAATACCTCACTCCCCCTCCCCAGCCCATCTTGGCTCGGGGCACGCTGGCAGCTGGGAAGAGGCAGTGTTGGAACGGTGACCTCAGGCCCTGCAGGAGCTTGATTTGGGAAGGCAGTGCACACTGTCCTGGCCTCCTCGTGCAACCAAATCCTTTGCTGAGCTGTGAGTATCAGGGCAGAAGGCAACCTTCACCTTCTCAGAGAATAAAATGCTCCAGAAGGGAGGATCTGTTTTCAGGGGCTCCACAGCAGCAAGCCCACGAACACAGTCTCTGTTTGGCTGTTTAGCCATCAGCCTTCTCCAGGAGAAGGTAACAGCTCAAAGGTGGTTTCACAGACATGCTCTGGCTGCAGAGCTCCATTATTCCTCTTTGCCCTGTGAGATCCCCCACACCCCCTGCCCGTGGCAGCACTTCACTCCTCAGCACAGCTGAGTCCCACCAATGTGGACTTGCCCTTACCATTCTTCTACTCCAACACCAGCACTCCAGCCTGGCTTTGGTCACACCAAAGTGCCCTCAGAGAAGTGATGGGCAATCCCCTCTCCTGCCCTTAACTTTAGCCTTAACCTCCAGCCAGCCACTCCCCTCCCCTTGATGGGGTCTATCAGCAAACTCCCCACCTGCACCTTTCTCCCATTACCCTTTCTCTGCCAGCACAACCCGTGCCTGAAGGTGATGCACATCAGCATGGCATACACCAACACGACCTCTAAACTTTGAGAACTCACATCAAAATGGGCCTGAGAAATAAACCAGCCTCCCAGGTTTACTTTTAAAGCTCAGGGCAAATGAATCCAGAGGACATTTTGCAAAAAAAAAAAAAAAAAAAAAAATCAACATTGCCTCCTGCTGCAGCATTTCAACTCTGTTATTAAAAAACAAAACAAAACAAAATAAAAAAGAAAGAAACTCATGGATTATGGGATGGCTTGGTACCAGGTATGGTTCACGGGTCAGATGTGCAGCCTAGCAAAGAGGCTGCAGAGTGTACTGAGGTCTCTGCAAAGCCTCCTGCAAAGGACTGGGTGGGAGGATTTGCACCTGCTGAGCAAGGAAGAGCCCCTGGGGCTGTGCCCCTGAGACCCATCATCGGTCCCCGTGGTCAGGGTTGCTCAAGCCCCCGGGCACAGGGTTCACCTGCCCTGTTGGGAACAGAGCAGGAGCGCCGGGCGCAGGAGTCACGTTCGCGCCCTGGCTGCCTCCAAAACACTCACGGATGGTTTGGAGCACGGTGCCAGAACCACCCAACATCATACTTCACTTTTTTCCTTTAGTCTTTGCCTTAATCCTTTAATGAATTAAGTGGAGCAATTAAGCAGGATTTTTGTTCCTTTTTAAAGTGAACGCGCATGAAAATGGAGATGGGTATTTTTGCTTTTAATATGATAATTAATGCAAAGCCCCTCAGCTTTAGGGATTCTCCACACCTCCCACCCAGCCCTTTTTCTGTTTATCTTTCTGGCAGACTGCCTCTCATATTTATTCTAACGAAGGTTGCCCCTTTCCTTTTGCTCATGCTCTGCCTGAACTGCACAAATGAGGAGGAGGAGGGAAGGGTGGAGACTCAGAGCTGCTTCAGAGCAAAAGCCCCAACCCAACAAGGATGGTGGAGAGTCCAGGAATAGCAGAAAATGAAAAAAACTCATTTCTGGGGACACTCAGAGGGTACCACCACCCTGGGGCTGAGTCAGCATCGTAAGCAAAGCCCTGGCACCTCTCAGGGCCATGTCGCCTAGTGTTACAGGCAAAGAAGAGGTGTCTGCTGCCTCCCCCTTCCCATGCATGGCCTCACTGCACGTTTTCCACACGTTCAGGGCACACTAGGAAAGCTGTGTTCAGAGGGAATGCTGAAGAGATGTTGTATTTGCTATCCACCAGTGTATCCAGCCTTCATCTCAAGCGGTTGAATTCTTGTGCCCAGCAAACTGGGGAAGGATCTGCTGGGCAGGGTGCTGGTAAGCACAGAGGGTTTACCTCTGCAAAGGAGGTGGGACAGGATCACATTCCAAGGCAGCCCTTCACTAGCCTGTACCTTCTGGCCCCACCAAACCTCCAAGTCCTCAGGCCCCTTCTCCTCTGCTCCTTCTCACCCACCTAACTCCTGTTTGGCTTAAAATATTTGTAAGTGTGGCTGAACAATTCCCTGCCTCAGTCTCTCCACCAATGGAGAGGAGGTTAATGGACCCCCTGCCTCCCTGGGAGGATGCAGACACTGGGAGAGGACAGACACCTGGGAGATGTCATGGGCCCAGCTCAACACCTCAGGGGCCCCGCCTCTCCTGCTCCTATCACAAGTTTTGTACCAAGAAGACTGTCAGCCCTACAGACATTCTTATTCCCCCGTTCCAGAAATGATGGGAAGGAGCCCAGGACTGAAAAAGATCAGAGCAGCACAAGTCAAAGGTAAACTTCTCATCCTACTTGGACAAAGTGCTTCAACGATGGGCAAAGCCTTTACCTGTAGCTCCATGGCTCAATTCAAGGCAGTCAGTGGGTCACCAGTGAATCCCAAACAGACTGTCCCAGCTAGGCTGGATGCCCTCAGCAGTAGGATATGCTTTTTGGGTTGGGAAATGCCTCTGCAATCTGCATTTCTCTCATTTTTCACCTCTTTTTTTTTTTTTTTTCCAATTTATTTTTAACATCTTCCTTTTTTTCCATCAAAACACATTTCCTGACACAAAAAGGTCTTGGTAAATGTTCTCTGACTCATTGAACTGCCCAAACAGATCTTCTGCCTCCACAGGAACTGGACCATCCTGTTTGTGGGTGCAACAGCCACCCTCAGCTGTGTGCCAAGGGCTGAGGAAAGCTGTTCCCGTTGTGAAACGCTCCCTGCCAGATGTGGGCAAGTCCTTCCTCACATCTGGAGAGCAGTCAGACATTTTGGTTTTCTCTCTCAGTTGTTTGTTGTCTCGTCCCAGAGCAGGACAAGCCTTGGAGATGAGGCCCTTTGGTCCTTTTTGCAGAGCAGCCCATCAGCTTTTTGCCTGTAGGACCATTGTTTTGTAAACCCAGAAGGAAGACAAACACCTCCTGAAAAGTAGCTTTGCTGTTGGGAGAGAAGTTTGTCTCCTCTCCTTTGCTACCCTGTGAGGTATCAGTGGGAGTTCTGACAGTGGATTTACTCAGTAGTACAAATTCACAGTGATTTGGGCTGCTGGTACTGTGTCCCTTGGTGGCCACTGCCCTTTACAACATGCCTGAGACCGGCTTTTTTCTGTCCCAATACACAGAGTGCTGCAGAGGTTGCAAAGCCTGTGGTGACTGTGGCCAAACATAACAGTCAATAAAGCTGATAACCCTTGCTTAGTTGTCCAGTCAGCCAAAGGAAACATTCCCCTTGGGCTGCTATACAAGACACTACAGAAATTAGGGAAATTGCTCCTACAACATCCCTGGGAAATCTCAGGGACACACCATCCATCAATATTTTGCAGTCTGGGACAACAGCAACATCTCCTGCTGCACTGGTACAAGCCCAGACACTGTGCTCTGGCTTCCTGTAAACAAAAGCTGTTTAGCTCTAAATTTTTCTTTTGGCTCAGGCTTCCCTGGTTCAGTGAGGATGGTATCGAGATAATCATCACATGGGTTGTACTCCTGGTACAAGGCTCTGTTGCACAATGGCGCCTCTTTACAATGCCCTTGGAGCAAGGAACTTCCAGGCTGGTTTCTCTGCCAGGCAAGACTGGACGTCAGGGGAGAAGTGGTATACAGTGAGGATCTGAAAGGGGAGCAGGGAAAGCTGGGACTGAGGGCTAACAGATGAACAGATAAACATTTACACACTGCAGTGTAAAGGCGAAGAGAGTACAAAGGATCTGGGCTGGAGTAGAACAGGACTTTTTTTCCCAAAGACAAAGCAGTAGAGGAGTGGTCTTTCCTAGGGAAAAAGAGTTTGTGGTCCAGGATTTTTCAGGCCAGACCAGAACAAACATAAGTTATTTCCCCACTTGAAAATTAACCTGCACTTTGAAAGGGTTTCTACTTGAGCCAGGCAAACCGGAGACCTCTGAGTGAAGCAAGAGCGCGGGCAGACCCTGCTCTGCCCGTGCCTGATCTCCCAGTGCCTCTGCAATCCCCAACACGCCATCCAGTGCACTGGACTAAAAGTCAAACTTCCAGTCCAAGCTGGTTGTGTGGCATCACTGAGGGGAGACAGTCATCTTCTGGGAATGCTTCATTCTAGCATTCTCCCCAGACAGACACCTGAACTTATGGGGTAGTGATTTAACCTCTCATCCTTCCTCTACCCTTTAGACAAATTAACTCATTGTCCTCTTTCCCCATGTCCTAGTACAGACCCAACCTAATTCCATGTTGTCCCCCACCTCCACTATCTCTTCCTTCTACACAAACACCAAGCTGAAGCTTAGTTTTGCAGCCAGGGCAATGAAGAGCCATGTCTTTGTTAATCCAGCCCATCAACAGCCCCAGTTCCTTCCTGAGAAACTGGGTCATGAGCAGGGACTTACTGGGTCCCTGTTTTGGCTGGAAGCCACCACGCCTTGCAGCACATGTTGGGGAGAAGGGGGTCTAGTGCAGTAACCTCAGAAAGATTTGTGGTGGCCTGGCACATTCCTAGTGGATGATAGCATGATCCAGCAAAGTCCTGTGAAGAGGGCCAGCTCCTGCACTAATTAAGCTAGGAGGATTAAGGAGTCTGTGATACAAGAGGCATCCTGGGAATGGTCAGCGATACTACATCAGAAACCTCCTGCCAGACCTGGAAGCGAGAGGCTGTTCCCTTGGCACGCTGGCAAGGACTTTGCCTCTTCCCCCACCACCCACTCAAGTCTGGTGGGCAGTTTTGCTTGAGATCATTTCCCCACGCCTTGCAGGGCCGTGGTGGCTCCACTCCCCACGCTGCCCCGCGGAGAGCGCAGTCACACGCGGCTCCGGATTCGGTCACCGCCAGCCCCGCCAGCGATGAGATCAGCCATCCGGCACAGCACCATTGGCTCAGGATGAGCTAATGCCTGCTCTGCACACACGGATGAGGGGGAGGAGGAGGCACGCTGACTCGCTAGCTCATCCCATGACGAGAGCTGTGGCACAGCCCGTTGCCTTCCCAGGACAATGCACAGCTCCCAACTCCCAGTGGGGCTCCGCTCGGCATAGACAATGGAAGTGGGCCTATGGCACACCCTGGGACTCTGCCCACAGGTCTTTATTGCCTTCCCTGCAACACCGAACCTTCTTCCTGGGGCCTTGCACAGCATCTCAGCCCATCCCATCAGGGTCCCATCTGTCTGTAGAGCGATGACGTCCCCTCTGCGGGCTGACATCCCAGCCTTCTGTTGCACTGAGCTTCTGACTCTGTCCTGGTGCCAGATGGCTTTGGAGGTAGATGACTTCATCCCTTTTAAAGGGGCAAGGGATCTGTCAGCAGTGCCCTGTAGGAATCAGCGTGCATCATCCTTGGTGAGAAGCCAACGAGGGGAGCATGCCACAGCAGTCGATATTACCCCACAAAGGGCCCAAAGAGACTTGGATTCCAGTCCAACACTGCCAACAATCTCAAGTACTTCACTCTTAGCCATCTGTTGTGTTTGATCTGTCCCACACAACAGCCTTGTGGAGTGGGGGACCTGACTCAGCATGAGCTCCATGGGCTAAGGGCTGGGACTACGCAGCATTCAGCCTCACCAAAGATGACTTAATGGAGCACTAAGTGTAGGAGAGACCAGAGGACCAGCACCAGCCTCTATTCACAAAACTGGGATGGGTGGCCTGAGTCAAATCTACTCATCATCGACCTCAGGCAAACATGGAGCTGGTCTGAGGAAAACCCAGTCCAAATTTGTATTAGGTATAAAGGGTGAGTGTCAGAGTGAGAATTGGGTTTGTGATTCAAGGGGTTTGATTATCACTGGGAGAGTCCACCAGAAAGGGAGAGATGGATCCATGCTTGGATCTGCCCCTGGGAGATTCCAAGGAGATAACAGATGCAACCCAGATGCCCCCCTTGAAACAACACCCCCTTTGCTCCCCCATGGGTAATGCCTGTAGGGTGGTTTGCAGCTCCACGGGAACGACCCTGACTCACTGGAGCAGCTCAGGGAGGGTTACCATCAGTACTGGTCAAGGAGGCTGCAGTGCAGACACAGCACAAGGAGCTGATCCCTGCACAGGGATGAATCCTCCCCACCCCCAGCACACGCTCACGCTTGTTGGGGAAAACGCTGCCGCCGTTCCAGGCAGATAATCGCCCCTTCCCTTGCAAGTCCCTGCACGTTCCCATGCAAACATACCCACAGAGCACTTCAGTGCAGCAGATGCTGGGGCTGAAGGGCCAGACACACAGACCAGCTCTATTTTTTGCAAAGTTGTTTGTCCCTGAGGGAGGTAACTCACAGGTCCCAGCACACCCCTGAGCGGACATTTGCTGTAGATTTGGAGGTGGACTGATATATCAAGTCATGCACCGTGGGATAGCAATGGGAGCTGGGATTGCTTAGGAAGTGCCCACCAGGAGTCTCGCTGCCCACTCTCAAAACAACAGCTTAAGCATTCCAGATCCTGGGTGGGCCAGCTCGCCCAAAGGGTGCCAGACCCTTAGGAGGGATGATCAAGGGGGTCACCCCATCACGTCTGTTTCTGAGGGCAGGAGGGTTTGGAGAAACAATCCAGTACCACATCTCAACAGCACTGCCCTGACCTCCAGGTCCATGGAGGCAACACTCCAGTGGGGCCAGTTACAAGTGCTGGCCAGGAAGGGCCCATGTTTAGGAGGATAAGCTGGAAGACAGGCCTGCAGGCATGTCTTCAGGAGGCAGGCAGGTCTGGTCCCCAGGGCAATGAGTAGCTACAGCCATTGGCAGGGAGGCCCCTATATAAGTGTTTCTTGTTGGCCCAGAGAGGCCTGTGGTGATTTCCCTACCCCAGCCTGAACATGCAGCCTTACTGCAAAACCCTGTGTGCAGGTAATCCACAGCAGAACATCTTGGCTTTATCACATGGAGATCTTGGGTGGAACCAGGAAATAAAATCTCTCCCCTTGATTAGGGAGAAAAGAGTGCCCTTGCCAGCCAAGTGATGGAGCTCTGGCATTTCCTGCACCCTGGAAAAGGTCCCATTGCATCTGATGGTGTGAGATCCTGACAGTGGGACGTGGTGGCATGAAATGCTGACACCAGCTTAGGGAGCTTTTGTTGGCTTGTTTGACTGACTGCCTGAGCACTGTGAAGAAGGACTAAGGACAAAGCCAGGCATCACGCACAGCTCCGTCTTCTTTCTTTCCTCCTGGCACAGTTCCCTAAGCCAGGCCAATCCTCTCTGCTTGCAACCACAGGTAATTCTGCAACCCACCCCTTTCTGCAGGAGCAGGAGTTGCTTGTTGGGATAAACACAACACTTTTTTTCCCAACCCAGCCTGACTTCAAGTTAAGCAGGAGAGCTAAGGAGGCAGAGCCAGAAAGTTGTCACCAGTCCCAGGCTCTCGCCCACCACTGATAAAGAATTAACAGCCTCTCTGGAGCTCTGGAGAAGTTCTTGTGTGCTTCTTGTCCTTCCTGGATCATTGGGATAGTAACCAATCCAAATGGGCCCTAAGAGACCATGTTTGCCTTTGTATGGAAGGCAAGACTCCATCTTAGTGTCCTAGCTAACTATTAATATGATATGGGGATAATATAATATGAGGATTTTGGGGTCTCTTCCCCATAGCTACGTTACTGCTCACCCCACTGCCGTGATTTAATTAGGAAAGGCAACATTTCTTATTATTAAACCATCTGGTACATTTGGTGTTGTCTTGACTTGCTGAGATCAGCACTAGCTGAGGGTTCACATCTTGCTACACTGGAAGAGACCAAGTCCCCAAGTCCACTGTCTCCAGGAGTCCCCACTGCTCCAGACGCAGGCAAAAGGAAAAAGGCACCTGGCCAGTTGTCAAAGGCTGCAAACACAGGGAAATGCTGCTTCTTGTAGCAACCAGCTGATGCCCTGAAGCCAGAGGTTTGCTCACTTGTACCTTGGTATGTCTAAATATAATACAAGCATTGTTCCGAGCTCTGCGTCAGCCCCACTGAAATCCAGCCACCAGTACCTGATTTTCTCGCCTTCCACGGCTGCGAGACACGCAGCTGCATGAAGGAACTTCTCCTTTCTTTCCTCCCAAATGCGCCTCCCATTGCCATCAGTGACTGATCACCCAGCCTCCTCTCACGAGGCATCTTAAAGAAGAGCTGATGTGCAATATGGAAGTACTATTATTTCTAATGTCACTTTTATATTCCTCAAAACTTCACTACAAGTTCCCCTATAAATCACCTGAATAAACCGGCTGGAAAAATGGACAAGCTGCACGTGTAAATCCAACTGGATTTTTGCCTTCTTCCCATTCAATGCAAACTATTTCTTGGCCTTGAAATCATTTTCCAAGTGGAGTTAGGATGCTGTGAGCAGAGCACCCAACATGAACACTTGTAGCACACAAGCTAGCAGGGTTCCCAACCCAGCATCGTCCTGTGTTGACCTCAGGGAGTCTCACCATGCTGTGCACATTTCCTCCCTCATTCCTGGTACAAACTGCTCCCTAGATTTAATCTAAATCCCTGAGCAATTTTGATTCCATCAAAACTGCATTTTCTGGTGAACTTACCATATTACTCTCACTCACCTCCACCAACAACCCTTAACAGTCCAATATATCATGGGACAACTTCTTCACATCATTTTGGATTTGCACCATGAAATCACATGGGTTTTCCCACGGATTGGTGTTGTGTGATTTAATCTGATAGCACCTAGTTTGAGACAGGTTTCAGTTGAGGCTGTATGTGTGGCCAGAGGATCCGTAGCCTGCTGTCCTGGGGCATTTGCTGGTGACCAGCAAGGTGCAGGCTTGCACGAACCACTCCTCCTCAAACGGGATGTTAATGGCTCTGTCTCTCTCCTCCACCCGCTCCTGTGCTCGCTGTCATCAATGTCCCCTGCCTGGAGCCTCATAAGGAGTAGCTGGGCACCTTTGCAGTTTAAAGTTAAAATTGTCCAGTTTCCACATTCTTTACTTGGTTTTGTTTCCCTAAAACCACACAGACAGCTTTCTGGTAATTTCCTCTGCAAAAATACACTGGAAGCAGGGGAAACTTCACCCAAACCTGAACACTGATGTCCCACATTAAGACCTACCCCTGTATCTGTTCAGATCTAATTGCAGTCCAAAGGGGGTATGTTAGTGTTTACCGGGGGTGGGGGTGGAAAGGAGGGGAGGGGGAAGGAGACTGGAACAAAGAGGGCTGAAGCTACCCTCATCAGGAACACTCACAGAAGGGTCCCGGTCTTTTCACTTTGTTCCAGACCTGAAGGACACCCCCAGAGTCAGGATGTTTTTTCTTGTACCAAGAAAAATCCCCCAAAGCTCCCATGCATAGTTTGGTCTCCCTACACTGCCATCTCCCCTGGCTGCCTCCCTCTCTTTTCTCTGCCTCCTGCCTTTTCAGGACAGGGACCACCTTTTCATCCTCTGCCTGTGCCGCGCCGAGCTCCCTGGGGCTTGTTGGCTGCAGCCGGGGTTTCTGGGGGCTCCCCCAACACAAACAACAACAACCACCTTCAAAGTGCCTCTCCTCACGCAGCTGCTCTGAGGGCAGATTCAGGTTTCCCCCACCCCCTTCTCCCCATCCCTCCTTACAACACCCACCTGGCAGCTAGTTAAAAAACAATCTTTGGGTTTTTCAGGTGTGTTGGAAGGATTTACCTGACATATTCCAACCTCCCCCCCCGCTCCTGCCCTCCTGCAGTTGAGGTCCTGGATTTCATGGCAATAGTAGTTAATCTAACAGTAAGAAGCCCTGCAATTATTTGGCTCTAAGGCTTGGGTCCTTGCCCAGCTCTGACAGACACACACACACAACTTCACTTCTCCAGCGAGGGAGCGGGCGATGCCTCTCCTCTTCCTCCACCTCCAGCCCGTCACGGAAGGGCTGGTTCTTCAGCGACGGAGTTCCACCCCCTGCGACTTTCTCCCTCGCTGGTCCCGACCGGTGCTACCGGAGTTTCAGCCGGGAAAATCCCTTCTTGCAGGAATTTGTCGGAGCCCTCTCCTCTGATCTGCAAGCACCATGGACCCCCAGCAGCCAGCCACGTGCTGCTGCGGGAGAGGATTTTCGGCGGAGGGAGCAGAGAGGCAGTAAACTTCAGGAGAGCTCTCTCTCCTGTTGCAACAGGTAAGGCACGCTGCTCGCCGGTGTGGGAAGCTGAAGTGACTCAGGGAGCAGTCTGTACAGCATGGATGGAGGGAGCCGTGGAGGATGCAGAGATTTAGTCATGGAACTGCTTTTGCGTGCGAGTAACTTTTGCTGGAAACCGTCTTAACTTACAGAGAGAGCTTTGGGATGTAGAGGGAGAGCCCTTCATCTCTTCCTTCCTTCTGGCAGCCCTAGCAAGGGAGGTTATGGAAGGAGTCTGGAAAAGGTTCATCCGCGTTTGCACTGAGTTTGCATCTGGTCTCAGCTGGGAATCTTTATCAGGCTGCAGCCAGTGCAAGCAGGTGGGCTCCAGGTATCAAAGGCAAAAGTGACGCTGCAGAGCAAGGCAGGTGTGGAGGGGCTGAACAGAGAAGCACTCCAGGTGTCTGAACGGGGCAGGATTTCTGCAGGGAGCAAGCTTGTGCTGGAAGAAATGGATGAGCTGGGGTAGGAGGTCCGATGGCGTCCGGCTGGAGGCTCAGCTGTTGGCCATGTACAGCCTCACTTATCGGGGTGAGGCAGGACTGCTCCAAGCTCTGTCCCCACATTCCCCATTAAGCTGCTTCCACTGTCACCTGGAACTGGGCTGTGCATTGGGGATCCCTGAGTGTGGTCACAGTGCTGGCGTTTCCCAGCCCCTGCTTCCCTGTATGCCCAGGTGAGAGCTCCTCGCCTACCCCTGTATCCCTCAGGGAGGACGGACAACAGAGCTGGGGAGCTGAAGCCAGAGCCACTGTCCCCACCTTGCATGGGAGTGCGTGTGTAAATGTGTGTGTCTTTGTATCTCTTCACCTTTGTTCACTATCAGGTGCCTTATGACAAAATATGATGGAATCCCAGAGCAAGCCCAGTCCCAGTTCAGGGCATGCAGGAATTATTTCCTACATCATGTGCAGCGTTGAGGAAAGGGGTAGAAATAACAGGGAGGGACGCCTGGGCACTTGGAGCCAACAGTGGCCTTCCAAACTGCAGTTATCAGCTAATCAGCCTCCCGGGGAATTAAAGGCAGACTCGGTGGAGCACAGCACTCCGGAGGGGCAAAGATCAGCTGTTACACGACAGGGGTTGCTTCTGGGAAAACCCTTAAAAGAAGCTGTTGCTCCTTTGGGTTTGTGGCTGCGAAGGGCTGAGAGTTTCCAGGATGTGTGGAAACTCAGGTTGTGTGGAAACTCAGGTTGTGTGGTGGCTGGAGCTGGGCAGGCTCTACTGGGCAAGCAGGACTGTGGCCAACAGGCTTTGTCCAGGATCCAGGCAGGAGGACTTGGAACCCTCTGCTTCCTCTGTTTCTGGCGTGTGTAGGGAGCTGCCACGGCTCTCAGGACTGTCAGCTAGACAGAGCTGTGAGGTTATCAGAGCAGTGGGGTAGAAAGCAAACAGTCTGTATGGGGCTCCTGAGGAAGGCTGGGCTGTCTCGGTATTCGGGACAGCAAAGTCACCGGGCTTGGTATTGTGTACCCTTATCACCTCCTAATATGCAGCACAGCTCCCCTCACCGGGAACAGTTCAGGGACATCCGCCCGTCTGATAAGGGCTTGGGGTTCCTGAGGGTCTGAGCAGGGTCTCTAACCCAGCCAGGGAGTTCAGTCTCTCTGCTTTTCCCCATCTGCCTGTTGTGCTCTAACACACTCCATAGCATTCCAAAAGTGAGCCCAACCGCCCTGCCTGCGGAGGGGAAAGTGCAGCAGGATCTGCCCTTCTCCCGAGCCTTTCTCTCAGCCACAGCTCACACCATGGATGTATTTCAAATCCTAATGTTCTCAAACTGGTGCATCTCCCAGCCCTCCAAACAAACAAGCACCATTCGTGTACAAAGGGAGAGTTCAAAGGAGGCATAACACCTGGAATCAAACATCTGTTAGAAACTAATGCATTTTGCATCCTGCGCTCCTGCCAACTGCTCCAAGGCAAGTCCTAGAGGATCATTCCAGCTCCCTCCCTGCTGCAGCAATGGCATTCCCTGCTCCCTGCACCTCGCTTTGTTTTTTGCCACGTGTGGAGTACGGGAGTGCAGCTGCACCTTGAGCAGTAGTGGGCTTGCTTCTGTATCGTGGGCAAACCCAAGGGTATCAAATACCCCTCCGTCCTTTTTATTTTTTTCCAAGCTGGGTTGGCAACGCTGATGCTCCACTGTTTGGTAAAAAGCTGATTTGCTGAGCAAGCAATTTTCCCTCTAACCGCACTTTCTCCTTGGCAATGGGGCAGGTACTGGCTTATTAGCAAAGAAAGTTTCTTCCCGAATTCTTGGAAGTAGGAGCTCTGGGGAGGGGCAGGCTGCAAGGGCTGTTAGGAAGGTTTGTAACTCAGAAACGAACAAGCAGCAAGAGCTGAAACAAACCAAAGGAAGAGGGCATACTGGAACAAATTGCTACAGGGTACTGCAGAGACCAGAAGGCTTCAAACAAGGTTTTGATCCATTTGGGATGGATAGCTCGAGTGGAAGTTAGTAAATGCAACAGCCCAAGAACAACCATGTATTATTGCATTGATGCTGAAAAATTGGAGAAGGAGCAAGTTACACATACCTTGTTTCTTATGCTCCCCCACTAAGCAATCAAAACTGGCCATTTCGGGAGAGACAGTGTAAAGAGATGGCTACGCGTGGCTATTTTGGACGGACTATGTTGCACCTTGGATAGATGCTGTGAGTCAGGCAGCCTGGTTATGCTGTGAATAGATATTCCATATGGCTCAGGTTGACAGGGGCATCGTGTGCCCAGCCTCTATCTGGTTGCCACAGGTGCTCCAAGCAGTGTCCGTGCACCGCTGCTGATTGCACAGAGGTGCTGCAATGGCAGGAGCTTCCAGAAATGTGTTGCCAGCAGAGTGTCCAGAGCAGGAGGTATTGACTTGTGCTGGGAGCATAATGGGGGCTGACAAGGACACACTGTGGCAATGAGACCAGGCCGGGCAAACACGCCTGTCTGGGGGGTTAATCTTTTCTGCAGTGAAACCCTGAGCTCCCCGGGTCAGGGGCTGGCCTTGCATCAGCGTGCACGGCAGCGTGGACACAGCACAGGCTGCTGTAGGCAGGTCTGAGATCTGAAGGTTTTCTAGCAGGTTGCAAGTATCTCTTTGCATTCAGTAAGTGTCTGCTGCAGGGAATTTTTGTGGCACGGCTGCTGGTGTCCCGGCCAGCCATCCTTTCACCAGGGAGGATCGTGCCCCGATTGTCTCATTCATTCACCGTGTCCTTACGGTGCCTCCAAACACAGGACAGGGACGGGAAGGAGCAGTGCAAGGCGGGCAGATGGCAACAGAGCGACTGCAGGCAGCGAGGAAAGCTGCTCTCTGTGCTCACCTTTGGGCACCAGAAGGGAAAGACCAGCAGGGTGCTGGGCAGGGGAGCGAGAAGATCGTGGTATCAGTGCAGGGGCAGGTCTGTGGGTGAATGAGAACTGCCTGGTAGGAGAGAAAAGGTGAAGGGGGGAGGCACGGTGGCCAGGGCTGTGCTGCAGGGAAGGCAGAAGCTGGGCAGTCTGTGTCCTGCTGGGTGCTGGGGCTCCTCACCTGCATCCAGCAGGGCACAAGGTCCCTCACACGGCTCTTCATGCCAAGATGCTCTTGGGCTCCTTCCCAACAAATTTTACCGCTTGTAAGGATAAACATGCATGTTCCCCACAGGGAATCACAGAAAGGGCATCAGAGGACTACCAGCACTCAGGTGATGAGGCCAGTGTCCTCATTTCAAACATCCAGGTTGAGTTAAGGTGAGGATGACGACGCACAGGGTCAGGCAGCTCAGGGTCAGAGTCCCTTCAACACTGGACAGAGCTGCTTCTTTCTCCAGGCTGGGATGGACTGAGCCCAGTTTGGATTCAGAGCTCTGGTGGGAGTTGTGTGTTGGGGCCTCAGAAAAATCTCACAGGCTTTGCAGCACCTAAATAAACAGCTGTTTTGCGAGCAGCAGAATTCATGAAGCTTGGTTGCCTGGGGCACTCCCTCTTGTGTGGATTCTCTGATGTCTAATAATCGGGTTGGGCTCACATTAGAGCCTTTTCTTCCAGCTGGGAGTCCTAATTTGGATTTCTCTCCTCTCTCCTGCTGCTTTTCACAAGCTTGTGCAAACCTAACTCCTTTCAAGTCGTTACCTATCTGGTTAAATTTGGCTGAAACTGGCCAGTGGATCCAAAAGGTAGCAAAGAGGATTGACAATGTGGTTCCACAAACCAGCTTCCCTCAGCAGTCTGCAGACAGAGGAATGATTATCAGTGCAAGATAACTTGCATCCCAAGCATAAGGAAAATATGAAAGACTCGGTATGAGTTTTGGCAGGAGAAAGCAATCAAGAAAGGGCCCGGGATCCCTTGTGGGCTCTCACATCCTGATGGTCATGGCACACCTGCTGGGCCAGCTGGTTTGCAGTGACCAAGGTATGTGGTCCTTGGTGCTAACAACCTCTGTGGGAGCTGAATCACGGGGTGAGAGGTGCACAGTCCCAGCAGCAGCAGAGTTGGGGCATGCTCACGTGAGTCCCTGACACGCTCCAGTTGACTCTCGTGTCAGCGTGTTTGGGCAGCTGCACTGTGGTGCCCAACCCCAGGACCCCTCACACCCTGCCTGGTGAGCAGCTCCTGCCAAAGCCCCCTTCCCACTGGCACTGCCCCTCTCCAGCCCCCAGGGCTGCTTCATGTCCCAGGCAGCCAGTACCCCATGAGAGCCACCAGTGGGATCTGCTGTTTCCTCTGCACCTCCAGGCTGTCCTTGCCACTGTCCTTGTCCATCCCTCAACACCTCCCTGGTCACCTGTGCAGTGGCAGCTTCTGGATCACAGGCAGGATTGACCCCGTTGCTACCATAACTGAAGAGAGCAGAGGAAGAGGATTAGGAATAATGCATAAGGATGCTTCCCCCTTCCCTAAGCACAAGGAAGTCCACCTCCCTGATGTCACACTTTCCCTGGAACAGAAACCAGCAGCAAGGCACAGTTGGCACTGCAAGATTCCCTCACCCCCAGACACACCTTCACAGCTCTGGAACTGCTCAATTAACTCTTGCTCTAGAGTGATGTTGCAATGGCAAGACAGATACAGATCACTGACCCTTACAACTCTACAGAGAGTTCAAGCCTGTTCAGGTTCTCCTGTGTGTCTAACAGGTGAGCTTACAACAATGACAGAGAAGCTTCAGTGAGGTGACATATCTGAGCCAGGCTTAGGTGTTGGCAGCAGTACAAAATCCATCTCTCCCTGGCTTCCTCACAGAGCAGTGGACAGAAGTGCCAGTCAGAGGTGGAAGGGTGGCGAGAGAAAGCCTTTGGCTTCGCATACAAGGTGATGCTTTGACTCATGGACAGAGGATGGCTTGGAGGCAAAGACACACAGCACCTGTTTGCTCCGGTGAAGGGTCAACCAAGGGAGCAGGTAGAGCAGCAGGGCACAGCCAAAGCCCCAGGGATGGGGTAATGGGTGAGATGTCTCAGGGGGAAGTGAGTGAGTGGCTGTCTGGAGGAGGCCACAGTAAGGTGTCATGGAGTAAGGGGCCTTCAGAGCCAGAATGCATCTGAGCATCCAGTGTGTGAAATCTGACACAGTAACAAAGGTGGCAAAAGCATCCAGCTGTATGGGAGAAGGTGGAGTTGGACATCAGAGTAACTGAAACCTTCCCAACCACCTTTCCCGCGTGGAAGGCCATCTGGCTCTCTCCTGTCCTGCTCAACCAATCCAGATCTTGCACCACTCGAGGGACAGCATCTCACCATGCTCCCACTGTCAGCCCTGAATGGTGATCCTGGCAGGCTTCCCACAAACTCCCTCAAGAGAATCTCACTGTTCCTCCAGCACTCTTTAGAGGCTGCCAGTCCAAGCTCCCCAGGGTACCCAAACTCCCCAGGGTTAAAGCACCTGCCTGGCCCAGCTGGCAGACGATGGAAGGAGCATCTCTGTGGTGCTTTAGGACTGCACTTGCTCTGCTCGGGGACATGTGTGTGACCCCCTGACGCGCTGAGCAGTCCAAGGAAGAGTCACTGCTCCATATGCCAACATGAGACTCGTTAATCCCACGGTTTTCCATGGCTCTGCAACTGGGAAGCCCTTGGTACAGCCCACCCCATCGGCACACAGCCACTTCACCCCAGGAATGGAGCTGAACCATGAAATGATTACGGCGCAGGCTCTGGCACTGCCCACAGCCACTCTCTGTCTGACAGGAGCAACATTTCACGGGACACTCCAAGCAAGGGCAGATCTTGGTTGTAAAAGCCACACGCACCAGGTTCTGCATGATCAGTCGCCTTGCTCCAGGCTGTCCAGCAACCTGGAAACAATTTCCAAGAGCCTATCCAAGTCATTCAGAGATTGGAAAGTCGAGATGGGGAAGGAACAGCCCAACTGTGCCTGGTTGGAATCTGCAAGTCCAGCAAAAATCTACACCAACACTAACAGAGCCCCCAAGCAGTTCTGCAAACATCAGCCCTAAGAAAACCATCCACAGGCTGGAAAACCCCGAGATACACTGAGGAAGGAAACGCCATAACTTCAGGGGCTCTTTTCATTAGTTTTCTGGCTTTGTGTAGTACCTCCAGGATGTATTTCTTCTGCTTCGCTGCAAAGCCAAGCAGAGACTGCACAACAGAATGCGGGAGCGGGATCTCCAAGGATGGGAGGGTTTTGTTTGTTTTTTCAAAGTGTAAGAAAACAGTTTGGAAAATTCCCTGTCTCCACGGGGAGTTCAAACCCTGCAGGGCTGACTGTGAGTGGCCATCAGGGAACTCACCAAATGGAAAAGGATCCGATTCTCACCAGCATCGCTGTGGCAGAGGAGAGGGCAAACATTAACCCAGCAGCCCAGCCCCCATGCAGGGTGTACATGTGTTATGTCAGTGCTGGGAAGTAAAACATCTCACAGACTTGGCTCAACAAAGTGTACATTGAACTCGATGACCTTCCAACGCTGAAAATCCAGGGGTGGCTTTCTGGTTGATCCAATTTGGTAGGGAGCTGTAAGGATATTACCCCAACTGTAGCTAAACCCTTGTGCTCAGCTGCTACCCAGACTAGGAGAGGATAGTGTCTCATCTCTTACTTTGTCAAAGCCTTGTAGCCACCATCTTGTGGGATTTACTCCCTTTGCTCTCTGTCTCTATTTCCCAGTGACCATTGAAATTCAGACTCACTGTTAAACTGCCCTATCACAGATTACTTGAACAACCAATTTCAGTTCCTTTCCCTGAGCTCCAGGGTTTTGTAGCCTCTGACAAAGAAGTTGATGTGTTTGGGGATGGTTTTGATCGGTCCCTATTCTGGGAAAGAGACTGTTTCTTGTAGTGAAGAAAAAAAGGGAGAGAAAATGGAAGGAGATGGGGGAAGAAAGCAATAGAGAAAGGAAGAGGAAGAAAGATCTTGGGATACATGCTGGTAAAAGAGTAATGAGGGAATAGTTGTACTTATTTTCCAATGAAAATAATGATTTTTCTTTAATCTCCTGATCTCAAAACTCTGGGCCAAGCCCCCACCACAGCTCGTGAGGGGAATGCTGCTCTCGGTACACGCTTTGTTTTGTGTTTTGGGTTTTTATTGTTTTTAAATGCTCCTCTTGAAGGGAATCAAAAGGTGGGGCTGGGGCCACACCTGCTTCCTGGCAGGCTGCAGCACTTTTCTGCAATATGGCCAACAAACACAGCAGCCCACACATTGCAGGAGACCCCTGGTGGACCCCTCAGAGGACCCCCCCAGCCATGCCCCACCGCTCACCTCAGCTGGCCAGAATAGCCTTGTTCTGCACCAATCCCCCCCCAAATCACCCCTCTCCACAGCCTCCCCACGCACACACTTTGGATCTCAGCACTGTGTTTGTTCCTCCATTGCAAACCAACAGATTTGGGCATGTCTTTGACAGAGGATCACAATTTGGATGTTAAATTTAGACGCGCGCTTAAGCTCTGATTAGAGATACACCGACTGTTTACTCGCTTTGTGGGGAGTTTGCATCTACAGAGCTGAGGGCGAAGCCCCTCCAGGCTCTCTGATCCTCGCCTGGTGATTAGGAAAGGAGGTTGAATCACCACATAATGATGCCCTGGTATTTCCCTCAGTCGGGAGTGTGCCTTACCTTCAGCGCTCCATCCCACCGATGATCTTTCTCCAACCAGCTCCAGGAGGGCATCTGTGCCCAGGGGAGCCATGAAAGAGAGAATTGGAGAGCTCTCAGGAGCAGAAATAACTGATGCCATGAGATGAGAGACCAGAGGCTGGTGAGAGGGTTCAAGTGTTACAGGCCTGCTCCTGATCTGGCAGCCCTGGAGTGAGTATGTCCCGTGCCATGGATAGTGTGCTAATTATTGTCAGCACAGGGATGGGGGTAGCACAGCTCAGAAAAACAGTTCTCTTAAGTCTATACAAAAAAAATCTGTTGCAGGCAGGTGATTTCACCCAGTTCTAACATGGAGATCCTTGAACTCCATTGCAAGGACCCTTGAGCTTGGCAGCGCTGCCCCACCTTGCTGGTCACCTACATCTGAGGTTTTAAGGTCTCTTAAATTGATTTTTTGCTGTTTTGACACTATATACAGCTCTCCCACCCCCAGAGCAAAAGTCATAGAAACCTACCTTGTTTCTGCTAGTCCATTACTGTCACCTTCCAGGGTCAGTCCCAACAGAGCTTTCCCTGGAGCTGAGCCACAGCAGCAGTTAACCAGATTTCCCCTCTGTTCAGAGCACTGTCCCCCGTTTTTCTGTTGAGCTTCTCCGTGAGGATAAAATAAGAAACAACAAACATGGGCTTGTGTGGCACTGCTCAAACAGTGATAGGATTTTCCAGTAATATTGATTGGTATAGAAATTGTCCAAGCAGATGCATGTGGAGTATGAAAGGTTGTAAAATACTATGTCTCAGAGCACATACAGGTTCTCTCAGGGGACATGACAGACTCTCTGTGCTATTGTGCAGGCTTTGAGCATGGTCCTGACACGAAGAGAAACACTTAGGCTTCAAAAGCTGATGGTGATGCCTCCTAGAGAATTCTCCCTAAGTTTTGACTGTGCCTTTCAAAGTTTCGGATCATTTCCAGAGGAAATGAGGCTTCTGCCTCATGCCCCAGATACGTAGTCACTCTCCATCCCTCGTAATAACTGCTGAAGCCATTGATTGCTTTCAGCCCAGCTTGTAATTGAGAGCAAAGCCCTCAGAAATATGAGGTCACAACAGGTTTTGCAAAATAATTATCTGGACAGAGGAGTAAAACCCTGCTAATACCCCCACACAGAGGGAAAAACAGCAATGTAAGTGCAGCCCTTCTTAGATCTTAGGAAATATACAGGGGAGAATGAGTTTAAGTACATTCCAGGAGAGATTCAGAAGAAAGGTTTGCATCTTGTTAAACGCCAGAAAACCCACTCCTTGCTCAAGCTTATCCTCCCATATTGAATTGCTGGTGCCCAAGAAGGCATGTGCTCTAGCTCCAGCTTTTCTTGTGGTTATGGAGTTCATAACGTCTCTGCTTTGTGGGTTCTCTGATGTCTTATAAGAGATGAGTTCACATTGCCGTTTCAGTACAATTCAATTAAAAAGTCAATTAGCCCAGATACAAAGCAATCAGCTTCATTAAGTCTGTTGTTCGTGGAATATCACTGGTTTTTGTTGCTGTTTTATTCTGCTGCTCTTATTCTGCGCTGAATTGTCTGTGACTCGTCCTGCTCCACGGCCCTCGCAGACACGCGCGCACGCAGCATTCCTGCATCTCCTTCCCAAGTTCAGCAGTTGAAAATGTTGGAAGGGAGCAGCTCTAGGCAAGTCCCTACACGCTGCAGAACTCTGAAGCGCTGTTAAGTAACAAGCAACAGGCAGAGCTTTTAAGAACATGGTTTTCAGCCTCTCAGAAGGAACCACATGCCTTTCTGGGTCACCCGTCCCTGCCCTCCAAGATTTTCTTTCATTTGCCGTGCATTTGGGACTGTGTTCTATTTCCTAGAAGTGAAATGATGTCATTAAGAAAAAGAGTCGGAATTTTGTCAAAACCAAATTGTGTTGATATTTCTGCAAATCCTGGTAGTTTCATTTCAGCTTCAGACCATTTGTTTCAAAAAGGAACGACCACAGCAGGGAGATTTCTGTATGGTTGGCATCAGTGTACCAAGGAGAAAAGGATTTGAAGGAAGTATGACTTTACAGCTTGGTATTTTGTCAGTAATTAGATATCTCAGTAAGAGAATATGACACACATTGTTAGTTGGACTCTGACAATTTGTTCCTAACATTCAACTTGACTTATAAATTGAACTAGTTCTGGCTCTTAAAGAGATGAGTCTTGAAAAAGTGTCTGGAAAAACAAGTCTTCCCTGTTTAAGTTAGGAATGTGCCAAATGACTGGCAGGTACTTGATATATAATTTAAATTTAAAACAGGAAGAAACAGTTCTAGATAAAGATCTCCTAGGGATATCTAGGGGAAATATATGCACCTATATTTAGCTTATCCCTGGTTTCAACCCCTAAGTGCACACACAGCAGCATGCACTTAGCTTTTGAAAAGAACAGGCCTTGATCCTTTAACAAGCTCCGCAAAGCTCGCTAATAAAGTTACATCCCTGTTAATCACATGTGTGCTCCCCGGTCCCTTCTTTGATACACCTTGTTCACAGAGATAAATCATGGAGCCACAGATGCTCAGGAGTCGTTAGGGAAGGAAGTTGATGGCGGGTGGTCATGGATGGCAGATCCTTCCGCAGGAATCCTGACCCTGGGGCTTTGCCAGGAGAAGGGAGGAACCAGGGAGATTACTCAGTGGCTGAGGGTGACATGGTCAAAGTGTTTTGCTGGAAACCTGCGCTTTCAGTCAACACAGAGGAGGCAACAGGGTCAGACCTGTGAATTAGAAGAGCTTTGTGGTGACTGAGACAAGAGTAGAACCTGAGCTAAAGCTGTTTAGGAAAGACCACACTGCGGAGCTGCCCATTCAGAAGGGATTTGTACAACAGAGCAGGGCATCACTGCTGGGGAAGGACAACAGATTCTGTAGCACAGGGAGAGAAAATCAGTTTGTATATTGACTCTTGAAAAGACTTTGCAGGAACTTGTGTGGAGAGAGAAGCCAAGATGGAGAAGGGAGGATGGAGTAACAAAAGAAGAGCGAGTTTGGACTGGGGGTGGAGAGTTCAAATATGCTCTTTGTGTGGGGAGAAGGCAGAATGAAGGGAAGGCGAGGTTGTTCACAGAATGGGAAGTCAGCCTAATCAGAGAATCTTGCATGACTTTTTACATCTTGCCCTCTACAAGGACAGAAACTGAAGCAGAGAAAGTGAATAGATCTGAGCCAGCATGGGGATGTGGGAGGACAGATCTCTCACTGGGACAGAGGGGAGAAGAACTGAGATAACAACCACATCAACAAAGGCTGGGGTAGAGAGAGCAGGGAGGAGAGGCTGAGCCCATGGAGGCTTTTTCTCTAACACACTGGTCTTAATGAAAATAACCAATGTTCTTCTTTTGTCACCTGCAGGACTCAAGGAGGCACCACACCATGGAAGTCACTATCAGGAGGCACTTCCTGAGTTTTGCTGTTTTCCTGATGCACTGTGTGGTCCGCAGGGCGAACTGTGAGAAGGGCAGCACTTCCCCTCTGCACTTCACCCACTTCTTCTACAATGCCACCATCTACGAGAACTCAGCCCCCAAGACCTACGTGGAGAGCTACGTCAAAATGGGTATTTACAAGAGAGACCCCGAGTGGGACATCAGATACAGAATAGCCTCTGGAGACAACACTGGTCTGTTTAAAACAGAGGAGCACGTGATCGGGGATTTCTGCTTCTTGAGAATAAGAACCAGGAGCAGCAACACAGCACTTTTAAACCGTGAGGTCAAAGACAGTTATATGCTAATAATCAAGGCCACAGAGAGCACCTTTGCCTATGAAGCCTGGGCCAAAGTCTTGATCCACATTCTGGACAGAAATGACTTGAAACCTCTCTTTTCGCCCCCCTCCTACAAAGTCTCCATCAGAGAAGACACTCCTCTGAAAACAGTGGTCAGCACACTCAGTGCCACTGATGCTGATGCTGGCCAGAATGCTGAGTTCTACTACTCCCTGAACACCAAGTCCAACCTATTCACTGTCCACCCCACCACAGGGGCAGTTATGATCACAGGGAGGCTGAACAGCACCCATCGAGGCAGGCATCACCTGCAGGTTTTGGCTGTGGACAGAATGAGAAAGATCATGGAGGGGAATGGCTTTGGGAACTTGGCCAGTCTCACGATCCAGGTGGAGCCATCTGCCAGGAAACCGCCCTCTATCTCCTCGGTGAAGGTGACATCTCCTGACTCAGATGAAGGCTTTATCTATGCAACTCTCTCTGTAGAAAGTGGTGACGCAGAATCAGGGGTTGATTCAGTTGACCTTGTGGATGGGGATCCGGGAAGACATTTCAAAGCCATCAAATCCTACGCTGGGAGCACTGAGTTCATCATTGTGTCAAACAAAGAGATCAACTGGCTACTTTACCCGTTTGGTTTCAACCTCAGTCTGCAAGCCAAGGACAAGGGCAAGCCACCACTGTTCTCTCCTGTTAGAGTTGTCCACATACCTCCCTCCAAGTATGTTTCTGCCAGGTTTGAGAAGGAAGTGTACCAGGTCCAGCTTAGTGAATTTTCCCCAGCTGGAAGCCAAGTTGTTATGGTGAAGGTCACACCAGTCTTCCCAAACCTTAAATATATTTTGAGACCCACTTCTGACAGCACAAGCTTTAAAATCAATCCTCACACTGGACTGATAACTACAGTCAGAGCAATGGACTTTCATGAGCAGTCTCATTTTGAACTTGAAGTTACAACCACTAACAGTCACACGTCCACGACCGTTATCATCGACATCACCGACTGCAACAACCACGCTCCAAGTTTTACTCAGTCTTCGTACCGTGGGGCCTTTGATGAAAATGTTCCTCCTGGTACCAGTGTCTTAACAGTAAGGGCTACAGATGAAGATGAAGGAGACAATGGCTTTGTCACCTACAGAATAGCCAACCAGAAATCAGTCCCCTTTGTCATTGACCCCTATTTTGGCATCATTTCCACCTCCAAGTCGATGGACTACGAGTTGATGCAGAGGTGGTATCACCTGCGGGTGTGGGCATCAGATTGGGGCTCACCCTTCCGCCATGAAACAGAAGTGTATGTCTCCCTCATGCTGAGCAATGTCAATGACAATGCTCCTGTGTTTGAGAAGGCAAGCTGCAGTGGCACCATCCCACGGGACTTTCCTGTTGGGAGCCCTGTGGCCACGGTCTCTGCAATCGACAGTGATGAGCTGCAGCATATCAAATACGAAATCAAGTCTGGCAACGAGTTGCAGCATTTTGAACTGAATCCAGTCTCTGGAGTAATATCCCTTAGAATATCTCTGCGAGATCTTCCTTCTGAACAGCCACTTTTCTACTCTTTGAAAGTAACTGCAACAGATGGAGAGAACTATGCTTTGCCAATATCTGTAAACATCACTGTGGTCGGCCAAGGTCTCCCTGCCAAAATGCAGTGTGAGGAAACGGGAGTCTTGAAACAACTGACAGAAACCATCATACACTCCATCGAGTCTCAGTCTCAAGGCCATGGGCAGGATGATGAAACATCCCTGAACTTGCACCTTATAAACCATAATGCTCCTAAGTTTGATGACAGCTTTCCACGATCTATTGATATCATAGAGACTGTTCCCATCAACTCAACTATTGCTGACCTTTCAGCTATTGATCCTGACACTGGTTTTAATGGAAAACTGGTCTATGTGATCTCAGATGGAAATGATGACAGTTGCTTTACCATTGACTTGGAACTGGGTCTCCTTCAAGTCCTTTCTCCTCTAGATCATGAACGAACCAGCTTCTACATTCTTAACATTACTGTGTACGACCTAGGCACACCACAAAAAGCATCTTGGAAACTCTTGGCTGTGAATGTCTTGGATACCAATGATAACACTCCTAAATTCCCACAAGGTGCCTACTGGGTGGCAATACCAGAACATGTAGCAACAGGGACAACAATAGCTCAGCTGAAAGCAGAAGATGCTGATACAGATGACAATGGGAGAGTAAAATATTCTCTCCTAACCCCCACTGACAAGTTTGCCATTAACAGTGTCACTGGAGAAGTGATGGTTACAGGTGCTCTAGATAGGGAATTGTGGCCCTCCTATGTGCTGAAAATAGAAGCAAGGGACCAGCCCAAAACAGGCTACCAGCTGTTCTCCATCACAGACCTGGTTGTGACTCTGGAGGATGTAAACGACAACACCCCGCAGTGCCTCCCAGCCCTCAACAGTGTGATGGTCCCAGAGGACCTGCCCGTGGGAACCGTCCTCCTGTTCCTGGAGGCTTTTGACCCCGACGCTGGTTCTGGAGGTGAGGTGAGGTACAGCCTCATAAATGACGAGGACATGGTGTTTCATGTGGATAAGCTGACCGGGGCGCTCCGGTTGGAGAAGGAGCTGGACTATGAGAAGAAGGACTCTTACAATCTAACCGTGCAGGTCAGTGACGGCGGGAAGCCCTTCTCCCGCTCTTCCCTCTGCCACCTGGAAGTGAACATCACTGATGTCAACGAGAACTTGCACCCACCACGCTTTGCCTCCTTTGTCTTCAAAGGCTGGGTGCAGGAGAACAGCCCTAAGGGCACGTCGGTGATGACGGTCACGGCCAAGGATATCGACAGGGGGAAAGATGGAGAAGTTCAGTATTTCCTCCGAGAAGGCACTGGCCTGTCCGTCTTCCACATTGAAAAGGACACAGGTAATGACATCTTAGCTAAATCATGATTTTTAATAGTGTAGTTTAAAGGATTAAACTACATGTTGTGTTTGGCCTGACTTTTTGACCAGATAGGACATTTCTACATTCTCTCTGTTTACACAGTTCCATTCATTCAAGCCTTTCTTGCTTCTGCAGGGATATAGTAAGTGTATCCCTGTATCTGCGTAGAAGCAGGCAGGGTTTGTCTCCTTAGAATAATGGAAAATCAATGTCTGTCCTCCCCCAGAATTCCAAACTCTTCCCTTTCACTTGTGTAAAAAAAATTAACCCTCAGCACAAACAAGCCCTCACTTTCCACACAATCTCACAGCCATACAAGGTTTGTGACAGAGTTTGTATCTGCAGCAAAGACCAGGAAGCAGACTAGAGACACAGACTGTTCTGGCATTAGGGCCTAAGTGGTCTGAGTTCCTTAAATCCCTCACAGGCACTCTCTTGTCACTCTCCTAGGCACCATAAGGACCATAGGATCACTTGACCGAGAAGGAACATCTCACTACTGGCTGACGGTGCTTGCTCTTGACCTGGGAACAATTCCTCTCTCTTCCGTGACTGAAATTTATATTGAAGTCACTGATACCAATGACAACCCACCTCAGATGTCCAGACCTGTCTTCTATGCCTCTGTGATGGAGAATTCCCCACCAAACACATCTGTCCTTCAGCTCGATGCCTTCGATCCAGACTCTAGCTCAGAGGGAAAACTCACTTTTCACATCCTAACTGGAAATCCTCAAGGACTTTTCACCATTAACCTCATTACAGGTAAGACTGACCTAACTGAGCATTTGTTTTTGAGGCTTCCAAGTGCCCAGAGGATGTTACATATTCAATATAAACAGCCCACATAGCTGCCTTTGTCACACCTTCCTCCTGCAGCAAAAGTCCCAGTCTCCAAATACACTCTGTGGGGAGTCTGAGGATTGAAACTCTCCACCTGAGGGCTGCTATTTGCATGCAGATGGCTCTTAGAATGACACAAATGTGCTACTTTCAAAGCCCTAAACAGAACCAAGCAGTTGCTTTTAATCTTGCCCCTTGTAAACAACTGCCGAGTTGCACAGCCTGAGCCGGGAAACACCCTTCTGGAGGTGACTGACTGTTCCTGAGACAGACCCAGGCAGGATTAACAAAAATGAATCCCACTGCACTTAAAGGCTCCACCCATTCTCCGGAACTATTAATGTAGTAAGTGTAGTAAGCCTCTCCTGCCATCTTCCTAGTCCGTATCTTTCATCTCAGGATTATTTACCAGATCTTTCAGAGCCATCAAAAACCCACTGATGTTTTGTGTAAACAGCTTCCTCAAACTATCCCAGCAGAGCTGACATTGGGCCAGTCTGGCAAGGAAAGCTGTGCCGAGCCCTTCACGCCATCAGCTCCTGGGAGAAGAGGGAAGGGAAGGCAACAGAGCCTGGGTATGGGAGAGGATTAATTGCATGACTTTGATCTCCTGCAGATGATAAAAGCAGTTCACCTACTGCAGCGGGATAGAAGCCTGCTCTCAGATGAGAAAAGAGTTGGATGTGTTGAAAATGGCTAGAGTGGCACTCAGTTATGTGTTACCAGTGGTGTGGTGGCTCTCTGGCAGTGCTCTACAGCTGGCTAGGAGGGGTGTGGAAGAAAGAAATTGTGATTCTGAAACACCGAGATCTTTTTGTTGCAAGAAACTCATGAGGTGTCTTTACGTGGCACCATATAGATACACCTGGAGCTGTGAGCTAACTGTGAGCACTGCTACCCCCAGCTGCAGCTGTCTCCACTGTCAGAAGCCTTTTAGCCAGGTCAGGGCATCGTTCTGCATCCACCTTTCTCACATAATCCAAACAGCCATGCACAGCCCCGAGACAGCTTGCCCAACACAGGGTTCTGTGCAGAGGTGCCTTCAGAAGCCCTGTTTTACAAAACCACTGCCTTTTCGGTGGGGTGTGAGCCAGGACAGCTGTTAGGGCACCAGGCTGGCTCCCCTTGTCAGCTGAGCTCTGGCTTGCACTCCTGCACCCTGCAGGAAATTCGGCCTTCTCTGTTCTGCAGGCAAAGCTTCCACCCCGGTGTGAGTGCAGCCCTGCAAAGTCATGCTCCAAGGCTCTCGTGTTCAACGGCAAAATGAGTGACACTGGCAAAATCCTAATGTTTGCTAAGGAAATAGCTCACCTCTAAGCCAACCCTTTAATTCCCATCTTACACAAAAAAAGCCCTCTCAGGTGTGAGTCATCTCTTCTGCATCTGTCTCTAGACTCAGGTGATTTGCATGAGAAGAGTGATAGGTTCCTCAGTTCTGTGAGAAACCCATGGGCTGATCTTATCTCTTGGACAGTTGCTGGAGGTCCCTTTAAACCCTGAGATTATTTAAGGACTTACTTCCAAGCCTGACGAGGATTCAGTTATCCATTGTTTTACTTCCCTGTCACCCAAAAGAACAAATAATTACCTGTGAACATTCACATAAACTGAGCAGTTTATATCCTTGTGCTTACAGTATCTGAGGCAAATAATCTGCTGCTACTGCCAGAAAGAATATCACAGCTTGTCTAACCTTCAGGGCTGTATGCAGCTTATAGGAAACGCAGTGGTATTTTCATTCTGCAGACAAGGGCAGGCTACTCGCTCCATTAAGTAGAAAAAAACTATATGTTTTGGTCTCGGCCTGTTAGTGCAGCACTGGAAGATGAACTGCTGGTCTTAAGGTCCTGATGTGCTGCTACAACTGGCATGGCTATAGCCAGAGTAGCCCTGCAGAATAGCCCAGGATGATTGTTCAGGGCACAGTGCCACACCATTACAAGTACACTAACTCTGCTCCTGGAGCACTTGTTCTGTGTTTGATCCAGTATTATCTCGACATGGGAGGGGAATTGGCCAGTGGAGACAAAACCAGCAAGGCCCCTCGACTTCTTCTAAGGCCTTGCAGGGAGACAGGACCGGCTGTGATAACTGTCCCTTGGCAGGGCTTGGCTCCTCCAGCATCCCCAAACTACCACAGAAGGGCTCTAAGCTCTTCCAGCTCTCAGTTCCCTGAAGAGGGTGGAGGAAAAGAGGGAAAATAAATGAAAGGCTAAGGAGAAGAAGGAACAAAACCGTGCACTGAGATGAAAGCTTTCTGCCATCGGCGATGGAATCTCTCCAGCCCAGCCTGGCAGCTGTTGAGGAGCAGTGTTTGTGGGAGACAGAGATAGATAGTACATGGAGAGATGGTCAGATAGCAGGGTTTGGGGTGTTCTTTTGCTGGAAAGATTTTCAGCTTGTTTTGCAGTCCCTGATGTGAAGGGGGTTTGAGTCTGGAGAGGACAGGGAAGAACCGAGAGGCTGTGGCAGGAAGAGTCAGGTTGAAGCCATTCAGGCTGCTAGAAAAGCTGTTTGGAGAATCCTTGTACTTTGGACTGTTTGTCTCCAGCTCTTATCTACTGCTGCTTCTTCTAGTGTTTCTCCTGCTGTGTCAGTGTCCATGGGCTTCCCCAGGATGCCAGTGGTTCCCTGTATTTCTCTACATGGAAAGACATCCTGCTCTTTAGGTCTGAGGGATGGTTGCTCTGCTGCACCCCAAATCAACGTACCACCAGCTCCGGCTGAGCATGGAGGAGTGCACAGCAGGTCAGATCAAAAGGGGAAGGAGGAGAAAAGGTCAAATGGAAACAAGAGTGAGACAAGAAAGAGGATTTCAGAAGAGCAACCTCTTCTCAGGCTCTTTTGAAAGCCCCAATGCCTGCAAACCTGATTCTGGCTATTTTAACTATCTTAGATTTTCCCCCCTGCAGCAAGGGCAGGGGGCCAGCAACCTCCACCCCAGCCTTGCTTTTGCCAGCAGAAGTTATTATTATTTTTTTGTTCCCTGACAACAATGCAGTGGTAATTTTGCTGCTCCTGTTCCAACATGACCAGCTTTCCTCTCTGCCCTTTCCAGGCAGCAAGCAGGAGAATGGCAGACAATCCTTTCCCATTGCTGTGTGTGTAGACAGGCTGCTGGAGCAGAGTTTGTGTACATGCAGGCAACAGAAGGGACTGTTTCTGGTCCTTTATGTGGATGCAGAGCTTGGCTAATTGGCCAAGTGCAATTAAAGACAGTTTCGTTCAGTCTCTGTAGGACTCAGCAGAAACCTTCAGGGCCTCATGCAAGAACACAAATCAGGGACACCCACTCCGTCACAAGTGCCATGGGACAGTCTGGCTGGGGTTTTGCAGCAGGGCAGGGTGCTGATAACTCACACACGTGCACATGCTCATGCAAAATACTCATTAAAACTAAACGGGCACTCCCAACGACCTTGTAGGGGACAGCAGAAAGAACCAAGGAACTGTTTCCCCAGGCCACAAGAGCTGATGGCTCTTCCCCTTTAATAACAGCTTCCACTTCCATTTTAGCCCTCTGGCCTCACAGGGTGTATAACCAAGTAGCAACAAATAAAAGTGTTAATTCCAGCAGGCTTCTCTCAAGGACCACGTCTGATCTCTGTCTCAGTGGCCATGGGAACACTGCTGGCAGTTTGTGCATCTGGGCATTGCACAGCACCAGGACTCCAAATGGGAATTAGAGTGGTTAACTCACCAGGGCTTTGTGATCTCAAGGCACAGTGGTAACTGACTCTGGAGGGGGAAAGTGGGAGCTGTGTTTGGGCAGGGTAAGGACAGAGGGACTTTGCCCGGGGTCAGGAGGAGAAGCCAACTTGTGGCTCAGCAGATGTGAAGCTAAACCAAAAAATTCCATCTGGTGAGGCTCCCAGCTGGGATACAGTACGGGTAAGTGATAGAGAGCAGAGTCAGCTCCTACTGCCCTGGAGATCTGAGCATCTTCAGTGGTACAGTCAGTCAAGAGAGTCATCAAATTCCACTTCATCTGCCTTCACTACATTCCTCCTCCTTCTGCTTTAGAAAGCTCAGCTGCAATTCTGTTTTCTTTCAGTTTTTTTCATTAGGTCATGAAAGAATTTCAGGGTGTGGCCAGGCAGATCCAAATAGTCCCTGCAGAGTGGTTAAATTCCCCTCCATCAGCTGGCATGCAGGAAGCCAGTGCAAACAAGGTGTTAGTCTGCTGCAACTGATTTTGCAATCTGATAGATTAGAAATATTCCCTGCGTGCACACAGGTGTCAGGTGCCTCCACTGTCAATATCTGTGTGTTCTGTGGGCTTGTTAGGCCAAAATTATGAAGCATCCCATGAGGTAGCTGGAGTTTTAGGCTTTGCTCCCCCACCCAAGCCAACCTACTGGCAGTGAGGACAGGAGCATAAGAGATCCCAGCGAAGTGCTGCTGCAATTCCTTCTTCAGGCTCCCATTTCCATGTGCTGCTAATGGAGCCCTACAGCCTCTCAAAAACCTGGGAAGGGTTCAAAAACTTCTCAGCCAGTGGGCTCTTAGACTATTTCTGAGTGCTCTTCACCTGCCAAGGTGTTGAAAGGACAATTAGGAGAAGAAAAAAACTCTCTGACATACAATCAAACAGGGTTTTTCAAGCCATCTTGAAATGTCATAATCCATTAAGGAGTGTTGATTTATGATTGTGAAGGCATCAAGTAAATGTTTAGCACGGTGGCTGGTGCCAAATGTGAATAATCCCAGAGAACAAGTGGAAACGGTGAACAGGAGTCTTCTTCCCAGCAGCTGCTCCTTCCTCCCTCCTTCCACTGCCTGGAGTTTCCTGCAGCCAGTTGAAATTTTCTCCTGCCTGTCATGCTCAAACAGACAGACCCCAAAGTATGGGGTACGACTGAAAACTGTACCGCTGATTAAAACTGCCTGCCTTTGGGCCAGGAGCGAGAGTGGAGATGGGTTCACGCAGCTCAGAGTTACAAGTCTTTCAGGACACACAAGAGCTCGTGCTCGTACCACTGCACATGCACACTGCCTCCCATGCAGAGCATTTCCCAGGGCAGCACGAGCCTGTGCCACTGCCTGCAGCGGTCACAAATACTGTCCCTGCCTTTTGTTTGTGTGAGGAGGAAGAACTTCCCTTCGTGAGGAGAGAGACCGTGACGAGAGAGACCTCTGGGAGCAGGAGATGTGGAGAATGGACAGAAACACTCACAGGTGTCAGACTTGGTTACTGTCAGAAAGTCATGGTCGTGCCACCTTTCTCACCTAATGCCTTGCCAACCTGTACAATTTCCATCGTTGGTAAAGCAGTCATGAAAACGGTCTAGAGCTGCTTCTCCCCAAAGGTGCAGAGTCAAGCACTCAATAAGGACCATTATCAAACAAGAAATGGAAACAGAAGCCTCAGCTCCATCCTTTCCACATTTGCATCTATTCAGCTTAGTCACTGACAGGCCAAAAACAATCAGTTGTAATGATTTTGTTTCAACTCAGGTTTATTATAGCCACAGTTCCTCCCTCCTGAATCCATCCTTTTCCCTGTGGTTAAAACTACTGTCTATTTTTCAGAAATCCCTCAAATCTTGCAATTATTAGAGGATTCGTCCTGTCTCTCAGCAAGGCTTAAATAATACACCAGCATTATTGACTCTGTACCTTATATTTAGCCTGAGTGCATTTGTTCTAGCAGTGCAATAGTGGGTATTTCCCAAGGCAGAAGACAAACTTTTGTCAAAACACTGTAAATTACAAAGAGCAAGGTTCAGCACAGGGAAAACAGGAGTCGAGACTTGTTAGGAGGCCAGACTTCTGCCAGCACATGCAGAATGTTTCTTACTTGGAGGCATAAGAAAAGTTTTGTTTTCATGGTCCTGCCGCCTTTCTCACCTAATGCCTTGCCAACCCTCAACTGATGCAGGCATCTGGTAGGTGTTCCCCCTCCTCCCTGGTCTCTGTGATCAGACAGCAAGAGCAACACCTGCACAGAGGCAGGGGGCAGCTTTACCTCTGGGGGTATCCCTCTTTCTCCTCCTGATCACAAAGGGAACCAGAAACAGGGCAGGTGGGCAGGCTGATTTTGGGCACTCGGGGATCTGATCAGCCCCGGCTTTTCTTGCATGCTGAGTCTTGGAGCTCAAAGGGTTTCTTTCTTGGCAGGTCTGATTTCTACAACTTCACGGCAGCTGGATCGAGAATACAAGGCTGAACATATCCTAGAGGTGGGTAATGATGATTGTAATTAGCTTTATTTACCTACAAGTGTATTAAGTCCTCAAAGAGCTTTCCGTGCAAGTTGGAGCACAGAGAAAGAATCTCATCCCATCAGCTCCCAACTGCTGGGAAACTTAATTAAACGGTGTGTGTTGCCCTAAGAGACAGCTGCAGCAGTACTGTGGGGTTTATTATTTTCTTGCTGAAGACTGGAGCAAAAGTCCTATTCTGGAAGCTGTGGGAATGCAGGAAGAGGACTGGAACTGTCCTCTAGCAGGATGGATAGTAAGTTATGGGGGAAAGAGCAAGCCAGAGAAATCCACCCTCATTTATCTCACTGTATCAGACATTGCTGTGTAGCTTTGGTCACTGGCCCCCATCCTCAGCTGCTACGAGCTATGTGTGTTCCCATTAGAAGAATCTGGAGGTGTTTCAGTCTGTCAGGGTGATGGAGGATAATACATTTTTCTGATGGAGGATGATACATTTCTCTCTGCAATACAACATGCTGGGAGCATGCACAGGCACAGCAGAGTGAGGAAAGGTGGTAACTTGCCAAGCCATGGCAATACAAACATTTTCAGCTTTGTGATCCCTAATGACAAACCTGACCCACTGCCCAGAGCAGCTGCAGGCAGGAGCCCTGCAAACTTATCTCCCTGTGCGTGGACAAGCCCTGCACCGTGCCAGCTACAGCCACGAGGTTTTACCCTGCAGGGAGGAGCAGAGCCTCTGAAAATGTTGAGGTACAAATGCAGATCCACACAAAACCCCTAGCTGAGTTGTTGCCCATCAGGATGAAGGCTGGCTCATATCCTGGCTCACATCAGGGAGCTCTGTCACCTACTCCCTTTGCTTACTGACAGGTGGCTGTTTCTGACAACGGGGAGCCAGCCCTGAAGTCCACCAGCAGAGTCGTGATACAAGTCCTGGATGCCAACGACAGCCCTCCCAGTTTCCCTCACAAGCTCTTCATGGTGCAGCTCCCTGAGAGAGAGGCCTCGGAGACACCACTGCCCGTCTACAGGCTGATCGCTTCGGACCGGGACCAGGGCCAGAACAGCCAGATCACCTACACCATCGAGGAGGAGGAGGAGGGGGTGTTCACCATCAACCCCACAACCGGCACAGTCTTCTCCAGGAAGGCTTTTCCTGCCTCTGAATACAACATACTCACGGTGAGAGGGGAGAACAGAGAGGGACAGTGGGAAGAGATGGGTGGAGAGGGAAAGAGAGAAAAGGGTGCAGAAACAGAAAACATAAAAGAAAAAAGAGAAAACACAGCAGTGGGAAGGAAGCTTGAATGAGGCAAATGGGTTACAGGGAGAGAAACTGGGAGGGAATGATGGGAAATGCAGAAGGTAGGAAGCTATTAAAAATGGTCAATAAACTTAAAAATAAGTGTCCAACTATAGTCCAACTCTCAGAGATGAATCCATGATCCCATATGGGTGTGGACCCAAACCTGAACAGTCTTTGGGTTTTATCATGTCTCTGACAGTCTGATCAGGCCATGGGGCTTAAAGGTTAAAAGCTCTCCCACAGTCTGCAGGTCCTTGCAACAAGGCTTGTCATCCAGAGCTCTGCTGTGGATCCAGAGCTTGGCAGATTTACTTGATGGTCAGGGGGACTTTGGGTTGCATGGCTCTGCCTTGGAAGCAGCCAGCGCACAGACCACTGGCTCAGGAATTGTTTTGTGGGATTTTGGGCGCACTCGGGCCTGAAACTCCTGGTGGGTGGGAGAAGAAGTTCCCCATGGGCTAAACCAGCCCTTCTCCCTGACTGCATGTGCGTTTGCCGGCAGGTCAAGGCGACAGACGGCGGCAGCCCACCGCTGTCCTCCCACGTGCGGCTCCACATCAGCTGGGTCGCCCGGCCCGGCCCTTCCTCGGAGCCGCTGGCTTTTGATGAACCCCATTTCAACTTCGCCGTGATGGAAACGGATCCCGTGAACCACATGGTGGGAGTGATCAGCATTGAAATGGGCCCCAGCCAGGTGTGGTTCAATATCACAGGTGAGGCGCAGGAACTGCAGCGGGGTCTGGGAGCGTTTGCCCCGGCTCCCGTGGCTGTCAGCCTGAGCTAATGAGGCTGTTTGCTCTGGGGGTAGGTGAGCTGCAGGGAAAGCTTTCTCACAGGCACCAAAATGCTCGAACAGCCGTAGACAGAGCTGCCCGTCCAAGGGCTCCAAGTGCCAAGTGCAATTACTTAACACACGTTTTTAATGACATTCTGGAACTTGCCCGTGTTTGAGGTGTCCTGTGATGTCGCGTGAGAGGCAGGGCCTGCCAGTCCCAGCTCCTCCTGGGAATTGAGTGACACTCTTGGTTTTGCTAAAACTGCCTGCGAGGATCCAGTGTCTGGCTGGGTGTTGCAGAGAACTCCAGTCTCTCCCTCCATGCTGAGTCTTGAGCAGGGAGCAGAGAGGGAAGAACTCCCCAGAGACCTGATCTGCCCTAACTGGTGGGTCTCTCCCTTCCACCTCACCACATCCCAGGGATGACTTAGACATGAAATGTGAAGCTTGAGGGCCTCCTCTGAGACACACAATGTCAGAGGGGACGTGGGCTGTCACCCCAGGGGACTCGCCAGGCAGCATGTGAGCAGAACTGGTCCTACCAATGAGGGCCAATTGCACTCATGTAATTTGGTGTTTTGAAGTGGTGCCCCAGCACAGCCTTTCCCTGGCACTGCCTGCAGGGCCTGCCCTCGTCAGACAAAGCCTTAATTGTGTGAGTGAAATAGTTTTGCCCATTACTGCGTTAGGGCAGGGATAATGGTGTATAAATACAATTGGGCAACAAGAGATACAGTGCTACAGGGAGCAGACAATATCAGTGAAGAGGTTATCTGGCATGAGTAGTGTCTGCTTGGGTTTGTAGAATTAACGGTATATTCCTCGGAATGTTCTCCCATTGTTTCCCAGCTGAGTGCTGGAGCATGGCTTGACTTCGTCTTTTCCAGTTCCCAGTGCACAAAGTGCTGCTCAAGGCTCTCTTGGTTTCTGTACTGGTGGGAAAGGACAGGATTTAATTTTTCCCTGCTAGGAAAGGAAAGCATCACAGTACCTGGCAACCAAGTGGGTGATGCAGAGAAACAAGAGCCCTCAGCACCTCATTCAAAATCTCTCCCAGTCCAAAAAGACTCAGTCACTGGGATTGATAGTCTGCAAAACTCTGACAAAGCAGCATCTTTCTTCATCTCTTTCCTTTCCTGGGCTGCTTCTTTCCATCTGGCACTGTGCACAGCGAGCTCTTCTCTCTTTTCTCAGGGAAAGGCATCTGTGGGTCTCTCTTTCTCTGTCTCTGCTGCTTCCTGTCTCCTTCCCAGCAGGAAAGCAGTGGTCCAGATGGACAGTGACCACTGCATTCCTCCAGCAAGGGAAGATACATAATTTAACAACCAGCAAAGATTTTGCCAGCTGGTAAGAGAATAAAGCAGAATCCAGAGCATCCACTAGCCAGGAAGGGAGAAGACCTGGGATAAATGGCAGAAAACTTTGAGCCTCTCTGTATCTCAGAACAGAGCAGCAATGCTTCACATGCAATAGAAGCCTAACAGGCCTCCAGCAAGTGAGGCATGAGAAAAGAGCTGCCATGCCAGGGCTGAACAACAGTAGGGTGAGGGACAGCCTTCTGCTGCTGAGCTGCTCAGGCCTGCAGTTCCCAGCACTGCACAGCCATCTGGGTTGGAGGCACCAGGCTCTGCTCACCCTGGAAGCACCGTCTGCCTCCCCAACTGTTCCAGTATTGGGCTTCTTCAGGGAGCTCACAGGCTCCCAGCCACGGCGATGAAGACCATCACTGACATGCCCACAGTGTGACCATGAATTGGAAGCCAGCAAGAGCACTGTTCTGCCCAGCAGGTCCCTCATCCGTGCTAAGCCAGTGATGCTGCATAGCTGGAGACCTTGTGCAAATAAATCAATGCTCAAATGTGCCTGTTGCCAATCTAGCCAGGATATCACATGCATAAGTCCATCCTTTCCTCTTCTCCTCATTTTTTCTGATACCACTCACATTTCTGCTCCTTTGTGACCATCTGTGACAACCTCTTTGTCCAGCTTCTCCTTGTCCTCACTATCTCCTGTGTCCATCCATCACATGTTGTATTGAATTTCTAGATTTGGGAGAAACCTCACCTATAGCAGTGTCCTCAATCTAGCCATGGCCAAAGAGGTACAGCGAGAGCAAGTGCCTGCACAGTCCCCTTCAAGGCATATTGCCTGGTATTGACTTACTTGTGGCTGGGCATGAGCTCTGTGGTGTCTGGAGGGCACATCCTTGTCCTTTAGGTCTCCAGCAGCTCCTGGAATCCATTCCCCTGCAGAGGCTGTCAGCACCTGCAGCTTGCTCCAGACAGAAAGCTGACTTTTAACTGCCCTTCTCTTTCCCTTTTTCATCTCTCCCTTATCCCAGGTGGTGATGATGACATGGATTTTGACATTGAAAAGAGTACAGGCAGCATGGTCATTGCAAGACCCCTTGATGCAAGGAAGAAATCAAGCTATAACCTGACAGTAGAAGTCACTGATGGGTCCAGTACAATCAAAACCCAGGTAATGTTTTTTAATTCGGTAGACACCCCACTGAGAGGGAGTAAATGCCAAAGGGAATCTCTCTTCTGAGTCTGATGAGCTCTGGATCAGGCACAAGAATCTCCTTACACTGTGGTTTTACATTAGACAGTGACCCAAGTCTTTCCTAATACCAAGCTAAGATTGTTTTTATGTTTTTGGAAACACAACTGGTCCAGGAAAGCCTGGGTCTTTCCTGTTGACCACAGCCAGCACACGAGGACACATCCACACCACCAGGCAGGCTGGAGTGGCAGTTCACACCCTCAGACCTCAGCTTGCTCTCAGCTGCTCAATCTGAACTATAACACGTCTGGGACAACATGTTAAGACATAAAGGAAATGCGTACACAGTTAGATCAGGCCTGGGTCCATGGTCCCGTGTCAAGGGGTGTTCCTGGGACTTGTGAGCCAAAGTAAAGGCGGCACAGATGCATTTTCAAGAGGTGAGGTCAGGCCCAGGGAGTGAGTGGGGCAGCTGCAGAGATGCTGTGTGCTTTGAGTTGCCACACAGAGAGGCAGTGCTGGTGGAAGGAGGCACTTTGCTCTCAGCCGTGTCCCTGAGCCCCAGTTAAAGCGATGAGATTTGCCGGTTTTTACCTGCCCTGAGGAGGGGTGTTCAGGGCTTCATCTTCCACCAACTGTTCTCTCCACACATAAGCAGCAGCCAAAACTCCAGCCTTCACTGCACAGGAAGACCTAGAATGTGAGTCACCTGTCAGTGAGGCTTATCATGGGAAATTCACTTCGGGGGATGATGAATGAGGAACGCTGTCATTCCTGTGAAATGCAATGCCACTTATCTTGACTATCTTCAGGTATTGCTCCAAATAAACAAACAGAGCCCCACCTTCCTGGTGTGCATTCCCTGCCACCTTGCATCTCATCCCTACGTTTATTTTGGCACTCAGGGCCGCTAGCAGATGTCAAGAAACCTGCTCGTGCAAAACCCCAGTGGCATGCTCAGGTTTGCTACAGGAAGCAAATCATTACACTTGGTTGGGACTTCCTAAGATGCAGGGAGCACATCAGTAGGGGGGTCAGGGCCTTCAGGGTAGGAGGCTAAACAGAAAAACCTGTGCCTTTGCCGTCAGGATTCAGGCAGCCATTCACATGAGGGTGCTGCTGACTGCACAGGGGAAGATTTGGCTAAAAAATGTAGAACACAAATTTTGCTTCTCCACATGCATGAGGTAGGCCAGCCCTCCCTCCTTTTACCAAACATCCCCCTTCTGTCATTTTCTGGTGTGTAATTAATGGGGGTTGCTGTGGAGGCACCAGCCAGCAAAGCTGGCACCGTGGCTGAGCCACTGCTGCTCTTCATGGCAAGCTGTGACAGTTTCCCCACGTGCCAAGTGCAGGCACGTTCAGTCTGAGTGGCTTGCCAGATTGGAGATATAAAAAGAAATGAGGGGAAGCAAACTGGAAAACATGAAGGGAAAGCACAGCAGGAGTTCCTTGGGGGAGAAGGACAAAAGGTCTCCCAGTCACCATGGATGGCAAAGCCCCAAGAGCTGTGGCAGTTACAGGACTCAGAGAATGGCTACATCCAAGAGGGACTGGTAGCTTAGATTTTACGTGGCTGCTGCCATGTCTTTGCTGCTCTCACTGTGCTGTTTCCCCCACAGGCGTTTATCCACGTGATTGACATCAACCAGCACCGTCCCCAGTTCCTGGAGAGCCATTACGAGGTGAGGATTCCTGAAGATACCCCCTCAGGGAGAGAAATCCTTCGAGTCAGTGCAACAGACAAGGACAAAGGAAAGGGGCTCATCTACACCATCCATGGCAGCGTGGACCCCAAAAGCACAAGACTTTTCCAGTTGGATCCGAGCACTGGAGTCCTCACCACAGCAGAAGGCTTCAGTTCCCAGCCCATGCCACAGCACACCCTCACAGTGATGGTGAGTCCTGACCAAGCCCTGCTGAGTCCACCAGCTTGGTTGGGAAATATGGGTCACTGGAGAAATTAAAACTGGTTCTAGTCTCTGAGGGAGGATTTGTCTAGAACAATAAGGAAGAGGAAAGCAGGGTGTTAACCTTTACTATATGGCTAAATTTAGGTAACACCCTGCTATTCTCTAAGCACCTACCAATTTCATTGGAAGGCCACTCGATTCTCATAAAAGAAAACACTGTAGATAATTGTTAATATTTGTTTTCAAGCTCAAGGCTGAGCTTTGGTGCAGAAACTTAGAGGCTCATTCCCACTCAAGGGGTTAGGGCCACTGCAAAACACCCACCTGTGTGGGAGTCCTGATGAGTTGGTGCAGGCAAGGCTGCCTTCTCCCCGGCTGTGACTGTGCCTGCTCTTCCTCTGTCACTCAGGTGCGAGACCAGGAGGTCCCCATCAAGAGGAACTTTGTTCGAGTCATCGTCCGTGTGGAGAGCTGCAACCTCCACCCTCCGCAGTTCAGCAGCATCCATTACGAAGCAGAAGTGCTGGACTCAGCCGTGCTGGGCACAGAGGTTATACAAGTCAGAGCCCTTGATCAGGACCAAGGAGCTAATGCTGAAATCCACTACTCCCTTCAGGCAGGTGAGAGCCCAGCAACAAGAGAGTTCAAGCTTTGACCACACCTATATTTCCATGCTCTAACTGGTGGCCACTTGACCAGCTTTCTGTAGATGTTTTAAAGACCAGTAAATGGCTGCACAGTTCTATAATGTGATTTTCTTTCTATTCAGAGAAAATCTAGAGTGGGCAGGTAATTTCTGTGTTATGGAATATTGGCATCCTTTCTTAAGAAGGCAGCTTAATGTTGAGTCGCTGGCCTAAAAAATAATGTGACTGGATGAGTTAGGACAACCTAAAATCTGCTCCTTTTGTCCATGGGAACTGAGGGAGGGATCCCTATTCAGTTGTTAGGCAAAAGTACTCCAATCCCCACAGCAGTCATCATCAGTTCCACCATTTCTAAGAAGAAATACATCTTCAAAGAACAGTGAACACCCTGTCAGCATTGGCTGTTGGTGGTTTTGGGTCGTGCAAGTTCAGTGAGCGAGTATTTTATCATTCACTCTAAAGGTTAAAACTGAAATATTTATGTCTGTGCCACACTGCCTATTTAGCTGGTAAATTCTTTGCAGGAGACAAGCCATCCTTTGCTCCATCTTTCTCACTGCAATTTAGATCAAGGACTGAGGGATTTAATTGCTCCTGAAGCATTGGTAATTACAAGCATGACAGGGCTTGAAGGAACTAGTACTGTCTGTGTTACCATGTTCTGCACACGAGGCAAAAGCTTCAAGCACATGCTCTGCCACCACTAAATATGCTTAAATTAGAAGGGTATTTATCTCCAATTTACATTTTGATTGATTCAAAAGTTAACTCATGGATCTCAATGGGTTCATTGTTCTTATAATTAAAATTATTTAGAAATTAATTAATTTTTCCCAGTGAAAGAAACAGATGTTAACTAGGTCTGAAATCAGCAGAATCTATGGAAAAGAGGTTCAGAAAACCAAAACCAACACGGTGTCTGCGTTCTTCACTTTGTAATTTCTCTTCTTGCAGGTAATGGGGAAGGCTTCTTTAGCATCGACCCATATTCTGGAATTATTACAGTTGCCCAGAAACTGGATCCATCCAGGCAGGACCGATTTACTCTTATTGTAAAAGCAGAAGATCAGGGGTTCCCTCAGCTTAAAGATTCTGCTACAGTACATGTCCGCATTAGACCCTCTGATCGAACCCCTCCAAAATTTCCAGAGGCCGAGTACATCACAGAGATCAGTGAATCCACTGCTGTTGGCACTCCTCTGATCCAGGTTTCAGCCACAAGCTTATCAGCAGTCAGCTATGAAATAAAAGATGGAAATGGAGACGGAGTGTTCTCCATGAACTATCAGTCAGGCCTTATTTCCACTCAGAAGAGCTTAGATTTTGAGCAGGTGTCTTTTTACCAGCTGAAGGTCCGTGGCACCAACATGGCTGGAGCTTTTATGGACACAGTGGTACTTATCTATGTCATAGATGAGAACGACAATGCTCCCATCTTCGTTAAGCCTTCCTTCGTTGGCTGGATCATGGAGAATGCTCCATCACAGAGCATGGTTCTGGATGAGAGCAATGCTCCCCTCGTGACCTGTGCAACGGATGCTGATCAAGACTCCAATGCTCTGCTGGTCTATGAGATTTTGGAACCAGAGGCACTGAAATATTTCACTGTAGATCCCAGCACAGGGACACTGACCAGTCGTGCTGATATAGACTATGAGCTCACTCCAGTTTTCCACTTCAGTGTGCATGTGCACGACAGTGGAAGTCCCAGCTTATTTGCATCCAAACCTGCCAAGGTCACAATCCACGTTAAAGATGTGAATGATTCACCTCCAGTCTTTTTGAAAGACACTTATGATCTTTCTGTCTTGCTACCTGCCCACCCAGGGATGGAGCTTTTGTCAGTGCAGGCAAAAGATGCAGATTCAGAGGTGACCTACAGCATCGTGGAAGGCAACCTTGATAATGCTTTCTATATTCATCCTCTCACAGGTCTCATCTCCATTGTTAATGCCACTGGTCTGAGGAGCTATCATGAGCTCACGGTCAGAGCTGGTGATGGCTTATATAAGAGTACTGCTCTGGTTAAGCTAAACTTAACTCAAGCACAAGGTACTGGCTTGAAATTTGATCAAGACATGTATACAGCAACTGTGATGGAGAACTCTACAGATGAGAAGACTCTAACCATTCTTGGGGTCAAGGGATATCAGCTAAATGAACCCCTTTCCTATTCACTTTTGAATGGAAAGGAAAGATTCAAGATGATCCAGGCCTCTGGAGTACTTCAGACCAAGGGTGTGAAATTTGACCGCGAAATGCAAGACATGCACGAGGTGGCTGTGGAAGTGAAGGACAACAGGAAACCACCAAGAGTGTCCCAAGCCACAGTCAAGGTTTATGTAGAGGATGTCAATGACAACCCACCACAGTTTGAGAATGTGCCTTATTACACCTCGGTGCAGGACGGCACGGAGCCAGGTGATGTACTTTTCCAGGTGTCAGCAACAGACAAAGACATAGGGGATAATGGAGCTGTTACGTACTCGTTTGCAGAGGACTACAAGTACTTTCAGATTGACCCTTACCTAGGAGACATCTCCCTTAAGAAGCCTCTTGATTATCAGGCTTTAAATAAATACAACCTCCGAGTCATTGCTAAGGACAAAGGAGAGCCTCCTCTCCAGGCTGAAGAGGAGGTTGTGATCAGTGTGAGGAACAAATCCAACCCTATGTTCCAAAGTTTGTACTACCGTGTGAAGGTGCCAGAAAACATCCCCCCATACACATCTATCCTCCACATACAGGCTCGCAGCCCTGAAGGCTTGCGCCTCATCTACAACATTGTGGAAGAAGACTCCCTGAAACTCTTCAACACCGACTTCAAAACGGGTGTCCTTACTGTCACAGGCCAGCTGGACTACGAGCTAGAGACAAAACACACGTTCACTGTTAGAGCCACAGACACAGCGCTGGGATCCTTCTCAGAAGCCAGAGTGGAGGTGGAGGTAGAGGACATTAATGACAATCCCCCCGTATTTTCTCAGATCATCTACACGGCATCTGTCTCAGAGAGTTTGCCGGCGCAGACCCCTGTTGTCCAACTCTTTGCCTCTGATAACGATTCTGGCAGAAACAAAGTGGTCTCCTATCAGATCGTGGATGATGGTTCAGATGCTACCAAGTTCTTTAATATTGATGCCAGCACAGGGCAAATAGCAACAGCTCAAGCACTTGACTATGAAACGAATCAACAGTTCCGCCTGAAAGTAAGAGCTGCAGATCACGGGATGCCTCCACTTAGTAGTGATGCCCTGGTAATTGTAGATGTGACAGACATCAATGACAATCCCCCTGAGTTCAGCCAGCTTCAGTATGAAGCCAAGGTCAGTGAAATGGCTACGTGTGGACACATCGTGATCAAAGTCCAGGCCCTGGACCCCGACAGTGGAGACACCACCCGCCTGGAATACGTGATACTCTCGGGCAATGACAACAGGCATTTTGCCATCAACAGCACTTCTGGAATAATATCCATGTTCAACCGCTGCAAAAAGGACTTGGAGCCATCCTACAATCTCAGGGTTTCTGCTTCAGATGGAGTTTTCAAGAGCACTGTGCCTGTGTATATCAACACCACAAATGCCAACAAATACAGCCCCTCTTTTCGGCAGAACGTCTACGAGGCAGAGCTGGCAGAAAATGCTGAAATAGGCACCAAAGTGATTGAGCTGGTGGCAATTGACCCAGATGGTGGCCCATATGGCACCATAGACTATACCATCATAAATAAACTTGCCCATGAGAAGTTCTCCATAGACAGTAAAGGCTGTATTTCCACACTGCAAAAGCTGGACAGAGAAAATTCAACAGAAAGAGTCATTGCCATTAAAGTCATGGCCAAGGATGGGGGTGGGAAGGTGGCCTTCTGCACTGTCAAAATAATCCTTACAGATGAGAATGACAACCCACCTCTGTTCAAAGCCTCTGAATACACACTGTCCATCCAGTCCAATGTAAGCAAAGGTTCCCCCGTCATCCAGGTACTGGCTTACGATGCTGATGAAGGTGCAAATGCAGATGTCATTTACTCTGTTGACTCCGTTGAAAATGTGGCAGAAGACCTTGTGGAGATCAATGCTGCCACTGGGGTTGTTAAGGTCAAGGAGAGCCTTATTGGTTTAGAAAACAGAGCCTTTAACTTCAAGGTGAAAGCTGAAGATGGCAGACCCCCTCATTGGAACTCTCTTGTCCCAGTGAACCTTCAGATTGTCCCCAGGGAAGTGACATTGCCAAGGTTTTCTGAGCCCCTTTATACATTCTCTGCATCTGAGGATCTTCCAGAGGGATCAGAAATAGGGTCAGTCAAAGCTTTTGCAGAGGATCCCATTATATACAGCCTGGTGAAGGGAACCACTACGGAAAGTAACAAGGATGAGGTGTTCACACTGGATGAACAAACAGGGGTTCTGAAAATCAAAAAACCCATGGATCATGAGACAACCAAATGGTACCAGGTTGATGTTATGGCTCACTGCTCACATCAGGAGACTGAGCTGGTCTCTCTGGTCTCTGTGAACATCCAAGTGCAGGACGTCAATGACAACAGACCTGTCTTTGAGGCAGATCCCTACAAAGCTTTTGTAATGGAGAACATGCCTTCAGGAACCACAGTCATTCAAGTGACAGCTAACGACCAGGACATGGGCAGTGATGGGCAGGTGACCTACAGTCTGGAAGCAGAATCTGGCAACCTCCGCGGGCTCTTCACCACTGACGGCGAGAGCGGGTGGATCACCACGCTGAAAGAGCTGGACTGCGAAGATCAGGAGGTCTACCGCTTTTATGTGGTGGCCACTGACCACGGCAGGAAGGTCCAGCTCTCTTCCCAAACCTTGGTGGAGGTCACTGTCTCCGATGAAAACGACAACGCCCCACAGTTCACCTCGGATTTCTACAGGGGGTCGGTGATTGAGAACGCGGAGCCGGGGCAGGCGGTGGTCACGCTGAGCACCGTCGACGCGGACATCTCCGAGCAGAACCGGCGCGTCACCTGCTACATCACTGGTGAGTCTTGCCTGACTTCAGATCTCTGGTGAGCAAGAGCGAGAGTGTCATCTCAAAGTGAGGATTTGATACCTTGCCTTACAGGGTGTTAGTGCAGAAATGGTGTTGTACTGACAGGCCTATCAGGAGCAGATGAGATGAAGCCCAGGCTCTGTCGTGGGCTGGACTCTTCAGTTCAGTGGATCTGGGGAATACAAAACTCTTTAGTAGCTAACTGCAGTGGGTGGAATTGTCATTATAATAACTATCTCACCACCGAATCGTCCTATCTATTTGGGAATAAATAAAATACATATAAGTAATTACACAGTACTGTAGAAATATTTATTTACACTTTCCCGACACAGGAATAATTAAGACAGTGTAATTGTAATATCTTTTGGAAGGACAGAAGAGATGGTACAGGAGGAGGGAAGATTTTTCTCACAGAGATACTGTGATCTGTATTTAAGTTCTTTGACCCAGCTTTTTCTCCTGCCAACAGTGCAGCCAGTTTATACATCACATATTTGCCTGTAGCCTGTCTGTATTTTTTAATAACTATATATATGCACGTAGGATGTGGATAACTTTCTGGTATTAAATGTATTTCCTATTAAGCCACTTGGACTCTGACTTAACAAACAAGGCTTCAGTTGCCACTCTGCACTGGGAGAGCTTTGAGACTGTCATGTTAATCTTAGTAAAGGTTTTGGCTAACAAGAAGTACTAAAAATTACTCTTGCATCCCTGAAATATCACTTGTGCCAACCAAAATTAACCACTGCTGTAAAATACCAAAAAAGTCACATTGGAATGTTTTATATGCATCTGCACAAGTAGAAGCTTGAGTTTACAGTATTTTTTGACCCTAAAGGGTCTTTCTGAGACCTGGAGCAGATACTTCAAATTAAAATGTTTGTTCAAACTCAAATGAGGACCCTTCAGGGTCAAAACATTTAGCCAGATCGTGCTGCAGCCTGTTATCTGTTATTCTAACCATCCAAAACAGGGAAGGAATGCTGGTACTTTGAATTGGTTTATGGCATGCCTAGGTATTTGCAAGCCTTTGGGAGGAAAGATTTAATCCATTTATGTATTCACATTTCTTCCGTCTTAAAGGCAGTAGTAACTTCCAGCTACTTTAAACCTGAAAGGATGCACACTTATGTTAATGGTGAGCACCTTTTGCTCTCTCTGCTGTACACTTACAAGCACAGGTCAAACTCTATCCATAAACATGTAAATGCAACTGCAGCCAAGGAGAGGAGTAGGTGAACACAGAGCCCAGCTTCCCCCTGTTCACACTGATTTCAAACATACAGAAATTAAACCTGGCCATGGGCTGGTGTTTCCCAGCTAGAAGAGGTCTCATTGCGCCTCCGGATCCACCACCTCATCACTGCAGTACAAAGGAAAGCAGAAAGGGAGTGAATTTAATTTACCCTGCTGTGTGAGGCCCTTCAGAGTGTAACACAAACAAGCCCCACAGCCAGCTCTCCTCATTGACTCCCATTGCCTGACATGCTCCCTTCTCTGCCCAGTGGTGTGGGGTCAGCAGAGGACACCAGCTCCTTGCCAAAAGATTCTCCAGGGGCAGCATCCAGCCCATTTAAAATCTAATCTGTGTAACTGCAGCAGGAGCAGCATGAATCTGGTGAACCAGAGAGCCTGCCTAACCTGGATTTACCTTCTCACATCATTTGGCTCTTACAGAATCAAGAAGGTAGCCCCAGAAAATGCAGCTATATGTTAAATAGGTTAAGAGGAAGTACAACTGTACGTGGTGCCGTAACAGTAAGATCCAACCAATGTCTGCAGGGTATTTGAAACTCTCAGATCCCTTTAGGAACATGCACTGAGAAAGACTGACAGGCTTTGGGAAGGTGAGACAATGTGGTTTTGAGGCAATGAATATGCACATCTGCAGAACACTACCGAGACTTTTCTGCAATCAGGAGTTATTTCCTCCTTCCAGTGTAATATGCAGACAGGGGAATAACTGAAACAGGCTCTTCCCAGCTGTGCAGTGAGGCTGAATGCTCCTCAGCTGCTGGATACACCACCGTGCCCTCTCTGCATCACCAGTGCAAGTCAGAGAATCATTGAATCATTTAGGTTGGAAAAGACCTCTGAGGTCATCAAAGTCCTTCAGGTCTCCTAAGGGAATGACAGTGGACACACCTATATTCCCTTTCCTTATCACTTCTGACTTTCAGTACTCAGTAAATGCCTTTTTTTTACTTGCCTCTTGCCTCTTTCTAGAAGGAGACGTACTGGGACAGTTCACAGTTAACGAAATTGAAGGCAAATGGACAATTTCTTCCAAGAAGCCTCTGGACAGAGAGGATACAGAGAAATACCTCCTCAAGGTTATGGCATCTGATGGGAAATTCCAGGCTACCACTGAAGTGGAAATTTTTGTTCTGGATATCAATGACAACAGCCCTGAGTGCGGCCAGGTAAGACATCTGTTCTGGGACATCAGGGGCATGAAGAGAGAGCCTGGGAAGGAGAGAACACAATAGCAAAGAAGAAAGAACAGACAGAGCATGTTAAAGGGTTTGGCTTGTCGTAATTCTTCTCACACAATCCTGTTGCTTTGATTATGCTTAGCAATTTTAATTAAGCTGCATGTCAAGCAAGCACATTAAATTTAGCCTCCAAGCATGTTTGCCAGCAGTAAGTGAGAGCCTAAGCATTATGAAGGATAATTTTTGGAGATAAACAATGCCAGGAAGCCTCCTGGGTAGGGGCATGTAAATTACTGAGTTTTGTATCCTGCTATGCTGAGAGATTCCCATCAGAAGGTTTGTTGCTGTGGAGAGCTGATCACTGGTGTGGACGTTAGCCATGGTGAGAAAGAACAGAGGTGGTTGCTTCCCAAAGGAGATTCAAAGGCTTGTGTGAAATGAGCTCACTGGTCTCAATCCACACCCCAGCAGCCAGCAGTGGGAGGCACACTGTACTCCCCTATAAACCACAGGGGGGTTATATAAGGGTTTGTCTTTCTCTGTGAACCTCCTCCTAGTCTGCTTCTCCCCGTATGGGATGGAGGTATTTTGGAGGTGGCTCAGATGCCAATGACACCTTCTGTCCTTGTCAGATACTCTACACTGGGAGAGTCTCTGAAGATGCTGGGCCAGGTCTTTTCATTTTGAAAATATCAGCAACCGACCCCGACGTTGGCAGCAATGCCCAGATAACCTACAGCCTCCACGGCCCCGGCGCAGAGGAGTTCCGGCTGGGACCGCACACAGGTGAGAGCAGGGCAATGGGATGCCTTTATCCTCTTCCTCACCCGCTCCTGAGAAATCCAAGCTCCCGGCATGGCTCAACACTTACCTCCTCTGGAGCAAACATAAGGCTGTTCGTTCCAGCTCTCCCAAGTGAGAAGGGAATGGCAAACAGGCAGGTTTATTGCAATACGGTATAGAGGAAGTTGAGTGCTCAGTCTTTCTGCTAGCCTTTGTTAGAAGTGGTGTCATTAGTGTTGTTGAAGGGCAGACATGAGTGCTAACAGCCAGGTCTCAAGGAGGAGAGGTCTTTTACTTGAGCCAAAGACTCAAGTTAAAAACTCTGAAAAGCTCTTATTGGGTCTTGTGTGGTATATTTACCCAAACATCATTCAATGATCATCCTAGAGATCACTTGGAGTTCACTACATTGCAGAAAGCTCAGTGTAGTGGGGTTTAGAACTACAATTTATTTATGAGCACTTTTATCCCATGTTGGCATCCCTTGCATGAAGTTCAGCTGAAATTGCAGGACTCCCCGTGCCAAGCCTTGCCCGGGCGCTGGCTGGCAGCGATCCGAGAACAGCCCTGAGCAATGTGGTGTGGACACACCACCACTATTAGCTGAATTACTATGGGTGTCCAAACCCGCTCTGTTGTCTCCCACGGTTCATGCGGGCCGCGGCAGCAATTGCTGGGAGACAAGACCACCTCCTGTTCTTTCCCACAGGGGAGCTGACCACGTCTGCGCCCCTGGACCGCGAACAGAAACCCACGTACCACCTCGTCGCGAAGGCCACGGACGGCGGGGGCCGTTCCTGCCAGGCAGACGTGACGCTGATCGTAGAGGACACAAACGACAACGCCCCGAGGTTCTTCCCCAGTCACTGCGCCGTGGCCGTCTTCGATAACACCACAACAAAGACGCCCATCGCCGTGGTTGCTGCCAGGGACCTTGATGAAGGTGAGTCACAGTGGGATTTACCTGTTAGTAGAGTTCATCTCTCATCCCGAACAGAAACCTTTGAAACCCAGGGAAGGGCTACAGCAATGGGCACAGATGATTGAATCTTGGCTGAAGATGTGCCTGGATCTCACTGCTGACATGTCCTTGACTAGCAGGCTGGCATCAGCGTTTCTGTGGCCCTGTCGGAAGTGCAGTATCTGTATAAACATGCAAAGGCAGACTTTAAGAACATTCTCAGTAACTGACTGTGATGCACAGCAAAAAATGTGACATGGTTTGTCTGGGATCCAAACAGGACAAAAACTTTATCAAAGACAGAGACTGAGAATGAGCATAATAAGGAAAAATGGAGTTTGAGATCTGGATGGGGTAGATAATATGGATGGAGAGGTCCTTCTGAGGACACAAATGTTCTCAGAAATATAGGTAAGGCTCCTAAGAAAGGAGCTTTCAATAAACCTCTTCAACAGAGACTGCATTTATGGTGACAGAGAAGCAGGATCATATTTATCTTCTTTGGAAGCAGATATGAGGGAAAATAAAAATGGGAAGCACCGGTTAATACAGAGGTGATACTGAAGGATAATGGCAAGGGTGGCTGGATGTCTCAACCTGCAGAAGGACAGGGGCACACTTGGTGTTCATATGATGTTCATACAGCCTCCATTTTCCCTGGGAATTGAAGGTCATTAAGTGCAGACATTCCTAATGGATTATAAATAAATAAAACCAGCAGCATTCCTACCCATGTGTTAATGCAGCCTGCCCCTTACCCTTCCAGGTCTCAACGCTGAGGTGGTCTATTCTCTGTCTGACTCTGCCAACGGGCACTTTTCAATTGAGGAAACCACGGGGGTGATCCGTCTGGAAAAGCCTCTGAAGGATTCTCAGCACTCCGCGTTTGAGCTGACAGTCTGTGCTACTGACCGGGGCAGCCCGCAGCCCCTCTCTGCCCTGGGCACTGTCACTGTCTCTGTGGTGGACCTAAATGAGTACCTGCCTGTTTTCCTGGCCCCTGAATACGTGGCCATGGTAAAAGAAGACGTGGCCGTGGGTACAGAGGTCCTCAACTTGTCAGCCCTGACAAGGGACAATGCAGAAAACACGGAGATCAAGTATGAAATTGTGAACGGCAATGACCACGGGAAGTTTCAGCTCAACTCAAACACAGGTAAAAGGACCTCGTGCCCAAGCAGGGCCAGGTTGACCCAACACCAAAGGCTGTCCTTGTCTTTTCTGGTTCTCCATTTGGCTTCCCCTTTTGCTCCCCTCTGTCTTCAGCCAGAACAATGGTAGGGATTAGAGTCTTCTTTTGTACTTTAAATTTTGCCAGCCAAGTCACTTAAGGAGCGATCCAAATCTTGCTGAAAAGTAATGGAAAAATTCGTGCTACGGGTTTGGGACCTGAGGCAGGTCCATGTGAATGAGGGATTCATGGATAAATTGTTCCACTTCAAAAGGCAGGAGAACGCAGTTTTATTAAAAAAGTCTCTCCATTCTTGAACCCACAAGGAACTTGCAGCTCAGGGTAACAGGCAGCTTTATTAGATGGCACTCAATGAACACTGATAATACCACTCTTAGCCACGAGCAGGTGTTGAACCAAGTTTACCAGCCCAATAAAGCACTGCTCTGTTTGCACAGTGATCTGATAAGGGCTGCTCTCAGAAGGCCAATGTCAGCTACCTGAAACAAGCCCTTGGCTGCGTCATCCATGGCCTTCTGGCCTTGGCTGTAACATCCTCATCCATGGTGCCATCCTCAGCTTCTCTGCCCCCAAGACTCCTGCTAATTTTTCCACACCAATCTTATTACCAGTTTGTGCATCTTTAAAAGACACAGAACACTGTCATTTCCAGGGAATAAGTTTGTGGTCGTTTCAATGCAGAACCCAGGCACACTCTGCTACCCTGGTTCTTTTTTCTTTCTGCTTTTACTTTGTCTTCAGTCCACATGTTCAGTATGTTTCTCACTCTTTTTTGTTTGAGATTAACAGCCTCCTCCTGTCTGTGTTGCATCTCTAGCCTCACTTCCAGAATTTGATTTCACCTCTTCAAACATTTGATACCATGATGAGGCAGATTATCACAGAACCTGTTCAGCTGTAGCTCGTTTTATGGGATGCCGTGACCTTTGGTATCCTGATTTAACCAGAGAAGGTCAAAGCTAGGTCAACAACACCTTTTCAGCTGGAGGCTTGGCTATTGCCTTGGTGTGTTTGCAGTATTCCAAGAAACCTCATGTGCCATTAATTTAGAGTATCTTCTGTCCTTTCCTTTCCATCCAACAATGCAGGTGCCTTATACATAAACGGGAGCCTGGACTTTGAAGCAAGTCACGAGTATTACCTGTCCATTGAGGGCACAAGGAAGGGCTCGGCCTCTCTCAGCGATGTCACCATGGTGGTGATCAACATAACTGACATCAATGACCATGCACCAGAGTTTATCCAAGACCCTTACTTCGCTGATATCCGGGAGGATGCTGCAGTTGGAGAAGTCATCCTCACGGTATGGTTACAAACCAGGCCGGCTGTCTTTGCCTGTTCTTTACTTGTGCTGTGCCTTATTTTCTCCTCTTTGGGACTTTACTTTTTCCTTGGACACAGCCACCTGAGTGGGTTTGTGACATTCAACATCTGAGACCAAAGCATGACTTTTAAAAGGATGATTGCTAGAATTCCTGGCACTCCACAGACGTGGGGAACACTTATAAGACATCTTTAAGTGAAAGCTAAGGAGGGACTCAGGAGCCTTCAGAACCTCCCAAGAGAGCTAAAATGCCTGAAGAAGGCAAATACTCTATTCTGGGCAGAATACCAGAGCCCAAGGTAATTCCTTGTGGAGTTCCCTGTCTAGCCTGTAACCACCATAGGGGTAGTCAAGTCAGGAAAGGGACAAGGAGAAAACCATTGTTGTAGGTGAGTTTTGTCTTGAAAAAACTACTGAGTGACACTTATTTAAACCACCTTCCTTCCCCCTCCTCATTTGAGGCAAGCTCAAACCAATACCCTTAAATGACAAGGAGGTCCT
>JAWWES010000030.1:11050938-11098591 GCA_035583135.1 Lophotriccus pileatus | reverse complement strand
TCTCTCAGCGATGTCACCATGGTGGTGATCAACATAACTGACATCAATGACCACGCACCAGAGTTCATCCAAGACCCTTACTTCGCTGACATCCGGGAGGATGCTGCAGTTGGAGAAGTCATCCTCACGGTATGGTTACAAACCAGGCCAGCTGTCTTTGCCTGTTCTTTACTTGTGCTGTGCATTATTTTCCCCTCTTTGGCACTTTACTTTTCCTTGGACACAGTGGGTTTGTGACATTCAACATCTGAGACCAAAGCATGACTTTTAAAAGGATGATTGCCGGAATTCCTGGCACTCCACAGATGTGGGGAACACTTATAAGACATCTTTAAGTGAAAGCTAAGGAGGGACTCAGGAGTCTTGAGAACCTCCCAAGAGAGCTAAAATGCCTGAAGAAGGCAAATACCCTATTCTGGGCAGAATACCAGAGCCCAAGGTAATTCCTTGTGGAGTTCCCTGTCTAGCCTGTAACCATCATAGGGGTGGTCAAGTCAGGAAAGGGACAAGGAGGAAGCCATTGTTGTAGGTGAGTTTTGTCTTGAAAAAACTACAGAGTGACATTTATTTAAACCACCTTCCTTCCCCCTCCTCATTTGAGGCAAGCTCAAACCAATACCCTTAAATGACAAGGAGGTCCTGCTCAAGCCCCTGCATAGAACAGTGTTTTTAGCCCAGGGGTCCTAGCTGGAATTTCTTTTCTCCAAACAGGTGTCAGCTGATGACTTGGATGGAGCAATGAACAATCAGATCACATATTCCATCGTGGAAGGGAACCCACTGGGACACTTTGCCATTCAACCCAAAAGTGGGCAGATCAGCATTGCCAAGCATCTGGACAGGGAGGAGGTGAGTTTGAGACACTGAGAACAGGAAGGCTGAAACAGATGTGCCCCAAAAAACTGAGGGACCACAGTGTGCTCAGCTACCTCCTGTTTTCTGAATCATTTACTTATAATACTGTTAGTAGAAGACAGGTCTTTAATTCATTAATTTTGTAAACTCATATGTACTGCAGTAGGAAGGCTGGACTTTAGGAAAGGCAATGTAGGATCACAGAATGGTTTGGGTTGGAAGGGACCTTAAAGATCACCTGGTTCAAACCCCCCTGCCATGGTCAGGAACACCTTCCACAATTCTGAGTTTTTGTCTGTTCCACTGGTATTTCAAGCTGTCTGGGTGAAAGTCAGCCCCAAACTGGAAACAAACATAGCTGACTTCTGCTTCCCTACATCAGAGCATTATGGAAAATAGGCATGAGGAGGAAATGGAAAGATCACCTGGACAATCTCTCATTCATAAAATAGTGGCAGCTTAAACCATTATTGACAGATATTTGCCCAGCTTAGTCTCATCCATATTTGCCAAGCTGTTTCTCTTCTCTGCAACTGTTGTGAGGCTGATTTTGTTCAGCAATGAGCTTTGCGCCAGGTTTATGGATGGAGAGCCTTAGCCAAGGGCAGAGCTGTTGTTATGGTGCAATACATGGGCTCAGGCACTTCAACAAGCTGCAGCAAGGTAAAACTTCAATGTGAAAAAGCCACCATTCTGCCATTTCTCAAAGTAATCCTGCACTACACATCCTCCAGATCCCCAGTTACTCCTTGACAGTTCGAGCCACGGACAACGGCCACCCGGCTCAGTTCAGCGACGTCCCTGTGCATGTCCATGTGTCTGATGTCAATGACAACCCTCCTCGCTTCTTCCAGCTCAACTACAGTGTGGTGGTGCAGGTAAGCCAGGAACACAGTTTGTTCTCATGGTGTTAAGAAACTCAGTCATGGGCTGCTGATGGAGCAGAGGGGCAAGAGGGTGGTGAGGCTTCTTTGTGCTCTGTGTGTTCTGGAGAGACGCTCAGGGCGGGTGGGATTTGTTTCCCTCTTCCTGATCCAGCATCTCCTGGGGCACTGTAGGTTCCCCTGAGCCTTTTCCCTTTGCTTATCTTTTCCCAAAAGCGTCTTTCCCCATTTCAGGAGAATGCTCCCGTGGGTACAAGCGTCCTGGAGCTGATTATGAGCGACAGGGACTCCCCAGAAAACGGACCGCCGTACTCATTCCAGATCACCCAGGGCAACGATGGGAAGGCCTTTGATGTCACCCAGAGTGGTCTGCTGGTGACATCATCTGTCCTGAACAGAAGAATGAAAGAACAGTACCTACTGCAAGTCCAGGTAGAGCCTGTGTTACTGTCCTGGTGTCTGAATTCCCCAGCAGATAGCAACAATATGTGATTAGGATGGCCCAGCTGAATGAAAACATCTCTGGCTTTGAAGAAATCCAATCCAGACACAAATTGTGCAGCTTGGAGCCAACTCCAGAGCTTATTTCTCCACACAGTCTGCCCACAAGAAGCGGGGGGCCAGCTTCTGTGTTGATAAAATCAGATAATATGATCACGAAAAACACTCTGTCAGCAGTTTCCTTAGACAGATGCTTTTCCCATAATCATTCTAGTGAATTCCAATTTAAAAGCAAGACCTGGATCTGGTCCTACAAGCTTTCTCTAATTATCCTTGTCATTTAAGAAGTGGTTTAAGTTCCTCTTCAAAAAGGATTTCTATTGTTGCAGAATGAATTAATTATTTTTTGGTGTTATCAGTAAGAATAGTCCATTACAAACAAAAGGATAATAACATGTAAAGTACATACTTCTTCAGTAATGGCAGTTGTTCTAAAAGCTAGGTACTATTATATTACAAACCTCAGCCTCTTAACTGCTTAGCATTCGGGAGAAATTTATCCTGTAATCTGATTATTCGCATTTTTGTGTTCTGAGGTTCCTTGGCTCGTGCTAGACAGAGGTGGGACACGGGCTCCAGAAGGGGAGCCAATGTGTTGATGTGTGTGACTGCTTTGTATCTCTGAACGCTCAGTTACACATGGAACCCCACAGATTGGCAACGTAGCAAAACATGATTAACCCTCAGGAATTCAGAGCCCTGCTCAGGTGTGCCTCAGCTGCTGATGAGCACTCACAGGAGTGAGCGTGACCCCACCACTAGCAGAAGGCCTCGGTCAGTCTCCATGCTGGAAGGCATGCTGCCATTTCCCTGGGGCTGTCTCCAGGCACAGGTCCAACACTGCTGCCGGTTTTTCCCATCCCTCCTTCATTCCCAACCCGCTGCCTGTCAGATTCCACCCATTTCTACCTGCAAGGTGCTCTCATCAGCCTGTCCAGTCAGGTGAGGCGTCAGTAAAGTGGCCATAACAGATCCTTCTGTTTTCCTTGCCAGGTCTCTGACAGTGGTATCCCTCCCCTGTCCTCCTCTGCGTTTATAAACATCCAAGTGACTGAGCAGAGCCAATACGCCCCCTCAGCCCTTCCCCTGGAAATATTCATCACCACCAACGAGGAGGCCTTCAGAGGGGGCGTCCTGGGCAAGATCCACGCCACGGACCGAGACCCCCACGACACGCTGCTGTACACTTTGGTGGCAGCAGTGCCCAAGGAGGGGCTCTTCTCTGTCGGGGCTGCAGATGGGAAGATCATCGCTGGGGACAAGCTGCCCCACGGCCACTACCTTCTGAACGTGACAGTCAGCGATGGGACGTTCACGGCCGCCACCAGCGTCAACGTCCACGTGTGGTGCTTCACGCAGGAGGCCTTGGACAAGGCGGTGGTGCTGCACTTCCGACACCTCTCCCCCGAGGAGTTTGTGGGGGACCACTGGCGCAACTTGCAGAGGTTTTTGGGGAACGTCCTTGTCACCCGGCGCCAAAACATCCACATGGCCAGCTTGCAGCCCGCAGCTGCCTCTGATGGAGTGGACCTGCTGTTGGCTGTCGGGGAGCCACACGGCTCCCTGTATGAGCCCCGGGTGCTGGCGAACAAGCTCACCGTGTCAGCGGCGGAGATGGACCAGCTCGTCGGGCTGCGGATGAAGAAGGCGATTCACGTGCCGTGTCACGGGCCGGACTGTGCCCACCGTGTGTGCAGGGAGACCATTCAGCTGGACCCGGGCATGATGTCTACCTACAGCACTGCCCGGCTCAGCGTCCTCACCCCCCGCCACAGCCTAGAGCAGATCTGTTCTTGCAACGGTGAGCGATCCTTCCCGGCGGTGTCTTACCCTATAAACCTGGCCATATCGTGTTTTCCTTCTCTACACCATAAAGCACCTGGGTTTCTCATGGAATTAGGCTGCCCAGTGACCCAAACGCTGCCTGACATTTCTAACCCAAAACTAGATTCTTAGAGCTTGAAAGTTTCATGCAGTCTGTTTTATTTTTTTAAAAATTAATCTCCTGTAGCATTGAATAGCAGCAACATCTATCTCTCTCATTGGGAAAAGTCACTCATACATAGCAGGTAATGAAGCTCAGTGATCAGAATATCAATCGCTGAGGCCCTGTGTTGATCAAAGACCCAGCAAAGCACAGACTAGCTGTTAAATTAGAGAAAAGACAAATACAGCATATTTTTTATACTCTAGACTACTTTAAGAAATAAATGGAGCTATCAGGGATAGATATTAGCATCACTTGGGCAGGAATGGATACCATAGAATGACATAAAGACTTACTAAGGATGAGGAAATTTAAGGGTCTTGTAGACCACGCTCAGGGCACCTTGAAGGTTCTATAGGACAGAAATAGCCAGGCTGACATTTCGGGATTGCTTCACAATTGAGTACATAAAAGAAATCCTGGGAGCTCCCAAAGAGAGCTGTGGGAGGTGCAGTGCAGTGGTACATGGACAGTTATGGCATCCAGGGAGGAAAAGAGGCAAGGTTTGGTCCAGTCCATAGCCTCAAAGAGCGACAAAGATGAGATCTTCCTTTCGTTCTCCTTTCAGGAACAGCTGTGAGGTTCGGGGGGCACAGCTACATTTGGTACCAGCACTCCCAGCTCGGCTCCTGGCACATGCACTTTCGCCTGAAGACCCACCAGCGTCACGCGGTCGTGTTCTCTGCCAACGGGACAGACCACGCCACTTTGGAGGTGTGTACTGCAATGGCAGGGGTTCCTTTTGGGAGTTAAAAAATCCTTACTCTTTCGAGGAAGGGAATCACAGAAAGAAGATGCAGTAATACGTGCCCTTAGTCATTCTTCTAGCTGAATATAAGACGTGGGAAGACCAAGTGAGAGACAAGCACAGTTTGGCAATTGCTGCACCCTCAGCTAGTGAATTGTTTTTCACATCTATGAATGCGTGTGCTGGTCCCTGTCCTGAAGTCAGCAGACAGCCATAGCAGATCTGCATTCTTGCCTTACAGCCTGCTTCTCATTCCTCTCTTATATCACACCTCTCAGGAGGTGTGAGTTATCAGGTGGAGTTGTCCCCAGACCAGTCTCTTTCCACTGTAGGAAAGGGCACGATTCTCCCCAGACCTCAAATTAGAGGTCCTTTACAGTAATGGACAAAAGAATAAAAAACATAAGTCCCCAGTTATGTTTTTCACACACACCCACCCTCTTTTCAACCACTTTCTTCAGATGATTTCACTGTTTAAGACACCTGCAGAGCCAGGAACATTTCAGTCTGATCACTCTCATCCCTTTGGCTGAACTTTGAACCTCCCCAGCATTCAAAGATCATCTTTGAGATGACTAAAGAATAGGGGTATTGTATATACCTCATCAATTAGACTAATTGGAGAAGAAGATCACAGGACATACTTAGCAGCTTACAGAGATTTGTCCTTGAAACTAATCACATGGAGATCTACACACCATAACCTACCTGGAAGTGTTCATCCTGTCCTTGAATTCCCTCATCCCTTCCCATGGTTTCACAACCCCATCTTCCTGTTGTGAAACACTTTTCATTCCACTGTTCTAAAAGACCCACACAGACAGGGAGCTGCACAGCAGCCAACGCCCAGAGACCTGCCTGTTGCACATACTCAGCCTCCTGCTGCCACAGCCATCACTCCTGCTCTTGTCTCCTGCAGAAAAATGTCATCCATATGTCCTGTACCCATCTCTGAGAATGACTTTAAGCTGTACTGTAAAGGGCTGATGAGAAAAACTTCTCAAGAGTCTCTAGCTTTCTATCCCCTCTCTGGGAAGGAGTCACTAAGTTCAGCAGAAAGAGTCCAGCACTCCAGATGGTGCTGAGACAGGACGAGATGGCAGAAAGTTTTACTGAGCCAGGCCTAACACAGGGGATCAAGTGAGAAAAGACTCAATATTCAGTGTGCCCATGATCTTCTATACCCAGATCTCTCCACAAGCTTTTCAATATGACTCATTTCTTTGCCGATTTGCTTTATTATCTTAGGGATAAAAACTTTTCTAAACCATCTGGCCTGATAAAAATGAAGGAATCCCTCAAGATTTTAGGCTTCGTAAACTGCAGTACTCCAGATGTGAGCCAAAGCCTTGAAAGAACCACGAGCCATGGTTTGTAGATCTGGTGAAGAGGATGAGTTCTCCCAAGGGCATGCATACCATCACCCTTCCAGTCACTAAGCTCTCCTGATGTTCAGAAATAGGTTGCAGCAAGAGGATGGCAAACCAGGCAAGCTGGGAAAGGCTTGGCAGCCTGTCAGTTCTTGCTCCAGGGAATCAAGTTCTCAGCTGTCTCCCAGCCCCAGAAATTGATAAGGCAAATCTGCAGACCCATCTGAAGTGAAATCATGTTCCTCCAGATAAAGTGAAGTGACAGAGTTCTCTGGTGAGCTTGCCAATTGTGCAAAGAGATTTACACACGTGTTGCCCTGAGGCCCTTCCATGGCATGTGCCAGCTGCTTCTTTTCTTCCTTCCTTCAGCAGTTGCTTCTCTTCCCACTGGGACTTATTTACACTGTGGTGTTCTCTAAGATTTAACTGTTGTCCTGTTCTGCTTTTGTCCCCTCCAGAGTAGCCCCATTATGTTGTATGTGGGTTCCTCTAGAGTCAGTGTAGCCCGTATCAGTCCTCCTTTTCTAGTCCCTTCCAAAAATCACCCCTCCTCACTGCCTCTAGTGCCCCCCATGGAGATCTCTCTTGCCTGTGATGAAATGCTTAATGCTACATAGCAAGCTCTGCAGGTTTTCCATGAGCATTTCATTCCATCTCTTCTCTCCTTCTCCACAGACTCTTGGCTTCTGTGAGAGAGAGGTTTTATCAACAAAGCACTGGGGAGAAAAAGGTTTATTCCTGTCTTCAGCCTAGAACAACACAGCAAGCCTTTTCTTTCTCCTTCCTCCATGAGTTTTAAAGATGAACCTTGAGCCACAAATAGGTATTTCTAATGTCCCATTTTAATGCAGAAGATACTGGTGGGGTTCACTTTTAGCAGCTCAGTACGTTGTCTCCCTCTCATCTACTGGAGATCAAGGAGTGGATGGCAGCACCCGTCAGCAGCTTTGGCCTGGCTTTCCAGCAGGCTGGTTAGGAGACAAGTGCAACAGTAATTCCTTTCTCTGCCTCCCAACTCCTCCTTGCCTCTTCCAGGGAAAGCTGCTTGTGCTTCTGCTTGATGAGGTCCTTTCAGCACCCTCCCCTGTGCCAAGGGGGCAGCTGCTCCAGCACCTTCCCCACCACTCATGAGACAGTGAGAACAGAACAAGAACCATGTGGTCCCTCTGCAGCTGATGATGGAGTTATGGACAGTCTGAATGCCAGGGCTTCAATTAGACTCAGGAAGGTGGGAGAAGGGGTGAGCAGATGCAGTAGTCTCATCACATGGCTCTGCTCTCTGTTAAGTGGAAAGATGAGCTTCCCTCCCTGCACGCTGGTCAAAGGCTCCAGGGAAGGACCACGGGTGAAATTGTGCCAGAGATGAAGGTGTTTCGCAAAATTAAGGAGGTTGAAACCCTCCATGGACAGCAGCCACCTGTATCACAACTAACCATGGCTTCTGGAATGTTTTACAGATGGTTAACGGGGTGCCTCACCTTGGGTACAGCTGCTGGGGGAACTCCACCAGGAACCTCTCCTCCTCCCGCTTTGTGAGCGACGGCGAGTGGCACTCGGTCTTCCTGGAGGTGAAGAACAGTTCCGTCCGCCTGCTCATCGACGGCCTGGGAAACGCCTCTCTCCAGCTGCCAGGGGCCTGTAGTGTCTCCCAGGGCAGACGAGACCTGATTTTTGGGGGCCTCCGGCAGTCACTGCATTCCCAGAGAGTCACGCGGGGGTTCAGGGGCTGCCTGGATGTGGTTGCAATCAACGGCAGAGAAGTGGTTCTCCTGCCTGGGAAAGGGCAGTCGAAGGAAGTCATGGAGCAGGTGGGGATAAAGCAGTGTTGCTCCCCCACTGGTGCCTGCAGCAGCAACCCATGCCTCAACAACGGGATGTGCTCCGAAACTCACGGAGGAGGTACGTGAACATCCCACGCAGAGCAGTAGGAGAGCAATCAGCAGGGAGGGGAGGGAAGGATGGAGGGGCTACTCCGGGGGAGAGCCAGAGGTGCTCTGTCCCGGGCGTCCCCAGGTGATACCTGACTCGGTGCAGCAGCAGCAGCTGCAGGGTATGAGATCATCATCCTGGCTCTCAGCAGTGGACCGTGGCCCGCAGGGCAGGAAGGTGTTTCTAAGGAGTATGCATGACACAGGAGAGCATAGTGGTGCCAAAAACTCAAATGCAAATAGAAATTCCACCCACCCCTCTGCATCCTCTTTGCTTAAGGAGCTGTTAACAAGGCTGGGATCAGGCAAGATGGGATCACACAGTGATGGTATCTGGGCAGAAACAAGCCAAGATCTTGGTCTCTTCCCACTGCAGTGAGTGACTCCCCAGGGCTATGCAAAGGGATGTGGGAAAACCGTAAGCTCTAATCCAGGAGTCCCAGGCTAACATGGGCTGCAGACACTCAACAGAGGTTTGATACAGGCTCTGCCCTAGGCAGTCTCACCACTACCCTATTCCTCCCACTGACGTCTCAAAGCAAGCTGTGTCACAGGGACAGGGCTTGTTGGAACTGCTCTCAAGGATGTCCACCTTTGTGTCACTGCCCTGCACCATATTCTAGCTTCCATCACAGTAGGGCTGCACCCTGCAACACTCTGTCTATTGAGAGAGGTACTGCCTGCCCCTTGGCCCTTCCAGGGGGCAGAGGGGTGCTTCCCAGGCTGCTGTGTGGGGCAGAAGCTCCTCCTGCGGCTCTGTGCTCTTTGGGGCCGTTGCCAAAACCCACACCCTGCCCAGCGAGCAAGTGAGGACAGAGGAGGCAGCACAGCTTCTCCTGCCCTGCCCGCAGCCTCTGGGAACAAGATTCCCAGCCCTGTCGACTCAGCAGCTGCCTGGTTCAGTTGAACTTGTTTGACACCAGGTGTATCTGTACTGAACAGTTAGTTTGGCTGGCACTCACACCTCAGCCTTGAGACCCTTTGCACAGAAAACCCCTCTGACTGGGCTGGAAGGAGCTCAGAGCCTACAAGGGGAAAATGCATCTCTGCCCTAAGTCAAGGCATGCCCCTGTTTTTGTTGCAGAGACTATACAGCAGGAGGGGGAAGAGGAAAATCACTCCCTCACTAATAAACTGATGACCATCCAGTGCCCTTCCCATAGTTTCCTTCCAAAGTGATCAATCTCTGCTGCACATGGCCCAACTGCCCAGGAAAGAGCCTGTGGGACATGGCCCCAGGCAGGACATTGCTGCAGGGAAGGGGTTGCTCAAGAGACATTTATTTTGTGAGGTTATCCTGGATGCTTGGCTTCCCTGAGTGCTGTGGGCTGAGTCCTGGAGGCCGTGGCAGGCAGCACTGAGTTGATGCAAAGCTCTGCCCAGGGATCTCAGGCGTGGGATTGCGTGCACAGGCAGAGGCACGCCTGTGCGAGCGAGCCCGGGGAGGCCACGTGGCCGTGTGAGAACACATCTGTGCAGAGAGGGTCCGAGCCAGACCGGCCACCACACCAACCACGGCGCTCAGGACCACAGGGTACAAACACATGTGAGCCAAATCCAGAACATGTGTGTTTTGGGGCACACGCAACCCTACGGGCAACGTCCAGCACCTGCTGCACGAGTGTCAGCACGTCCTTGTTGTGCAGCCACTAGCGCGCGTGTGGAAACAGGTTTGTTCACCCCGTGCTCTGAAGCAGGGTTGTTTAGCTCGTGGATGAGTAGCAAAGGCTTTTCAAGTGTGCTGCAAGGTGGAAACTCTGAATTTCCCGCATGGCACCACCAGCCAAGCAACTGGCAAGAGCTCAGCACAGCCAGGGACATTCCCATGCTAAGGGCTACACTAAACAGCAGCCAAAAACACAAACAGCAGCAGCCCACTCCGAGTCCTCACTGCGCCTGGTTTCTCTCTGGCTCAGAGCAGACATCTCCTGTAGGCAGGAGAAACCTGACATGTTGAGACAGGCACTTCATACCACGAGAACTCACAGGACCAAAGACTCCTGAGAACAATAAATTACGAAGGATTGCATTTAAGAGAGTCAGAAACTGTGAATCAGCCAGCCAGGTTCCCCTTCCTTTATCCTGAATTTGTCCCTCAGCTTCTCCATGCAATAAAGCTGTGCCCTGACTGCAACCCTGGCAGGAGAAGTCTGTGTCAGGATGGGCTTGACTTGTTGCTCAGACAGCTCCCTGGTGCCACTGCATTGCCCCAGAGCCTCCAGCAACCACACCAGGTCCTATAATGTACCCACCAGCCACATGTGGCTTGGGTGCCCCACAGCACCTGCTGCAGCAGCAAGTACCTGTGTTTAGGTGGCTGTGTTGAGCCCTCTATGGGTGTCACTGCTTCTCTCCCTGTTCTTGCCAGTTCTTCCATACAGATATGTTCACTCTCACCTCTCCAGGTTACACCTGCATCTGCCCTGGGCTGTTCTCTGGCGAGCACTGTGAGCTTGGTGACGGTCCCTGCGAGTCCAAGCCCTGCCTGCACGGTGGAACCTGCACCCTCTCTGCCACCGGCTACTCCTGCCACTGCCCTGACTGGTCCCTGGGTGAGAGGTAAGGGCCAGGGGGCTTTGGGACGGGTGACATCCCATGGTGGGCTGAAAACATGGTCTCTACCAACGAGCAATTGCACATTTCTGGAGCTCACCAGATCCAGACTCTCTGGAATTATTTGCAAACTGCAGGTACCCAAGTGTTGCAGCAGGGAGGTGTCTGAGGGCAGAGCTGAGCAGACCAGGACACGGATAGCTCTGCCATCGTGTGGCCATTGCCCCTCTGTGTCCATCTCCTGTGAGCAGGAGGGAAAACAGAAAAATCTCTCCTCACAGATGCTTTGATGCCTGCAGGTGCTGTGGGGCAGGTTCAAAGCTTTCCTTGCTGTCCCTGTTCCTCCTTCTGCCTTAGCCATTGAGCCAGGATGAACACTGGTCCTGTGGATCAAGACAAAGGCAGAAATTGTCTGTTCAACTCCTGGAATACAAGCCTGTAGCTGAGCATTAGGTGGCAGTGTAATATCTGAAATCACCGGGTGTCCAGGTGGAGGCTGTGGGTGCAGGATGCACACACCAGCTCACACATCCTAAAACACTGACCATAACAAGACCAGACCTCACAGAGTTTGTGCAGTAATGAGAAAAGAAAAAAAAAAAAAAAGGAGGGAAAGCCAATAAAGCATTGCATATTCTCTCTAGCACGGGGAGATCATTTCTATTGGAAGGAAAGGTCCAGGGTACTGTTGGGGAAACATTTAGGTTGAATGTGGTAGAGCAGGATTGAGAATCAGAAATTCCATCCCAGTTCTGCAGATGCTCTGTAAAATGTCAAAAAGCCTCTGCAAAAGGATACCCATTCACCACTTCTCAGGGTAGTTATTCCTAAATGTTTGCTGCAACTTGCAAACATCTACAAACCATCCTGAGATGCAGAATACTTCATAAGAGGTTAACACACCTCAGACTGACTCTGGGCGCCCTAATTTAACAGGATGGAAGCACCTTTCTAATGCTTTGTTAGCCCTAGACCTCCAAACACTCCTCTGAGGCAGGAAGGCTCCCATTTTAATTTGCTGCGTACGACTGAAAAGTGGGACCATCCTGTTAAACACAGTGTCCTGAAAAGCATCATTTCGTACTCAAGGATCACAGTCCTCTGCCAGAAGAAGCAAGGGAGGGAGAGCAGATGGGGATGGAGCATCCTTGGCTGGTCTAAGTCAGAGCCCTGAACAGGGTAAGGCAGTTTTAGCTGCATCCCCAGGCTGATGGTGTCTGTCTCCATCCTTTCCTCCCCGCAGGTGCGAGAAGCTGGCCGAGGAGTGCCAAGACAACCCGTGCCGCAACTCCGGGCGCTGCGTCAGCAGCCAGGGCTCCGTCCACTGCATCTGCCCCTCCGATTACCAAGGGGACTACTGCACCCAGCCCATCATCACCCCCGCCATCGTGCCCACGCAGTGGGCGGTGGGCCCCGAGGAGATCGCGGAGATCGTGGCGGGCGTGCTGGGGGCGGCCATCCTGGTCGTGGCCTTCGTGCTCATCCGCAAGCGCTACCGGCACCGCGCCAAGGCTCACAAGCCCGTGGCCCGGGAGGACCCCGACCTGCTCTCCAAGAGCGAGTTCTCCAAGAGCGTGGGCGTGGGCACCCAGGCCGTGCCGCCCATCGAGCTCAACATCCTCCGCGACGCGGCGCACAACAACCTGGACCGGGCCGCGCCGGAGCAGCGCAAACCCACCGGCACCCCCGAGTTCGTCACCTTCAACTCTGCCAACGCCCCCAAGCACCGGGGCACCATTGTGTGCAGTGTGGCCCCCAACCTGCCCCCTGCTGCACCCCCCTCCAACTCCGACAACGAGTCCTTCATCAAGTGCACCTGGGCCAGGGAGGAGATGGGTCAGTAGCCACAGCTTTTCCTTGCTCTTACGTGTCCCCCTTTCCCTTGTGAAGTGGGTCTGAGGTTTGAAAACATAAGGGGCAAATGGTGTTGTCTAAAGCCAAGCAAAGCTTGGGCGAATATTTCCCCAGCCCTGTTATAGGGCTTTTACTGGCCCTTTCCTCCTTGCTCACCAGTACATTCCAGTTTTCTGCTCATACACAATCAGCAGGGAAACCATTAATTCATAGCCTGGTTTCCCACATACTCTGGGTCAAAAGACCGTGTGAAAGAGGAAAATGAAAGAAGAAAATTGAGATCCTAAAGGTTTGTGTGAATTTTAGTGGAGACATTTGCATCAGTGCTCCTAGAAAGGGGGATCACATCCTCAGGGACAGCTTGCATGGCTCTGGACAGCAGAGTTACTCCATGCAAGAGTTCATCACCAAAGCACAGTCTTAGAAGGGAGTTCACAAGAATAACTACAGGGAAAGGGAGAGATCCAGTGGATCGCTGGCTCTGCTCCAATCCCTGCATCATGCAAGCTTCTTGCATCCAAATGGTGTGATGAAGTGTGTCTTTTGGGCACTAGAGTAGAGGATCTCTGCAGGCTGGTGGGGACTCTGCCTCAGCACAGCCAGGGGTGCCCTCAGGTCCCCTCAATTCCCAAAGCAGCAACTAGAGCTCCCATGTCCCCACGTCTCCTCTCTTCCCCAGTCTGCCACCTCTCCTGCAGGCTCAGAGCCCACCGAAGGAATTAGCAGGAGGGCGAGAAAGAGGCAACAACTGCTTGAGCTGCAGCTAACACAGCTCTCTTTTATTTCAGTCTACCCAGCAGAGACAACCTACTGGCCCCCCCGGTACCTGTCGTCAGATGTCCAGGAATATTCCCACTACGAGATCATTCAAGGCCCCCCTGCGTCCTCCTCCCACCCTCCTCTCCCCCCGCCGCCCCCTCCGCCGGCGGACACGGAGCCGGTCGCCCTGTACGGGGGCTTTCCCTTCCCGCTGGACCAGAGCAACAAGCGAGCGCCGATCCCGCCCCGCTACAGCAACCAGAACCTGGAGGACTTCCTGCCGCTCGGCCCTGTGGACGTGGGAGCTTCCCAGTGCCAGAACGAGTACACGGCCATCAGCTACTACCCAGCCCAGCTGGTGCAGGGCGAGGGTGTCCCGTACCAGCCCGACCCGGGCTACAAGCGGGTCAGCATGCGGCTGAGCGTGGCCCAGCCCTCCTATGCAGACTGCGAGGTGGGCCACCAGCCCAGCATCCGAGCCCAGCCCCTGCCACCCCCCAACTACGAGGGCTCTGACATGGTGGAGAGCGACTACGGGAGCTGCGAGGAGGTGATGTTTTAACGGGGGCTCGCTCTTGAGGTGGGAAGAGAAACACATCTCCACGCAGAACAGTGTGCGGGGGGCTGGCACGTGCTGCTGAAGGGAGGCTCCTGTGTGTCCCCCACAGCTTGCAGCATCTCCCCCTGCATGGCTGGGTTGTAATTTGGCTGGATCTTTCCCCTCGCTGCACTCCATGGTGCTCCTGCTGCAAAAGGAGGGGAAATGCTCCAGCCACTGCTGGGACACGGAGGATGCTCCTGGGATGCCAGTGACTAACCTGCCTCCTCACCAAGGGGACTTCCTCTGACATCATGTAGGGCCACAGCATGCCACCTCCTCCCACCCCCAGCTCCCTGGCCACGGGGAGGATGAGGAGCAGGGCAAGCACTGCAGGTATAGCAGCAGTCGTGGTGGAGAAGGTAGGAAAGGACTAGTGATGCACAGCCTGGCAGTGCCCCACGTGGGGTAGCAGAGGCCCCCTGCCCCCAGCTCTGACTTCAAGGGCTTGCATCAAGCCAACAGTTTGCCCAGTGGAATGGATCAGCTGGTGCAAACCCTCTTCCATGTCTGCTCCCTGATACTGGGAGAGAGATGAGGGAATGCAACTGGTCCCTTCAGCACATCCCTCAGTTGGCCAGCAGAAGTCCAAGGGGAAAAAAAAAATAAAGACAAAAAAAAGAGTCCATTTCTGTAGAAAACCAAGCAACAAGGTTTGCCACACCAGGAACCACCCACAGACTTGAACCAGTCCACCCAGTGGGGCTGTGCTCACACAACTGAGGCAGACCCTGCCCCGAGGACTGTGTGCACAGCCGTGTCCCCGTGGCTCTTGTGGTCCCACGCTGAACACAGCAGGACACAGTCCTGCCCTCCAGCTGGGGCTCCCTGGTGCATCCCAGAAAGACTGGCCAGCACCACCCAGACACAGGGCACTGAGGGTGGGTTTGCCCCTTGGTCCTTGTGCTTGGAAATGTACTGTTTCTTCGTGAGAGGTTTTCTTCGGTTGGTTGGTTGATGTAACTTCCTTTTTGTTGTCGAGTTTTTTGAAAGTATTAAAAGAGTTTGGATTTTTGTACTATCATGGTTTTACTTGATATCTCAGGGATTCTCTTGTAAATAGGAACATCCCTGCCTAGCTCCAGCCAAGGGCAGCCCAGGGAATAACAGCTTATTTTAGACACCAGAAGCTTTCAGAGAAGTATCAAGACAGCAAGCGTCCCAAGCCCTGTCCCCAAAACACCCCAGGCACACAACACCCTACCTCTTGTTTCCAGGGGAGCTCATTACATGGAGAGGCTGGGAAGGCACCAGCAGGATCACCCTTCTCCTGCCTGAACTGCTGGCTGCAGGACAACCATTCTCTGGCATGGCCAGGCCTCCCACCACAGCTGGGGTTAATCTGAAATTAAAATCAGGTGGGAGCACTTGGCTGCACTTGTGCAGGCCTCCAGCTCAGCTTTCCTCTGCCAGAGTGGGCTTGTGAGCTTTGCAGTTCCCTGGGGCTATTTTAACAAAACTCTAAATGCAAACAAGTCCCCACAGCAGGTTCATCCCTGTGTGCTGATGGAACGTTTTGGAAGAGAAGGTCACAGCACAGGCAAGGCAGAAGCAACCTGATAACGCTCTGCTAAGTGACACCTGGGAAGGAGCAGCCTCAGCAAAGCCATTTCATGGTATAGGAACAGCCTTGCAGCACACAGCCCTAAAGAAGGATGGCTGTAGATCCAACCATGGTAATTCTCCATAGTCAAGCCCCCCCAAACACCAGGAGCTGCCTGCCCTCAGCCACCCCTCCTGCCCTGGGGTTCAGGTGAAGTCAACTTCTTGTAAGTCTGCAAAAGCCTTCGACTTTAAACATTTTCTTCCAGAGCTTCAAAAGGTGAACTTTTTAAAGCACTGATTTTTCCAGCAGCCCTCTAATGACACACTGCAATGGCATGAATTATTCAGCAGCGTGAGGATAAGCCGAGCTGCAGCGATGCTGGCACAGCGCCCCGCTCCCTGCGTGGGCTGACTTTTGCTCCTTTGATCTCTTGGGCGGATCAGCAGCAGCTCAGCATCCCCCATTGGCACAGGCCGGGCTCTTTTTTCAGCTACAGCCCCACTTTTGGCATAAATGAGGCTGCTGGGTCACGGGACAGCTGAGAAAGGCACAGCTTTGGTGGGGCAGAGAAGAGCCCAGCCCTGAAAGCCCATATAGGCTCTGCCCACAACCCACTTGCACAAATGAGGTCAGAAGGAAAAATCACAATTTTCCCGAGCAGCAAAGCTGAAACACTTCTATTTGAAACCCTCAGGAGAAGGAGAAGCCGTGTGTGCTGCTGTGGGGGTGGGCACAGCACAGGGTGCCAGGCTCCATGTGCCCTGCTCTCACATGGATGCCTTTGGGAAGAGACCCCCCCTCCCATTCTCATACCCCAGAGCCTTTACACATAAAAAATAGATCATATTTATTGATTAAAGATACATGATTCAGGTGCAGCACCAGCTCTCCCGCTGGGCAGCTACACACGCTGTATGCTGACAATATCCATAGGCACGAGACGTGGACATGACCATGGTTATATTTACACAGACGATTTTCGTGGTTACTGAGCAGCCTACATACACAAGTGTCAAGTTTTCGTGTCCATCAGGCCCTGTGTCAGCCCCTCCTGGCTCAGCAGAGCCCCTCATGCCATGTGCCCCACCGTCACATCTGGCCCCATCTTCAAACACCCCTGATCACCCCCATAAAAGTGAAGAGCTGCAAAAAACATTTAATGCTTCTGTGATATCTCTGTCTCCTTGGAAATTAGGTCTTCACTGCACTTCCAGAATGAGTCTGGATGCCAGAAGCCCCACCAGCAAACCCACTGATGCCCAGTCCCAGGCTGGGGACATGCTCTGGCACACAGCTGTCCCCAAAAATGTGGCCAGCCTCCTAATGGGGTACTACTGGCACGGGAAGGGGAAGCATCAGACATCCCCTGCTCCTCACAGCCCTCCCTCCTCTGCCAAGGAGGGACATTTTTGACTCAAACCCAACCCCCACGGGCCACGCCGGGGTCGGTACACAGCGATGGACATGAATATTGCACTTCTCCCACCTGTGTGTTCCCTGGAGCCCCTTCCCAGACCTGGGTGCTTCCTCTCTATCCCCATGGTGCCCTCCAGAGGGAGGATTTGAATTAAAGCTTTGCTCTGCTCCTCACCAAGCGACGCTGGTCATGCCAAAACCTTCCCCAGCACAGACTTGGAGGAGACAAGGTGAGTCCCGAGAGAAGCAGAAAGCAGGTGAGGGGCTGGAAAGGAGCAGTGACGTGGCACAGACCCACCCACACCTGGCCATGGGCCCACATACCAGCCTGGGGCACCCAGAACAGAGCCAGCAAAGGGAACACAGGGCAAGACACAGCACACATGGAGGAGCCAGGCTGCAGGGACACCGCTCTGCACAGCCTTCTCCTTCCAGAAGCAGATCAAACACCAAAAATAATCCCAAGCCTCACTCATCCTCCACCAGGGACAGGAACACAGCCCATGGCTGCTGTACCCACCCTCCTTTCCCATCACCAGCAGCCTCTGCCCACAGCCAGGGAGACAGGGCTGCAGTGGGAAGCAGGATACAGGCTCTCCAAAGGAAGCCACAGCGCTGCTGGTGTTTGGGAGATGCTGCTTTAGCAGGGAGGAGTTTGGCCCATTCCGTGGAGGATGAATTTTATCCCTTGTCTTAAAAAAAATAGAAATCCAGCAAAAAGGCAAGCTGGGCTCATAGAGGAAGGAAAGCAGCAGGATTGCAAGGGCTGCGTCTGCCAGACATGCACCAGCCACAACGCAAGGAGCAACAAGAGTGCAAGGAGAAGTGCCAGAGAGCTGCATCCTCGAGGAGGACAGGAGCTGAGCAGAGGCAGAGGATGCAGAAGGAGTGAGACCAGGAAAGAAAGGGTTAAAAAAAGAAATATTATGGAGTTTTTGTGTGTGATTTGACATTCAGTGTCGGCCTGCAGACGCAGCCAGAGCGTGCTGGGGCCAGCTCAGGCACTGTAAACGAGGTGATGTATTTTTGTGGCGTGCAGGCAGCATGTAGTGACCCCTGGGGACACCCCATCCCACACAGGGAAAGGGCTCCCAGCCAAAGGTGACCAGCTCAGACCCTCATTATGGCACAGCCTGTTTGCTCTCTGCATATCTGTAACATTTCTGAAAGCCAAGCATTGGGTTGTGCGCTGGACGGGGATAAAGAAGTGTCACTGCTGAGAGCGTGGCCCAGGCTCTGCTCAGCCTTCCTGCTCAAGGCAGCTGGAAACAGAGCTGGAGCACGGCAGGAGCCAATGCCCACAACTGGGGATCCCACTGCAGCAGAGCTGTGGGCCCCAGGATGCTCCTCACCTCCAGCTCTGCTCGCCCTCCCCACAAGGCCAGGGTGAGGAGGCAGCTCCACGCTCACTAACCCGAGCTGAGGTTTATCTGTTGCTGTAAAAATAAAGTGCTCAGGGAAAAGAAAAAAAAAAAAATTAAAAAACCCAACAAACTGGCACAAAAAAGAGCAGTCCCTGTTCCCCGCCCTGACTGAGGAGCGGGGGGAAAATATGGAAAGGTTGAGATTTTAAAAAAATAAAATAAAATCTACATCCCTGGGATTCCTCACCTCCCAAAGCGACTATTTACACAGGTGCCAAGGGGCTGTTTCACTGGACCAGCTGCCCAAGGAGCCTCCCTCCAGGCAAGACGCCGCCCCAGCCCGGATCCCGCCTTCCAGATGCATCCCAGTGCAGGACCCTGCGGCTGTGACGGTGGGCAGCCCCGTCCTCTCGCAGGCCAAACCCACCACACCTCCCGAGGGGAGAGGGGAGAGCGGTGCCCGGTGCCTGTGCACCCCCCAGCGCGGCCCCCGGGGCAGGAGGGGCCGTCACTGCACCGCGACGCTGGTGGCGTTGACGATGGTGGCGGCGGGCGCCGCCAGCTCCACCAGCGCCTCGTACGTCCCCACCACGAAGCCCACGAAGCCAAAGAGGCTGATGGCGACGTCCTTGGCCACGACCAGGGGGTGGATGCCCTCGGCGTAGTAGGTGGCGATCTCCAGCAGCGGGGGGAAGATGAGAGCCAGGGCGCTGCTGCTGACGGAGCCCACCAGGGAGATGACGAGGTCCAGGCGCGGGATCAGGACGGCCAGCACGCCTGGAGAAGGAACGGACACAGCCTCAGTGCTGCCGGCTCCCAGACACCAAAACCCCACTGCAGGGAGGCCACAGGCTCGAGTCAAACCTCTGCCCTCCTCCCTGACAGAAGACACGGCTGAGTACTTTTCCATGTTTTCCTCGCCTAAAAGCAATTAAGCTGTTGCATTAATGAAGTGCAGCACAAAGCCTAAACCCTTTTTGTTGCCCTGGGCTCCACCAGCACGAGCTCCAGGGCTGAGCAGGATGGGTGCCACGAGCAGAAGAGAGGCTGCCAGCATTCCCGACCCCCCTGCTAAAAGCCAGCACTCCTGTTCCCCGCACCTGGGGAGCCATAAAGCCTCAGAAACCCCATAAAAGCAGGAGATGGGAGGAAAAAGGCATCTCCCCCCACCCCAAATCAATCCATGTGGTTTGCACATGTTTAGAGCTGCTCCAGCAGCAGCACGCCCACGGCACAGCCCAGGGGAGAACATTTGTTAGGTGCAAACTACAGCCAAGGAAAACCCCCCTGGGAGACTCCTGGCAGCTTGCACTTAGCAGTGAGAGCTCCAGCATATTCCTGCTCCCCTTCCTCCTGCACAGGGCCAGGGTAGGACAGAAGGATGGTGCCTTCTCCTCCCAACCAGCCCACAGCCAGCATCAGCTCTGGGCTCCTCTCAGGGCACTGCACTGTCAGTGTTCAGGGAGCAGATCTGAAATTAAGGATCATCAAGGTCCCATTTGGCAACTGGAAGCTGTGCCCCTCAGTGTGCTCATGTTCTGAGCAAGCTCCTCATCTGTGACCCCTGGGCACTGGAGAGCATCCCTGCTGCTTTTTGGTCAAACAAAGCCTGAAGAAAAGGCCACTCACCAGAGCTCTGCACAACACAAGAGCATCCTCTGCAAGCAAAGCAGACTTCAGCACTCAACCAAAGTGACCAAGAGAAAGAAATCGGTTTATTGATTTGAAAGCTTTGCTTAGAAACAGAAGTCACCTAGAACCATGGCAGCTGCAGCTTTGGTGGAGGAGGGATGTCTCAGGGCTCCTTACTGGAGGGATTTGTTCACTCCCTGGACATTAGCTGCAGTCTACTGGAGCCTCCCTGAGCCAAAGACCACCCATGGCACTACAGGAGAAGGAAGGCTTGGGAGATTGACTGTGCCACCACTGCAGCCCTGCTGTCATCTGGACAAGCCTAGAGACAAACCATCCCTCCACCAAGGGAAAACAGCAGTAAAGGTCCTGAGCTGCTGATCTGGAGGCAGATTATCCTGGTGCTCAGCCCTGCACAGAGCCAAAGGAGAACCCTGCCAGGTCTCTGCTGCAAACAGCATCCCTGCTCCAGCAGCCTGCCTGGGTGGAGAGCAGAGCAGCCCACCTCCAGCAGCATCCTCAGCCCACCCCACACTGCTCTTTGGACTCAAAAGCAAACAAAATTATTAACTCCCTGCTAAAACAAGCAGAACTGAAGCACCAGCTGCAGTCCTCAGCCTCCGGGGCAACGGTCCTGCTTTCAGCAGGTATTAATTCAAAGGGTTTTTAAGTGTGCTGGTTTTGAAGTCTAAGCTTGAAAGACACCCGAATACCAAACTGCATCCTCTCCATCTCCCTCTCAGGGAGGCAAAGCCCTGATGTGGGCTTGTTGTGCGGCCACACAATCATCCAATGAATATTCACGCAGCCCCCCTAATTGCTTTTATCCTCCAGCAGCCACAGAGATCCCTTACGTGGAAGGATGAGGGGAGGAGGTACAAAGGAACGAGCATCCTTCCACCAACACCTCTGCTACCCCCACTGCTGATGCCTAAAGTCATCCCCTCGCTCCAAGCCTTCACTTCCCTGGCCTGGCACACCCCAACGCCCTCTGGGAGAGGCTCCCACCCCCCAAGCAGGCTCTGAGCACACGGTCCAGCATGGCAGGATTTCATCCCTGCCCTCTCTGTGGACATCAAAGCTCCAGGAACTCAGCTCAGGGGAGATGGGGCTTTGCCCCCTCTGTTAATGCAGCACTTCTAGCCCATCATTAGCGAGAGCCCAGGAACAGCAGCACCTTGCTCTGAGCCAGCTCCAACACCCTCGAGTTAGCACCACACTCTTCTCAAGTCCAAACCAGAGCCAGCTGGGACATGGGGCGTGGGGCCAGGTCCCTGATGCTTCACCTCTGGAGCATCAGCAGCATCAAGCCATGGGGAAAAGCTCCATCTCAGCACATGACGCCGGGGAGCTCAGCCAAGCGTCTCAGCTGTGCTGACAACAGCAAGGGTTCAGCCTTCAGGGATCAAGGCCAGCCAAAATCAGATACCCCTGTACCTCATTTGCTCCACACCTTTCCCAGAGGTCCACCAGGCTCAGCCAGCAAAGCCCTGCTGCACACCAGGGCTTTGGTTATGGGTCACCTACCGCTGGCAGCTGTCCCCGCTGCGCTCCACGCTGCAATGAGTGCGTGGGGACAGGAACACCCGATCCCTCACGGTCAGTGACTCCTTTGCAGCCGTGTCCCCATCCCACAGGCACGAGGAGCCTGGCTGCACACTCTGCCTACCGAAAACAGCCTCTGGGCTGGGCTGCCCTGGCACCAAACCAGGCACTGGGCATTTCGTGCCCCGCCTGATGGGTCTTGATGACCCACAGAAGAGCCATCAGGAGGGTCCCAGGCCTGATGCTCCACCTCAAAACAGTGGAGGAAGTTTCCTACTCCTCCACTGAGAAGACTGATCCCATGCAGAGCAGGCAGAGGACCACTGCTGCTGCACCTCAGAGGCCACCTTGGCCCACTGGCTTGCCATAGCCAGGCCCAGATACTGCCAGCTGGGAGGGCTTGAGCAGCGGGGTCAGAGGCACTGGGGCGAGGGGCGAAGGCTCACACCATCACCAGCCCACGGCAGGAAGGAGGTGCCAGGTCCTCAGAGGGAAACTCAGACAAGCTGCTCTGTACTCACATGTGACACAGACCAGGGCCACCCTGAGGAGCAGGTTGACCACCCAGCCCCAGCGCTCCGACACCCGGGCCACCAGGGGAGGGATGATGATCTCGGCGGGCACGTAGAACTGCACGGCGTACGTGAAGAAAATCCCGAAGGAGAAGAGCAGCTTCACAGCTTGGTACAGCCTGAAAAAAGGAGAAGGACACAGTGAGACAGGCTTTTTGCTCCAGCCCCCACGGCATCAACGACAGAAATTAGAAGAGGAACGCTCTGCAAGGACTTTTGTGTGCCAGTGGTCTCTCCTAGAAAATTAGATGTGATGCATTTAACTCACAGAGACCTTTCTTGAGCAAGGGATAGCACAGACAGTGCAACCTCCAAGCTGTGGCAACGTGCCCCCACACCTAACCAGAGGCTTCAGTCCCAGCATTGTGTAAGGAACCATCACAGCAGGAATTGGGCTGTCAGTCTCTCAGGTGCTGCTTCCCCTTGGGAAAACTCGTGGGAACAGATATATTGAGAGCAACCAGCAAACCACTGACCTGCTCCCAATTCATTCAAAGGCACAGGGAAAGCAGAAGTGTCCCTGGCCAAGTGACCAGAAGCCTAACTTGTTCCTCGACACGTTAAGGCACCTTTCTACATTTCTAGATGCTCACATGTGCCACACTATCCTTGGCTGCACAAAGTAACAAGTCTCTGGGTACCTTGCTCCCTATGGATAGGGATACAGTCTCTCAATATCACCCTCTCCACTTCCATCCACTTCAGTCAGGCTGGACTCTGCAAGGTCTGCAGTGATACAGGGTGGCCTTTCCCACAGCTGCCCCCCACAGAAAAAACACCCAAATGAACACTGGTACCTGCTGTCCTGACTTTTGGCCAGAATCCATTACCCAACCCCAGAAGTTCCTCACGTCCTCAGTTCACTCTGATAGCAAAATCCAGCCTCTGAGCTGAAGAAAGAAAACCACCTCCTTCTCTCCTGTTTGTCACCAGCTGGATTTTACTCTCCATATTAAAACAGAAGATGAAGAATAACTTGAAAGAGGTGCATCAGTTGCAGCCATGATTACAAATTCCAATTACTGCTGGGTTTCTGAGGAGGGGGAAGAGGACAGCACTGCTGGGATAAGTCTGGGCTTCCAAAGCAAAGTGATGTGAACATCACAATGTTCCAAAAGCAAAGCAATGTGAACAGGCAACTCAGCCTTCTCTATCTAACAAAAAAGGGCAGCTATTTTTGGAATGCTGCATACATTTTGAGGGGGGGAAGGCATTTAAAAGAGCAGTTTGGGCTGAGCAGAAGGCAGGCAGAGTGCAGACAGGCTGCAAACAGCACTTCAGGCTCACCCCAAGTCAGATCTTCCCAGATCCTGCAGTGATGCACCCTGGCTGCAGGAGAGAGACCACCACAGATGACCAAAAAGCCACATCCCAGCTCCATCTCTGCCCTCAGCTCCCCAGCAACAGAAAAAGCCTCTCCGAAAGAGAAGTAACATTTAGTTACATATGATCCTAGCCCTTCCCCAACTCAGGATATGCTGACCCAAACATGGGTAGATATGAAGTGGATCCAAGCTGGGGAAGGTATCTGGCTCCTCCTGCCTCCTTATACCCCTTTACCTGCTTTGGGCCCAAGTCAGTGCCCCTTTGTATGCTGGCTCTCAGAATCCACCTGCTACAACAGCCTCAAACCAGAGAAATCCAAGTATTCCCATGCAAGACAACTTTGCTAGTGGCAAACATTGCTAGTTAAACACTTCCCACAGGTGGAGTGAGGGATCACCTAAGTGAATGGAATGTTATACAAGTCCATGGGTTGAGTGCAGGCTAATAAGATGGTTAGGGCTGGACCACACAACCTACAGGGAGAGGCTTCAAGCCCTGGGCTCGTTCAGCACGACAAGAAGGTTAAAGGGGGTGTTATTGCTGCCTTCAGCTAACTAATAGGAGGCATGGAGAAGACAGCAACAGGCTCTTCTTGGAGTTGCACAGCAGAAGAACCAGGGCAATGGGACAGAGCTGCATCCCCAAATGGTAGTTAAGGGCCAGAAGAACGTCCTGGAGAGGTGGGGAACCTCTGTCCTTACTGACAGTCAACATTTAAGCTGGCCCGGCTTTGGCAGGTGAGAGGACCCAGTGATCTCACGGTGCCCTCTCCAAACTCGGTTACCCTGTGATTCCACAGGCAAACTGAACACAAAGATATCCCCAGAGTCCAGAATGTGCCTGCTCAGCCACACGTGATGAGTGCACAGTAGCCTTGAGCTACCGACCCATGGCTGGCATATCTTATCATTGTATTCCCAGCTAAGTGATGCTGTAAAGGCATAAAGTGCTCCAGGGCAATCCACGATCCATAACTGTTGCTAAAAGAGTACAAAAGAAGGCTGTGTTCCTGTCCTGCACAGGTCAGGAGCCAGGACAACAAGCTCAAAGGGCATTTAAAATACCAAGAAGAGGAAGAGATCAAGCACCAGCTTTGATCTACAGAAAACACAAGTCCGTGCAGGGCCCTGGAAAGGCACTGCTCTGCCAACCACAGCAACGCCTTCTTCACATGGACTGCCATCCCAAAGGGCTGCAAGAAATGAAATACCCTCTTGAGACCATAAGCTCTGTCACTACCTACTTCAGCCACCCACATGCAACCCAGCAGTTTCCCCCTCACTACAGCATTTCTTCACTCTCCAGATGGTGTGGTGAAGCAACCCTTCCGAGGAGGCAAGGAGGGATTTCTGCACAGCAGCACAGTGTTTTGGACACTGTGGTTAGACCTGGGAACTGACACACTCCTGGTTTGAGGAAGCTGAGGTTATAGGGAAACGAGGCTGGAAAAGTCCTTAGTCATCCTGTAACTCAACAATTCCCGAGACATTCATCAAATCTGTTCTAGAGACCTCCAGGCAACAGCTACAGCCAAGGAAGGCTGCAGCACCTCCACCCCAGTCCTCACCTTGTCTCCCACGCTGCAGGCAAACCCCAGGACTTCTCACCCACAGCCCTATCACCAGCTTCTGCAGGCCAACACCTTTTACTGCCAGGGAGAAACCTGCAGGTGAGGCAGGACGGGCAAAACACTCACTTCAAGAGCAAGTCTTCACCTATCACCTCTGGTTTATTGTACAGGAACACAGCAATCAAGGCTTTATCCCAAGTATCCCAGCCCTTACTTGAGATAATCCATTTCCAAGTCTAACATTTATAGCCTGCATTGAATGTTCTGCCACGAGACAACGTGCACAAACACCAAAGTGTTCTGTGTGCCCAGTCAAGGACCACAGCATGCCATCCCACCAGGAGCCCTGCCACGTGCCCAGGCTTCCCCAGGTGCTGCTTCCAAAGGGCTATTCTCTTCTCACTACCCAAAAATCCCTATGGTTATTTTGAGAAAAGTACTTAGACACAAGGTGTGGATACTCCTAGAAACACGTATTTGCAATAGAAGCTCTCTGTAGCCTAGCAGCTCACAGTAATCCCATTACCTTCTTTTTAAGAGAACATCACCCTTCAGAGCAAGCAGAGCTGAGATTCCCTGCAGAAGTCCCTCTGCAGCATTTCAGGCCAGCAGACATCGTTGCAGGCTGTGGCATGCAGAGCCCAAGAGCTGGAAATGACCTGCTTTCCACCCTCAGGAGAAGCAGCAGCGCTTCATCCCCTTCACAAGGCACTTCAGTTTACTGAGCAGAAGGGATTCACACCTACTGTGCTTGGTACGGTGGGATTCAGACCTCCCTACAGCACAGGCACATCTTTCCAGCAGCCCCATCCCTCCTCACTGAGAGCAGGGACCTGGCAGAGCTCCCAGCTCCTGCAGGGGACAAGATAAGGCTCAGCAGGAACAGGACCTTCTGTCACACCACCACCAACACCCAGCAGTGCAGTCACTACAAAGACGCAGCATGAATGAACCTCCATGAGCTCTAACTGAAAGAAAGCCACACAGTAATAATTAAACAAAACTGGGCTCTGTTTCTGTCAAATCTTTGCTTTCTCCAGAGCCCCAGCTGCACAGCTCTGCAGGGTCAGCATGAGGGAGCCCCCCAGCAACTCAAAACTTGAGTCCTGCCCAAATTTACTCCAACACTGAGCGGCGAAGAAGTAGCAAGTCACTCTTGTCTCTTGGAGGATCTCAAGCCAGCAGAGACCATCAAAGAGGACCTGCTGAATTTCAGAGTGCTCCTGGGCCAACCCAGAGAAACTGGTGCCACAGGACAGCTTTCCAAGAAACTTCATGGCATCAAAGCTAGCACTCAGCCCCAGCTCTGTACCACGAGTGGCACTTCTGCAGAGTGTGTAGAAGAGCTCCAGGTCCTCCTTGCCCATCAGCACCACATCCTGCCACCCAGACACCCCAAAGCAGCATGTTGTAAGAAGAGATCGTTACTTTCTGGCCTTTCTCAATAATCCCAAGCAGAGCAAGCTGGAAAAGGCATTTCCTCTCAATATTTGCATGCTCCACACTCCTTGTCCCAAAGGCAAGAGAAACGGTTTGCATTTCTCCTGTGGGATGAATATGGAGCTGTGGCACTGAACAGTCCCCTGTCCCCAGGGACAGAGCAGCACAGCCCAGGCAGCTGCTGCAGCAGCCACCAGCCATGGCAAAGTGTTGGCTTGAGATAAGCCACATCCAGGCACAATGGGAAGACCAAAACTGGGAGTTTGAGCTCCAGAGCTGCAAACAAGGAATGCAACCCACGCTTGGAAACATCACATCTCGCCCCCTCTGGGAGCTCCCAGCTTTGGGTTAGTTTTCCATGTGCTTCATTTGAGGAAGAGAAGTGGCTTTTGCACAGTTCAGAGACCTTCTGGTACAGCCACAATGGGGTTGTAATCATCATCTGCCAGTCAGAGCACTGCTTAGCCCCCAGAAAGATGCTACAAGACTCCAAGAAAAAGGCAGGAGCTGCACCTACCCAGGCAGGGACCACCAGGCACCCCAAGAAAGCAGCCTGAGCTCCAAAACCAAGCTCAGACACCAGAGCTGTGAGCCTCTCTCCACCCCATACATCAGACAACCCTTGTCAAGCTCCTTGTGAAAGTTTGGCTGTGGCATGTTTGAACCTTCCCCAAGCTCACCCACATTAGTTCCCTTAAGCAGCAACATTCCTCACTGCCCCTCTCCCACCTCCCTGTCTGGGACCCTCCTTCCTTGCCCCCCAGCCCCTCCACTCCCCCTGGGGACTCACCAGCAGTTGGGCAGGTTGAGTGTGATGCTGGCCTGAATGTCGGCCCCGAAGCGCAGGTAGCCCAGGACGCTCAGGCTGATGTACAGGATGGTGACAATGGTCATCCCCACATAGAGGATGACTGGGAACTGCCGGGGCTTCTTCATCTTGTTTTCCAGAGGCAGCACCTGGGAGAGGAGGAGGAAGAGGTGGTTGATGACAGAATAGCAGGTTGCCCCCATCCCTTTATACCCCTCAGCCTCAAAAAGTAGCAGGGGCAGCCCCATGGCCATGCCAGGGGATGGCATGGTCACACATGGAGCCCAGAGAACCCAGCTGAAAAAGCCACTGTACTGAAGATCCGATTCCCGTGCTCACACTGGAGACCTTCTCTTACTCCAGCAGGTCACCCATGCCCTTGCCTTAACGATGGGACCCTCTCCCTGCTCTTGGCAGGAGCTGTGCCCAGTCCTGCCAAGCATCTTGGGGTAATGCCAACCACCCCATACCTCAGGTGCATTACCCTCTTGCACCCCAAAACAGCATGGCCATGCCCACTGTGTTACATTGCCCTATTTTCCCCAGTAAATCCTGGAAGGATCAAGACAGACTCTCCTCTCCTATCAGGTTTGTCTAGGCACATTTCAACCACGCAGGACAATAAAAAGAGGAAGGATAGAGATAACTCTTTCACCTCTATACTACTAACACTAAATACAGGCTTTCAGCAAACATTTTTATAGCTGTCCTTGGGTAGTGTGGGTTTCAAGAGACACGGTGGCAAAGCTGGTGAGGAGGAGGCAGGACAAGAATAGCTTTTATTTGCTTTTCCACCTCCAAGTCATGCAAGGAAGAGAGCATCTGTGCCTCACTGCTGGCAAGACCCCTCTGCCCTGGGCATAGCATTCAGTAAACACTCCTCCAGTAATGGATTTGGCCCTCTCCAGCCCTGTGTTTACACAGCCAGCTTATATTAAGAGATGAAAACATTTTTTTCTCCTTTGAAGGGAGCTCCCGGAAACAACCCACAACATCTTAGGGAGTCATTAAGCTCTCCACCCACCCACCCCGCTTTTTTTCACAGACACAGTTGGTCTATTTACAGCATCTTGTATGAGAGGCCCATGCAAATCCAGCCCCACGGCAGGCTGGGGCCACACAGCTGCCAAAGGGAGATCTCAGTGCCTCTGCAGCAGGGTGGGAAGGGAAGGAAAGAATCACATCTTTTTGTGCTGTGCTTTTTGGCCTCCCATTTGGGCAGCTTCAGGATCCAGCCTGGTAACAAGACTCAGGACAATTCCTCACCTGCAGGTCAGCCAGCACAGCCCAAGGCAGCTGCCAGTGTGACTCCTAATCTACTGCCAGATAAAGCCACTTTTAAAGCAGCAACCAACCTCCTGAGGTTTGGAGCACAGGCTCCTCCAGCCTCAGATGGAAGCAGCAGGGTTTGACCCAGGACATAGCCTGGAGCCAAAGCTAACAGCATCACCCAGAATTTGGGCTACTGTCAGAGAAGTTCAGAGAAGCTGCAAATGCAGCTGCAACACAGAGCAGGTGCTGTGGCAGGTCTGAGCAGGGGCTGAGGCTCCTGAGCAGCTCCTGTGCCACACGCCGAGACTCACCACCCCGATGCCTTCGAAAGCGAAGATCGCGGTGCCAAAAAACAGGGGGTAGGTCTTCCAGGCTGCTGCTAGAGGCAGGTCTCTGGGATCAGGAATGTCCTGGAAAAAAGCCCACGCAGAGTTCAGACACAGGGAGGATGGGGAAAGCCTGGCCTGCTCCCGTCCCTCCCTGCCCACAGCCCCACGCCGCAGGGGAAGCCTTGTGGAGCAGAGGATAACCCCTGTGCCCAGGGGAGCAGGCATATGAACCCCACGGCATAGGAACACCCTGCTGCTGAAATCCCCCCACAGGACATCCCAGAAATGAGAGAGGGGAGCCCTTACACACGTACCCTGACGATGTACTGGTAGATCACAACAAGGCTGACAAGCATGGCCACGTTGGCCAGCATGGAGCAGACAGACAGGACCTTGAGGTTCTGGATGAACGTGAGCAGCACCACGAAAGGCAGGATGGAAAGCATGTACAGCCTGGAGTCCATGGTGGGGGTCATCACCACCGTCCTGTTGGAGCTGCAGTCATTGGTGGTGCCGTTTGCAGCAGAGACGACCTGGGGAGGCATGGGAAGGCCTGATGAACCTCACTGAGAGCCTGAGAGCCACAGACCTTGGCAGACCATCCCAGGTGGGTACCCCACGAGCTCACTTCAAACACAGTCAGCTGATTAAAATCAAAGCAACACGGGTTTTCAGGTAGTCTGGAGGCAAATCCCTGTTACCTTGCAGGGAGCAGAGAAAGACACTGAGATATGGTACCTGAGTCAGGATAGAAAATCCTGACCAAGCCCAGGCTTGCCGGCCAGGAGAACATGATAGCCGGGTGCAACAAAGGCAGAGGGTGGTTTCCAATGCCCACCAAGGCCAGTTGGGAAGAGAGGAAAGAGGCATTAAGTTCTGTTTCCTCAAAGGTCCTTTTTCTCTTGCTGCATGAAGTTGTCATTTCTATCACATAGCCCTTCGTCACCCAGTGCCCTGTTCACAAGCAAGGACATCTGGAAGATACTGCTGGGCCCCAACTTCGCTTTCTTTGTGAGGAATCATCCTTTTCTTGGGGTCTTTCACTCCAAAGGCACTCCAGGCCATGTGCTCACCTCTAGAGACAGTTTTGGCCCAGGAATTGGGTAGCTGAGCCATCCCCCCAAGGAGCATGGGCACATTGTGGATCACCAATACACCATGGACAAGCTGGTTCAGGTACCAGGTCTTGTGCGGCCACTGCAGCAAAAGGCTGCCTGAAAACTAATTTAACCTGCTCCAGAGCAAGTCCTGCCCCTAGAGAGCTCTGCACAAACCACAGTCCTCTGTGGGAGAGGGCAGTGCAGAGCCATGCAACCATGGGACAGCGCTGCTCGAGCCCCAGCCTGCCCTGTCTCTCTGTGGCTTGCTCCAAAGTCATTTCCCAAACCAAAGCTCTGCCCAACACAGTGGCAACTTGCCCAAGGTACCACCTGCACCATGACTCCCCACCTAACACACTATTCCCCACCACAAAAAGAAACAAGCAACACTCCCCCCTCCCCACCCAAAAAATTCCAAAACCGAAGCCAAGGGTTTTCCCAGCTGTGGCCTAAAAAATAGGCTGGATTTGCAGGTTTCTGCAAATTTCCCTTGAAGCTTGAGCCAGCCTTCACTGCAAGGGGCAGAGCAGAAAGCACCCGTTGAAGTGGCAGCAAGGGGCCGTTCCCAGGGGCTGGAGCTCAGCAGCAGCCCAGCCCTGTGCACACACCCTGCTCCCTCCTGCTCTCGGGGCTGGCAGTGTCAGATCACCAACGTTCACCCATCGACTCCTCCCGGACATCCCACAATGGGAGTCTCCTCAGCTGCTGCTCCCGGAGCAGAGGCAGAGGCTCCCCTGGCAGAGCCCCTGCTTGCTCCCCAGGAACCACCTCTGGAGCCAGTGGCCATCAGGGAGTTGCTGACCAAGGGCACAGCCGTGGTGGCAGTGACCAGACCACTGCTGCAAGAGCAGAGCAGGAACACGCTGGGAACAAAGCTGAGCAGTGCCTGTGGGGCACCCAGCTGGCGGAAGCTGGGAATGAGGACTCATTATTCCCAGTTTCTTACAGCACAGGAGCCAGCCAAGCGGTTCAGGGTTTCTGTTTATTTCCTCCTGACGCCTGGCAGAAGGAAACTCTTTCTCTAAAGATGTAATTAAGCTCCAGAGCTATGGGATGAGGAAAGAACTTGGAATGCAAACAGGTCCAAGGAAAGGAGAAGAGAGGTTCACAGCAGGCCCCGGGACTCACACCTTACTATCTACACCAATAAATCAATTAACTGAGAGGGGAAAGACAGCAAAGGCTGTCACCTCTGCTATCACCTCTTTGCTGTTGTTCCCTCACTAGCAATGACCCCCACTTCCACACAGACAACCCCAGCACCTCTGCAAAATCACAGGGACTCTCTGCTCTATTTGAACAGGAAAACCAGTCCTCCAAATATCTGGGCAGAGGAGCAGTACTTTCCTGAGCAGCATATCCTATGGAAACGAGAGCTTTGGTGGAGAAGAGGGCAATGACAAAGGAGCAAAGAACAACCCAACACCCCCTCGCCTTCCCCTCGCTCGCGAAGGAGAGATAAGTCCAACCTGTCTCAGATTGTCAGCCAGAAAGACAAAGTACACACAGCAGAAACCCAGCTGAGTGATGATCAGGAAAAGTCCCACCACACGCCTGGAAAGCAAAAAAAGACCATTTGTCAGCCAGAACATATAGAAATGAGCACACTTGGGTTTCTTGGGGCTGGACTGCAGCGATGCTGCTCTCCCTGGGGTTGGGGTGTACAGGTTTGGGGTGGACACTTTGCTGTGATCAGGAGAAAGGACTGTATCTCCATCCAACCTCACAGACCTTGGGGTTTCCAGTCTCCCCCTCCAATCCCTTCCATAGGGTCAGTGTCCTTTGGGTTTAGCAACTCCAGTCTGCTGCTGAATTGTGACAGCAGGAGACAACCCTCCCTGGGCATAGGAATAGGTGAATGTTCCCAGAACCTGATGTGCAATGTGTGATGTAATGTGGGACAAGGTGGGGAGCAGATACTGGACATCTTCCGTGTCCAGCAAGATGGGCCAGCACTGCAAGACACTATTCACTCCTTCGTTATGCTGTGGAAACTTCTCCCACTCCTTTAGTCACGTCTGGTTGGGAACAGTTCTGGGTCAAAGACCTCAGCGTTACCCTCTGGGGGGACAATGAGCACTCAGAGCAGGTGAGTCAGGTAACATTTTATGTCACTTGTGCTTATCTGCTCACACAGCTCAGTGAACAATGGCTCTTCTGTCCCAGCTGCAGCACATGCTGGTCCTAAAGACAAGTCTCTGCCTGAGGCAGGGGAGCAGGTACCTTCCCCAGATGGCATGTGTCCGCAGCCACGCGCTGGGAGTTGCCTCCAGCCCGTACATCACGGCACCTCCATAGTCCACAAACTGCTTCTGGAACCTGCCCAGAGAAGAAAGACAGCAGGGATGTTAACATCAGCCCCGTCTGCTAATTCCCAAGGCAAATGGCACTAACATCAAAAATACCCCAGGAAAACAGCTCCTGTAAAGAAGTGCAGCAGTTCCAAACTGAGGCTTTGACAACTTGCTGCTGGGGGGCTTCAGAACAATCCCAGGGCTTCTTGGGCGAGAAAAAAGAACTGTAGGAGCAGGAGAGCCGAGAAGGGGAGTTGCTCCTTACCTGTTGCAGAAATGATGGGCGCATTTCACCAGGATGCCCATGCAGTGCACAGCCACGACTCCCATCACCAGCAGGCTCAGAGGACCCAGCTGCAGGGAAGAGAGGGGGAAGGCTGCACTCTGACGGCCAAAGGCAGAGCTGCACGGTACATTTTACTTCCAGACCAAACTCCACGGGCTGGGTGAGTGGAAACCCCGCTGGAGGACCTTGGGTGCAGCTCCAAGGACCAAGTAACCTGACAGAGCCACGAGCTTGGCAGGAATGATGCAAAAGAAGCAAGTTGGGGCAGTTTGGGTGCAGCAAAGCACTTCCAGGACTGCTTTGTAAACTGTCTCACACGTCTCTATTATAAGGGTGAAGAAAAGGTCACAGTCTGCACCCAATGCCCTGCCTGACCCCACAGAGGAAACCACAGCCCCGACTCACACGTGAACTCCTCCACACCAGGCAGCACAATGCAGGAGCAACAAGAACAGTCTCAGCAGCAAAGCCACAGAGCCCAGGGTGCAAAAGTCACCAAGCACTGAGAGGCAGCTGGGCCGGGAGTCAAGCCCCGACACGAGCCATTCAAGCTGCCCAGCACCCCGGGGTCACTCTGGCCCTTGAGCTCCTGCACAGCAGGGCTGAGCTGCCTTACCAGGATGCCGGCATTCTTCACGGCCAGAGGCAGCCCCAGCAGCCCCGTCCCGATATTCCCCTTCAGGAGGTGGATCAGGGTCTGGTACCACCTGAGGGAGAGAAGATGCACAGGTGACCGTCAGCATCCAGGCCATACACATTTGTAGCACTCAGCTCATCCTGTTGAGGGTCCACAGCAGATCTGATTTACTTCAGGGAATGCATCTGGAGGTCTTGATCCTATCTCCTGAATCCAGCTCAGCCAGGTGGGACCAAGGAAGGTCTGAAGGCAAAGACTGAACAAACAGATTTTGGGCAGGCATTTGCAAAAACAGTTTCGTGGCAAAACCCAGCACGAGCACAGCTCAGCACCAAGGCTGCACAAGGATGTCTCTGAATCAAAGGGATCAGTCTCTCTCGGGCAGAGATAGCATCCTCTGCTCACCTGGGCATAAGGAAGACCCCACAGCACGGCTGCAACATGCCCACATGTTCTCTGAAGCTGGACATGCCGTTTGCTCGCCACACCTCCCTATCAAACCAAGCTGCAGTGAGGGAATATTAGGAAAAGCAGCAATCCCTGCCTGCTGCCAGCAAGCCCATCTTCCCTAGGGAGCAAAAAGCAACACCGGGGCAGCTGCTCGCTTGCTGCCAGCACCCCACAGAGACAGGACCACAGCTCTGCCCTCACCACCCCCAGGAGAGCTCCCCATAAAACCACAGCTCCACCATCTCCCAGCAAAGCCAGCGGGGAGCCACCAGGAGCTCCCCCACCCTGCCCAGGGGCTGGGCCGGCCTGGGAGGGAGGGCAGCATCACTCACGTCGTGCCGTTGGTCTCCCCGAAGCGCTGGTAGGACTCGGGGTGGGCGAAGCCGTTCATGCCGTCAGGAGGGCTCCCCTCGGGCGTGACGTCCGTGGAGCTGTAGTCATTGTAGTCCTCGCTGCGGAGGCGCCGCGTGGACATGGTCCCTGTGGGGGCAGCGGCATTATTAGGGGTGCCCAGCTCCACACCCCCCTTCTCGGGCTCCTTGGGCTCAGCCATGGTGCAGAGAGACCGGCTCGCACTGCCAGAGCAAGGTCTCCTCCGGGGCTTTTATACAGCCCCACGCTCCCGCCCAGGCAATCACAGAGCTGGCATGTCCTAAGGTCAAAGGTGCATGGCACGTTCCCACTGGCTCTTCCCACAGGGTCATGCCCACGTCTTGGATCACGGGGTCAGGATCCTGCAGGCAGGGCCTGGATGTGCCCCACTTCATGTCAGGCAAAGCGTATCCCTGCTCTAAGGGTGGTACCACAGCCACAGGCAGTGGGACAGGACAGAACAAGCTGGCACAGTGTCCCCAGCCCTGGCACTTGAGACTGGGGCTGTCAAGAAGATGTCCAGGAAAGTGTAACTGCTTTTAACCCGCACACAGTGTGCTGCAAGGGAACAGCTTGCTCTTGCCATGGAAGGGAAAGTTTCCTAACTTCCTTTTTTTCCCTTTTTTTTTTGTTTAATCAAGAGTTTTTATTAAAAATAATCAAAAGAAAATTGATTAAACTCCATCAGGCAGGAGCACAGACCATGAGACAGCACAATATCCACGCTAAAGGTCTCACAGCCAAAGAGGTCCCTACGAGACTAAGGGGCTTCCCAGGATGAGGCACCTGCACAGCCCGGAGCTCTTGCTCCAGTAGAAACCCCAGCAAGGTCCTGCAAGCCAGGAGCATGGGCAGAAACCAAGGACAGACACCCCTGCCTTCATCTGGAAAACAGTCAGCTGATTCAATTCCCACACGTGCCACACCCAGCACTCCAAACACCCACTGGGAAGGAGCACCAGAGGCAGAGGAATTACTGATCAGGCTCTTGCATCACAGCCTAGTGAGCCAGTCCCTGCCCCACAGCTCCTCTGGGCTGTCATGCCCCAGGCATCACTCCTGCCCTGGCAGTCCTGGTGCTCCCCAGCCTTTCTCCCCAGCACTGGTGGGAAACTGGGACCAAGAGGAAGCAGGAGAGAAATGTCATTACTGCAAAAAACTGGCTCGTTTCCTGCCAGAGCTCCTCGTGCACCCGCCAAGTCACGCGAGCGCCCGCCGGATGCAGCCCCGGCACGGACCCACACATCTGGCTGTGCAGGGAAGGCTCAGCCAGGCCTCTCAGGTGCCTCTCCATCCCCAGAGCCCCAGGCATCCCTCCCGAGCACTGCTCTGCAAACCTGGCTGGTACACGGGAAACAAGCCAAGAGCTGCATCTGCTGGGAGGGTCCAGCTTGGAGATGGGATGGGAAGCAGGGAGCAAAGGTTCTTCCTCAGCTCTGGATGCTCCAGATCCCAGTTGTTCTGGAGCAGTTATCCAGGCCACACCAAAGCTGCTGGATTTCCTGCAGCACCGGCAGCGGGAAGCAGCGGTGTGTCCCATGGAATACCAGCCTCTGGAGCAACGGCGAGGCCAGCTGCAGGCAGCAAGGCACTCCAGAGCCACAGGCAGCACATGCATCACTCCTGCTCAGCCTCCTCCCTTGCAGCTGGGACACGTAATCACGCCCTGAACCGGCTCTGCCGCGGGTAGGGCGATCCGGCGAGGCCGGGACCAGGAAGAGCGGCAGCGGGAGTTTACACAAGAAGAGCGTTACAAGCTGTTTGTCATCGGTGGCAGGCCCGAGGGCCAGGGGAGAGGCCTGGGAGGCTCTGCCAAGCACCAAGGGCTGGCAGTGGGCAAGGACAGCAGGCAGAGGGTCTGCAGGGCTGGGTCAGGCACGGGCACCCCCCCGCAAAGAGGGCCTGCACGGCATCTGAAGTACCCAACAGCGATGTCTTCCAGATAAACACAACACGCTGACATCACTCTGCCTGATTGCTTCCCTGTGGATTTTTTTTTTTTCCCCCAAGCAGGCCCATCTGCTTTTTGCTTTGAAGAGCCTGAGAGATGCGTTCATCGTGACTTGCCTGCTTTGTGTCTGGATTAAAGGTTGCGCAGCAGCGGGGAGAGAGCACTCGGCTCCCCCGCAACCAGCAGGAAAGAAGCTGCAAAACTTGTCTCATCCACACGATGAATATTTCAAACCAAAGCAAAACCCCACCACACCATTTCCTCGTCACTGCAAACAGCAAAGACAGGAACATTCAGTTTCCACTTCAAACCCAAATCCTCAACCGCTTTCATGTGAATTATTTTTCTCCATTAACACAGGAGCAATTTCATTGTCCTAAGTGAAGCACCTACCAAAGCTGGGGGGATAGTGACAGCAATTTGTTCCTTACAGTGACGCCTGACTCCAGAAGGCAAAACCAAGATGTGACTTGCTGCTGACCCTGACAGCTGAGCCGGGGCTGTGTGCACACCGGGAAATCTTCCGGAAAAGTGAGCTTCACAGCAGACCTCACTGCTTCCCATCATGCCTGTTAAACCCTTTATTTCCAAAGCACCGCCTGTAACCCACCCCAGTGTGACACATGGCAGAGCTGGCGCTGCCACATCCCCCTCCCCTGCCTGCAGGGAGGCCACCATGCCCACGCCAGCACGACACCTCCCAGTCCCAGCAGCAGTCCTCTTGTCCCTGTGCTACCCAGTGCTCCCACAGCTCCAAGGACACTCCCAGACTCACCTTTCCAAGGTTTCACTGCATGGCTTTGTCCCCCCAGCCCAGTGTCTCCCCATATAGAGGCTGCTGGGCACAAAACACCCCCCCAGTTCCCACAGCTTTCCCCCCACCCCTGACACACAGCAGGTGTGGGCTCTGAGCACCCTGAAGCACAGCCCTGCCTTCCAGGACCCCCAGGGACCCCCAGGGACCCCCTGCAAGCTCTCAGCACCCCCTGCACCCGCTCAGGCTCAGAGTACCCACACACACGGCCACACATACAGGCCACCAGCACCCCCGAACTGCCCTGAGCACCCACGTGTGCTGCCAGCTCGCTTCTGCAACCCCAGAGCCCATGCCAGCCTCCAGCGCCCCGAGGGACCCCCGGACACCCATGGGGGCTGCCAGCGACGCCCGGACACCCACGCCAGCCTCCAGGGAACCCTGAGCATCCATGGGCGCTGCCAGCAGCCCCCTGCTCTGCGCACCCGCCGGCGCACAAGGGTTGCCAGCGACCCCCCGGACCCCCAAGCGGTGTCACGGCTAACCCGAGCTCCCCCGAGCACCCACGCGTGACGGCAGCGCCGCCAGGACCCCGCGCACTCGCGCCGGCCACGCGCCCTCCGCGTCCGCGGGCACCGCGCGGGCTGACAGCCGGCTGACAGTGCTCTCCCGCACCCCTCCTGTCCCCGTTCCTGTCCCCGTTCCCGCCCCAGTCCCGGTCCCGATCCCGGCCCCGCACCTCTCGGCCGTCCCGCACCGCCCGGCCCCGCCGGGCCCGCTCTCCCGGCCGCGCCGTCACGTGACACGCGGCTCAGCTGAGCGCGGCGCCTGCGCGCCGGGAAGGGGCGGGGCCAAGCGGGCGTGGGGCGGGGCCAGGAGCGGAGGGCGGGGCGGGACTGGCGGAGGCCCAGAAGGGGGCGGGGCCATGTGCGGTAGGGGGCGGGGCCAGGCGGGGCGGGGCGGGCGCGGGCGCTGGCGCCCCCTGGCGGGCGGGCCGCGGGTGGGACAAGGGCGGGGGCGCCGAGCCCCGAACCCAGAGAGGGGCAGCGGAGCTGGGGAAGGGTCCGCAGCGCAGGTCCTGGGAGGAGCGGCTGCGGGAGCTGCGGTTGTGTAGCCTGGAGAAGGCTCAGGGGTGGCCTTAGCGCTCTCTGCACACTCCTGACAGAAGGGTGTAGCCAGGTTGGTGGGCGGGCTCTTCTCCCAGACAAGCAGTGACAGGGTAAGAGGATACGGTCTTAAGCTACGCCTGGGGAGGTTTAGGTTGGACATTAGGAAGACTTTCTCCATAGGGAGGGTGATCAGACACTGGAAAGGGCTGCCAAGAGAGGTTGGTGGAGATGCCGTGTCCGGAGGTGTTTAAGACTGCACGTGGTACTTAGTGCCATTGTCTGATTGACATGGTAGTGTTAGGTCAAAGGTTGGACTCAATCATCTCAGAGGACTTTTCCAACCTCATTAATTGTGATCTCCTGCAGCAGGGCTGTTCCTTGGACAAGGCATGCAGAGTGATACAGGTGTCAGGGTTATAGATGGTTGCTTGGATGAGTGACACTCCCTGAGCCCCCCAGCATGGGCTGTGCCCCCCCAGGGCTGTCCCTGCGTACCCATGTCCAAAAGCAGTGCTTGCAGATCCCTGCCCTGCCCCTTACACAGGAACTAGCCTTGGGGCTGCTCACACTCAGCTCCTCTGAGTGAAACATCCTCCACTGCTGCCCCCCCACCAGCCCCACCACCTTCACCTCTTCCAGCTCACATCCCTGTCCCCGCTATTCCAAGGGAAACAAATGTCACCCCCACGTCACCCTCAGCACCAAGAGGCACCAGCTCTGCTTCCTGGTAAAAAGATTTATTAAGAACCTGCAGTACCTGCCCAAAAGGAGGCTGCTGCCATGGCACAGGAGCTGGCAGGGAGCAGGGACAGAGGGTTAGTGCTTCTCCAGGCAAAGCCATGGGATGAAACCAAGCAAGTGGAGGGCACAGAAAGGCAGTGGGAGCACATCTGTGTGGTGCAGGACCCCCTCCAGCAGTTAAGGCATATAAAGTGCTTGTAGGAGACCAGCCCTACAGAGGGGCTAAAAAACACAAGCAGGCAGGGACAGTGAGGGATGTGGGTGGCTGGTGGGTCACCTGCACCTCTCACAGGGGGTGATGTCAGACTCATGCCCTGCCCAAAGCTGCAGCAGGAAGGATGCTGCTCACCCATTCCACAGTCCCCCAGCCACAGCCAGGAGGTCCCCAAACAGGATCCAGGCTGCTGGTCTTCATGGCCACCTCCCGGTTATCCCACGTTCGGGATGCTGCTCCACGTTGCGGTGCCGCTGTCAGTACATGGGAAGGACGGTCCCACTGCAGCCTCCTCCTGCCTCAGCTCAGTCCCAGTGGAAAACTGAGATGAGTGGGACTGGTCCTGGGCCAGGCTGTGCCCCAGCAGCCCCTCACAGCCATGTCCCCTCCATGGGTGCTGCCATCAGCCAGCCCCCTCTCCTGCTGCTGGGAGCATCGCCAGCCACTTGGTCCCTCGCGAACGGGAATGTCCATGTGGGGCTCTGGTGGTTTCAGTCCTCTTGTGTTCCTGATGTTTTCTGCATGAGGGGCATGAGGAGGTGCCTTCACAGGTGCTTCTTGCCACCAAGGTGGTCTCCCATGCAGGACAAGGATGCACCAAAGGCAGAGCCAGAGGTGCTGCTTGGGGACAGGTCTCCTGTGGCCACTTTGGGGACACCTCTGCAAGACAGGCCTGTGCACTGGGCAGATGTGATGGGGGCAAGCAGGGACACCCTCCACAGCTAGTCCTGCATCCCTCCAGCCTGCCACAGCATTCCCAAACACTCCTTCCTCTCCATGGACTGCTCCAAGAAATACTGCTTTTCCCTGGAATGTTTTTGTCTAAAATTGCCCTGATAAGATTACCAAAAAAAGAAAGAGAAAACAGGTAAAAAATGTCTACCCCCAGGTCATGCTGGGGTTAGGCTCCAAGGCCACCCTTGTCCAGGCAGGTGACGCACTGGTCATGGGTTTGGGGACAGCAGGAGAACCAGAGGGGCCTTTCTGGGTGTAGCAGGGGAAGGTGGCACCAAGCACAGGCACAGAGGCTGCTTCCTCCTGACAGCAGGAGGGATGGACCTCGCAGGGATGGGTTGGGGACAGGACAGGGTGCAACTACATGGGATGGGACAGGGGACCAAGATGGGGGGTGGGGGAGAGGAGGGACAGTGTCCAACCCCTCAGTGGGACCGGAGGGAGAAGGCCAACTTGATGCAGCCGAGCTCCTGCCCCCCATTGCTGATGACCGCACGGACACGGTAGTTGCCGTTGGTCATCCAGGAAGGCAGTTCCACGTCGGGCAGGTCAAAGTCACTGGCTGGCAGGGAGTAGGACCCCTACGGAGAGAGGGGAGGTTGAGAGGTCAGCCCAAAACCCCAGCCCTGCCCTGAGGGGCACAGTGATGCCCGTCAGCACCACCCGGGGGGGCTCAGCCGTACCGCTTTGAAGGGGCAGTGGCAGGGGATGCCGTAGGTGAGCAGGGGCTCTGGACAGGTTGTGCCAGGTGGGATGAGTTCATCAAGTATGCTGCAGACATCGTCGTAGGTGCAGCTGCCCAGCTGGTCAATGCAGGGCAGCTGGATCCAGAGCTCACCCAGTGCCTTCTCTACCGTCAGCACTGCCTGGAGGGAAGATGTTCAGCACCAGTACAACCAGCACGGGCACCCACAGCTCCTCCAGCTGGTCCCACAGCACCTCACCAGCCAACTCCCTCAGCTCCTGATCATGTACTCTTTGGGGTGTCTGTGGGGTCACTGCACACCCTCTTGCTTCTCCCCCCAGCTTTCAGTTCCTCTCAGCTTGCAGCTTTCTCTTCCTCCAACCTCAGGCTGGCCCTTGAGCAAATACCACCAGAAACCCACAATCCCACTCCTTCCCCTCTCCTCTGCCTCTGCCCCAAAACAGGTGCTCCCATCCCTAAGCTCTGCCTCCAGGCTCCCCCAGCACTCTCCCCACAGCCCCAGCCCCAAACATGGCATTGCCCAAGACAGCCCATGCACCCTAGGCAGAAACATGTTCCATCTCATTCCAAAAACTTCCCAAAAAGTGGTGCAGGGCAGCTGGCACAGCCCAAGGCTCCCACAGCAGTGCCCCAGTATGTCCTTGGAGGGAGCAGCCACATTGGGCCTCTGAAAAAGGAGTGACCTGGCAGTGACTGCCAGGAGCACCCACAGCACTTGGGTTTCATTTCCTTTCCTGAGCCATTACATCCCCAGGACACGAGACAGCTCAGGTGGCTTCTTGCCCTGGGACAAGGTTGGGAGGCTCCCACTGGGCTGTCAGCTCCCACCGTGGGTCTCCCCATGCCCTGTTCTGCCTTGCAGAGCCCAGCCCTGCATCGCTCTGTGCCTCGCTCCCCAAGGGCTGCTCATTCCTGCACCCACTGACATGCATTTCCCAGCAGCCAGTGGTTTTGGGAAGCTCTGCCCTCCCTCATCACATGGAAGCACGCCTGGTACTTACCTTCAGAGGGGAAGCTACGGTCTTTCCGTTGTTGACGGCTGCACTGACACGCAGGCTCCCTGGGATGCTGATGGGGTCAGGTGCCACTGAGAGGCTCTGCACCACCACGGGGTCCCTCTTGTCACCACAGTTCTCCCAGGCAAAGCCTCCAACCTGCAGCACCAGAGGACAGGAGGAGTTAGAGCCAGGGCAAGCCTTGCCCTGGGTTTGCAGGAGGTTTCTCCAGTGCTGGACGTCTGACCCCTGCCAAACATCTGCTCTCAAACAGCAAGAAAATGACCTTCAGCCCCTTCAAATGCCAAATAAACACAACACACTGCATTTCTCAAACTCCCAGCTCTCCGAGCCTGAGGGCACCTCAGAAACCCTCTGTCTGCATGTACTTTACACCTAAAGGGGATTACCAGGCTGCAATTTCCAAATTGCCTCAGCTCTGCCTCCAAACACTTCACATGTGAACAGGGCAAGAAGCAGCCTCATGCCAACAGCGCCAAGCAAGGAGTGTGAGGACAGGTGAGAGCAAGCTGGGACCAGGGCAGGACAGTGGTGGCTGCACATTGCAGGTGGATGCTGGGGGGCATGGGATTGGAGGGGCTGTGGGGTTGGCACAGCCTCCCACCTCATCTGGGATCAGCCCAGATGTTGAGAACCCTCATTCACCAGCTCTGGCCACCTGGTTCCACACAGGAGCAGCAATCACACTCGGGGGGCAGATGAGCCATGCTCATGCCCTGCTTGATACACCCCAAGGCCCTGATCTTGAGCTGCTTCAGTGCAAATGAGCCAGAGAAGCAGCATTATCCCATGGAATAATGAACCCCCCCCCGAAGAGGGGACATCGCAGGTGTGTCCTGTCCAGGCTGGGAGCCATGCTGGGAGATCTGCCCTGTCTCCTCCTAGTCCCACCAGCCTCCTCAGACACCACCAGTAAAGACACTCGATCAAAGGCGGAGGGATGGCAGCACTTGCGTGCAACAGCCAGCCCTGAGCCTGCCACAGGCGAGTGGCGAGAGCCCAGCCCCAGCTCCCTCCCCGAGCAGGTTTGGCCGGAGCAGCCCGTGTGCCCATGCCATGGTGTGGGGCTCTCCCTGCCTGCTCACAGCCGCAGAACCGGTGGAGGCTGTACTGCCTGGTGCCACACGGCAGCCCCTGCGGCCACAGCGCAGCCCACGCTGGTGAGCAGCTCATCCCGCATCCTGCTCAGCCGCCGGGAGCAGCCCAGGGCACGACACGGGGCTCAAGACAAGCCGGGACACGGGGCAGGCTGCACCCTGACACTCAGCCAGAGCTGTGAGCTCTCAGCCCGGGGGTCTGTAGGCAAAAAGGCTCCAGGGAGCCGAACATCAGTGTGTGGCTGCAGATTGCTGCCTGCCGAGCCCCCCTCCAGCCCTCCCGACCGGCTCCCCCTTCCCTGGGGCAACAGCAGCTTTCCTGGAAAATAAATTCCGGTACTTCCCTCCGCACCGCGTGAGAGTCACACATGGTAATCAGCTGTATTATCTTAATCAGCGCGTGTAGATGAGCCTGGCCCAGCGCTTCGTGGGAACACGGAGGCAGAGCCTGGGTTGGAAAAGGCTCATGGAGAGAAGGAATGAGAGTCGGGAGACGCTCACCCGAAGGACGAGGCCGCTGTGGTTCTGGGTTCAGAAGTGTTGTAAACACCGGATCCCTCCTGCTCCGAGCTGAACCCCAGCCTCCAGGAGTGCCCCCCCAGCGGGGGGCTGCAGGGTCCCAGTGGGTCCGTGGGACCCCCCTGCCCCACGCAGCCCCGGACACGCACCCACCAGCGCCCTTGCCCCCGTCCTGCCAAGCAGAAAATGCTCTTGGTCTCCTGCAATCCCAGCGGGACGGTGGAATCTTCCACCTCTCCGGGCCGAGCCCCGAGCCTCTCCGGCAGCCCCCTCCGTGCCGGGAGAGGTGCGTGGCGCGGGATGCGGGGTCTCTCCTCACCTTGCTCAGCCGCCGGGCCCCGCTCCGCTCCACCAGCAGCGGCGGCTGCGGCCCGGCGAGCGCGGCCGGGACGAGCTGCAGCGCACAGAGCGCCAGCGCCAGCCCCGCGCTCAGCATCCTCCGGGAATAGTCCGGGACGGCTCCGGGGCGCGGCGGGGAATCGCTCCGAGGGGCAGAGAGGCGAGCGGCGAGCAGGCACCGCGGCGGGACCGGGCTGGCAGCAGCAGCGCGATAAGAAGCCCCGTGCGGTGGCGATGACCCCTCCCTCCGCGCCCGGCCCACCGCCCGATTCCCCTCCCTCCCCGGGGACGCTCACATTTTCCCCTCCTCTTTCCCTTGCTTTTTTTTTCCCCTCTCCTCCCCGGTTTCGCTGCCAAGCGCAGGACTGGACTCGCAGGGATGCTGGGACGGGAAGTTGCGCTTTCCCAGGCTCCCAGGGCGGGCACTGGGGCCGAGGGGGGCGGTGGCTGCACCCACCACCCCAGGGCACGCACGTCACCCAGCTCCGGTGGGGGGAGCCGACCATCTCCCCATCGCCCACCCCTCCATCCAGGGCCGCGGCTCTTCTCGCTCTCCGCTTGGGCTGCCGGAGGCGCCTGAGGGTGTGCGAGGGTCGGTACCCTTTGGGTCAGTGCCCAGGTCCATCACTCGGCAAGCCCAGCGTCACCAGAGAGCAAAGAGCAACAACACCGGGGCAGCTGCTCGCTTGCTGCCAGCACCCCAGAGAGACAGGACCACAGCTCTGCCCTCACCACCCCCAGGAGAGCTCCCCATAAAGCCACGGCTCCACCATCCCCCAGCAAAGCCGGCAGGGAGCCACCAGGAGATCCTCCACCCTGCCCAGGGGCTGGGCCGGCCCGGGAGGGAGGGAAGCCCATGCCAGCCTCCAGCACCCCCAGGGACCCCTGGACACCCATGGGCGCTGCCAGCACCCCCCTGCTCCGCACACCCGCCCGCGCACAAGGGTTGCCAGTGACCCCCCGGACCCCCGAGCCGTGTCACCGGCCCAAACTGCCCTGAGTGGTGCTCTGGGTGCTCTCTACAACTCCCTGACAGGAGGGTGCAGCCAAGTGGGGGTCGGGCTCTTCTCCCAGTCAACCAGTGACAGGACGAGAGGGGCGTGGTCTTAAGCTGCTCCAGGGGCGGTTTAGGTTGGACATTAGGAAGACTTTCATCACAGACTTTGGAAAAGGCTGCCCAGGCAGGTGGTGGAGACGCAGTCCCTGGAGGTGTTTAAGGAAAGACTGGACGTGGCATTCAGAATGGCAGAGATATTTCAGATATTTCAAATATTTGAGACCCTCGAACCCGATGCCAGGTGAGCAGCGGGGGGGGGGGGCACCCTGGCATCGAGTAACCCCTGGCTGGGTAGTTTGCTGCAGTACCCCTGTGGCCCACAAAACTGGGAATAAAGGAACTCTCTAAGACTCTTCGTATTAGAAAGAAGCATTCTTTCTTTACCACGTAGGATGAGCGAGGGGATGGGATCCTCCAAAAACGTGCTTGCCAGGTTACAAAAGCTTCATGCCTTTATTTAGCTACCTAATGAAGAATTAATGTATTCCCCAACTCTGTCCCTCACATTTCCCAAAACTGCTCCTCCCCTTGACGAGCCTCCTGTTTTGAGGCGGTGGTCCTTTAGGGTGGTCATTTGCAACCCTCTGGTGGTTGTTCTGTAGTTTTTCTCACTTTTTCCTTTTCTTGAACTCTTGCTTTTGGCACATCATCGTGCCCTTTAGAGCAGTGTCCAACCGTAAAGCCATTTTTGACAACTTTGTTGGCTTTATGTTCCTTTTACAATTTGTGCTTCACAGAATAAAAACACCCTCTATCCTGACCTTTATATAGTCTAAGCTACACTGATAAACTACATAGTCTAAGCTAGACAGCTCTGTACGGGTACACCCCTACCACCCATCCATCCAAAATGTTGTATTTAGCACCACCTCTTCCACCCTTCCTCCCTTCTTCAGGAGATCCTTTTCCAGACAGAGCTGCCCCAGGCCCCCTCAACAGGTTGGAATGTACCCCACCGTCACAGATGGCACAGGAACATGGGTTTTCCCACATATGAACAGATGTTTTTCACCCTGAGGAAAGCTGGAAGGGGCTAAGCTGACTGAGCACACAAGGACATGAGTGTGGCAGGTCTCAGACCTCCCCCCTGCCGCAGCACGCTCAGAACGCACTCGTGGGACCCCTCCCCGTAGGCAGCCCCGCTCTCCCTCGCACGCTGTCGCTGGCTGGCCTCCCCGTAGTGCTCCCAGCCCTGGGAAGGGTTGCCTGGCTTGTCCAAACCCCTGCCTCGGCTCTATTTTTAGCCTTTCGTCCTTATTTAGCAGCGAGGCTGGCCGGGAGCGTGCAGGCAGGGCGTGGGAGCAGGCAGGGCCCGTGACGGATCCCGCTGCCCACCCCGCACCGGCAGCGACAACTGCGGCGCTGATCCACTGCCGGGGCTTAAGGGCGAGGAATAAATAGCCAGTTCCTCCCCTCCCACCCGGGAACAGAGCGGAAAGTTATCCCCTGGGATTAGTTTTCACTTTGAGGCCCCGGAGCAGCCGGAGGCCAGGGATAAGGATAGGGATGCGTGGGGAGAGGCACGGACACAGAACGAGCATTGTGTTGAGGTCTGGGAGGGGAGCAGAGCCCCTCTCCTCAAGTCCCAGGCATCACATGCATTCCTGCTTCTTGCCAGCGTAGGTGAAAGTTTCACTCCACTATTCCCATTCTTCGCCCCTCCATTTTGCCATGGGGGGAAAAAAGAGAATAAAAGACTGTAAGAACAGGTTAACCCACATCTTTTTGCTTGGAAAAACAAAGGCAGGGACAGGAATTACTTGAAATCACTTCTCTACCTCAGGGCAGAAGTATGTGTGACCTAGATCCCCACAAAAGGAACTGTGACTTTTGTTGGGCTCCAACACATTTGAGAACTTCTGCAGTTCAGTTTTCTCATCTGTCTCACCCATGCAAAGTCCTAGTCACGAGGTCTCAGCAGACCTGGCTGAACACCTTTGATTTGCATTGAAGAAAAGCCAGCACTTCATTAGACCTCATTTGCAAAAGCAAATAGATTGCAAATGATGAGCAGGGCCGAAGGGTGTAACCATGACCACCCTGTCTCCACTGCCTGGGCTGCAGCTCAGCTGGGAGCCACCAGGCTGACCACGGGGCCAGCTCATCACCCAAAAACCTGACAGAAATATCTCCCCCACCTCCCTTTTTTTTTTCTTTTTTTGTCCCCCAGACTGGGTTACTGCAAATAAAGTAAATTAAAAAAGAGTGACCCCACCTGCACTCACGGGACCACCCTGCACACAGACCATGCAGGGCTGGCACCGACACTGCCTTGTACCCACCCTGTCCTGCCCAGCCCTTACCCCTTACCAGCTGGAACCCGAGAGAGAGTGACAAGAGACACTTAAACAGTTTGCATAAATGCTTTTCTTATCCATAAGCTTTGGCAAACACTTTAAATGACCATTGGTACAAATTAACTTGACTGTTATCCCTTTATCCCATTTACGGCAATTCAGCTGAGCATGTGATAAAGCCTCCTCGGCTCACTTTTCTAGAGGAAACCCTTGAGATGTCTCCAGCTGCTGCCATTCCTGGGGAGTGATCATGATAACACCAAAAAAAAAAAAAGGCACCAGGACAAACTTCAAAACAAGCTGAAGGTGCCCCAGGTGGGGCCATGGCACACCACCTCTGCTTTCCTGTCTTTGCACAGGCAGAAATCGCCTCGCTGCCACAGTCCCTGTCATGTCCAGCCTGCTGTGTGCAGCCTCCAGCAGCCCCAGCCCCATGTGCTCCCCAGACCCCCAGGGTTCTCTGGTTACCCTGCAATGCCATGGAAAACCCCTGCTTCGCTCGAAAGCAGATGAACAGAAGGGTTTCTGGCTGTCTGTGGAGCAAGTTATCAGTGTATTGCGGCAGAGAAGGATGAAGCAGGGCTGAGATGGGAGATCTCTCCAGCAGGCACACATCCCGTGTGTGTGAGAGAGCCTGGAGAAACTAAGAAATTGCTAAAATCAACCTAAAATAAGAGGCCTTCGGGGCAGCACAGGCAGAAGCTCTGGCTGCAGTCTCGCGGATGCACCCACGGGCTGAAGGAAGTCTGTTAACATGGTCTGGGCAGCCCCGCCTCCGAAAGTTGGGGATGTCTAAAGTGCAGGTTTAGACACAGAGCATGGCACACCAGAGCCTGCAGGGGAGGCTGGGGAGCAGGGTGCTGGAGCACATCCCCTCTCCAAATCCCAGTTGTGTCCAAATGCTCTGTTTTTTCTCCATTAACAAGAGAAACCCCATCTGGAGCCCCACTTTGTGGCAGAGGGGCATCCCAGTGCACCCCCTCGGTGCCCCACAGTTAAACGCAGAAATTTCCATGAGCACATGTGCAAACTACTGGACCTTCGTGCACCAGCAGGGCGTGATGGCAGCTGGACAGGCAGCTCGTCAGCTGCCCACGCAGTTGCTTCTGTTGGCAGCCACGG